>OY982960.1:23479251-24686438 GCA_963890685.1 Plagodis pulveraria | reverse complement strand
TTGCACTGCCTATGAGTCCAAATGCTTTTATAGTAGTAGTAGTAGTGTTGTATATAGTTCGTAGTATTTTGTTAATAAAGGCATACCGCCGGTTAAAAAAAACGAACACCGATACAAAACTATTATTATGAAAAAAATTATGATACTTAAATTTACGGCAAACTGGCGAACCAGAGTTCTAGATAGTAGGCTCAAAGAAATTCATGAAAAGTTTGATAATACACCTTTTTGATATAAAATATTGCAAAGCTACGTTGGTTTGGAAAGCTCTTCAAAGCTCTCTCACTAGGCTTAAGTAAAAGTTAGTAAAGTTAGGAACTGCTTGACATTCCTTCTTTTCCACATTTAAAATCTATAATGATACTTTGTTAGCCATTATCATCCTTTGCTCTCTGATACACTGACAAAGTCATAGTTCCACCAAGTGAGACTTTTCACTATGGGGCTGTTTCAGAATGTTCGAGTAAGTTGCGGTTATACTACCCAAAACATAAAATAACTGAATGATAAAAATGAAAGCCGATGGATAGGCTAAACCGATGACTGTGAAACGCAAAGATAGTGTTTTATTTAATAAATATGTTCTGGGTATACCCGGAACTTCCTCGAACATTCTGAAACAAACCCTAAGTCTTCCTTTTCGTGGCCGGATTTCAAAAACCTTTCTTTTTCATCGAGTATCGGTGCCTTAAGAATATTTCTAGTATAAATAAATAGTTTTAACTGACCTCATTCTTGAGATTGATTGGCTCTTGCTGCGGCCGCGGCGGCGAGGGCCGTCCCACCTCCGCGCCCTCCAGCATATCAGCCTCGCATCCCGACTCGTCTGCAACAACAAAACACTCCTATTATAAAAACTAACGTAGTTTTGACACATTTAGAATATTTTGCGGGTTTCTTTTTAAGTTATTGTGACGGAACCAGCTCGAGGCCCACCTGGTGTTAAGCGGATTAACCTCTGCCTATAACAGATGCATTTCATTACAAGTCACGTATTGCACTGCGTCCGTCACTTTGAGACATAGTTGATAAGTCTCATGTGCCTGTGCCTTCACTGGCTCTCAAGGACAGCTGCCGGAACTCACCGTTAGGTGCTTGGCCTCAGATTTTCTACTTGAGGGTGGTCGCTAGCCTGGCGGGCATGCGCAAAATGCCCTTTCATCATGCAAAGGGATGTTTCTCACGTTTAGAAATTGGATCATTATTACATACATATGTTCAGCAACATCAGGTGGCCTGTTTCAAGGAGTGTTCGGGACGTTCGCACTCACTTGGCGACTGGCACTAATTAACCATCTAAAATATGGTTTATACCATCCATTTTTATACGTGACCTAGTAGCGTGAGAATGTGAATATTATATCACTACAATTAAAGAAAAAAACACTTATTTATAAATTATTTACTATAGTTATGAATTCAAACACCAGTGGACATCTTCTATTATAAAAACTAACGTGGTTTTCACTAATTTAATTAATGATATGGGATAACTGACGTGAATAAGTCAGATAGCTCCGACTATAGTTTCAACCACGTTCGGTGGTCTCTTTCATCTTTTTCAAGTGCTAAGCGAGACGTCAACGCAGGCGTCCCGAGCTCTCCTTGAAAAAGACCACCGAACGTGGTTGAAACTATAGTCACAGCTACCTGACTTACTCATGTGAGTTATCCCGTAATAATTACAAAAATTAGTGGACATCTTGTAACTTGAATTTGTTTGCGTTATGCTTAGTATTGTATGTAATAGTTCATCTACCCACTTTGTCGTTGCAATCTATTGGGGACTATTAAGTCAATCGAAATAAAAATAACCACTCGTCGTTACTTTTACTATTTATATCCAAAAATCATGTCGATTCCTTAGCCCATTGCTGAAGGGAAAAAAACCATTAAATATGGTATGTTATAAATATACCTCCGATAAATGGTAAAATGTCATGATACATAAGGTATTTGTCTTTAACCGACCTCTAGACTTTTTCGATTGTACCACCCTCATAAATAAAAATAATATGTAATGTCTAAAACCAATATGGTAAATCTGTTATTAAAACAACAGTGGAATGAATCAAAGGAACTATTAAAGAGAGAATCTACAAATATTAGTATGCTTTTGTATGTATTTGACCACAACGTTAGGTGGCTTTAACCAACCTAACTACGGCGGATGCCTGCCAACGGTTTCTGTTTTGCTGATCGGAGCCTATTTTCAAACGACTGCCCAAAAGGAGTGTTTTAGGCTTATGTTTTTAGGGTTCATATATGTAGGTATGTTGTGAGTTTATCTTTTCCACCATATCTTTTAATACCTGAACAGGTTTCGATGTATAGGGAATCGTAAGACTCTTACATCATCCCGGGTGACACTAGCTATAATTTGTATGGCAGGGCTGGGGGTTTTCTTTATTATATTATTCTATAACTTATAATTACAGGGCTTTACGGCAATAAAATTATATATCGCCCGGTCACGCCACCTTAAAGACCATAGACATAGTTTTAAACAATGTATATGTTAATAACATTATTTTATTACATTACAGGACCAGCTGCGCCAAATAAGTTTCTTTAAATAGACTAGTATAAAGATTTAAGAATCTGTACCACTTATTATAATGACAACAAAACGCCAAGCATCTTATTTTATCAACATAAGCTCTGACCCTTGAGCAAATGACAAAGAGAGAGAAGAGAAAATTATATAAACTGACATATAATCTTAAACATAAACTAACTATATATTTAATCCCATAAACCTTTGCGAACATAGTTAATTATTGAACGTAACAATAACATAAAAAGCAACTTTAATAAAGTCTTCCAGGTACTTACTCGCCTACTTACCAACTTACTCGCGTATACTTACGAGAATTCAGGACAAAAAACAATTGCCAAACCTCTTTGTTTATCCCAATTGAACCTGTAAACCCCTACTCGGGGTAAAAAGGCACAAAGAACGGGCCCCCACTAAGCCACCCGCGGGCGAGACACGTGTCTTGACCTATTTGTCGGCGAGCTTTGGGATAGGTCGGGACTTGGAGAATGTAAGCAATGTGGGTGGAAGGAGCGTTTTTAGCAGGGGTTTCGTACGAGATTCATTTTATTTTGTGGGAAAAATTCCTTCATTAAACACGTTTATATATTTAAAAAACGATATATCGATACGATAGATGAAATTTATATGATGAACTAATCAGTTTAAAAGATGTAATTTGTTGATTTTAAGTGGTTCTAAATTGGTTCTCGAAATTCCATGCAATAATCAAGCAGAAAAGAGTTTATATATAATAAAATGTGTTGGTATTTTGCTGGAGTCAGATACTAGATCATATATTGATGTACATAATATAAATATTTTGGTGAAATACCTTTTTTATGTACACTAAAATAAACAAAATAATGCGTTTCTGCGGATAAGCATGACCTCCTTCCAATCCTCGATAATATAAATATACATATTATGTTCCCTCGTCTGGTCTTACAAACTTTGTTGAAATATGATAATATATTGAAATGCATCTGATTATTAATTTTAAGCAGTTAATATTATTGTTGATAAGAGAAATAACTGAAGTCCTAATAAGGTAGAAATATCATAATGGATTAAGAATAAATAAGAATATATTAAAATTAATTGGATAACAATATTTTTTAAAAGCATATATATTAGCTTTTAAAAAATATTGTTTGCTTAACTCGTTTGAAACAACACTTAGAAATATAGAAGAGTAGCCATATCATTTCGAGGGTTGTTGGAAAAGCACTTCTTTCCATCAGATTAAGTGTAGTAGTCTGGTTGATGGATGCACCGTCCCCTATGACAGTTAAAATAATAAAATAAGAGGACAAAGGTCACGTTTGTCAAGCCAGTCTCAATGGCCGAGTGGTTATGGTACCCGTAAAACAGGGGGACGCGTGTTCAAATCCGCTCGAAATGAAAATTTTATTCTGTAAGTTTTTTTTAATGTGAAGTTTTGCTTCGCATGCGATAGTGATTAAAATCGTGTTTAGAAAAATAACTCATAAATGTATTTAAAATGATTATTTTATTCACACAGCAATGTCAATAATGTGCAATGTGATACAAATACAAATAATACTAATCACTGTCTTTTATCTAACCTTACCATACTCTGACTTTTCCAATTTACTCCGACTTATGCTCCCAGTCACAAAAAACGCTGCAACAAGTTGTACATTGGATAGGTCCTTTCTTTAATACTCCATAATATAAATACTTATTGAAAATGCTGGTAATTCGAAAATATGGAAAGATATGAAGAAAAAAAGAAATATAATCTAAATGAAGTAATAAAAGACGAATATCCTCTCTACTACTGCGGTCAGAGATAAACAAAATCCAAACAAACCTTCCGGTGCCTCTTTAGTATCATACACGCAACTTCAACAAGGTACAGCCAGTTAACAACGCACGTTGCATCACCCTTCCTCGGATCCACGCCAAATTCAACCTAAAGTCATTTAGAACTAAGACACCACCAATCATTGTTCGGCAAATAGCCCGAGCAGGCCAAGCCTAAGCAACACGAAGCGATGCCAAAACCTGGCCGTCGAATATGATTGCTCCTAATGCGATGGGGGTTGGGAGAAGTGGGTGGGGGAGGTTACTGCGTCGCGCCATCGTCAGATCATATTTTTTAAGACAGTGATGAACATTAGTGTTTAAAGTTTATAAGGTGTTCAATGATGGTCTCAATGAAAGAAAGTCTTCGGTCAGAGAACCGATGGAAATAAAGTAACAGGAAGCAATTCAATATTACTAATATCATTTCATAGCGTACACCATGTACGGGCGCTTGAGCGTTGGGATCTTTTCAAAAGCTTTTATTTTTCTTGCTTAGTATCGTTGCTATATATTTCCAGTTCAAAGGTATTGGTAATTGACTGTATGGTTACTTTCACGTTATGGAATGTGCTGAAATTTCGCATGCCCGACAAGATCCAATGACGACACTATGTATGACACTGAGCTGATTATTTATGATGGAGACTTTTTTTATGCCTGATAGGTTAGCCTTTAACCACTATCTCACCTTATGGTAATGATGTGGTCGAAGATAGTGTTCAGGCTATAGAATTACTGGCTCTCAAAGACAGCTGCCGGAACACACCTTTAGGTGCTTGGCGACATATTCTCTACTCGAGGGTGGTAGCTAGCTAGGCGGGCATTCGCACAATTCCCTACCACCATGCTATAACGACTGCCATCCTAAGACAACAACCGGGACCGACGACTTAGCGTGCCCTCCGAAGCACGAAGCGCTCAGTAGTAATGTCACTAGCGGTCACCCATAGAACTGATATAACTAATATCAGGTTTTTGCATACACCACGAACGGGCACTCAAGCGTTGGGATCTTTATTTTTCTTGCTTAGTTCGTTGCTATATATTTCCAGTTATTGGTAATTGACTGTATGCTACTTTAAAGTTATGGAATGAGCTGAAATTGCAAATGCCCGACAAGTTCCAATGACGACATTAAATATGATACTGAGCTGATTATATATGATGGAGGCAAAAGGAAGATGAAAGAACAACAAAGTGATGAATGGTAGAATGCTGGCATTTGCAATCATGCATACAGAACTATCACGTGTTTAAAAGGCTTTTCTGAAAACAATTTACTATATTATTTCGTGCTTACTCCAAAAAACAGCTATCCATTACTTTTGTTACATACAGTTAGCCTTTTAGCTTTGTTATCCTTATTTGGTTGGAAATATCAATAGAATAAATTAGTCTATTAACAGACAACAACAAGTAACTGGCTATGATAAAAAAACATATTTAAGAATTTCCTTTATTACGTATCTTATGGAAACGTTTCTTATATCACATCTGACTAAGAAAAAAAAAATTTTGCTGTGGTTTACATCATAAAGATTATTATAATTGACGAAACAACCGCGAAGTAGGAGGGAAGCGTCTCCGTTTTAGCTTGGGTAAACATACCAGATTTTAGGTTGCTTTTTTTAAAGGTCGCATTTCTTCGCCGATTCTTGTGGAATATTGTGAGAAGTTTTGAAAATTATACGGATTTTTTATCGATTCAGGTTTTGGATTTTTTCCAAACGGCGAAGATAGGTAAAAAAACATATTTTATTCACTTACAGAGCCACTAGTCAAACATTTAATAAGGGTTACTAACAAACCATGATACTGTTACGTTCCAATACAGTAAAACCGTGTTCCTGACCGAGCAGTAAGTCTAGCTTAATCCTATCGGAAACGTGGACCCCCATTGAAGATCGGCAAGGGCTCTAGGGGAGAGGTAGGGAGGGTGAAGACACCTCCAATGATTTCTGCTAGTTTTGGACGGCAACAGATCATTTTGCAGATGTTTTTGGTTAGCGATGGACAAATTGGATTGATAATCATTGGAACAGTTCTAATGGGATGCAAAATGAATCGATTTATCTAATTGTTGAACTGAAAATATTAAAATCATAACAATACTGACTTACAACAGATTATTACATATTTTTCCTTTACTTTATAGTGATATAGACTGCTTACAAGATCATTCAAGTGAATATGTGAATACGTGCCCAAAATACCGTTCATAATTGACAAAAAAAAACTGTAAATATCATTAAATCATCCAGGTAAAGAAAACACATTTTTCATTAAATAAAACTTTAAATTACTCAACTCATTTAATTTATATGCGACCCCCTCGGAGGTATATTCTGTTCAAGAAATAAAAAATATCAAAATCAGTTCATAATTGGCAGATAAATTACAAAACAAAAAGAAAACATACGGTCGAATTGAGAACCTCCTCTTCAGTAAAGTCGGTTAATAATTATATTAACCGACTTTACTGAAGAGGAGGTTCTCAATTCGACCGTATGTTTTCTTTTTGTTTTGTAATTTATTATTAAATAAGGAACTGGGTCCCATTTTTAAATGCTAACGTAGTAAATAACTCAATTAATATAGGTATATATTATGCATATTTCCATATGTGATTCTTTAACTCAGTTTTTTTTAATGTTATTGTTACGGAACAAGCACGAGGCCCACCTGATGTTAAGCAGTATCCTCTGCCTATCTACAGCTGCATTTCATCACAAGTGACGAACTGCACTGCGCCCATCACCTTGAGACATACTTGTTAAGTCTCATTTCCTTGTAATTTATTGATTATAAATAACAACGTGGTTAGAATTAGAAACACGACTTATACGTTATCATAACCCTTTTCTCTTCGTTCTTTGGCTATTTATTTTCTCTTACTGGCTAAAAATTGTCTCGTATGATTTATGGCTTAATATTAACATTAATATATACATTATCAAAACAGAAGTGTTGTTTTAATCAAAAAACAATATTTGAAATCAATCTTTTGTCTAACGACTACGAACAAAAAGACATAGTCGAAAACTGCAAACTCAAAGATCAATCCTTCACCGGATTACACAAGACATCACTACCCTTGTCCGGCGGCCACCCGGTGCATCTAAGGGTAGGGGTAGAAAAGGGGGGGGACATTACAAATTAATAGCACAAAGACCGGCCGCAGATCGTCGGCGAAAATTTACAGGCACCAGACACTTATAGCAGCGATAAAGGGCTTGTTTATGCGTGTGTATGTGTGTGTGTGATTAAATTATAGCATGTCACATGTCTATGTATGGTTGATTGTGAAAGTGTTGTAGAGATGTCATGTATTGTGGTTACACTAGTTATTAAAATGCAAGAAAACCAATAGTTTTATAAAGGAATCAATAGTATAAAAAATATGTTTAAGTCTGAGCTCTTTAGCTTATCTCACTTAACCTTTAAAAAAAGCGCGGGTTCCGATGTTTGTAAGTACATTTAATCTTAGCTGCGAATAAGAATGGACTCACGTGAATAGTGCGACGGTATTTCACATGTGGATAGCTTCTTAACCTGAATCAAGCTCGAATGCAGTCGTAAAAAAACATACACACAGATATTACAGATTTTGCCTAGTTCGTGGTCCATTGTAAACAATGCTTACGTACCTACTCGTATAGCTGTGTTAAAAATATAACACTATTAAGGATTTCAATATTACTGAAGTTGTAGATTTTGTATATACAAAGATGAGAATTTATAGAGGTACCAATTGACATAGAAGATCGTGATGCACAAAATATCAAAAAATTCTACAAATAAAAATAAAATAACCACGATGAAAAGAAACTTAATTTTGTCTTAACCTTTAATAAATACATCGGTTCAAAATAAGGCATGCAACATGACCAGAAAACAAAGAACCTTATAATTCATCAAAGCATCCGACAATCACTGTCAATACTAAACAATTGACACCGAAATCCTAGTAAACACAAAGTGGAAAACACCAAGTGACAGCGAACAAGATGGACTTAAAGAGCCTAGACACAATAACCAGAAATAGAGAATCAAATGGAGCAGCCCGGATTGGAAGTTAACTACTACCTTGTATTTTATTCAAGATGCTGGAAGTTGGAAGTTAATAATAGAATTTATCTCGTGTCAAAATGTAGTGTTTGATAGATAAAATGACTGGGATCTTTCCAGGCTAAGATTTCTATTACAACATAAAGCTTAGACTTCATCAAAACATTTGACTAAAACTGTGTCACATTATATAATTTATTTTAGAACAAAGAGAATTAAATGTATGTTATTTGTGCCGATAGTTTTTACTTACGAATATTACCTATGGTATTCTAAAATAGCCGCAGCTATTACTAAAATTATCCTATTAAAAAATTCATCGTTGCATAAAGGGAACTGTCTTATAGATGTTTTATTAGATAATAACACATTTCATGTATTTTATACGGCACTATATGTAGGACATGACTTGATCTTCATTCTACCCTCAACCCTCTAAAATATTAAATAATATACAATTTAGAAATAAATAAGCCTCGGAATAATTAATACGCTTGCAATGACTTATTTTTTTTAATTCATTAATTTTTTTTAGAATTGATTTTGAATATAAATACGAAAATATAATTATGATTTATTTCTATCTATAAATATTTATATCTAGTATGTGAGTAAAAGAATATATCTGCTAGTGTAATTTTACATAAAGTTATTGTATATATATATATATATATTTTATGTTATTGTGAAGGAACAAGCGCGAGGCCCACCTGATGTTAAGCGGACTAACCTCTGCCTATAACAGATGCATTTCATCACAAGTGACGAACTGCACTGCGCCCATCACCTTGAGACATACCGGTTAAGTCTCATTTTGCCTGTGAGTGAAATATCACTGGCTCTCAAGGACTGCTGCCGGAACACACCGTTAGGTATTTGGCGACTGATTTACTAGTCGAGGGTGGTCGCTAGCCCGGCGGGCATTCCCAAAATGCCCTTCCACCATGCAAAACAAAATTAAATAAAGTTAATGTAATATACATTAACTTTATTTAATTTTGTTCTTTTACATAGACATAAGTCTATGTAAAAGTATATTTTATAATGTTATCTGAGTATTACATATTCCTTCTTTTCACGCAGTCCACAATAATAGATATGAAACTCAGCAAAAAAAAATCACGTCTCGTATTATAAACAAAGGTCACAATCTTAAGAGCTACAACTCTAGACTATAAAAACTAAAATTACAGGACCTTTGCGCTGCCTTCTTGTCGTGCTAATTATGCTCAAAACTCACCTATAAACCGCTTCTGTTGTACATTCAATAGTGTCTGTCAACAGCTTGTTATTTTCGATACATCGGTCAACAAAACAAGAAGTTTTTTTAGCCAAGTATAGTTTTAATGACAAAAAACTAATTTATTATATTACAAAATTACAAATATACAATAGAAAAAATTTAAGTCATGTGCGCAAAAAAATAATTCTATCCTATATTTGTAATTTTGTAATGTAATCCGCATAGCAGGTGTTATTGCCAACATAACAATATTAAAAATAACTTATTATACTTTAATTACTTTGTAACTTTTAAGATCTTCTGAAGTTTATTTAATCTTAAGTAGTAGCTATTTGAAAATTATATATAAAAATTCACGAATTTGTGAATTTTCATATAAAAAAACTCATGGTGAGTGCAAAATTTTTGTACATGCCGTGTTTGTACTTAGAAGGCTGTTCAGCCTGTCTGAATCATGTTCTTTTCACGTAAGATTATATTTAAAATTTCTTTCTGTAACAACCAGTTTACAACCCAATAAAGAAAAAAATTATTTCAGTGAACAAGTAGAATAATTCAATTGTAATTTAACCTAGTAAACACAGTATATAGATTATTTAACAGAACCGAACAGTTTCAACTAGAGCAGACATTTAGCACCCCGAAGCCTACCAAAATGCCGAACAAGGAAGTCTGCCAATTTAGGCTCCGTCTGAAACAAATTATCATCATCATGCCCCCCTACGTCCCCCCATGGGCACCGCCTTGCCCCCTGACCCCTGCTAGCTGACCCCTGAAGCATAGTGCGTTCTGCGTTAGTTTCGTACTTAGTAATTACTTGGACGATTTTGGACTTTAACGCCTAGCTTGGCCAGTTTGGTATCGTTTAAGGCTTGATAGTGGTGCAAAGTAGGTAATGTTGCTCAAAATGTGTTAATGTAGTAGTAAGGTACGTAATTACTTGTGGATCTATGTGTGTGTTGCTCAATAGATCAGAATCCGACGTAAAAAGTCAAATAGCTCTGATATTAGTTGTCGAATTCTTCGTTAAATATTTTCAGGCCACAATGTTAACAACCCAAGCAGTTTTGAAGCAGTGATGGCTCAGTGGCATTGGCTATGGACTGCTGCGCAGCAGGTCCATGGTTCGAATCCCGCCGCGGGTTCGAGCTTAATCGCATGGTAGAAGGGCTAGCGACCCTCACAACAACATTAAAAAAAACAGTTTCAATCAATCATTCAATAAGTTTTGTTCTACGGCTTGGCTTCGACCATAATTATTTCAGACTAAAAACTGACTACCGGTTATGCCCATGTTCGGCTTGACATTGCACTGCGTTCATCATTCCGATACGTCAGTTCTTATGTCTTGTTCGGCCAGTAATGCATATTGCCACATTGCCTTTCAGTGTTTGCACACTGCTTAGATGCAGAATACCTGGTACTGCAGTGGTATCTACCAGTAACTTAAAAATAATATCATTCACTTGCACTAAAAATATATAATAGTATAATACTTTGAGTTAAATTAAATAAAAGTTTTTGAATTTCTTAACTGTGGCCTTTGCGATTCGGTATTTGGGAAGTACGTAAGTAGAATTTACTACTTAGGTACTACTCTAGGTGAGTGTATATTCTGTTAATATACTTGCATAGATTTCCCTTGTTATAATAAAATCTACGTAAATAGATCTAAGTGGATGTACCTATATGTTTATTACTTACATTTTTTATTTTTTATGGCTGTTATTATCATACTGTTATCATCAATTTATTTACAGTATTTAAGGAAGTTTCTAAGTTTGTGTTGGCTACAAATGTGAGACAATTTAAGGTTAAGGTGTTCAAAGTATTTTTCCGCTAGCATTCTAGTATTAATAGAACTTACTTTTATTAATAGAACTTTACCGTTATCTTCATACTAATTTTACTTTTCATTTTTATTTTAGCATCTTTCTACCCAAATCTCCCTCGTGTGGGATTGGCACAATATATCTCCTCTAACATCCTAAATTACAACACAAAACATATTCGATAGCAACACATTAAGACAACACAAGGATATAGGCTTAGTATTTAGGGCTGCCCCAAACTCTCTTTTTAATTTTTATTTTATAAGTAATCCTCATCTCGTAACTTCAAATACACATTGTAATATTTCTCAAGACGCCGATATTTACGCATGTGGCCTGTATATAATAGATTTAAACGGTCACTAGCCGATGTAAAGACTCCACAAAACAATGTAATAGGAGCTAAAATATCTACGTAAAAAGTTCCTGCTCAATATTTGGATTAAAAGGGCAGCAGATGGCTCACCTGATGGAAAATGCCATCCTCTGCCCATCATACTAGCAGGACCCTCCAGGATATTGCGTGTGAAGCTTCCTATGCAGCACTGCATGGCACTCGTCACCCTGAGACGTAAGATAAGTATGTGCTTGAAATGTTCCTACTGTCAACTATTTACTGTGGTATGCATGGTAGATCTATTTCCCTGAGTTGAATATCAATTCAGTTCAGGGAACAATTGAATGAAGTGACTATTAAACATAGCTTTCGTCTACAACATTTTAGGGTTCATAGGAGAGATAGAGAGCGCTAGAGAAATTATCAAAATTAACATGGATACTTATAATTGGAAAGTGTATTATTAATAACTGAAGTTTAGCAGAATTAATACTGAACACCTGTTCTACAAAATTCAATCTTTCATCCCGTTTTTCCTATAAAATCAGTGCCAACAGTATCAGTGGTGATAAGATAGAAATAACATATTGGTAGAAACAAAAAATACGAATCAATCTCAATTTACAGGATGTTTAAATTGTGACCGAGAAGAGTAAGTCAAATGAAAATTTGCATTTCCAACTTTAAAATATATTAAAGTATTATGATATCTTTCTCACCAGTTCATTGTTTTTCAGACGACAGAATATCCATTGATTATATATTAGATTTTTATAACTGGAAACAAGACTCGTAATATTGTCCTCATAAAACAATTATAAAAATATCGTCGAGCTTTCTAGGGGTATCTTACACCCACAATCCAAACCACGGACTGTTAATGGGAATTTCTTAGTTCAAAAACCCAAAAAGCGACCTAGCCGAGTAACAACCAAGTCGATGTTCTTGGAATCCCAAAACAAGGTTTTCACCACTTCCCTAACAAGAAATCCTTAAAAATTACTAACAATAAAATTACATCGTGATAGGTAATTGTCATCTGTATGGAGCCTATTGCCATCCACCGGGCTAATTAATAGTAATTTGTAACGGGCAGTACCGTTACAAATTACTATTAAGAATTTCAATTCAAAAGAACTTAAAAGTTGATACATTTTGATATGATTATGTTATGACCTACATTTATATGCAATTTTATAAGTAAGACACACTACCTATCTGTTAAGATTCCGGACTTTCCAGGGAGATTCTTAACTCGAATTAGATTCAATTGGTGAGAGGGTTCTTACTTGTAAAGTCATTCACACGTATTCGACGACCTATACAGTGTTTCTAGACTGAATTTAACGGCCAAGGAGCTCGAAAGTACCCACCCTATGGGCACTACTCAACCCCCTTTGTTCTACACAGCACATGTACAAATGTATTAGGAGATGTCTACTATTTGTATCTACAAAGTGTACCTGTATCTACACGGTTTACCTTAAGTACAAGAGACCGATTAGATTACGATCATAGTGAGTTTTTTAGTATTATAGGCTGTGCTGGACCTGTTTGATACGAGTATACATTCATTGTGTGTGTATTTAGAACATGTACTATAATATGTAGAGTTAACTGTCAAGCAATACAATTTTCCATTTAGTAACGTAATAGAAACACGTGGTGTCTCGTTATTTTTATGGCGATCCTGTGATGGAATCTGGCAAGCTACCTGATTTTTAAATAATGAATAGATTCAGGCATTACTTAACACATTAAAAAAATAAATTTAATATTTTAATTAAACATTTAAAATATATATATCTAGTGACAATTCAGCTTAAACGTAAACCGGAAGAATTTTCGACATGCGAATATCCATGTAGGAGGAAGATAACATGTCCTTATTAAACTGTGCCTATATTCGGATAAAACAAATCCGTTACCTCTTAAAAAGTCAATCCTGTTGTCTCCGTGTATACACACTCCCCAACAACTTTGTACTGCACCCCCGACATTCCCCGGTGGGGTGGACTCCCGGAACAAGGGTGGTTTCTTTACAGCGTTAAATCTAGTGTGAAAGTGTCCGGACTCAATAGGGTTTTTATTTCTATTGGTGGTACGGGTTACAAGGTAAGGTCAGGGTTGAGGCTTCTTTATTTTGTAAAATTTGTCAACATTTTGTGTACAAATAACTGATAATTTGTTCGACGAATAAATAGTAAGAGGGTACTAGTATCCTGCTAATTATTTTTCAAACACTTGTCACCATTTATTTCCGAAGTGACTCACAACGGATTTTGACGAAATTTAGTACAGAGATTACTCAGGCCACGGCCGAATATATAATGTGAAAGGTACTTATTTCCGATGTGCTAAATAGTTTTTGAAAGAGCGCTATATGATAAATATGCACTAAACTGACTTGAAATCTCAAGAAGCAGTGACTTGGATGCAGAGGACCGAAGATGGAGCTCAGTGGCGTAAATTAGGAGAGATGTGCCTCCAGCAGTAGACAAACGTAGGCTGATGGTATAAAGATGGTGCGATGGGGCTGGCGTGGTATAAAATATAAAGTTTCATACTCGAGAATCCAATTTACATCCAAGAGAATCACAGAATATACCTAGCACACAAAATTATTTTAAAACTAATTATTATAATTATATTGTTGGTTCCGACACTAATGTATGGTAGTGAATGTTGGGTATGGCAGAAAAAAGCATGAAAGTAGAATAAATGCAGTGGAGATGAGAGCATTGGGAAGCATCATTGGAGTCAAACAGAGTGACAGGATAAGGAATAGTGTGATAAGGGAATGATGTGGTGTGAATGAGGATGTGGTGCCAAAAATCGAGAAATATATGTTAAGATGGTTTGGACATGTGGAGAGAATGAATGAAATGAGAATGACTAAACAGGTATACATGGGAGAAGTGAACGGAAGTGTTGAAAGGGGAAGCCCTAAGCAAATGTTCCGAAATCAGATTGCAGATGTCCCGAAAAGAGGACAGGTCAGGAGTACCCTAAACCGACGCTCATGTATGAAAGAACTCATAAGTGTAGATAAAGAGATATGTTAGGATCGTAGTAAGTGGAAATCTGTGGTCTCTGCCTACCCCAACGGGAAAGAAGTGTGATTTTATGTATGTTTGTATGATAAGACTAACCTCTAGCTGCAATTGATCGAGTTGCATCGACCTCGATCAGGAGTAGACTGAAGAAGCGAGTTTCAGGTCTGCATCAGACAGTACAAGTGGTGTGTATGAAACAGTGGGTAGTTTCATACACACCACTTTTGGCGGCCTATACCTTTGAAAATCAGTGCGTGCTAGGCCTCGCTCTATTAAGATGCCGCATCGCAACAACCCATGACAAATATAGGCACTTGAAAATGAAACGGAATATTACTGAAGATCGTCAACATAAGTTTTTCCAGTCCTACATTGTTGACGCTGATTCAATTTGTATTGTAAATCTATCTGCAACTATTATTAAATCTGTGACTGTGACATTCAGGACCGTAGATCCAAAACCCTTTGTCCCGATTTTTTCCTATTTCGTTCCAATATCATTTGTGGAGGCTTTAACGACTACCTCTCTACAAAAGTAAGCGGACAAATTGCTTCTAAAACAACAAAAGCCGACCGGAAAAATTCACAATCGCACCGAATCATTAATCTCAGAAACAAATGGAAATCGGCCGACATCTGCTATACTCGGCTCGAAAAAATGGCGGCCATAGTCGACAGTTGTCACGTTATTCGCGACGGGATTAATTAGAAATGCGATTAAAAGCAAACAAAACAGGGAATGGTGAACTTAAATTAATGAAAAATTACCACCCTCAGCGAGCACTCGTCAACTCTTTTTTTTAACGGGGTCGCTCCCGCGCATTAAGCGGCTTTAATTTGAATTCGGAATTAGAGTTACGCGCGCTTTATAATTATTGTTTTTTTTTTCGTTTCGGCCAGTGACGGTTGATTTCTAATTCAACGAGGGACCGTATTACGTTCGGAACGCACTTAATTTTTTTCGGGGTCATGAATATGCTAATTTCTATATTTTTGCTAGATTGCTGGCGGTGTTTTGATGATGGTAGATAATAATGTACACGTATAATATGCATATGCTGTTGTAACAAATTTGATGTTGTTCTAATTACTTTCAAGAGATGATATAAAGAGATCCTCGCTCAGAACATCCTTATTATAACTTATAACAACTAAACCAGCTTGTTTGTTCATAATCAACCAATTTGTAATGTTGATATAGGACAAGCTATTAGGATTGACCTTTATAGATTGACTTTAGAGCCAAATGAAGCAGTAAAATATAAAAATATACGTACCTCCATAGTTATCTTTGACAGCTGTTACATTTGACATCCGTCAACATGTACATGTAATACTATTTTATGTTGTGTGTGAGATAGAGAGAAAAGAGTTGTAAGTTCAAGCACGAGACCCTCTTCATGTTAGGCGATAACCTCCGCCTCTAACAGATGCATTCTTTCACAATCAAGGAATTGCTCTGCGCCCGTTATCATACAGAGACATACAGTTGTTAAGCCTCATGTGCCTGTAATTTTACTGGCTCTCAAGGACTGCTGCCGAAACACACTGTTAAGTGCTTGGCGACTGATTTTCTACTTGAGGGTGGTAGGAAACCAGTTGAACATTCGAGAAATACTCTTCAGCTATGCGGTGAAGCTCAAGCCAAAGGTGGGGATCTAACCATGGACCTGCGGCAGGGCAGTCCATAGCTATTACTGCTCGGCTGTCATTGCTCCGAAAGTTAATGTTGGACATGAGTGTTTTTTTTATTTTGTTTTTTTTTATGCCTGATAGGTTAGCCTTTGACCACTATCTCACCTGATGGTAAGTGATGATGTGGTCGAAGATGTTGTTCAGGCTTACCTAAAAGTACTGGCTCTCAAGAACAGCTACCGGAACACACCGTTAGGTGCTTGGCGACAGATTTTCCACTTGAGGGTGGTAGCTAGCCAGGTGGGCATTCGCAAAATGCCCTACCACCATGCTATAAAGACTGCCATCCTAAGACAACAACCGGGTCCGACGGCTTAACGTGCCCTCCGAAGCACGGAAACGCTCAGTCATAAAGTCACTAGTGGTCATCTATCCAACTTATGACCGCAGGCGACATTGCTTAACTTTGCTGATCGATTAAGAACAGCTAAGTAAACTTCGCTACGATCGCTTCAAACGAACTGTCTGACGAATGAAAAGAAACCACTGATGTCGTTTGTTCTACTAGTTATTTACCTGTGCACTTTTGCACCTCTTAGCCACCACAAAAATTTATTTCACTATCTCGTCTCTTTAAAATATTGTTCCTGCAGAATTACCCCTAAATCTTGAATATACGTTATTGTTATGAATTCAACACCAAATATTACCATTTATAATATTAGACTATAACCAAAAACATAAATTTATATATCAACACTAAAAAGAACACATTAAGAGTAAGAACAATCATTAACATGAGTATAATAAACTTAAAACTAGACAATAAAGCATTCCTTACGATTTCAAACTAAAATAGCATTGGTGTAAAACTAACAGTAACACAATTTACATTAAACAGAATAGTTTGTGAATGAATTATACTTTAATACGTTTTTTGCTATGCTAATGTATAGACGTTACATAGGTATAGAGAAATTCAGAAGACACGATTGATTTTAAAATTAAAAAGGTTATGGTTTGATCATTTAGAAATAAGCTAGCCATTTTAACTTTATTTCGCTTTTTTATTTTGCTTCGTAGAAAGTCAATGCCCTCATTAGGTTTATGAAAACATTTTTGTAACTTTTACAAGTAAATAATGAAATTGGGGTACATAATTTTTTATCATATCTGATGCCTTTAAGAGATTGCTGCCTAGCAATAAGGCCGCCGATTGTACTATTTTTAAGATGATATATTTTAAGTACTATTAATTATAGTAAGAAAGTACAAAAAAGTGTTATCTATCTATCTAAAAGGCTAAAGTTTGACCACTATCTGACCAGTGGGTAAGTGATTATTAACTAGATATGTCCCGTGGCTTAACCCACGGGGTGATGATGAAATGTATCTAATGTTTTCTCAGGACCTACACTATCTATATTCCAAGTTTCATTCTAATTGGTTTCTTCGTTTCAACGTGATTATATTTCGACTAACCTCGACGTTTTGATCAAGCTGCATTAACCGTGGTCACGAGTAGGCTGAAGAAGCGGGTGTCATCGTCTTGAGGAGCGGCGGGAGCGATTTAAATCTACCCCCGTTCGGTTTTCGTTTTTGTCTTTATCACTATCACCTCGACACACTATACTAACAGTATCGGAACTTGCACGCGGAGACAAAGAACGACTCAAGCACTTTAGGATTTAGAAATATGAGCTTATTTCATGAAAGTTTAAAGAAAACTTTATAATATTAATGTGAAAGCATGAGCATTAGTTTTTAAGCTGTCACGGTCAAAATTTCCCCGTAGGGTGCCGGGTTAGAATTGCACCTCCCCATATCTGTATTATTTTTTGTGGCAATAAAATACTTTTCTTTCTTTCTTTCTTTCTTTCTTTCTTTCATATCATCCCCAGGGTGTCGTAAAAGGCGACTAAAGGAAAAATACTGGAAGGTGGGCAGCAGCGCCTTCTAAAGAACTGCCTTCTTACACTGCGATCCCCAAGCCGCCTGCCAACTGTGGGGATTATGGCAAATACCCCCTTAACAGGGGAGGCTGTTTTCAGCAGTGGACGGCTGATACAGTACTGTCAATTACACCCTAGTTATGACTAGATTTTTTTCCGTGTATTGGATTGATTTTGTGCTCTGGATATTACGCCACTGTTACAAGCGCCATGATCACGAGTAAACAAATAATTTGTATATATTACAAGCACGATCATGTGCTAAGCAAAAATCACATTTACAACTTATCGGAGCGAACTATTTTTGTCACCAAAACCCATGATATATGCAACCGGAACATACTCTTTCGAGCCGACACTCGCTCCAATTGAAATGCCAAGTGGTTTATGCCGTTTCCTCCAATCGTATAACTGGCGATCGAAGGAAGCGAGTTCGATTCCCGCCTGGGACAAACATTGAGTGCCCCAATAATTTGTAAAAGTAACAAGTAAGTTTACTCGTTATCATGGCGCTTGCTACGGTGCTGTATATCGAGAGCTTTAATAATGAAGTATTTCATTGAACATATCCCGTTTCTAGTAATAATTGTAGTGTCATTGTTAATTTTGACTTATCAATATCATTATTATTATTACATGGTATAAAATAAATCGCTACCCGTTGTCTGTCTGTCCCTATATATTCTTTGATCTTTAAAACTTCGCAACGGATTTTGATGCAGTTTTTTTTATAGATAGAATTTTTCAAGAAAAAGGTTTGTATGTAATAGGATGCATATTAAAGGAGAGAAACACTGATAATTTTAGAGGTTTCTAATGTGATGTCGTAAATAAACACATTTTTTTGCGTTTAAATTGCAAACGGTGTCTGAACCCTACGAGATAAATCAAAATAATGTACTACACACATTAAACAGGTCTACAAAAAGTCCGTAATAGTATATTTCTATCTCTTAGGGGTAACCCACAATAACCATTTTATATCCTTTACTTTTTACGAGAAATGATGGCTTATTATACAAAGCGATTTTAATTTTAAGCAATACAGCATTAATCCTTATCCAAATAAGTACCATAAAATACATTATGTATTTAATATAGATTAACATGGCCCTTTACAGCAAGTAATATAAAATAATATTTTCGGAGATATTACAGTATTGAAGTTCAGTCAGTGCGAAACCGGGGCGAGTCTCTAGTACATAATATAATCAATAGCCAAAGAGTCTATATTAAGTTAACACTTTGTTTTATGGAAGGAAGATTGCTTATTGCGTTATTCTTTTTCAGTAAAATTACAGAGTTTAATAGCTCTTAAGCGCTTGCTAGATATATTATATTACCGTCCACTTGTGAAGTGCTATAAACCTTAATTTTAGATCAAAGGCCTGTCTTGTGTTGTTTATGAAATTAGCAAGTTATGAAGAATGTCCATGAATGATAATCATATTGTTTTGTTTTATGGAGTCAAATTAAGATTGCCCGTTATGAAAACATCAAGACAGTGGATCTATGTTAAAGTGACAATTAAGATCAAATAGGTTCTTGTAACGGAAAATAGAACAAAATATAATTAACTAAAGTTCACTATCAATGCGCGCTGCGTGTGGCGGCTACGACATTTTGTTTGTCCAAAATGGGCGAAAATCAGAGAAAACAATACTTTTTACGTATTTATATAATTTAACAAGATTACTTTTCCTAATTTATTTGTCACATTTAAGTGAAAGTCAAAATAAAATTCCCCGTGGGGTGCCGGGTTAGAATTCTACCTCTCCATATCATCCCGTGGATGTCAGAAGAGGCGACTAAAGGAAAAATACTGGAAAATGGGCAGCAGCCCCATATCGATATCTTAAATCCACAAAAACATCTTACACTGCGATCCCCAAGACGCCTGCCAAGAGTGGGGATTATGGCAAATACTTAATAGGGGACGCTATGTTCAACAGTGGAGGATCCGGCTAATACAGTACAGTACAGTAGAAAATTCATTATCGTTGAGGAGGAGATCCATAAACTATTTGAAAACAGCTGCACTTCAGTTTTTTATGCCTATTAATTGCAGTTATGAAAAAACTTTCAGCACAGATTTGTGGCCAGAAAGTTCGAACATAATATATGTTTCTTTTAGATCCAAATAATGTTTATTTGAGGAGGATTTCAGCTTCAAAGTAACAACTCGTTGTCGGTACGTAGATGAAACAAACAGAGTACCATTGAAATTTGGTTCATACGAGTATTAGTGCACGCCATAACGTGGCGGTTATAATTGCTCAGGGATGATCAAAAATGAGACGGAGTAACAAATACAGACTGCTCAAAAGTCTTGTATGGTTTGTGGCACTTAATTGCGCCCCTTCGCCATCGAAGAAATTTGTCGTTGAGTATCACTTCAACTTCACTAGCGTCCTTGCCTTTCAGTACGAAAGAATAATATGAATGTTTCTTGGTGGCTTCTTGGTAAAATAACTGCGGTTCAGACGTGTATTGTACGTAGACTCATTTGTGCGACCATGTTAAAAACTGGTATTAGGGTTTAGGTATGGTAGGGTGTAATGGTAGTAGGGCATTTTGCGAATACCCGCCTGACTAACCTCCATCCTGGTAGAAAATCTGTCTCCAAGAACTTAATGGTGTTTTCCGGCAGCTGTCGTTGATAGCCAGTAATTTTAGATTACTCTAAACAACATTTTCAATCACATCATAGTGAGATTAGATAGTGGTAAAAGACTAACCTATCAGCTATGAAACAATTATTATTCAACCATTTTTATTCATAAAACAAAAGATTTTGTAATTAAAATCAATAAAAACAAATATTTTTAAAATATTTTAAGAAAACATCAAATTAATATATTAATAAAACGCTTAAAAAATATAAAAATATATCTAGTGACAATTTCGCCTAATTTTCCTGCTGAGCCGACGTGACGTCACAAACGCCACGTAGCCAAACCAGAAGAATTTTCGACGCGTTTCGCTTCTACATGAAGCATCCTCAGGAGGTCTTGACTCTACGAGCGCACGATCGAGAAATCGACAATGGGTCGAAAATTGTTCCGGTTTGGCTGCGTGGCGTTTGTGACGTCACGTCGGCTTAGCAGGAAAAGTTTTTTTTAAATATTTTAAAAATATTTGTTATTATTAAAAATATATTTCCGCAAAGTAACGCCTGAATCCATTCATTAAATTAAAATTCAGTTTTAAACAGCAAATAATTCCAATAATAACGTAGCAATATTTGATATGAATAAACCAATAAACCGGAGGCCGACACTCGATCGCTCTCGACTTACAATGGCCCTCAGCGAGTGAACATCCCCGCTCTGCCCTTGCGCAAGTGCTTGTCGGACCCATTGTTCTAAAATTATGAATTAGGGTTCATTTCAGAAAGTAGGGTGAGTTTTTTGACATTATCGATCTGCCGTCTGTTTTTTTTAAATGTTATTGTGAAGGAACAAGCGCGAGGCCCACCTGATGTTAAGCGGTATCCTCTGCCTATAACAGATGCATTTCATCACAAGTGACGAACTGCACTGCGCCCATCACCTTGAGACATAACTAATAAGTCTCATTTTGCCTGTAATTTCACTGGCTCTCAAGGACTGCTGCCGGAACACACCGTTAGGTGCTTGGTGACAGATTTTCTACTTGAAGGTGGTCGCTAGCCAGGCGGGCATTCGCAAAATGCCCTTCCACCATACGGTGAAGCTCAAGCTCTGGGCGGGGTTCGAAACATGGACCTGCTGCGCGGCAGTCCATAGCCAATGCCACTGAGCCATCACTGCTTCAAAAATACTTAGAATCACAGATAATGTAGCTAGTAAGTCAGTTTTTATTACCAAAATACTACGAATTACTATACACAACATTTCAGCTACAACAATTAAAGCATTTAGAGAACCTACAAGTCATTTAAGACTCACAGGCAGTCCAAATGCTCCAAACCACTACCAGTTGGCAGCGTGCCCATCATGCTAGCAGCATTGCCTCGTTGAATTGCTATGGTTATTCGAGCCAAATAGGTGTCAGCATTTTGACCATGCGTCGCACCGAGATAGGGCTCTGATAAGTTTTGGACAATACTATAATCTCCCTATCCCCAGGGACCCAACGTCTACACCAAACGGCTCACATTATGTGAAATGTGCATTCTGCGCAGGATGGATTGTGTCATTTGCCTAAATTAATGGTCAGTATTGGCAATAGTTACAAGTAGCAAATCATCGTGTATATATACTGATTTACAAATACTTTATTAGTTAATTAAGTGTTAGATAAAACTGTTGGATCAAAGTTGATGAATTCAAATGGAACGGACTTGAATACATGTATACTCTTCCCAAGGAGAATATTTTCTGTGGCTCTACGGATCGCAAATAATAATAATACATCGTAAGGGTACGACATAAATAATTGAAAAATTATACACGTTGTGTAGTTGAGTTCTGAATCATGATTTTGTGAAAAATCTTTACAAAAAACTTGTCAAAAATGTATTACCGTACGAGCTAATGATGTCATCTACCGGCGTATCAGTGTAATAAGAAAAAATATTTTAAAAATGTTTTTAGTAAACAATAAATTAATATTTTATTAAAACACTTAATTAATATAACAATTACATAATAGTGACAATTCCGCCTATTTTTTTGTTAGCCGACGCACGTGACGTCACAAACGCTTAAAAGACCGGAAGAGTTTTTGCCGCGTTTCGATTCTACACGAAAAACGCACCATCGAGACAAGCACTGTCAAGTCCATCAGTCTCGATCGTTCGCTGGAAGAGTCAAGACCTCCTGAGGGTGTTTCGTGTTAGTAGTCGAAACGCGTCGAAATAATTCCGGTTTTTGATGCGTGGCGTTTGTGACGTCAGGCGGCTAACAGGAAAATTAGGCGGAATTGTCACTATATATATTTTTTGATGTGTTAAACTATTATTTTAGTGTTTTCTTAAAACCTTTTTTATTATTAAATATGCATTTCCGCAAAGTAAGGCCTGAATCTATTCATTATCGTACGACTTTCCTTAAAATCGGGTGAGCTGCACAAATTTTAACCAACACGTTGAACGATGATATTGGATGATTAACTCATCAAACAGCCACCTTGCACCCTACACAAAATGCGCCACAACCTCGAACATTACCCGCTTGCATTTCCAAATATCGGTCAATTAACCGGGATAACAATTGGGATCGGTTTCACTTTCAATTTGGTCACAGATTATGAACTAGTTACTTCGCGGGAGGCACAGATTAACTGATAGTTTGTTTGTGAAATTCCACAGATTCAGTGGTAGTTAGTTCGATTGGAGGCCGCGGAAACTGCGCTAAATATATTAATAGATGAGGATATATCAATGGATGTCCACAACGCTTTCGGGCGGGCACTTTCAATTTTCAGTACGCAGCGAGCGCCTGTAGCCATGGTTTCTATCTTTTTGAACTTGTATCGATAATTTGCAGAAGGTAACTAAATTATTTCACTTTACTAAATATTTGTAATACAAAAGTTAGTTTATTCCTATGTTTGTGATGATGTTACTAGTAGATAATCTGTGACGTAGCTATTAAACTAATTTCGATGAAACTTGGCACTGAGATAGATGTGTTACATCCGACAACAAACATAGATGATATTTTGGCGGTTTTGGCACAATCTTAAAAGCTGTTGTACAATACAAAATAAAAAAAAAAAACAATATTCCCACAATGGAATGACTGCAAAATCACACTGATAGTGTGAGTGAGTGAAGATGTGTGTATGTTTGTTACTCCTTCAGGCTGAAACGGCTGAACCTAAATGGATAAAACTTAGCATCCTAGTTAGGTTAAATCCTGTTATAAGACATATGATATTTTTCAACATCACCTTAATCACTTTCATCATTGTTTACGCGGCTGAAAAAGCGGGCGCAGTTATTTATTAATATTCTAATGTTTTATGCTTTACCTCACTTACCCATTTGTAGATTCTATTAAAAGTATAATATAATATACTTACATAATGTCACGCCCCCATTGCTATCTGTGGGTGTCGTAAGAGGCGACTAAAGGTAAGATACCAGAAGGTTTTTCGCCTTAGGATGGCAGTCGTTATAGCATGGTGGTAGGGCACTTTGCGAATGCCCGCCTGGCTAGCTACCACCCTCAAATAGAAAATCTGTCGCCAAGCACCTAACGGTGTGTTCCGGCAGCTGTCCTTGAGAGCCAGTACTTCTAGGTTAGCCTGAACAACATCTTCGACCACGTCATCACTTACCATCAGGTGAGATAGTGGTAAAAGGCTAACCTATCAGCCAAAAAAAAAAAAAAAAGCAGCGCCTTCTGAGGAACTGAAATCTTAAACTGCGATCCCCAAGACTCCTGTTAAGCGTGGGGATTATGACAACCCCCCTTGATGGGAGAGGCTGTGGCAGCAGTGGACAATCCGGCTGATACTGTAATTAAAACAATCTTTTTGTCTCAATATCTTCAAAGTAAAAAACGCAAGGTCACCCTTCATTTGCACGTCCGACGTCATTGGTGCGTACGGCACGTCATTGACCACACGTTTGTGGATGTTTACACGTATTTTCATAATACATTCATTTAATGACCGCTTTGCAATGATGCAGTGATTGTTTTGTGAACGATTGAGTGGAGTTAATGTGTCGACAGATACTGTTTTCTATCAGATATCAGATAGCTTTATTTCAATGCTAAATAGGTTTCGAAGGAATGATGGCCGAGCGGTAATAGCTATGGACTGCCGTACCGCAGGCCCCTGGTTCGATCCCAACCGCCGAAGTGCATTTTGCGATTGCCAGCCTGGCTAGCTACCACCCTCAAGTAGAAAATCTGTCACCAAGCACCTAACGATTTGTTCCAGCAGCAGTTCTTGAGAGCCAGTAAAATTACGGGCACATAAAACTTACCAACTATATCTATGTGTGTGTTAGATAATCGGAATACCTGTCACTTCTTCTATGTTTGGTGGACTGTTTCTATCGTTTTTTGCACACATAAATTTAGTTAAAGGGCCAATTTCACGTTATTCTACTCACAATAAACGTTGAATGATGTTGCTTACTTTTAACGAAAGGAAACATTTGAACTACGAGTGGTATTGAACCCGCGAAAATCTGTCTCGTAGTGAGGTAGCCATAGTTCAAATTTATCCCTTCGCTCCTATGGTTTAACCATCTTATTGGGACGGAGGGACATCTACAGCGAAATTGATTTAAACTACAAAAAAGATTTTTCAATAAGCTTTTTAACTTGTATACGATGGACGCAACCCGATAATTCTAACATTGTATTAGTTAAGCGTTCAAAGTTGCCCGTGGGGTACCGGGCTAGAATGTCACCCTCCCATCTCCTACCCGTGGGTGTCGTAAGAGGCGACTAAGGTTACCACACCAGATGGTGGGCAGCAGCGCTTTCTGAGGAACTGATATCTCACACTGCGATCTCCAAGCCGCCTGCCAAGCGTGGGGATTATGGTTAATAAGAACCCCCTTAATAGGGGAGGCTGTGTTCAGCAGTGGACTATCCGGCTGATATAGTAAGCGTTAAAAATTCCAACGAAAAGAATAATTTAAAATAAACTCACTAACATTTTTCGCTTAGTAGGTGATGCAAAAATTACAATATTAGTATGTTGCAGTATTTTTTTTAATTTGACATCAAACAGACTGCTGTGGCAAAAGAAGAAATCATACCCAAGATTTAAAAAATTATACAGTCAAAAAAGCTCCATAGAACACAAACCAATCTGGGCACTTTACTACATGCTGAATACTGAATTCATAAAAGTCATAACCAGGATTTTTTTCTGCTACAAGAATCCAGCAAATTAAACATCTGCGCTTAGGTTTGAAGAAGGCCTGCAACATTTTAATGGTCTAGGGTATAAAGTTATCCACGCATTATTTTTTATCCTAGATTGGTGAAAGTGCTGTTTTACTTCAATATGGTAGTCTGAGAAAAATTTCATCAAATTATGTTAAGTCAATCAACAGAATAAACGCAATTACATTTCAAGCTTGGACATAAAAGTATGTATATAATTTAGGGAGACATATAAAAAATTCCAATAGTTTATAATCATAAGCACCGAAATTGGACGCGATAGACATTTTTGTTAGAATTCAATAGACATTTTACATAAATGAACATTTCAGCATATTAAAAATGAAATAAGGAGAAAATAACAACCAAAGCGCTGTTTGAAAAAATGCAACAAGCCCAAGCACGCTTAGGATACGTTGTTCCGAGGAGTTCGAGTACCTCTCTTCCGGCTTTATCATAAGGTCAGTATCCACAGTTGCCAAGTTTCATAGCAATACAACAGACTATAAGTTGGTAAATTTAGTTCCTTTGATTCCATTACATACATTCGAGACCTAAAAATGCGTGATGAAGAAAATGAGAATACAACTTGAAATAAGCGATCAGACTACAAGGCTGAATATAAAAAAGTCCAATTCAATAAAGTGTACGTCCTGCACGATATATGTTTGTAATTATATTATATACATAGCTAATAATACGTATCAGTGTTATCTAGTAGTATGTCCCATAGGTAGCTGTTTAATTGGCACTCAAACACTATTCAATACATCATTCCAAAACGAAGTACCCACATGGCCGGTCACGATTTAAACCCACACACTCAAAGAAATCCAGTTGTCAATTCGTCAGACTCATAAAATGAAAGCTTCAATAGAACTCCGCCACTACTTATAATAAAATCTACATAGAAATAGCAGTTGGCAATTTCGATTAATAATATCGCCAATACGCCGTAAGAAATGCATAGTCGTACGTGTCGACGTCCACAAACGAAAAGATTTTAACGATTAACTAAATAACAATAAAACATCTGTATAGTCGATTGGTGCGACACAATACCAGGGTATAATAAAAATCACTCATCCATAAAATACTCTTAATAATAATGTACATTAACATTCGAACGCGAATACATATTCAACTCTATTTCAGAGGAGTAAAGCTCATTTTTATTACTCTTATTTTTGTATTCATTAGTCGATTCAAAGGGTTGGCAAATCCAAGTTGTATTGTAAATAGTCACGCGTCAACTTAGCATTAAATATAATTACACGTGTTTTTATATTTCCGTTGCTATAGAAATTAATGCGTTATAGATTTTTGTTAATGTTGAAGGTATGTTATTAATCTTTTCCAATTTGAATAAATTGTATATTAAGTTTTTTGTGTATTGTAGACAATTGAAACTGGTCAACTGACAACCCAACCAGATTTTCAAAGGTGTATAATGATCATTTGTAAACGTATGAAGCAAACAAAATTAACAAAGAAAAAAAACTTAGTAATAAAAACATGCCTGGTATATAGAGAATTTCTTGTAAGAAAGTCATCAATATAGTTGCCAAGCGACATTGTAATTAAATAGAAAATATAGTAACTGAACCTCACAACTTAAGAATCATTCGGACTTCTGTACTTAAACTTTTGTTATAGACAAGGGCCTTTCTTCAACATTGGACCTTTTCAGACTGATGATGACTTAAATTTTGGGTAACCATGCAATGGTTCAATATTAAAAACAAACGTTTTAAAATAACAGCTGATAAAGTAAGGTTTTGTTATCGCATATTCCTTTCTCTCGTTATCCCACTCTAAGTGGGGTTGATAAACATGTATTCTTCTTCCATTGTATTCAATACACCCACATCTTGGAGTCAATACTTCTTCAACCTCTCTGTTTTTACGCTAGTTTCCATTGCTGCTTAATTTTCCAGTTGACTTTAACATGACTTTGTTTTTCAACGTTTCTCATAGCATTCCTATATAATTAAGACCGTACACTTCGACTTTGCTGAAAGGTCCCTATTTCATCCTCTGCTAATGAGAAGAGGATGAAAGAGGAAAAAGATAATCAAAGGATTATCTTTTCCATTCTAGTTGCAACATGTATGCATCCATATATGCCGTATGCACTTCTGTTTCATCCTTCTCTTATGTTGCCAAACAATTAAAAAAGTCATCATTACGACTGATCTTGTAAATAATTTCTTTAGATTTCATTATTGTTCTTGCGATGGTAATATCTACATTATTATTCGGTCATATACAAATAAACGTAACATTGATAGTTAGAGAAAAATGCTAGAAGTTAGAGAAAATGCTAGAAGTTAGAGAAAAATACTAGGCAATTCTGAAGAATTGCCACCACTGCCAACCCAAAGAAGATTTCCCTGCAAGGAGATCATGACAAACCTATTTTGATTATGGTAATGGGAGAGGCAATTGTTCAACAGTGGACGTTATGCCTGTGATATATATTTCATCGTCATCATATTTCATTCAACATAGAAATTATTTAATTAGATAGAGTTTTTATTTTGACTTTTTGATAGAATTTGTTTCCCAAGCAATTCGTAAATAACGATATTACGAATTAATGATAATCGGTTACAAAAGTGATATCCAAAGCTGCGACTGAAATTATATGTTTATTGATTTTTACACGAGTGCTATTTTTACACGCTAACAATTTAGAGAAAATTTACCCACTGTAGAAGCTTCTCTCTCAAATGAATATCACCCAATTACCCTAAAGCAGCGTATTTTTAATAAGCAAAACCCCCATTAACAGCGAAAACAAACAAACAGAGCTGGTGACATCTCGTAATTTCGATTCTAATTACATTTAATGTCCACTGTTATTTTTTCGACTTTTAATGCTCGCTCGCCATAAAAAGATAATCACAAAAATAATTGAAACGAAATAATAAAGGCAGTAAGGAAGGGGTGCTTGGGGGGTGAAGGAGGGAGGCGATTAATGATGTCGCGAGGGAGGCAGGGATAGTCGGAGCATTAAGGCCTAAATAATCAACATAATTACACTTTTTACCCCGACATCCCCTTTTCACCCTAATAAGTGGCGGTGAAAAGAATCTCTATTTAGATCACTTTTTATAATGACAGATAATGTTTAGTTTGAACTTGGTAATGCGCATTTGTGTGCTTTGATAATTGGAAGTGATGACGTCATATCGAACTAGGAGTAAGAATCAAATGATATGCCTTCTTTTTCAGCAGATTCTGTGTTAATAATTAACACTCAAAGTATGGAAAATCGTGTTCAACATCCACTATGTTGAAACTATACTAACCCATAGATAATTTGGGGTCTACAAATCAGTTAATCCTGACTTTATTGTGTCATTTATTACGTCCTACGAATATTGAATGTTCGAAATCAGGGAAACAATATATTTTGCTTATAAACCTATGAACGGAGTGGATGCTTTAATTTTTTTTTTTATGTTATTGTGAAGGAACAAGCGCGAGGCCCACCTGATGTTAAGCGGTATCCTCTGCCTATAATAGATGCATTTCATCACAAGTGATGAACTGCACTGCGCCCATCACCTTGAGTTGACCTGTTAAGTCTCAATTTGCCTGTTATTTCACTGGCTCTCAAGGACTGCTGCCGGAACACACCGTTAGGTGCTTGGCGACAGATTTTCTACTTGAGGGTGGTCGCTAGCCAGGCGGGCATTCGCAAAATGCCCTTCCACCATGCGGTGAAACTCAAGCTCTGGGCGGGATTCGAACAATGGACCTGCTGCGCAGCAGTCCATAGCCAATGCCACTGAGCCATCACTGCTTCAACTTAAAAAAAGTAAGTTTTTAAATGTTGGGCTAGTAGTGATATAATTTATAAACCCCAATTTAAGTGATCCATGTATCTGGAATGTAGATCTATCGGTTTCTATGTACCTGATACAAAGAACTGGGACAGTTGGACACATAAATTTTTAATTATCTTACTCCCATAACAGGGGATAATTCTTGAAGTGTTTAATTAAATTGATTTATTTCCAATTATATGACAGTTGATTTGAAATGGAGACTAAGTCATTACCTTTCATTCACAAAATGTAAATCAAGCATCATATAATATTGTTCTGAATAATAAATCTGCGATTAATTTCAAAGTCGGATGTATTTACCATCAACGGGATGCAATAAGTAAAGCGGGCACCCTCCTTCCGAAGAATCGGTATATAATTAAAGATAATGAGACGCTATTCAAATGTCCGTCTGGATCCTTTCGAAACGTGAACGTTGGAGGCTTTTGGAGAAGGCAATTTTAAATAAAGACTTTAAAAATGGATATATACCGTGGATTCTTTTCGAATTAGTGCATCTGCTAACTAAGGATAGCAATCAAATTAAAATAAAATACAGAACTGATTTTCATTAACATGTTTGATTCATAAGAGAGATATAAGACTTTAATAGATTTATAAAATTATTTTCATTTTAACTTGTAATCATATTTCATATTAACTTGTAATCATACTTCATATTAACTTGTAATCATATTTCATTTTACCTTTTCTGTATATATGATAAGCCTGAGGAACTAAATGTACCGTAGTTTTTAAGGAGGAGGGCGTTGGTACCTGCAACACAGTTTTTCTCAAAAACTTTCGCGGTTACCATCGTTTTTGAATAAATTAATGCTATCGCTTAAGTTCCTAATAAATAATTTGAATTTGAATTTGAATTAACATGTAATATATCCCAATCGAGTGAATTCAACCTCATCGGGATAAAAATAATTCTGATATGATAAAATGACACTCATATGATAATTGCGAAAGTTTGTGTGACTGTGTGTAAGTGAAGGAGAGTGAGGATGTGTATGAGGGTGTGTGTGTATTGTTTACATTCCGTGTAAACGTTTCGAATGATTATGATTAAATTTGGTGTATCCATTATTTAGGACATAGAAACTATTATGTGATGTTTACAAGTATAACAATTTTAGAAATGCTGTGTAAAATGTTTAAGATAAATACCTATGTATTATGTGTAACATTACCTGGTTACTTATGGCAATAAAAAAGTTTTTTATTTATTTATTTATTATCCCGATTTACGGAGCAGTTAAGGAGCTCTTTATTTAACTTCCGTGAACCAGGATAGCCAGATAATTGCAGATAAAGCTGTGGGTGAAAGCTAGTATAAGGTATATGTAATTTAGATAATTAAAGTAATAAAATGTAATGTTACCTGTATTGATTTGAAATGTGTTAATATACCAACTTAAATTTTCGTAGTTCCACGTGGCTCCTTCACGAAATCACGACTGACGAAGACAGCAACTCTCCAAATGAAGGGTTTTTTAATTCACTCAAACTGATATTCTTCGAACAAATGTAGAAATCTTTCTCTAATTACGCTAATTAGTGGTTTAATCTTGTCTGTTGTAGGAAAGAACGTTGATTCTACGTTCGTTTCTTCATTCAGTACCTACTAGTAGAAGTCTTTGTGAGCGAGTACGTCCGGGAAAGAACTGCCAGCATACCTATTTCTATCGACAAACAGTTATATTCGTATAACTGTGTTGTGGTTTGAAAGGTGAATACCGGTGAAATTACAGGCACATAAGAATTGATGTAAAAAAATCAAATCCCTTGAAAAAAGCTATAAAGGTATCATTTTGACATCTGTTCTATGAAGTTGTACGGTAAGGTTATCATATAGTCTCGAAGTCATATAGTAACAATTTTTGTTCTATTTTCAGATTTATTCGTTTATGATGGTGTTAGTTGTGTCAGTTAATATTTTGTTTTCTCAGCATAAGAATATGCTGTTTTCTCGATCGTGAGCTCGTAGAGTCAAGACCTCCTGAGGATGCTTCGTGTAGAAGCGAAACGTGTGGAAAATTCTTCCGGTGTGGCTGCGTGGCGTTTATGACGTCACGTCGGTTTAACAGGTAAATTGGGCGGAATTATCACTCGATATTTTTTAAGTGTTATATTAAAATATAAATTTATTGTTTTCTTAAAATGTTTGTTATTACTATGCTATTTTTCAACGAATTATTTAAAGCAATAAGTCAGTTAAAATAAATTACTAGTAATGATATTGATGTGTGGTCAGACAAAATGTTTTGGATTTGATAATTTGCAGATGATTATGGTATTCGCGTGTTTAATATTATAATGCTCGTATTGAAAGTCATTGAACACATATGCACGTAGTCCACAAGTTACCCCTAAAACCGTCAAAAATATAAAAAAATTCTTTTAACGGTTAAAATGTAATATTATCATCAACTATTGAAAAAATATGTATAAATATATACTTATTAGATATCGTATAAAAATCTAATCTCGCGTATAACGTGGTCAAGGAGAATGGTTAATCAGTCTAGCAACAAAAAAAAAATTGGCATAAACATCACCGTTCGCCTTAAGTAGAAAAATTTTTACCTACGGCGGCGTATTTATTTTTCCCTTTATAGGTTTCACTGAACACCTTCGACCACATTATTACTTACAACAGGTGAGTGATGATGTGAGAGCCTATCTACAAAAACTACTTTAGCAAACTGACGGAACAACCAATAATAAAAATATCACACAGAAACAGTAGCCAGTACAAAAGTGACCTGCACAGAATAAACAATAGTTAGTACGTAACCAGGACACCGAAAAAAATGCAAAACGCAAACGGACGCCAACTTCTAATTAAAATGATTAACTTAATGGTCTTAGTCATTAGCGATTTTAATTCTGAATCGGGCATATTTTTCGCTGGAAATTATAACTCTTGCTTCCATTTTACGATTGGGTTTTTACGAGCAATCGTAATGCTTTATTATTGCTATTGTTATTTTTATAATAATAAGTATAGCTACTGTTCGGAGTTATGAAATTAAAGAGAAGAAAAAGCTAAGCTTACGTGTGCATACGATAGTTATAATAGCATGTTTCTATCCTAATGAAGTACTAGCTGCGCCCCATGCAATTAGACGATAATGATGAAAATTATCCTTTATATCCAGCGCCTCATATACCTCCATACAATTTCATCAAAATTGGTCCAGCCGTTTGAGTGCGAAGAAGTAACCAAAATTCAAATGATCTTACCAAACAATGAAGTTTAATAAGAATCAATTTTACTGGCAAATATACATTAGAAATAATAAATTATATTTTTTTATTGTATTTATGGGTCACTATTTTGGCGATAATGGCTTATACATATAAGATAGATATATATTGTCGCGGGCTTTTTTGTAGGACTATTTGAGATAAACATTTCCGTCACACATTATGTACGTGTTATACTAAAGGTTTTTACGCCAGAATACCGCATATGGCAGATTTTTTTCCTACTCACTTGACACTTGACTTGACGTTATATTTTGGACAATTCACAGAATATCTTTATAAAATATGTGTTATTCTGATGTATAAGCTATATTATTGTAAAGTTTCAAAAAGAGTAAAGATATAGTAGTTCAGAAAGAGTATACCACCATACATATACAAATTTTCGCGTTTATAATATTAGTAAGGATGACGCGTGCTGAACCAACTTTGAGATCAGTTGCTGTGTACTTTCTCAAATTAATTCAGAAATAAATTAAATTATTGTAATAATAACTAGATGACACTTATAAGGAAATGTTCTGAAGCGCTCGTAGTAGAGCTTGCATAGTTATCCTTAACCGATCAAAGGTATAATATATATAAGCAACGTCCGCTGCAGTCATGACTTGACGACTCACTTCGACGGATACTGCTAGAGGACGGAAGACTGCTAGAAAGCAGTGATGGCTCAGTAGCATTGGCTATGGACTGCCACGCAGCAGGTCCGTGGTTCGAAACCCGTCTCGGGCTTGAGCTTCACCGCATGGTGGTAGAGCATTTTGCGAATGCCCGACTGGCTAGCGACCACCCTCAAGTAGAAAATCTGTCGCCAAGCACCTAATGGTGTGTTTCGGCAGCAGTCCTTGAGAGCCAGTAATTCTAGGTTAAGCCTGTTAACACCTTCGAGCGTATCATCATTACTATCAGGTAAGATTGTGGTCAAAGGCACTATCAGTAATAAAAAAAGGCATTTTCTAAAACGCTTCCAAGCTTCGGGGATACGTTAAGCCGTCGTAGGTCTCGATTGTTTTCTTAGATTAACAGTCGTTATATCTTGGTGGTAGGGCACTAGGTGAATGCTCGTCTGGATAGCTACCTCTCTCGGGTAGAAAATCAGTCACCAAGCACCTAGGTTATGCTTAGTCTATTTTACCACCTTCGACTAGGTACATCATCACTTACTGTACTGTACTATATCAGCCGGAATGTCCACTGCTGAACACAGCCTCCCCCAATAAGAGAGGGTTTGCCATAATCTCCACGCTTGGCAGGCGTCTTGGGGATCGCACTTTAAGAAATCTGTTCATCAGAAGGAGCTGCTGAGCCACCTTTTGGTATTTTACCTATAATCGCCTCTTACGACACCCACAGGTAGCAATGGGGGGGGGTGACATTTTAGCCCAGGACCCCACGTCATCACTTAGCATCATGTGAGATTGTGATAGAAGACTAGGCTATCCGCAGTATACATTTTTGCATGGTGGAAGGGTATTTTTCGATTGCCCGCCTGGCTAGCTACCACCCTTAAGTAGAAAATCTGTCGCCAAGCACCTAGCGGTGTGTTCCGGCAGCAGTCCTTGAGAGCCAGTGAAATTACAGGCACATGAGACTTTACAACTATGTCTCTAAGTGACGGGCGCAGTGCAATTCGTCACTTGTGATGAAATAAATCTGTTATAGGCAGAGGTTAGTCCGCTTAACATCAGGTGGGCCTCGAGCTTGTTCCGTCACAATAACATAAAAAAAAATACATAATTGCTTCTAGTAGTAGTAAGAGTTGTTATTTAAGTTGTTAGAGAAGAGATATTATACCGACTCTAAATCAGTGGAAAAAGGGTAAACTTACTATTGAATGTCTCTCATACTACTATCCATTTAAATTTTAGATAATATACATTTATTTTTTGTTCGTAATGAAATTATAACGGATTCGTGGTCCTCCAGCCTTAAATGTCTTCGTGTTCACTTCGCCAGTTTTTGTTAAAGATCGACACATTGAATTGAATCTGAAACGATATCCAATAGAATATAAGTAAATTTTGACTTTTGCATGCCTTTGTCAACACCTACAAACTATATATAACACTAAAGCTTCTAAATCGAAAGCATTTAGGCAACCTAAAGGCCATTGCAGGTAAAAGTTTTCCAAATGCTCCAGTTAGTTGGTACTTTTTATTGATCTTAGAGTAGAGTCACGTTCAAATAAGACCGAACTTTATCTAAGTTTTTTTTAAATCATATTGTGACGGAACAGGCTCGAGGCCCACCTGATGTTAAGTGGACTAACCTCTGCCTATAACAGATGCATTTCGTCACATGTCACGAATTGCTCTGCGCCCGTCACCTTAAGACATAGTTGTTAAGTCTCATGTGCCTGTAATTTCACTGGCTCTCAAGGACTGCTGCCGGAACACACCGTTAGGTGCTTGGCGACAGATTTTCTACTTGAGGGTGGTCGCTAGCCAGGCGGTCAGTCGCAAAATGCCCTTCCACCATGCAAAACCAGTGGTTTGACCAGATATGCGTAAAGCGTAGTAATAACCTTATCTTAAATAACTAAGAACAGTAAATTTTACATTCCTTTATTCAGCAGCACTATAAATAGGCCCCAAACGTAGTCACTTCTTAATTATTATTACTAATTAATGGCTTATTAAGAGCACAAGGAAACTATTACAATATAATCAAACGTTCATTTTCGACGTTATCAACCTGATGATTGACCGCAACGTCACAGATAGGGTAATAGTTACCTATCCTATTAATGTTATATTAAAATTATACCAACATAATTAATAGGTAAATGATTATGTTGTCTCGTTCTAGCACAGGCTAGAACTAGTGTGATGGCTCACGCTCGCTCATTCCATAATTGTGGAAATATCGAATTTGGAAGAGCTCGCTAGGAAACTTGTCCTTTTTTATTCGTCATAAGTCCTTGGCCACTATCTCACCTGGTGGTAAGTGATGATGCGGTCGAGGAAATTGTTCAGGCTAACCTGGAAGTACTGGCTCTCAAGGACAGCTGCCGGAACACACCGTTAGGTGCTTGGCGACAGGTAATTGAGGGTGGTAGCTAGCCAGGCGGGCAATCGCAAAATGCCCTACCACCATGCTATAACGACTGCCATCCTAAGACAACAACCGGACGGCTTAACCTGCCTCCGAAGCACGGAAGTGCTCAGTAGTACTGTCACTAGCGGTCACCCATCGAACTCATGACCGCGTTTCGTTATTAACCGATTAACTAGGTTAAACAATGTCCTCTGCTGGCATTACTTAGACGGGTGACCGCTAGTAATATTCACTGTTGAGGCTTCCGTGCTTAGACGTCAGTCTCAGCTGTGTTATCAGCTATGTTGGAAGACTTGAACAGGCAACGTGAAAATTCTAACACTGCACGGTGGAAGGGCATTTTTGAATGATCACCAGCTACAACTCTTTAATAGAAAGTTTGTCGCCAAGCATCTAGCCGTTCGTTCCGGTAGGTTAACTAGTCCATCAGGAGCAGATCCCGTTCTAGGCTGAGGGTGAGTACCACCTAACACAGCATCACCTACCATTCATAAAGATTGTAATCAAAGGATCAAATATAGGTAATAAAACAAATTGAAGTCTTATAGCTTCTTATGATAAGAGAAGCCATTTACCACAATCTCGCATGACAAGAGATGTATTCAATAGGCTTTTAAGGACAGCTGATAGGGCTCAACATTGCTTGGCAGATTTCAGCTTGAGAGTAGAAGCTAGAACTACGTGGGCATGTACACAATAGTCTAGAAACAAAACGGATCATTGGATTCAGGTATTTTTCAAATAAGCTACTTTTTAATTAGTTTTAGAAAATAGTTCTCAAAGAAGCGTGAAATTTCCCTGTAACGAAGTCCAGGGGCCTAACTCCCACCTTTTAAAAACTATTATTCAAAACCAACGTCATGATATCAAGCTTAAAATATTGATACTAAGCTTCGTACCATGGCCGTCACGAAACAATAATGTTCATATAACGCTGTCTCTATCGCACAAATCACTAGATGCAATGCATGCAGCCCGCTCTCACGTCGAAGTGCTAATGCAAGTTTACTATAGTGATATTTGGTAGTACGAATTAAAATTGTAAATGTAAGGTTAAAATAAGACAGAATTAAGTGATGGGAGTTGGGCCCCAGGGCAGCAGCCAGTTCGTTTATACAATAATGTTGCCAGTAAAATGTTCCAGTCCCCCAACTAGGAAGACGGCACTTGATTTAACCATTGTCATTATGCTATTTATGCTATCAAATCGACTAGAACTGATTTAAGCAATCATTATAAGTACTCACATCCCACTGAGGATAATGCTTCTGGACCAATGTGGCTGCACACTCTATAGGTAGAGTCCGTTCCAACTAATGAATGTATTCCAACCAGAATAAAGATGCAGAAGAAAATGCAACAGTATTTTTCGTTTTGCAGTCTAACTTAACTTTTTTAATTGACGTAACATGCGTGATTCTGAGACTATTTTAAACGATATATGATTTTTTTAATATCTATCGATTAAAGGGTAACGTAATCTTTTTAAGTTTTGACTATTTTAGGGGTTACTTTAAAACATATGTTCTTTGGTATTCAATAAGTTTCAAGATAGTGCCAGCAATATTTTTTTTTATTCGCAAATACCATAACATAATCTCGATAAATTGATGAAGATCTTAATAACAAAAAGTACCTACCATAAACGATGAAAGTGGTTTCTAAATATGAGCGTGCTAAGCGAAAATCATATTTTACAAATTATTGGGACACAAAATTGTTTGTCCTGGCTGGGAATCGATACCGCGTCCTCCAATTTCGCGCCGAATGCCTAAACCACTCGGCCACCTGAGCACGCTCTTTCGAACCAAAATTTCGTGTGCCAATTGTATAACTTTAACCGTCATGAAAGTGGTCTTAAGAGGTGTAACCTGCTACATAACTACATTCTAAATTCAAAAATATTCTTGTGTTCTTGTGAGTAACTAGTAATTACCTCATTTATAATTTTTTTGAGTACAAAATGTCCCACCTTGAGGGGAATCAAACCCACTCCTCTGTTTTTACGCACCGGCTTTAACCACTGGGCTGCCGAGGATCCCTCGACCGAGTCGAAATTTTGTGGTCCAATTGATTGAAATCGTAATTACCTTTTAATTATCTAGCCTATTAACTATCCTCTACCATCATCACTTACCAAAAGGAGAGATAGCGGTCAATACCTTAGCCTACCCTCTTGGGGACACACAGGCGTATTATCATAGTATTCAATGGTATGTAAGTAAAACAACATGTTTTCAATACGATATCAAAGCTAATTTTCTTATCGTTCTATAATTATAATGTAGAAGCTAATTGGTATCCTTAGCTTAAGGGCATCTCTGTCACTTTTGAGATGTCTCGGCCACCCACCAAGGAATATTTTACATAGACTTTTTAATTTTGTAAATTTCACACTTAATTATACCGTTAACTAATTATTAGCTATAAAAATTATATTGAGTAGATTTAAATCTACTGTATTTGTTAGCAGGTGTAACAAAGATTCACTTACATTAGAATGTTGAAGTATAGGTAATCTTGCGATTAGCAAAAAAAGGCATAATACCGCTTTGTTACATTTTTCATTTAAAAATCTTTGTACACTTCAGAGCGCAACTTCTTACCTGCAGTTAAAACTTCGTATTATGAGAACATGGGATAATAAGATTATTATGTGAACGAATATGCATAGAAAAGAAGAAAAGACAAAAGTATCGATTAAATAAAGTCATGAATGAATCTGATCGGTTAACCCTTTAATGGTCGCGCAAAATCGATCGCATTAATCAACGTCACAACAAAAATGCTATTTCCATCTTCAGTTAGACGCGCACCTAATACTTAGGCGATTTCGCAAGCAATCCTATCCCAAGAACCAAATGAAGGGTTGTAAGCTCGTAGAATTTTAATGAAATATTTGATTTATGCCCACCGCGAGGATCATGTAGCTTATTATAAGAATATATCATTAAACATTACATATATAATTAAAGACAAGCTTAGCCTCCAGCTACCCCAATTTAAGGCCGGTCTCGAATGCCGCTGCATTATAATTTTAATAAAATTGCCCGCACCGTCCAGTTAAAAAACGAAAAAAAGTAATAATAAGAAAATTATAACACATCTGATTGATGTATTATTTGGTAATTTATTGGCTGTAATTACATCGTGTAATAATGGTCGATAATACAGCGGCGGCGGAGTGAGGGAACGATTTATTAGTATTTATTAAAGTATGAATTATTGTATAATTACTGGGATGGAGCTTCCAAACTAAACAGAGCAGTTGTTTTAGGGTTGAATTTATGACCAGTTCTCGGAGGCGATCTAATCGGCCTTGTTTGCGATGGATGTACCAACTTACTTATTATGGGCGCCTCTAGTCTGACTTCTAAGCATAAACGCGTGCATAGTTATACGTGCGTGCATATCATATAAATAAATTAGTTGACAAGATGCACGAGACAGTTGCTATGTCATATTTTTATATGTTTTGAAGTCTATAGAATAGATTTTGTCTGACTATCATCATCGTGAAAACTTTTAGAATGTTTAAACAATCGTCACGACCGTGGAACTAGTGAAGTTTATGACGATTTATTGTATATGGCAACAAAAACTAAGGTTTCTTTGCAAATTTCTACATATTATATCTAAAACATTCAGAAGTAGTTTCTGCTATTCGATCAGTTCAAGAAGCATCCGGAGTTCATCGATTATTGATATTGGAATTTAACCTCATGATATTACGTTAATAAGAGTTTATCTTACATGATGGTAATTTTAATTAATAAAATCTAAAGTTATTTGCACAAAGCATGCGATAGTGCGTTCAAATCATTTCAAACATAAGTTAAAAAAAAGTTATGTTGTTGCTACTGGTAACACTTTTATTCACATGTAATCAAGAATGTCAATGTAGAATAAAACCATCTCCACTGCCACGTGTGTTTTCTAGAGAGATAATGTCGATAATTACATCAAAGTCGAGTTGGGATCGACCTGAGCTCGACGTCGACAGGTTAAGCCGGACATTGTAATGAAAACCAATCTCATTATTATGTTATCTGCACTACTATATTACTTGTCAATTACAGACCGTAAATATTGACAGAAGCTGTTAAGGTTGAACTGGCCGGTCACTTCTCCTTACTAAAGTCATCGGGTGATCACTCCCTTATTTGAGATTTTAAGTCCAGACCTAAGCATAGTACCGATTGATATCGTCATTATCTAGGCTTGTATGATGCCAAAATTTTAAAAAGATAATTAAGTTGTAAGTTATGAGCCTCGAAAACTTTATATGAAATTGTTTCAAGGCTTACAATTCTCCGTTTAATTATTTTATTAAAATTTCGGCATCATACAAGCCTAGATAATGACGAGATCAATCGGTATTATGCTTTATTGTTGACCTTAATCCTCAAATAAGGGAGTGCGATCACCCTACGACGTTTGTATGGAAAACGGGCCGGCCAGTTCACCCTTAATGTTAGATTACATTGTTTCGGTAGTATTTCTCACAACCTTATCAAGCGTGGGTTAAGGAAAGGAAGAAGACTTTAATGGATGTGGTTGATAGCTAGGAGCATAAAAAAGATTTGTTAACTATTACTATAACTCAGAAAGACTTATTCACGTTCGATCGTACGTTAATCTTTCCTAACATAAACACGTCCTAATATACTTTTCAAATAAAATTTTATCGCCTTCACATGTCAAGATGGGTGATTTTCAAAATCTGTACCCCATTACACTAATCCATAATAGAGTTTAATCGGTAGAAGGAAGTATCGATATCCCGCATAAACAAACACTGGTGAGTTTGTTAAATTGTTATTAGTTTTTACTGGACCTTAGCACAAACAGTCGAGGAGCGAGATGGTGAGATGAGATAACAAGGACGGAATAACCTGAAATATCCTCCTGAAAATATATTATGGTATAAGCTAGTCTACTGTTTTAAAAACGCTTTTTTGTGCCTGATAGGTTAGCCTTTTACCACTTTCTCACCTTATGGTAAGTGGTGATGTGGTCGAAGGTTTTGTTCAGACTAACCTAGAATTACTGGCTCTCAAGGACAGCTGCCAGAACACACCGTTAGGTCGTAGGCAACAGATTTTCAATTTGAGGGGGGTAGCTAGCCAGGTGGGCATTCGCAAAATGCCCTACCATGCTTATTTATATAGTGTATTTTTTATGGATTGACTAGCACTATTTTACTTAAAATATTTGTAAATACGTTAATTTTTATAATAAGATGAATAAACCTTTGACAAACAATGTAGCAAATTATATACAAATAACATAATTAGCTATCACATTATTTTTTTTAAACACTAGATTTGTGACCGAAACATCACCTCTGTGTTTTTGTAAATGCCTTCCTTCGCCAACTATTTAGACAATCGGGATAAAAAAGTATAAAATATCGTAATACATAAAAGTATTTATAACGTAACACAGCATTATCAGGATTTTGTTCATCATATATTTACATTCGTCTTATGACAAAAGAAGGAGTGTTCCGTTTTTCACTATTAGATTTATACCGCTTGATGTCGGCCACTTCCGGTCCTCCGAAGATAATACTTAAGATAAAATATTTCACATATTGTATGCTACCAAAGCTGTTATTACCTCGATCATAATTTATGCATTGACATTGTAATTACTTTAAACACACGCCAGTTGGTTTTCATAATGAAGTTGGTTGAATTTAAAACTTTCTACTTATAATTTCAGTGATTCGGAGAAGAGTTTCGGTACGTGATCTCCGTGTTCTCGATAAATTTAATTGATGACGTGTGGTTTATTCATCGTAAGCCTATATCAGGGTTTCCTATATTTATATACCACCTGACCTGTTTTTAAGCAACGTTGGCCAAGTGGTAATTGTTATGGGCTGCGGCGCAGGATGTCCATGGTTTGAATTTCGCCGCAGAATTGAGCTTTACCACTTTGTAGGTACCATATATATATATATATATATATATTGCGAATGCTCGATACTCAATACTCAATCATTTATTGCAATCATTAGTACATACAAATTCGGTTTACATGTCTTATAGTAACAAACCAAAATAAGGTGGAATGGTACATAATGACCCTAATAGGGTATAGCAATGTGTAGCGGAAGGGAACGATCTATTCCATAATCGAGGCATCCTTAAAAAATTCTTCAAGAGTATAATAACACTTTTCGAGCAGTATATTTTTTAGGACTCGGAGGAATTTGTGTCGCCTGGCTGCTAGCTGTTTCCCTTAAGTAGAATATATGTTGCCTAGCACTTAATGGTGCGTTCCGTCAGTTACACTAAGTGCAGTTGTCACTCAAAATTTAAAGCCTGTTTACCATAAGGTGAGATACATGATCAAATGACAACCTATCTTCTGTAAAAAACACCTTTTTACGACGTTGATTTTGGTTAGATCCCACAATTACTACGCGATGTGTCAGTAATAAAGTAAAAGCATACCTTAAAATTTACTTCATTTTTGATTTTTTTAAGGATACAATACCGCATGGTTGAATTTAGAACAGAATTTAGGTTTCAAAACAATGCCTGTGAAAAGTAGAAACGAATCAGATTTTTTTTTATCACCGTATAATGATTCTCTTTAGTCCATAATAACAGACAACTTCTCTTACAATAAGAGCCGTATTGACTGAATTGGAGAAATTCGGTTTGAGGGGAAATTCCTATCAATAAATATGAAGGAAATTCGATTACATATATTTAGATTTGTCCGTGGGGTGCCGATCTAGAATGTGGTCACATCTCTGCCCGTGAGTGTCAAAGGAGGTGACTAACAGTAGTAATAAAGAAAAGTACTTACCGGAGCCACTGGCGAATAGGAATTCCCTGTGCAGGGAGGACGTCTTCAAATAGGGGTAAAACAGCTTGCTGCCGTACCGGGGACCTTGTGACAACTGTTGGACAAAACAAAAAATAACTTGTAGTATACATACAAGTCTTCATCCTTCCCTTGTTCCATATTTCAGATTGGGTAGCTGTGATCACTGTAGTATTTGAAACGCGTAAGTTTGAGTGTGTGTGTGTGTGTGTGTTTGTTACTCCATCATACTGAAACAGCTGAACCAGTTTGGATGAAACATATAGAATAGAATTGGTCCTGGATTTACACTAAGAAAGAAAATCATCATAATCGTCACTTTTCATAATTGTCTACGCGAGTGAAACCAGCTTGCAGCTAGTAGGTGTGACAAGAGTCTTACAGGGTCGGTAATGCATTGGTAACGCCTCTGGTGTTGCGAATGTCCATAGGCGACGGTAACCGCTTACCATCAGGTGAGCCGTCTGCTTCTTTGCCACTCAATTACATAAAAAAAAGTATTTCATAATAATTTACATCAAAGCGAGTGTTGTATGTGATTTAATGATGTGCAGTAATTAATATTTTAATGATATTCAATAAAGAATTATTTATTATGTACCTATTTTATTGCAAGTGAGTCGTCAAAATGTAAGAACATGTTTTTAAAAGTATTTTCGCGTGACAGATATAATAAAATATAAAACATTCTTAAAGATATGAGAATTCTATGCCGGGTTCGAAAACACCCAATAGATTCCATTTTGTTTTTCGACAGTATAAATCATGAATAAGAGCAGCTCTAAAATATCATGTACTTAATGAAGTTTTGTGTAGAGTAAATCTTATCAATACAAATTATATTTCCAGTAATTATGTAGTAACCATGTGGTACAGTACTTGAAATATATTTTGCCGGTATCGAAAAGCTCCCTTTTATATGAATTTCTTTCATAAATTTGCTTACGTTATTTAAACATTGCGTAGTCTTTCTTACTCGCATGCGAAACGAGGTCTCTCTGTTCTACTCCTTCAGTCTGACATTTTGTAAACACGACTTTACTATTTTCCGCTAGCTGATTTTCTACCAATCAGTACAAAAAATTACGCGATACATTTTAAAACACTTAACATTGGTCCGAAGCATCCAAAAAAATACATTGCCGCTGCGTTACGAGTGTAACTAAAAACCATGGTCAATAGGAAAGTGATGATGCGGTCGGAGATGTGGTTCAAGCTAACGTAGAATTACTGGCTCTCAAGAAGAGTTACAGTAACACTGTTAGGTTCTTGGCGACAGATTTTCTACTTGAGGGTGGGTAGTAAGCCAATCATAATACTTGACCACCGTCCTATAGCGATTGCCATCCTAAGAAAACAACCAGGACCGCTCCGAAGCACGGCAGCGCTCAGTAAATGCTACTAGCGGTCACCCATCCAAGTAATGACCGCAGCGGACGATGCCGCTTAACCAATGTTAATTGATCGATTGAAGCAGCATTCCTAAAATTAGAAACAGACCTGTCTTTAAAAGCAATCTACTTTCAATAATAGTATTGAAAATATGAGAAAAATAGTACTTGGAATAGTCATATCTTTGAATTACATATCCAACATATGCTTTGGCTGTAAAACTTAAACGTCTAAGTAAAAATTTTGTTTTTGCAATAAAATTCCGACATTGACGATTTGTTCAAAACCATTACAATCGATAAATAAACTTTTCTACTCATTCTGTGCATACGATTTTGAAATCGAAGAAAGGTCTTCGTGAAATATATTACTGTCTCATAATTTCTTCCGATTCGGACGGAGCAATTACTACCACTGTCATATTGTAGGGTGCGAGAAACAGTGATCAAATCTGGCTCACAACACTTTGTTTCGCGTCATCCGCGCAAGAGACAGGCCATTATACAAAAACTTCAGAAGACGCACTATACATTGCATTTGTTCACGTGGTATAGCTTGTTTAGTGCTTAGTTCAAATACCATTTCCCTTATTATTTCTAGTCAGGTTTGCCTATCCGATTTTCGTATTGACTGTAATAGGCTGCTAATTTGGGGACTGTAAGGCATTTTAATCACGACTACGCTAACCGCGCTACGAGCGCTTCAAAACATTAAACTTTTATTTAAATGTTTAATCGGATGCTGTTCCAGGATAAGAAACGTTAAATAGTCAATCGATTGAGAACTACCAGACTTAAACATTTCATTGAATTACTAGTATTGCTTATCACTTAACTCACTTAAAACGGAATCACGCACTTTTGTTTAAAATAAGTTTAAACTACAAGTAAAGTTCAAATGCAGAAGCAAAGAATCCGTTACCCGAGATTTATAAAACAAATGAAAGTTACCATGTGCTCGCATCTTTCCGACTGGCTCGCTTAGAAAGGCCTCCTCAACCCGGGTGGCAAGGGGGAGGGGGTGGCATGCAAGGAAAGCGCGGGGCTTGCGCGATTTTTCACCCAAGACCACGTGTTTACCACGTGCATGAAAACTTTAGCCGAAGTTTTCTCGCACGTGGGTATGCTTTTTTTATTGCGTTGCGCCTTCTTGCTGTGGCACGTTTTCTTTTTCTTTATTTTTGCTTTAGTGGGTTATACGTTCTATTTTTAAATGGAGGATTGTGTCGGGGAAGTAAGTTACATTTTGTGCCAGTATTAGCACATGAATAAATAACCGTATTCATGTATATGGTTCTTTATTCAAGTGGTATTGATGCTGATTTGACTAACAAATAACAAGTCATTTTAGAATGTGCTTTCAACTGTTTTGTCGGCAGACAAAGACGTTATAAAAATTCGAATTGTAGTCGTTAAGTATCTATCAAGAAATATTAGTAACTTATGGATATTAAAAATTAAAATACTACGATTAGTTCCAAATTTCAGAATGATCATTAATATTGATTGATATGAGCCGTGTCTAACACTCATAAAATTTATTGATTATCGGCATCGGGTTTCACCCACAGACAAGGGAATAGTAATAAAAAAGCGGCTTTCTCAACAATGCATCACTAGATCAAACCATTTTGCAATCAACATATCAACTAAACCGTGTCTAGAAAATTCTTAATTGAACTAATGAGAAGTAATTACAATTTTTATTGCAGCCATAATGATTACGATGCCTTAAAATAATAAAAGCAATTAGACATTGATGGGCGTAGCGGGGGTTTTGTATCTGTCTCTTTCCATCCTATAATAGATTTGTTGGTGAGTTGAGAGGGCAATATGATTAGATGTAATTGTCTGAACGGTTATAAAAGTTGATGTCAGACTGTTCTGTTTGTCGTTAAATGGCGAGATGTTTCAATTTCGAACGTCATTTTTATGTTGAAAAAATAAAGGAGACATATTTTTTACAGTTTCATGATTACTTTTGTAATCTTAATATTAATCAAAGTTGAATGCTAATGAACGTGGTTTCAATTAAAATGACTGATTCATTGCGATGGGATGGAAATGAGTCACTTGGTCTAATTAGGTACAATGAAACAAGAATTTAAAGGAACAAAATGATGTGATCGTACTAAAATAGAGCACGCAATTACTTTAATCTGGTTCTTTAAATACATCTGACGTGTTAAGATGATCCGAAAATAGCGGCCTTATTTGGTCTTAGTGTTGATTAAATTTTATTAGTGGTAGAGCAACAAAACTCTTAGATATATCTGTAGGCTCTCCGAATTTGGTAGCTCTGCTTTTTATAAAATTGGCCTCAATTTTAATGGAATTAATAGATTTGTACTCATTTCAAATGCAAAATAAATGTAAAAGCATTTCTTTAATGTGCGTTACACATTCGTACAAGTAAATAACTTATTTTTTTCAATGCAAATAAACATGTCTAAGATATCTTACATGATAATAAACATAAAACATTTCTAGTTATAACGATTGGTACACATTTTTTGTTCAGTTATATATATGGTTCAGTTTATATTTTATATGATGGTTCACTCAAGAGGTCCACTTGATATTAAGCGATACCTCCTTATAACATCAAACGTTGCTCCCATCATCACTGAGACATGCAGTTGTTAGGTCTCATGTGACTGTAATTTCATTTACTGGCTCTCAAGGAGTGCTGCCGGAACACTGTTAGGTGCTTGGCGACAGATTTTCTATTTCAGAGTGGTAACAGGCGAGCATTCTGAAAATCATACAAATAATGTTGCCAAAGTTGTAGTAGCTAATGAACTTATGCAATGATTAAACCGGTCATTAAGTTAGATAAGTTTGTTTCAAAGTAGGTACATATTGCGACAAAAAAAATTGTTTACCATTGCATCGGTATAACAGATAAGAACTCAAAATGATACCTATTTATACACGACTTCCCAAAAAAGGAGAGTTATGTTTTCAGGGTCCATGTATATATGTATGTATGTTTGTGAGTATCTTTATTCCACCATAACTTCTAAAAAAATTAACCGGTTTTGATGTAAGCGATATGCAGATATTTTGGACAACACATGAAACTAAGGCAGTATATTTAAAACAGCGAAACCACAAGGCTCTCTACTAAGTAGTAGAGATCCTTTTGAGCCTTTGGGCAAGTGCCCATGTGTGTCTCAGAATACCTTGCCGCAAAAGAATTTTTTTTTTTTATGCGTGAAAGGTTAGCCTTTGACCACTATTTCACCTGATGGTAAGTGATGATATGGTCGAAGATGTTGTTCAGGCTAACCTAGAAGAACTGGCTCTCAAGGACAGCTGCCGGAACACACCGTTAGGTGCTTGGCGACAGATTTTCTACTTGAGGGTGGTAGCTAGCCAGGCGGGCATTCGCAAAATGCCCTACCACCATGCAAAAACAAACAAATGCAAAAAATATACAGGGAAACGTAACTATCACTGGCAATAATGTGAGTATTTAGTCCAGTGCACTGTTCCAAGTTAAACTTATACTATGTCTGTTATCCATATATTATTACTAGCTGACCCGGCAAACGTTGTTCTGCCATATAAATAATTTAAAAAATAAGGGTTGATCGTAGAAGGGTGAAAATTGAGGATTGTATGTATTTTTGTATGTTGTATCATAAAAAAATAGAAATTAAAAATTTTGTCTAAAAAATAAAAAATAAAATTAGGGGTGGACTACCCCTAACATTTAGGGGGATGAAAAATAGATGTTGGCCGATTCTCATAGATACCGGATAAGCACAAAAAATTTCATCAAAATCGGTCTAGCCGTTTCGGAGGAGTATGGGAACGAAAACTGTGACACGAGAATTTTATATATAAGATGATTCGCGGGTAAAATAAATCTTGACGTCAAAACGTCCAAATGACACAGTACCAAAGTTTTCAATATATTCGTTGTCGATTATGTTCTTTCCTTGTCCTTTGTGTTGTTAGAAAAGACATATTGTACCGACCACTCCTGAGTGGAACAAATAAAGAAGATAAATAGATAGATAAAACTTTATTGTACTTTCTTATTACAATAAATAGTAAAAAAAAAAACTAAATATTTCATCTTAAAAACAGTACAATCGCCGGCCTTATTGCTAGGCAACAATCTCTTCCATCAGGCAACCGTAAGCATAAAAAAATACAATTTGATTAGCATGGGTAGAGTGTAAAACAAAGTGGAGTTATTAAACTACTCGTAGTTACATGTTTAAATATAGTACCTAATATATCTATATGTATAAACAAAAAATAATACATAAACATACATAAGAATAATACACAGCATATAAACATATAGATCCCAAAATATAACTGATACTTTTGAACATTGCTATATAAGTTTATTTTACAGCAATTTATATGTAAATTTATAAATATATATTTAGATATTATTATTATTTATTATCATATTTTAAATTACATTATGCATTTATTTATTACATGTAGTTATGGTTATCATAACAACTTATTTCACTCTTTTTTTTCTCTTCTGTACTTCTTGTAGTTTCTTTTTTGCATACTTAACCTATTTATTCACCCCTTGATGCACATACACCTTCTCAAACACCCTCGCTTTTTTTTGCAATAAAGTATTAAAATAAAATGAAAAAATACTTGATGTAAAATATTTAATCATTACTTATTGAGGAAAGATTCTTCATTTCAACATCATTTTTGAATGAGAGGAGCGATGGTGCTTTCCTTATTGCTACTGGTAATGAGTTCCACAAACGAGCAGCTTGAATGGCAAAGGACTTGTCATAAAATGTACTCGAATGTATGATGATGTCAAGGGATCCCGAATAGAAAATGGCATAATATGGATGGAAGTTGTCATGACCATCAAAAACGAGGAATACGCGTCAAGGAATTCTACAATAACAAATCCTTCTAATTAACGTTGACAATATGACATGTACTTTCATAAGTATAATGTATCAGCGGTATCATCTACTGCTGAACACAGCCTCCCACATCAAGCGGGTTTGCCATAATCCCCATGCATGGCAGACAGCTTAGGGGTCTCAGTGTCAGATGAAAAGGATACGACTTAGGGGCCTTCAAGTAGACAGCATATTCTCTCCTCAAAGGCCGGCAACGCATCCTCGATACCTCTGGTGTTGCGGATGTTCGTGGGTGACGGACATCACTTACCACCAGGTGAGCCGCCTGCGCGTTTGCCCTCCTATCCGATAAAAAAAAATGGCAGTTCTTCAGAAGGTGCTGCTGCCCACTTTGGTATTTTACCCTTAATCACCTATTACGTCTACCACAAGATTATAGGGGGTGAATTTCTAGCCTGGGACCCCATGGCCAACATGGGGTGCCTACTATGATTTTGTACTTATGATTTTTTCGTAACTATATAGAAGTCAAATTATAAATTACTTAAAAGGAACTTGTCGTTTGTTTTTCTCAAAGATACATGACGTCGTTGAAGGTTCTATTGCCTCCATATGATAATAGTGGATGTAGAGGAATGGGGTGAAAAGTGATTTCTGATAATGGGTCACGTAACTAAAATAATTTATATATTGTAAGTGCCATCCCACAATATCAGTAACCAGCTGTCACAAGTTTTTTTTTATTTGTTATTACAGACCTTAATGAGTGCAATATAATTACAAAATTTCCTATACCAGATACCACCGACTATTAAAACAGTATAACAGAACCGCATAACATTACTAAACAATAAAGAAACTTACTTTTATATCAGTAAGACAATTTGCCTTATAAAATAGATAATTGCATAAACGCACACTTCATTCTAGAGTATATTAATTGCAAAGCAATAAAAGAAATAATGCCACACTAGCACTGCCTGGCTTTTACGTGGGGCTGCATGTTTCTGGAGCTGGCCACTTACAATAAAAAAAGCCGTTACGGAATTCAAAAATGGAACTCTCTATAACCATGTAACTTTTTAATTAAGGAGACTGTCATTTGTTATCTCATTGTGGCATTCCTTTAGAAAGTCGTGTGTCGCTATGACAATGAATTTAACTCGTGAAAATTTTCGCTCTATGATTTTTTTACGATTTTTGCTGCGGCTTAAGTCAACAAGAGAATTGCCCGAGACTTTATGAAGCCCTATATCGCAGCTATATATCGTGGATATAGGTTGGATGGTTTGCACTCGATGAATACGTCATTTAACGAAAGAGCAGTAAAGACTGCGTGTCGAGTGGTGCAGTAAAATAATAAAACAGTTTAATGGATTACAGTTATTTGATGTCTAAAATATCATGACAGGTGACGAAACCTGGGTGTAATGCTTTGAACCGGAAAGAAACATCACTTGAAATTATATGCTATTGATAAATATGTAGGTATACCTAGTGGCCCTACCTTACATAGATTTTGTTTACCTTACATAGAACTGAAAATAGATTTATATAATAAAGTCATGTTACTTCGATATTTTAGTTAACTACGTTATAAACGTCCGGTTCACGCTCAAAAAGTGTCCGAACAAGAACACAAAACTCAAAAAGAGGAAAACCACTGTGTTGTGTGTCAATATACTATTTCGAAGTTGAAGAAGAAAATACATAGGTGTACCGTTTCCTTCGCAAATATAAAAAATATTAAAAAGAATATCACTGTTATGTAGTATCTCTTCGGAATACACCTAATATATTACTAATGAACAATTTCTAACGTTATTATTATAATACCAAAATTAGTATGTATAAAGCTGTTTAATAGATAATTCTTGATTTTATCATGATAATTATTGCGATAATTATGAAGAGGCATATTTATCTTTTATCTAGTTAAATATATTTTTATAGTTTCTAACCCTATTTAATTGGTAGTACTACGTAGGTAATTAAATACTGGATAAAATTGCAGCTGAAGAGGACGTACAATTAACCTGTCAATGATCAATTTAATTGTGACTTTCGTTAGTTTACGACATCTATGGAAATATTAGCATTCCCTTAATTATGCATGTTCGCAAAAATAAAGAATATTTAGCTTCTTTCTTAATACGCCGGCGTTTTTATTTGCGTGGGGTAATATTGCAGTAATTGAGGAACTAAGCATGATGAACTAAAATGTTGGGAGACAGTTCCCACTCTAAGTTTAACATCTTCGACCACGTAATCACATACCATATGGAATATATGGATTTTGTGGTAAAAGACTAGACCAGAATTGAAAAAGACACATGTTAATGTTATGTCGAAATTCGGACTCCAGGGATATCTTCGTGACCGATTCCATTAAGGTGGAAATGCACGCCTGTGGCGGGAAATCAAAGCTTTAAATAGTATTTTGTTTGAATTTTTTAGCTTTGTTTGGTAACTACAGTTCATATTCATGGAATTCACGACACTAAAATAATGCCTTTTGTACTTAATAGCTAGAAAAGTCATTGAACATTTAGGTACATGAATAATTAAATGACCACTAGTGCCGTCAATAATTTTCAAAATTAAGTTGTAATGGAAACCTTAGTGGAAAATATTCTACAAAATATTACTACAAAATATTCTCAGAAAATATTTTATCGCATTATTCTTACAAAAGTTACCGACTTAGATTTAATATATAAGATACTGTTTAAACTTTGAATTTCCCGCCAAAAAAGTGAGCGTTTACCTTAAGATTAATTAACCAATGCAGGAAGAAGTAGATAGTGGTAATATATATGTCACATAGGTGTCGGGAGTTTCAGGAGGAAAATCGTAAGTGACATTATCATGTTGTGTTATTTTCTGAATTTTGTGATTCTTCTTTATAATATATAGTTTTAAATGGTTGATTAATAAATTAGGTACAGTTAAGACTTCGTGAAACTACACGAGTATGGGCAAAAAGACATTTTATTTATTTATGCTATCGCGATGAAACAAGCGCGAGATCCACCTGGTGTTAAGCGGTAATTTCTACCTTGCACTGCACCATCATCCGAGACATAAAGTGGTTAAGACGCTGTCAAATGCTGAAAATTTGTCACTATCGGACTACGTAGGAGTGAAAGAGAGGCAGCGATCGCGATCAGTTTAGGTGAATTCCGAAAGAAAGCTTAATAACACAAAACTATTAACGTAAATTGAAAATATAACTTTTCTTGTCTCTCTAGATAAGGTTTAGCTATTTTGTTAATATATTTTAATACACATTCATATGTAAATAATTAAGATATATACGTTACAAGCGTAATTTAGAGTAAAATTTGCAAATTAATTCTATCGAGAACATTTTATGGAAACGTCGTTTTTTTTGTGTATTGTATATTTTTAACTTTGGTAATGTGATCCGCATATCAGGTGTTATTGCAAACATAACAATATTAAAATCATTAACAGGTATAAAACCAATTTCAAAATAGGTCTTGTTGTAGTACAACGTAAGTTGTACTATTGATGTCGCTCCACCCCAATACGATGCGCGATGGTTAAAGAACGATGGGAAAAATCTGAGTTATGACGTCATTGTCATGTAAGCTCAATTGGTTAGAGCATATCCCGGCTAAATGGTGGATGGACGCGGGTTCGAATCCCGCACATGACTTAAACTTTTCCTATCGTATATATGTATTTTTGTAATATATGGAAACGTGTTTCGGACTATTCTTGGCCTTAGGTGATGTGATCAAGATTTACATATAATAACTATATATTTTATGTTTTACAGAACTTTACACAAATAATATTTTATTTAATTTAAGCAAAAATAGCTTTAGTAAAGGTATGGTCAGTTTATGGTTCTTACTGCTTTTTAAAAACAAATATTATACCTCTTACAATGCATACCTTTACGTAAGAAAGTTCCAAATTATATAAATTATTTATATATATTTAGAAAATTAGCTTTACTTAAAATAAGCAATCATTATATTTTGGGGCACACGTAAATTTGATCTCTTATCATTTGAAGTTAGATAATATACATCACAACACAAGGTACTAGCCATTAGCATCCACTGGCTCCACGTGACTCCCCGATGTCGTCAGTCCATCAGATATCATGCTTACTCATATACATTAAATACGTTACAAATGTTTAAACTGATTGCCATTGAAGACTCAATATAGAATTGTAATTTATTTTCAAGTAAATACTTTTCTCAAAATTATGTTGTTTGATTTATCTGCGGTTTTCACCTTCATGTTAAAAATAAATTAATAGTTTTCTAAAAGAGACATGTTTTGAATAAAATGGCATGTGTTGAAATTTTTTTTGGATTCTACTTTTCCCAATTATGTTTAAGCAATAATAGTTTAATTGAATTAACTAAGTATAATTCAATAAAATTACCAATGTTCAAAACACTTGCTTGTAAATTGGTTCTTATTGCACCGTTTTTAGGTTCATAATACAGCTCAGAAAACACGCTTCCTTTTAAAAATATGTTTTGATTTTACCTCTGAAAAGTTAATGAAATTTTATTTAGTTATTTCCCCGTAACGGAGGTGGGTGGAGGCGTAAGATATGCAAGACCAGTAGTCGTTACACTCTAGGCTACATTACACCCTCGTCTTCGGCTCGAGCTGCAATGCAGTTTCACAATACTAATATATATCTACTTCAGATTATTTAGAAATTTCTATGTAATAAAAAAATAAATACTCTAGGTAAATGGTTTTCTGAATAGAGTATATTCTACCAATTTCAAGAGTTGGTAAGTAAAAGTTTTACCGGATGGGAAACATTTCGAACTAGAATTTATCTTGATGGGTACCATCATATCCCTCCTCTAAGTTATGTGCAAATACTACTATGTTTAGGGTTTTAAGAGGGGCACTATAGTAGCAAATTAAATAAGATACAGAGCGTGCAGTGCAGTATCACGCAGAACCTTACATTGCCACTGTAACGGGCAGGCATTATGGTCACCATCAGGTGGGCAATTTGCTCGTCTTCATATCATCAAAGAAGTATGTTGTCTCATTTATGTTGTTAATTAATAAAATATGTATCTAAACTATAAATGAATTAATAAAAAGCATTCATTACCTACGATAAGTTTCAATTGTCGATAGTAACAAAAGAAAAATAGCCTACTTAATTTACTGGCCAAAAAGTAGGTCAAACGAAAAAATAAATAAAAAAAAAGTTGAAAAAACTATACCTACGGAAAAACGCGACACATGGCACACGAACCAATCAGCTGTTTGTTGGGATCTGACGCCCCGCCCCGATGCTACTTTTCCACTCATACACGTCAAAAATATATTTTACCATTTCATTATTATTTTCTCATTCCTCTCGGCAATTAAGAACACATAATTTTAATAACATTTTACTACAAACTGAATTGTAGAGTGGCAACTTTCGTATACACGGAAGAAAACTTTTTCGGATCGGCGCAAAAAGTTTGCGCCTCTTTGAAAAAAGTTTTCCAACAAAAGTCTAAGTCAAAGTATTTTATTTCGACACTGGCATCTTCTATCTAAAAAAAAATATTCTATTTACTTTCAGAAGAACATTATTGTGATCTTAATGCGCAATAATTTATCATAAAACAACATATTTCACCTAATAATTAGTAATGGCAAACCATAAGTAAAATAAAAAAAAATTCCTACTTAAAATAATTGTTAAGACCAGTTATTCTACAAACAAAATTAATATTTATTATTACGTACTTCGTTGAAACATTGATGCTATGTCATATTTATAGTTATAAAATAAAATATTATCAATAAAATATGTTTGAATATTTATTATAATAGTTTTTACTTACAATATGTATCTCCCAGTAGGTAGAGCTCACTGGCTAGACGTTAGATTTGTTTTCGTAGCAGTGACGTTGTTAATTAGCCGGCGCTCGCTGATTCATCACTTTATAGCGTCTCAACGGCTAGTCCAAGCCGATAGTTAATTACACTGCAAATACGTTCCAAAACTCCTTGGCAATTCCAAATCAAATCTTATAAACACCACTCAGTCCTTTAACCCGAACGCACTTCAAAAGTTTGTGTTTGGAACGTTGACAGAAGACGCGCGAAACGATTTTTTTTCAGTAGCTGTCAAACGTAACGCGGGCAAACGCAAATACGGCCGTTCACGTCAGACCGCTGACGTTCACTAGTCGCGACTCGGCGTAAGTCGAGGAGAAGAAGGCAGCGGTCTCGACCAACCCGCCTTTCGTTCGTCTCTCTCTCGCGTGGCTACCGCCCGACCATTTTTACGTTTAAGCCGACTCAATTCAATTCAACTCAACTCAATTGTCGTGGCGCAAATGCCTTCGCACTGGACGCTAGAGTGAGACGTATAGCGTTCGGCTTATATCAGGCGATGCAACTCATTAACTAGGCTTTCTTGATTATGATATGCGACTTCACAGACCAACATTCAGGTTTCGGAGTTTGAAAGATGACGTTTAGTGCGTTTAAATCGAGAATTTACGTTCGTAAAATCTGCGTAGAGCCTTAATCTTGGTTTAAGACGCAGCTGTGGCCGTTGATAGGTCTGTTTCGCTCTCACCACTATCGTCCGGTGCGCGGTATTCTCGCGGGAGAAAGAGAGATCCGAACGTGAATAGGCGTTACCGTTTTTGTCGACTTCTACCGCTGGGTGTGTAAAGTTTTAGGCCGAAACATGTAAAAATGCATCTTGAAAAAAAGTTATGTATTAAAAAAAGAAGCTTAGTGCGCGGTGGGGGGACATTAATGCTAGCGGGAGGTGGTGCGGATGGCTTTTTTCGCATGCTGTATTTTCGGGGGTTCTCGTTACCGGACAATGCATTATCGAGCAGGTCCGGCGATTTGAACGCATCACCTTGCTGCCCTATTTGATCTCGGCTACAACTAGGTTTTGATACTACCGCCTCGCTTTCCAGAACTTAACACATTACTAGCAACGGATGCTGCAGAATGAACTCGTAACTGTAATTGAAATTCAAAACGAGAATAGTGAGCTTTAGAATTATATATTCTATCATTTAAAAACAACAATCTGTATTATTAATAACTAGGTCTTAAAATTCATAGTAGGTAGTTATTTTTTCTATTATTAATAATCTACACACAAGTGCTAACGAAAAGTAATTAAATGTTGTTAGGACAAAAAAAATACTTCACTTTTTTGCGGTAGGTATAACTTAATTTATGCATGTTCTAGAATGTAAAATTATTTTTATTTCTTATACCTAACAACCTAATTTTACCAAAAAAACATATTTTATATTGATTTAATAGGTATATGACAAATAAAAAATTAATGCTTTTTATATACAAATAAAAGTTTGCTCTTCATTCTTGAACTTAATTAATTTATCGTCTCTACACGAGGTACTTTGTAATAAGTAGGTAGGTAGGTACAGCTTTTGAGTAGTAATACTTTTTTCCGATACTTTCCTAATTGCTTACCTACGAGTAGGTGTTCGTTATGGCCTGTACTGAACTGTATCAGCCGGATAGTCCACTGCTGAACACAGCCTACCCCAATATGGGGAGGGTTTGCCATAATCTCCACGTTTGGCAGGCGGCTTGGGGAACACAGTGAGTGATATCAGTTCCTCAGAAAGTGTTGCTGCCCACCTTCTGATGTTTTACCCTTAGTCGCCTCTTACGACACCTACCTACTGGTAGAGACGTGGGGATGACATTCTAACCCGGCACCACACAGGATGTGTTTTCGGAAAAAAATTATATACACCTATATTAATAAAAATATAATTAAAACGATACGTATTTCAGTGACTATTAATATTTTGAATCACGAATATCTACAAATTTGTCTTGGTTAAAGCTAGGAGACATTTTACACACTCCAAACGCGTACAGTTTTGAAACACTCGTAGCAGTCGTAGTGGTGCTTGGAGCGCTCGTAGTGGAGCTCAATGTGGTGAAGTCACTTAGATGGGTGATCGGTAGTAGCATTTACTACTGAAAACTGTTGTCTTAGGATGACAGTCGTCATAGCATCGTAGTTGGGTATGTTCCTGGCTAACTACTACCTAAATGTTGAAAATTTGTCGCCGAGCACCTAAAGACATATTGCGCCAGCTGTACTTGAGAGCCAGTATCCATTCTAGGTTGCCTCTTCGCCTTCAGCCACATCATCACATCTATTCAGTCAGATGAGATTTAAATAAAAACAAATAGGTATATCAAAGAAGAAAAAGAATAAATTCAGTTTTAATAGAGATATACTTTCTACATTTAGGTATTTATAATTATTTTCCTTAAGTAGGTTTATTAGAATCCGAGTCAATATTAACGCACTACGGGCCTCTACTACCGCAAAAAATCACTCTAATTTAAAAGTTTACACCTATTTTCATAATTAATAATTTTATGTAACAATATATCACCTGTATTCTCAAAGGCATAGGCAGAAGTGTCTAAACACCAACATTGAGTAATAATTATATAAAAGTGTAATGATAAGCGAATGTAGGTACTTAAAAAGAGGATAAAAGACACCTGTGACAAAACACTTAAAAGTATATTATTGAAAGATTCGGATTACGTTAGATGTACTTAGATTAAATAGAAAACTATCTTTTACATTAGAACTCAACTTACTTATATGTAAAATCATTTTTTCCTCCAGCCCTCACGTTTCTTCTTCAAGATATGAGCGCCACCATCCTGGTGGAACTAGAGTGAGTAATAGAAGGAACTACTTGTATTGAACATATTATCAAATGTGTTTTCAAATTTGTATTTGATATGTTGGCCCATCCTGTCGTATATTCTTATTGTTCAATTCAACTATGGCGTAGTGTAACTTTTGAGGAAGACAAATAATATTGTCAAAGTGATTTCTTGCGAGTTTTTAAGATTGTTAATGGAGTCGAAATTATTTTATTAAGATACCACTGACTTCGACGAATTACAAAATTACAAATTTACGAGAGAATAAAATCTAGTTATATATCATGTATGGGATTCGAACCCGCGTCCATCCTCCCCTTTAGCCGGGCATGACCTAACGAGTCGACGACGACATCGATTAATTCTTTTCAGAAGGTATAGAGTATACATTATATTTTAGCAATTGATTAGTATATTCATAACTGTTCATTAAAAACGTTCTTTTTTAATCTCAGTAAACTGTGCTTTTATATTATCTGTATGAAAACTATAATAATTCGCTCGAAGAGTCAAGACCTCCTGAGTATGCTTCTTGTAGAAGCGATATGCGTCGAAAATGCTTCCGATTTGGCTTCGTGGCGTTTATGACGTCACGTCGGATTAACAGGAGAATTAAGCGGATTTGTCACTAGATATATATATATATATTTTAAGTGTACGGAACCATAAATGTAAAACTTTGCTTCTTCATTTGTTACTGACGACGTACATTCAATTTTTCGTAAATCAAGGTCATTTTGAAGAGATATTTTGATTAGTCGTTAAAGCCAAAAATAATTTTGGCAGGAAAATCGTTAATATTGTGATATTTGTTGGTATTCATTTAATAAAATGTGTATCTTTGAGTGTATAAATAATGCTGAATGAAAACCGTTTAGAGTTTAGGAACATGCATAAGAGTTTAAGCAATAGGTAAGTACAATAGCAAGAACAAGAACTTTTCCTATTTCCACTCAATCTCTCTATGAAGTAAATACTTAATCACTTTATTATCACGACTGTGACTCATAGAGATGACTTCTATGATATGATTGGTACTCGACTGCGACTACATTTATCTAAATTGAGATTTAGTAACATAATAATATTAACTTTTCAAAAGGCATGTGTATAAAACGCACAAGCCTAATATTAAACAACTTTTTTTATTTATTTTTATGATATTGTGATGGATCAAGCACGAGGCCCACCTGATGTTATGCTGACTAACCTCTGCCTATAACAGATGCATTTAGTCACAAGTCACGAATCGCACTACGCCCGTCACCTTGAGACTTAGTTGTTAAGTCTCATGTGCCTGTAATTTCACTGGCTCTCAAGGACTGCTGCTGAAACACACCGTTAGGTGCTTAGCGACAGATTTTCAACATGAGGGTGGTCGCTAGCCAGGCGGGCATTCACAAATAGCAAGCCCGCGGCGGGATTCGAACCATGGACCTGCGGCACGGCAGTCCATAGCCAATGACACTAAGCCATCAATGCCTAATTTTGAACAAAAAAAAATATTGCTAAAATAATGAGCGTCTGTATATATATATCTACTTTATTATTATTATTATTTACTTTATTATGAATATTATACAGAGTAGGTAAAGATTCGTAATTTGTATATAACAAATAAACCTAAAAAGTACTGGACCGATTTGAAAAATTATTTCACCTTTAGAATTCTACATTATCCCTGAAGAACATATGCAGTAGTTTTTATTTTTTCTTTTTTGTTAAATACCCGTGCGAAAGCTGAGCAGGCTGCTCCTACATTGTACCTATTATGCTTTCATGAATCCTTCCCACATGGTCAAACTATATCAGCTTATTTTTGTCGAGAATTCCACTGATCACGACAATTCTGAACTGATTTCTCTATGTACTTCTAATTTCTCTCATTCTCTCCCCACTGTTCTTTACTCAAACAACGGAAACTCGATCAAGCCAAGTTAACATAAACATTAGTGGTCCATAGTAGCACGCTTGTCCATGTATGACCCAAGTTACGGGCTGATTGCGCTAACTTGATGTTATTAGGATGTAGGGTCCAGACTCCAGTGGCCGACACAAATTCATTCGATTAAATCGATCATGTGATGTACAGGTGACCACGCGGCGTGGCCTTTAAATTGAATGAACAGATTTCGGGCACAAAACACCGAGACCAACACTTCTAAGTTAGCCTGAACAACATCTTCGGCCACATCATCACTTACCATCAGGTGAGATAGTGGTCAAAAGGCTAAAATATAAAGCATAAAAAAAAGAGTATTGAAGGTGTTCAATTCTGCATAAAAAATAATATAACGTGATCACGAATTGGATTTAGTAATACCTAGTACGGGGTTGAAACGATGTCCTGTAGATGACAATAGACTTGCCCACTATGCGTCATCATTATCATTCATAGCTATAACTTCTACTATTAAACAAAAGCATCAGCCCCCTTAGGGGGTTTGCCATAATCACCACCCTTGGCCGGCACGGCGTCTTGATCATGGACGTAGCGAGATACGGGCCCTAGAAGGGGCTGGCCTGGCTGGCGCTTGTCGGTTGGACTGCTAGAGCCGGAGAGTACATAAATAGTTTTCATGGTAAAAGTAAAAGTGCACACCCCCAAAATCAGTCAATGATTACTATTATTTTTCAAGTACCGTAAATAATACAGTAAATATATACTTTAATCAAAAATAATCAATTATTTTTCATACCTCCTGCATCTAATGTAATAGTAATATGGTAACGAAGTTTATCGTTCATTTACAATGTTCAATTACTTAGTAAATTTCAAAATGTTCGCAAACATTTTGGCATGGTCAAGTCAACTTAACAAAATTTCAAATGATATCGTATAAATGGAAGGATTTTATGAAAAATACATAATTATTTTAAGATCAAAGAAAAAGTGAAACCTGGAAGCCACATTAAGATACGGAAGGTGAGACAGCAGAACGTTATTGTACTGCCCCGGCCCGCACCCGTCCGCCACTTAAGGGAAGTGTATTCATAGCTCTTTCCATACAAACGTAAAACTCTTTAATTATTTTTATAAATTGCAATAACGCATTCTCTGCAGATTACATTACAAAATTACATATTTACGAGAAGAAAAATTATAGCCATTTGTAGGATTAGAACCCGCGTCATCCACCCCTATAGCCGGGGTATACTTACCGACATTTTGACAAAGAACTTGAATTTTTGGTACGTTAAAAGTATACAATAATAAATTTAACCAACAAATTAAGAAAACACCGATTTATAAGCAGTTTTAAGGCTGTGATCAAAAACAACGATTCATTTTTAATTTAACGGGCAATTTTTATGTTTTTTCTTCGCCTTACACCTCCTAACCAGAATCCTGGCAATGCCCTTAGTCTTGAGGATCGTAGAAGGTGCTGATGCCATTCTATTTGAAATTGATTTTTTCTTGCGTTTGGTGGTTTAGCATTGAGTTATTCTTAAAACAATACCATACCAAAAACTGTTTCACACAGTTTCCTATTCCTAATTATGATGTTATGACCAAACCCGTAATGCTCAAAATTTACGTTTGATGCTAAACGTGGAACCAAGCTGTGGGCTGATTGCGCTAAGTTGATGTTATTAGGAAGGAGGACCGAGTGTCCGATAGACGTTCATTCGATTAAATCGATCATGCTCAAACCATGTGGTCGTTTAAGGTTAAACGTTCGGATATGCAAAATCGAATTGTCAGGTCAAGTTTTTGTCTATGTACTCATACTCATTTATTTCATAAACAATGTTTACACGCGATATGTATTATTTTGAGTAAGTACTCAAGGTAATAAAAATAAAATTATGCAATAATTACAAATGTGAAATATCAATATCAAAAATATCAATAATAATAATAAGTCAATAAAAATAATAATGGATATTATAATCAATTAAATGTCAGCCAATGTTATGTACTTTTAATAAATTCCTCGTAGGTATAAAACGTTTGCTCGATGAACCAGCGTTTTAATCTAGCTTTAAAGCACGTCATACTTGGAGCAGCTTTTATATCTGCAGGAAGTCTATTGTAAACCGAAGGTCCTGAAACATGCGTCAGTTTGCTGGACTTGGTGAGAGAGTGGGATATTGACGTTAGATTTTGTGAGTTGCGCGTGTTGTAGGAGTGTACGTCACTATGCTACGAATATAAGTGAAGATTAGTTCTCACGAAGCACCCAGGTATATCACAATGGCCGGCAATGTGGGAATCCCGAGTTCTCTAAAGTAAGGTCTCACAGAGGTATCTTGCGAGTCGTGTACCATCGCTCTGAAGGCCCGCTTCTGCTTCTGTATTGATCGCGATGGGAAAAATCATTGAAAAAAGTTATGATAAGGATTCTTTATGTAATTTTTTTTTACCGCTGTTTTCCCTTGTTTAAGAAAATACAACAAATTATATACACAACACAGTACTGTACAATTAATTACAATGAAGGCATTTAGGCAAAATTACCACCGCAGGTCCACAAGCAGTTCAAGTGCTCCATGTCACTATCTGTTGGCAATATGTCCGGCATGCTGGCAGCATTGCCCCATTGCAATTTCCTGAGCAAAATAAGTGTCAGAATTTTGATCACGCGTCGCATGAAATAAGATAAGTTCGTGGGCCCCATGTACTTCATATCTCTCTCCAAATGGCTCAAATATGCGCTGCTGTCGCACTTATAAATAATGTTGACTTTGTTTGATTCTAAATATCAAGTGACTTAGGGAAATTATAAGGTAAATACTTGCTAAAAAAAATACTGCTCCTTAAAATTCGCGCGGACTACTTGACCTATCACTTGAATACATATTCTCCCTCCTAGAGTTACCGTAATGCCCATAATTCCCACGCTTGGCAAATATCTTGGGGATCACAGTGTTATATATCTAGCAGTTCTTCTGTTTTAATATTGTTAGGTTTGCAATAACGCCTGCTATGCGGATTACATTACAAAATCACAAATATACGATAGGAAAAATTTAAGTCATGTGCGGGATTCGAACCCGCGTCCATCCACCCCTTGAGCCGGGGTATGCTCTAACCAATTGAGCTAACATGACATGACGTCGTAACTCAAATCTTTCCTATCGTCATTTAACCATCGTATTGGGATGGAGCGACATCTATAGTACCACTTGCGTTGTACTACAAACGAAACGGGTTCGAATCCCGCACATGACTTAAATTTTTCCTATCGTATATTTGTGAGTTCTTCTGTTGCTGCCCACCTACTAGTTTTCTTTTTCTTCACCTCATTCAGCTCCCACAGAAAGATATTATGAGGAGGGAACAATCCTAACGCGGCAACCCACGGGAGTTTGAAATATTTTTATGAATGTCATTTAGTTCTAATTTTTTATGAAAACGTAATTTACTTCTTTTACCTATTTTGTAGGTATGCAAACTGTATACTTCTTAAAGTTTATAAGTATAACGGATGTATTAAAAAAATCAGTTGCCGAAAGATGTTAAGGGTGAACTGGCCGTCCGTTTCCTATATACAAACGTCGTAGGGTGATCACTCCCTTATTTGAGGATTTAGGTCCAAAACAAAGCATAATACCGATTGATCTCGTCACTATCTAGGCTTGTATGATGCCGACATTTTAATAAAATAATTAACTTGTGAATTACGAGGCTCGAAACATTTTCATACAAAGTTTTCGAGGCTGATAACTTAAGATTTAATTATCTTTTTAAAATTTTGGCATCATAAAAGCCTAGATAATGACGATATCAATCAGTATTATGCTTAAGTCCGGACTTAAAATCTCAAATAAGGAAGTGATCACCCTACGGCGTTTGTATGGAGAAGTGACCGGCCAGTTCAACCTTAAACAATAATAATAAGGGCACAGCTAAATTAATTTTTCGCTACAAAGCGCTTGTAGCGTAGTTTTCTTAGCCGTTCTTAACCTGAGGGCTAAGCTGAGTTGAGCACACTTGCACTGGTAGTGAATTGGATCGGTAACCGCTAGTGGCATTACTCACGTCGCGCGATGGAGTAATACGTTATTTAAAAAAAACCTATCGGAAAGGATATTAAAATAAATCAAATTAAAAGGGGATTACTAAAATATATACCTTTATAACTCGTATGTATAAATTTAATTGTTTCTGGAACACTATAAATTTAAAAATAAAATTAATATATAAAAAAATAATAATAAGACCAAAACAAGATTGAGAACCCTTATATATAACTGATATAAATCGCAAATTATATAAGCCTAAAGACAGTTAGTGGGTTGCGTTTGCAAAATTCTCAGTCTTATTCTATTCTCTTCTTCCGCCAGCTCAACTTTTACCTTAACCTTTTAACTGGGATGAGACACTTATAAATTAATTATTAATTAACCCGTAACCAGAATGGGTTTCCAAGGGGATAACAAAACTTCCATTTTTTTAAACTCATAATAGGTTTGCGTTTGACCACACCCTGCCTGATGTTAAGCATTGATGTGGTGTAAGATGGAGCACGCTGACACCCATGTTCTGTGCATCGGGAAAAACTGACGAGGGTAAGGAGTTCCACTCCTTCGCAGTACGCACGAGAAGAGTGGAAGCGAAGCGCTTCGTACGAGTCCTAGGAATGACCATGTACGGATGGCGCCTCTCCGTTTATCTGGACGTCCGATGGAAAAAGGGGGAGGGCAGAACCAAGTCGTGCATCCATATATCCAATTATAACTCTATTGTCGTCATCAAAAGCTCTCTTTTGCCGTCATCAAAAGCTCTCTGTTGCTCTGGGGCAACAATAATTTTGTAACTGCTCGTGTTGTTAGCCTGTGCTTCGCTCAATACAGATATATCGAAAAAAGCTAAACGTTTATAATGCAGTCAAGTATGCTAATATAAACTGCATCAGCCGTACATGATAGGTCTCCTGACTGAATGGCTGGTGGCCCGACCAAGAACACCTGAATTTTTAAATCTCGTTCAGGCATTATGCGTAGAATAAATAGATCATGGCCTCTGCTCAATAACTTTGATAGTTATTCTTCGTTCATATAGACCAGTAGACTCATCCCACTTAATGTTACATTAAAACGTAACATCGAAAACTTCTAAAATAATTTCAATAAGTATGTAAGTTTGGAACTCTACAAAATCACAACAAATTACAACGGTACGAACACGTGAATAGCATAATGACATCACAGCTACAAAACTGGCAAAGTTACCGGGCGCGAGCCAAGTTACCGGCCCGCGAGCCAAACTTACCAATTCTGTTCATAATTGATAGCATGCGCTATTACGTGTTGAACATTTATTGCTATGATCCCTATGGCTATCAGTTCTAAATTCTTGCTCAATTAATTTTTAACTTTAAATTGGCATTTTAAATGATTTGTAATAATTTACTATTGGTTTAATTAAGTACAAAAAAATAATTCACAAAGGTATTAAAATACAATATTTGAAATAAACGAACATGGCGATCCTTACAGAGGTCTCAATTTTAACCTTTGATTTGAAGTTGTACACCATTCGGCATCATTCCAGGAAAACATCAATCAATAACTAAAATAATCCTTTGATAATTAAATGAAATAGGTACGTAATAATGAATGTCATACTTCTTTTTACGAGGCTCTCACTTACTTTACATATACTTTAAATGACTGTTACTGTTTCAGCCCATTCATTGTTCGGACATTATTTATACCATGTTAACTTCTTAAAAAAGTATATTTTTTATTGTATTCTGACTGAACACGCACGAGGCCCATCTGATGTAAAGCGGTAACCTGTGCATTTTATCACAAGTGACGAATTGCACTGCGCCCATCACCCTGTGGAAGTTGTAAAGTGTATATTGTTTACTGGCTCTGAAGGACTTCTGCCGGAACACATTGTGAACTGTTGGGCCACAGGTTTTCTACTTAGAGTGATGGGTAGCTAGGCAAGTCCGGCTTTGGGGTTTGAACCATGGACCTGCGGTACGGCAAGCTATTAGCTAATACCCCTCAGCTATCGTTGCTTCAAAAAAAGAACTTGAATTATTTAAATACTTCTGGTTGTTTTAAATCTTTATTTATATGTGTGAGATTTCCCTCAGGAGATAAAATCGGCCCGTATGAAAACAGAAATGCCCATTTGGTTGGCAATGATAGAAACTGTATGATTTATAATAGTGATATAAAAGAAACACGTAATAGCAGCCTGTATCAGATCACTGGCCGATGTATTCTTGAGCGGGGCCGTTTCTAAAAATTAACTTTCCGAAGTAATAATTGATCATTCGAAACTAATTGTTTAATCTGGTTTTATTCTGTGTTTGGATGAGTTTAAAATACTTCAAAGTCATTGGTGTTTGCCGGATGATTTGATTAGCTTAGAGTAACATGGTATTTTAAACCTTTAAACTATGTAGTAGATGATGTTCTCATAGAGACAAAAAAACAATGAACCAAATCAAGAGTACCTCTAAGCAACTCTACCTTTGAAGCGCTCGTAGCGAAGTTTACTTAACTGTTCTTAACCGATCAGCAAAGTGAAGCAACGTCGCCCGCGATCATGAGTTGGATGGGTGACCGCTAGTGACATTACTACTAAGCGCTTCCGTACTTCGGAGGGCACGTTAAGCCGTCGGTCCCGGTTGTTATCTTAGGATGGCATTCGTTATAGCCTGGTGGTAGGGCAATTTGCGAATGCCAGCCTGGCTAGCTACCACCCTTAAGTACAAAATCTGTCGCCAAGCACCTAATGGTGTGTTCCGGCAGCTGTCCTTGAGAGCCAGTACTTCTAGGTTAGCCTCAACAACATCTCTGACCACATCATCTCTTACCATCAGGTGATATAGTGGTCAAAGGCTAAACTATCAGGAATAAAAAATAAAAAAACCGATGATGTATGATTTGTAGCAAAATGTTTAAAATATGATTTTTTATTATGTTTAACCCCAACGCAATATACCCACCCTCAAGTAGAAAATCTGTCGTAAACAACTAACGGTGTGTGCGGGCAGCTGCAGTCCTTGAGAGCCAGTAATTCTAGGTTGGTCTGAACAACACCTTCGACCACATCATCACTTAACATGAGATAGTGGTCAAAGGCTAATACCGATTGGGTGCTGGACTTGAATCGCAACTCCCCATATCCTCTTCTAAGAGTCGTAAGAGGCGATAAAGGAGAAACACCAGAAGGTAGGAACCAGCGTCTTCTAATGCGATACCCAAGACGTCCGTGTTGGACATCTCCGGCTGTTGATGTGGACATCAATGTAACAAAAAATGCAACTATAGGTACGCTGTAGTTAAAGAAGTAGAAAATGTTTGTTTAATGAAATGCTTCTCGTTGATCAAATTATGAGTATTACTAGAAACTTGATATTTTCAAGTTTTTTTTATATAAAAGTACTATCTAAATATTCTTTGAAAACTTACGGTGTAAAGAACTTTACTAAGTATAAAACAAATATTCATATAGAAAAAAATATAAATAAGTATACTTACATAACACATCTTATTTTTTTCGGCTCTTAAAGCAAAAAATCCCATATGAGAATAGTTCTTCAATAAATGGATCACTTCAAAAGCCGTTTCGTGTTTAGAAAAAGCCTCTTGAAAAATTGATGATTCTAGTACAAAGTGAAGTGTATGGAGTAAAAAGGTCTTGACAGACAGACATTGATCATTTATAGGTTCTATCCTTTAGAGGTACGGAAACTTAAAACTACACAGTAGTAACGAAATAACAGAAATAAGGACCGATGTATCATACATGGACTGTTGGTGGATTATTCATATTTTTTTATATTGATTTTCGCGATTACATAAGCCATAATCTATAAATAAATCCATATAGGATGACCTAATCTTGGATGCGTTTGACGCTATTAGAGAAAACCGGTCTCAATATACAGCAGAGTTTCTAGAATACCTTCCAGGAGCAGTCCAAGCAGACTAAGAGTATTTACAACACTCATACATTTAGCTCAGTTGGTCAGAGCATACCCCGGCTATAGGAATGGATGACGTGGGTTCGTATCCCGCATAAGACTATAATTCTTGCTCTCGTAAGTTTGCAATTTTGTAAAGACCATTAAAACTTTCGTTTGCAATAAAATGGCGCTAACTAAGTTGTGATAATGTAAATTCAAATAAAATCCCAATTTTAAACCAACCCTAAAGTTATTTCAAAGATTTTTCTGTTAAAACAACATTTATAATTTATTCATGTCTCAAGTCTTCCAAACTTTTTCGGGTGAGCGGCTGCATTTTTATCATTCCCACAAAAACTTGGGTGTTAATTTCGAAGGGTTTACGAACCAGAAAATTCAATGAAAAGTTGCTTTGTTACGAGTATCTGGTTAGTAAATCTTTTGTGGATACTTTGTACGTTTTATTATGTTTTTAAAGTTTGATAACAAAATGAGTCTTTCCTTTTTGATATGACAATATCCCATTCTATAAATTACTTTCAGTCTTGCCTAGAATATTTCAATACTAAAATATGTAATTGACCTTCATAAGAGCGTCGTAGACGCCTAAATTGAATAAATGATTTTGACTTTGACTTTGACTTTGACCTAACTTGTGATTACATTTTTTTTAATCCTAATTGTGACGGAACAAGCGATGGTTCCATCTTATGTTAACTGGACTAACCTTTGGTTATAATAAATGCATTAATCGCAAGTGAAGAATTGCACTGTATCCGTCACACTGAGATATACAGTTGTTCATGTACAGAGTCTCATGTGCCTGTAATTTTACAGGCTCTCAAGGACTGCCGCCGAAATACACTGTTAGGTCATTTTAGACTTCCTCCGATACCTACTTCAAACCTCCCCGTCGCCATCCAAGGCATATATTGGACGATCTAGAGGACCCCATCGCAACCATTACGTTGGCAGATTCAGCGTTATCCACAATTCGTCCCGGTAACATCGCCCAGGTGAGGGGTAACCAGAGGTTCACAATCAAACACCGAGCTCGCCGGTGAGCTCACATGTTAGTATTGAATTATAATTGTGATATAAATTGCCTTTTTTATGTTGTTTTTTATAATAATTTTACCTTTACATCAGTCTTTATTAAATTTTTGTGTTTTTGATGTAAAAATAATTATTAAAGTTGTTTATTTTATTTGCTTACTTTCAATTATTAGTTTTATTTTAAATATTTATGTGATTCTAGAATGCGTAATTCTTAGTTTCATGTAATACTACCAAATATAAATTGTTATTATTATTAAAAGTGGGGAAAGACAGACTATGTAGGTAGTACTTTAATTTACCTTTCTACGTTTGCTTTAAAAGTTCTAATAATTCAATACTAAATGATATAGTTCGATGCATATTGCATATTGTTGATCACAGTATCATTAGAGCAAAGGTTAAATCTTATAATATCAAAAGCTACAATCGCACTGCTACGGGGTTAAATGTCAAAAACAATGTCTAAGGCATCCGAATATTCGTTCTAATCACTTTTCTCATTCGACAATCTTATTCCAATCTGCAAAAATTACGTCAAGAAGCATATGTCTACCTATAATATTTTGAGCGTTTTCAAAATACATGTCGTTTCTTTTTCTAGATGGATATCACATTCAATTGCAACCTTTAATTTTTATCTTAATGTTCTTTTAAAAAAGTGGTTAATTTTTTGCGATTATTGGGACAAAACCCACTTGGATACGGCCAGATTTTTTTTCGAATAGACCTTTTTAGTGTGGTCTCTACACGGTGGTTTTTAGACCAGCGATTTATAAGGAAGTTCTGTACTTACTTAACATTCGTTATAGCCAGGCTTAGCTCTCACGCAAAATATAAATATGCAACATGAAGCAGTAAAGAATGAATGAATTGACGGTGATGGGCCGCGGCACTTGTGCAAGATCTTCAAGCAATACTATGCGTTGTCATTAAAGAAACAAAGTTGAAAATAATTTTTAATTATTTTTTTTCATGACACGCAAGGTGACGTTTTTGGTTTAATTAAGATAAGAGTGCGAAAAGTTGGTTATTCAATCGAGACCATATTGAAAGTCTGAGCCGTACACGATGGATTGCTAAGCTTTTTTGCCCAAGTAGGTGAAAGCTGTAATAAAGCGAAGATTGGATTTAATGTTGCATGCAGAATGCACAAACAGGATTTATAAAAGTAATATAGATATCTATATCTACATTACTTTTATAGGCAAACAGGAAAGATTATTGTTTGATTCATCTTTTTTTGAGGTCAGAAACCTCATGGTTTATTTTTCTAAGGGAAATTAATTAAACAAAAATATCTTCGGTTTCAACTCAGATCAGAAAACAAGTCAGGAACCTTGTTTGTCTGATCTGTGGGTGTCAACATGCTGGCAGATTATTAATACTAAATCGGAAAGAAGAGAGCTAAAATAAACACATTTAATTTCAAGGGCTTCCTACTAGACTACAGAGGTAATAAACCCTTTTATGAGCAATTATTAAAAAAGTAAACATTTTTCATAAAATATGCATGGTGGTAGGGAATTTTACGAATGCCAGGCGGGAATTTGTCGACAGATTTTCTACTTGAGGGACCACCCTTAAGTAGAAAATCTGTCGCCAATAACTTAACGGTATGTTATGTGGCAACTGACCTTGAGAGCCAGTAACTCTAGGTTAGCCTGAAAACATCTTCGACCGCATCATCACTTACCAACAGGTGAAATAGTAGCAAAGGTTAAAAAATAAATAGGTTTCGTTTCTTTATAACCTTTCAATGGTGAAATAGTAAAAATCTGCCAATGTATTTGAAAGCCTACTTACCCAGAAGAATACGAAACAAGTATTGTGTAAACGCTCTGGTACGAGTAGTACATATACAACGTTATACACTTACTTACCTATATATTACAAATTTAATAAAAACTTCCAATAATATATAATCGCCTTCTCGACATCTACTCTCAGAAAGGTAAGCCGGAACGTACTCAAACATCTCGGACGATTAGAAAAAATACAAAAAGGGTATGTGCCTGTATCATTATTTTCAGTATTCGTCATCTACATAAACCAAGCAGCTTATATCTTCATATCATCCATCACTTACCTATTATTAGTTTGTTTTAAAGATAAGAATCGATGATACGAACAAGTCACGCCTGTTTTTTTTTTTCTGATAGGTCAGCCTTTGACCACTATCTCCTGATGGTAAGTGATGACGTGTCGAAGATGTTGTTCAAGCTAACCTAGAAGTACTGGCTTTCAAGAACATCTGCTGGAACACACCGTTAGGTGCTTGACGACAGATTTTCTAATTGAAGTAGCTAGCCAGGCGGGCACTCGCAAAATGCCCTACCACCATGCATATGTACAGGGTAACTGTCATCATAAAGAAGGAGAAATACTTAATAACAAAAAAATATCTATTGATTCTTTCTGCTCTCTTTAAATTTCTGTTATTTGTGCTTGCGTGAAACTTTTATTTCCTCAGTTACCTCCCTACGATAGAATAAACAAGAACCTACTTTTGTTTTAAATCACTATGTTCTCATTGTTCTTTTCAATCCAGCAGGGCCAATGTCAATAAGATCCCTTGAAATTTTCTCCGTAATTCTAACAATTAAAAAAGTTGACACGCCACCCAGTGGTCGATAGTTACCATACCGTCGGCAGTTCCGAAGGGGGTTAATTAATAATAACGGCGTATGGGTGATTAATGAAACTGTACCCTTCCTAATTTATAGTTGGACTTAAGCACCCCGTCCCCCGCGCCGCCGGCCCAAAGCAAACTAAATATCCAATACCTCGATGGTGAGTGAGGAATGGATGATCTTGGTACTTGATAATTAATTTGTTTGTACCTTATTTTTAATGTTTTTATATAAGAAAATCGCAATGAGGTGAATGTAACAGTATATGATAAATTATAAAGAAGCAAAATAGAATGGAAAAAATTATATCAGTTATTAAGGGCCTTACAGTATAGTTCGCCAGTACTAAAATAAAACATACCAATGTTGAAATAACGCTCATATCAGGGCACGCTGTAACGTTACAGTTACTGAAATCGCTACGTCCGAAATTAACATTTATGAAATAATACTTTTCACATTGAAGCCTTTCTTTGGTAAATACATTTGTAGCTCGAGAAGTTTTTGCACTGCAGACAAAGTATGTGTTGCAAATATATCTGATAATTCTAATATCTTTTTTTTCAGTATTTTTTATGGCTTTTCTTCTAAAGGGGATGTCTTCTGGCTGATGGTGATAGTAATGATAATGATGACAACATTTATCCAACATTTGGGAAAGTAGATGGCTTTTAGTGTCAGATCTGATTATAATTTGAGGACTGTAAGGAAACCAAATTTTCCTAAAAAAAAATTGTAACATCTATGACTTTTAATAATTTGTTTTTTACTAATTCTAGTGCAAAAGACTAACATCTATGTGACTTTTGCGTAGATAGTCGACATAAATGTCTATAGATCAGCAGCTCGAAGCAGGTTATGGTATTATTGTTTTTTCCTGTAATTAATTAATTAATTATTATAATTAGGTAATCAAAAAGTAGTAATAAAAAATATTATTGTAATTAGGTAATCTGGCGCACTGTAATAAAAACTGCAGTTTTATGTTTGAATTGATGGACAAGTTGGTTGAACTAATCCAAGTGTCATTTTCCTTAGTACTACTTCCACCAAAAGCTACAATATTTCGAACGCTACGTGGTGAAAAGCAAAAGTCACAATCATAATCAAAGTATCAAGTATCAAGACATGCTATTCGCATCACATTATTATGAAGACAAGTACGAGCAGTGTATTCGGACTTTGAAAATCTAATTACGTAGCCAGCACCCTTACCTCGATCGCTCCTTCGCGCCCGCCCACCACCGCCGCCCGCCCGGGTCCGTGCCGGTACCGACTTTACTATTCGGTTAATGAGATATTATATCATGATTTACTATTATTAGTAACATTAAATTAACTTTTTTCAGTTGCCGTGATTACTTATAATATGTATATCTTGTGTTTCACTGATGCCCACTCAAATGTACTGGTATGTATGTCATAGTGGTAGGACATATTGCTAAATTCTTTTCAGTTCAGAGCCAGTAATTTTAGGGTTAGGCTATTAACCCCTTTGATCACATCATCACTGAACAACAGGTGAGATTATGGTCAAATAATAAAATATCAGCTGTACAAAAATCACGTATAACCATTAGAAAATAATATTTCTATGGTATTCGGTATAAAGGAAGGAAGGAAAGGATGGAATCTCGAGATATAGGGTTCGATCGACAGGTCTGAAAGTGACAAAGACTTTTCTAAAAAGAAATTATCAGTGGCAGCGCCGTGTTTGAAGTTCTTTCTGGTAGACGACAATAGCATCGCCCCTTATTCTTTACCAAGGAAGCAAAACATATCTAGCAAAATATGGGTGTTGACATATTTCTGCTTGTATATGAATACTTGTATGGTTATTACAAATCATTAGAATATTACTACAAAATCGAGTATTTACCACAGGCACCGAGATGAGCTCTGAGCTCCAATATTTGTTCCAAGTTAAGTAAAAGGTACATATTTATAAAATGGCCTTGATCACTATTTGATCTGGAAAAGCATTCTGGTTATGAAATTTCAATACCGTACTAAAACAGCAATTCAGTAAGGGGCTTTAGTAGAGGACAGCATATAAAGTGCATCCACAAATGAAATACCACACATTTTAGTCCATAGTGTTGATCTGTGTGTGTAAGGTGGCAATAGACTCGCCCCCATGACATCGAAACAAAATATGTCCGATGAAACATGGGTGTACAGACACCTCTGCCTTCCCACTTCAGATAGTAAATGCGTAAGGTGAGTTAAAATAGTTTTTTTATTTATTTTCATGGAAACAAACATACTAATGTTTGTTGATAGTTTTACCATCAAAAAACAGAGTTACTTAACTTGTAGTAAAAATAACAATATCTTGTTACAAAATCTCCCACACTGCCCAATGAAAAAGTCGCCTATGGGAACAAGCCAGTTTGTCCAAGCTCACGAATTATACATGTTGTATTAATACGGTGTTCAACTCTACTATTGCTAGTGAAGTTTTAATTCGATAACCCACCGACTAGAGCCACCCCTTCCCTACCCGGGGTGTGGGGGTGCCACCCTGATATAATGTATTTATGGAAGATACCGCGGAGCTAATGAGCGCGCGCCTCTTTATGCGGACGCTATAGGCCTGTGGTCGGCTAGGCACCGGAAGAACACTATATATCTAGTTGATAACATTAATCGAACGTTCTATATTTTGAACATCGTAGTGAACTGGGCTCTGACCGCAAAATGAAAGTAGGTTATGTTTCAATTGACGACCTTTTCACAATTTCAGTAAGTACATTAAAATTTAGAAAAAATATATTTAATATAATAACATTTTATTTTTAAAACACGATTTCAACCATATATAATAATAAGTATGATATAAAAATACTACATCGTTTGTCAGTTTGACACCTGCCACTTTGACAGCTGTAACATCCTTTAGATCTTTGTCTAAGACGTTTGCAAACAGTAACAGAAGATGTTTGTTTAAATAGCGAGCTGTTTACCAGAGCGGAATTCTCTGGATATATCCAGAAAGTAACAGACGAAGTCTTACGCTGATAGAGAGGCTGATCCTAAACCCTTCACCTAGGCAAAGCATCGGGTCGAGTCCATCGGGACAACAACTAAATATTAATTTTATATTTTAAGGAATGCGTTTTGGACGCATTGTATATTGGATGAGATGCGTATAAGCAGATTGAAATTTGGATGGATTGCTTGTTAGACGAAATGCATTGTGGACGGATTGCGTTACATGGACACTTGTTAATGCGACATAATGTTAAGAACTACGAGTATATGTATAAAAAGTATACTAAGGCATTTAAATCTCTACGGGCCTCTATTCGATCTGCTTACCAAAAGAATTTACTATGATAATACTACAGACGATTATCTTCTAATGAACAGCATAGATATTAAAAATTGTGGTTACTATTATCAACTTTTTTTGTGATTGTGACGGAACCAGCTCAAGACCCACCTGATGTTAAGCGGACTAACCTCTGCCTATAACAGATGCATTTCGTCACAAGTCACGAATTGTACTGCGCCCGTCACCTTGAGACCTAATTGTTAAGTCTCATGTGCCTGTGATTTCACTGGCTCTCAAGGACTGCTGCCGGAACACACCGTTAGGTGCTTGGCGACAGCCAGATTTTATACTTGAGGGTGGTCGGGCATTCGCAAAATGCCCTTCCACCATGCGGTGAAGCTCAAGCCCGCGGAGGGATTCGAACCATGGACCTGCTGCGCGGCAATCCATAGCCAATGCCACTGAGCTATCACTGCTTCAAATATAGATAGAGAGATATGCTAATATCTAGTCAAGTAGACATCAATGGTCACTGCCAGTCCCTGCGGAAAACAGGGGGGATGTTAGACGTGTAAAATAAACTATGATATTGAACCAAACAACTTTTACAGGTCGTCGACCCCGAACAGAGATGGTATAAAGTGTAGACAATAGATATCTCCTGAATTTAATTATAAGTAATGATTAAAGCCATCAGTAGAGCGACAACGGCTGACCTCCCGTCCCACACCCTTCTGATCACCACGAAGTTAAACTGTCTTTATAATGGATGTGGTAATTCTTAACCATTCCGTCTAAGATTTGTTTGTTTTATTTATAACTAGCTTTCGGTTATCGCGCAAAACCATTACCTCTTTTTGCGCAGTTGAAAAAGTATCGTATGGTTCCAGGTCTCAAACTATTTCCATACTAAATTTCATCTAATTTGTTCAGTATTTTTTATGTTGGTTCGGGTCATACAAAAATCCAAAAATTTCCTTTTTATGATATAAGAGTAGATTATTTTTACAGATGCTTCGAGTAAGGTTACCCATTACGAAGTGTTTGTATATCGGGGGCGAGCCTATTGGAATATTCCTATCACAGTGGACTGGTACACTGGTGGTAAAAATGTATAATTTGTGGATACTGAAAATGTGTAATTCAGAAATTACACATTTTCAGTAGCAGTGAGTTTGGATTTTTGTTTTCACATAAAACCCTCTGGGGTTCGATCCCTGGTGAATCATCAACACCACCGTTTTTCCAATATCCCCACTTTGGGGATCGCAGTGTTAGATGGCAGTTTTTCAGTAGGCGTTGATGCTAGTCTGGTGGTTTTCCTTTCGTCGCCTCGCACACGACTGCCATAGTTAGACAAATTCTGAAGTTCCGTCTTTGAAGTGTGATGGCGATGATTATAAACTGAATACGCAGGAGGTCCGTGGTTCGAATCCCACTGCGGGCTTGGGCTTCACCGCATTGTGGTATGGTAGTTCATTTTGCGAATGCCTCCCCGGCTAGATGGCCTAACAGTATTTCACTTTTACTATATTTATCCAGGTATTTTAGGTTTACCCTGTGATAACACCTTCAACCACACATCAGTCACTATAAGGAGCTTTTTTTTTTTATTCCTGATTGGTTATCTTTTGACCACTATCTCACCTGATGGTAAGTGATGATGTGGTCGAAGATGTTGTTCAGGCTAACCTAGAAGTTTTATGTACTATGTATGTGATTGTATGTGTTGTGGTCAAAACCTAAACTATCAGCAATAAAAAAACGGTAATTAATAGATTCAGACGTTACTTGGCGGAGATATTTAATAATCACAAATATTTGAACAACTCTCTGCGGAGAGTCATGAATGTGCCTGAAATTTTAGTGACTCTCAAGGACCGTTGCGGGAACGCACTGTTAGGTGCTTGGCGACCATTTTTGTACTTGAGGGTGGTAACTAGTCAGGCGGGTATTCGCAAATTGCCCTATCACCATGCGGTGAAGCTCAAGCCGGCAGCGGTCGGGATCGAAACATAGACCTGCGGCACGGTAGTCCATAGCTAATACCGAAAATATTTTTTAGAACAGATTGCTTAGAGTGATTTTTATATCAAAAAAACCTAGAAGGAATACTAGAGAATTACTGGCTCTCAAGGACAGCTGCTGGACACACCATTAGGTGCTTGACGACAGATTTTATACTTGAGTGTGGTAACTAGCAAGGCGGACATTCGCATAATGCCCTACCACCATGCAAACCATTTTATTATACCTACAACACAAACTTCTACATATCCACAGCATTTATATACATCTCTTCCAGGGTCAAAATGTCCTTGATACACATACAGTCGCCTTGAAACCGAGAGGCCTTCAAGGCAATGCCTTCTCCAACAGTCACCTAACTAACTCATTCCTTAAGGGGGTCCACCGCACCCCCTCAGTACGTCTCGAACTTCCCATAATTAATTACCCTCATTATCATTATTGTTCGAAGGCAGTTTTGCTTCGATAATGAATTGTTCGTTCCATCATTAATTAGTTTATTATAATAAGAACTTTGTTGGTAGATTAATCAAGTTTTATCAGATACCGGTTGCGTTTGGCATACTTTGCGAACTGTACTGGTACTCGGTGTCGGGTATAGGTACCTGTACCTTATTGTCGTGGTGCCGTAGTAACTATTGTCTAACCTGTGGTTATAGTCTTCTATCAATAAATAAGGATTTTAATGCTTTTACCTGCTTGCGGAGAACAAAAATTATGCTTTTGATATATATATTTATTATAGTATTTCGTTTATCGCGCAAAACCATTAACCACTTATTGCGTAGTATGATAAAAACTATCCTTTCCAACTATCCTTTAAAAACAGTTCTTCCCTGGGTCTCAAACTATTTCGATAGCAAATTTCATCCAAATCTGTCCAGTAGTTTTTAAGTATATTCGTACTTTAATAAATTCGTATAGTAAAATACAAAATACAAATCTTTCCTTTTTATAATATTAGTATAGATAAGGATATCCCTAAGCCCTTGCAAAGTAACGCCTGAATCTATCAATTAAAATTACAATACGTAATTAATACGTATTTTTATTATGAAGGGTGTACATAACACTGCCATCGTCCTCATTCTACCTACATGAAATTGCACTGCGCTCGTCACTCCGAGACTTATTCGAGTTAGTTCTCATGTCTCGTTTGCCAAGCAATTTCACTTGCTACAGTGCCCTGACGCTTAATCTCTGTAAATGTTGCACACTACTGCGTAGCATATCTGATACGGCGGTGGTACCTACCAAGCCTCTTGCTGAAATGACCAACCACCTGGTAATGTTATATGTCAGATATAGAATAGAACGAATAAACTAATAAAGGATAGTTTGTGAGTTCTATTAAAAGTTGAAGATGGCAAATAGCCGTTCTTTTTTATGCTTGATAGGTTAGCCTTTGACCACTATCTCACCTGATAATAAGTGGTGATGTCGTCGTATATGTTGTTCAGGCTAACGTAGAGTTACTGGCTCTCAAGGACAGCTGCTGGAACACACCGTTCCATCCTTAAACAACAACCGGGCCGACGGCTTAACGAGGCCTCCGAAGCACGGAAGCGCTCAGTAGTAATGTCACTAGCGGTCACCCATCCAAGTCATGAACGCGGCGGACGTTGCAGATTGCTTAAGAACAGCTAAGCAAACTTTGCCACGAGCGTGTCAAATTGTTATTAAAAGCCAGTCATTTCAAATAACCCGTGGGTTGAGCTTGTTAACACCTTCAACCACGTCATCCCTTATCAGGTAAGTTTGTGGTCAAAGGCTTAACTATCAGCAATAAAAAATAAAGTTCAAACGCATTGCAAAAATCAAGGCTATATACTTTTTTATTTTTATTTAATTATGAAGCATCAAGCATGAGCCCCACCTGATGTTTAGCAGACTAACCTCTGCCTATAACAGATGCATTTCGTCAAGTCACGAATTGCATTGCGCCTGTCACCTTGAGACTGAGTTGTTAAGTCTCATGTGCCTGTAATTTCACTGGCTCTCAAGGAATGCTGCCGGAACATACCGTTAGATGCTTGGCGACAGATTTTCTACTTGAGGGTGGTCGCTAGCCAGGCGGGCATTCCCAAAATGCCCTTCCACCATGCGGTGAAGCTCGAGCCCGTGGCATCGAACCATGGACCTACGGCACAGCAGTCCATAGCCAATGCCACTGATTAATCACAGCTTCAGAACATCTTCAAATACACATGCAATTACGAAAATTTCTTACTTGAATAATATGTGTGAAACTCGCGTGAATTTTATTTCAAAATGTTCTTAGGTGTTCAACCAACTAATAAAACATTATAAAACCCACGCTTAACATAAACATCTCATTGTAATCGTACATACGGTACTCAGTCAGCAAGTACCGTACTATACATAGTACACACAACATTACACCACCTTATTATAGTACACCAACGCCTTATTATGGTACACTAACACCTTATTATAGTTGTAATTCATCGTCTGTGACCGAACAAAGCGAAAGAACAATTAAAAGTCGTAACATTCGTGGTAACATATTAATTTCACGGGTTTCTTATTACGGAAGTTAATGTCTCATTATGCGCGTTTCCATTCTCCTGTGAGACGTGATGACGTTGTGGCTCGATGACGTAAAGATCTATAAGGACTTTTTGTTAAATTTGTTGGTCTATTAGGACGCTGAAAGGAGTAAAAATGTAGTAATGGTGAAATCTCGATCAGTTTTGGTGACAAACTAAAGATAGATTGTTAATTGTCAAAAATGTCAATTAACTTGTCCCACTGCATAAGGTTTTCCGTTTTTATTTTATATACATACGTAATTTAAATATAATATTTTCTTTACAACCGTGATTTAGGGTTTTACAATTATATTCTATAGAGAACATTAAAAAAACGGGCTTTGGAATCAACTTGGCCTTTGAAAATATGATCAAGATACATATAATTTTCTTATTGCCAATTTAAACATTTTGCTAAAAACCCATTGAAGTAAAACCTATGTAGCAGTTGTCAAAGCTTTATCAAAGATTTTTTTTATCTTTTATCTATTATGGAAGGTATTGCTAGTGCGTAAGGGGTATTTTTTGTCAGAACGAGAACAATATCGTATGCAATGTAGTAATAGCATACCTTTATAACATTTATGCCCAGAGTTTCTTATAGTAATGCCGACGGAATTGCGTTGGTTTTTTTGTAAGACGACGACGTGTGTCTCAATAACCTAAGATCGTATAAAGGTTCATTGATAATAACAGCCATAATTTTATGTAAGAAGACGGTTTGTGAGGTATCTAAGGGATATTATTAGCACAAACGGGAATCATTCATTACGGCATAGAGGTTTTTTACACATACTAATTGTTTGGATTTCAACAAAATTAGATGGGATGCAATATAATAAAATTAAAAATTCAGCTTTAAATTACTCAGTGCAATACACCCACCTGCACTAATAAAGCCAATTTTCTTCACGCATAAATGCAAAAATATTATTTCTATTTCCAAAACCAAGAAGTAGATTGTTTAGTTAAAACATGGTGTGCACATGTTTGTTTTAAAACGCACCGGCATTTCACGCCACGATACCGTGAAGTTAGATGAAGTCCGAAACCATTTGTCTGCACCGACAAAGAATAAATCAGCGACTATACAACCATAGATCAAAGTACAGAGCAAGGCGCCAATGCTGACGCCGATTCATTTCTCGTACGCACTATAAATTTGTATGATTCTGGAAAAAAATACAGCTTAATATAGTAATATACACATACATATATTATATATACATCGGAGGACCATATAGAACACTGAATCCCAATCCATGGAGTAGATTCAAGATAACAACCACCTATGATAGGCATGGCTACTGGTTTCACAATTATGAATAACTTTAGCGTAGCAGTGAGATTTATGACCTTACACTAAACCATCAGAGACATAACAAAGTGTTCGTAGCGTAGCTTGCTTTAATTTACGCAATGTCTGCTGAGGTCTACTTGGATGGGTGACCGTTATTGACGGTACTACCGAGAATTCAGTGCTTCGGGGAGCACGTTTTAAGCCGTCGGTCTCGGACGTAGTCTTATGAAGGCACCCGTTATAGCATGGTAGTAGTGCATTTTGCGAATGCCCGCCTAGTTAGCTACTACCCTCAGGTACTATACTATACTACTAACTATAGCTAAAAACCTAACGGTGTATTTCGGCAGTTTTCCTTGAAAGCCAGTAATTCTAGGTTACTCTGAGCAACATTTTCAAACACATCATAGTAAGATAGCCGTCAAAGGCTTACGCATCAGCTTAAATTTAGAATAAAGTGACCCAGTGCCCATTCGAAAATACGAAAATACGATACAGTCGTAAGTACTAGCAATGACATGAATTTGCACGTGTGACATTTCTCAAGATAGAGAGCATTTATTTAAGCTATAATATAGGCATATTAACTTATAAGATGTTTGTCAGGCGGTGATGCCATAATCTAGTCTTAGCTTAAGGTAAAGTAAATACGTATTATTACTTCAGTAATTAACTATCTACCTTACTATATATATTGTCTACGAAAAGGAAATCATAAGGAAAACTCACAAGATATAACATTTATAGGAACATAGTAATTAAACAACTTTAAACAGTTTAAATCGCATATATGTATTATTATTTTTGTCCCGACGTTTCAAACATTTTTCAGTGATCGTGGTCACGGGGTGACTAATTGGTTTTATTTGTCACATGAGTTATTAAGAAGTAATACTTCTACTAAGAAGTAATACACCCCATGAACACGATCACTGCAAAGTGTTTGAAACGTTGGGACAAAAATAATGATAAATATACGAGATTTAAACCGTTTAAAGTTGTTTTATTACTACGTGTAATAATCGCGAAAACCTAAGACACCATTATTTATAGAAACACTTTAATAAAAATAATTTATATTATAAGGGTCACATGGATTAATTTAATGGTTATATTGTATACGTACCTTCCACAAGAATAATAAAATAAAAAAGGGCAAACCTAACCTAAACCAAACAGGGCTTTATGTGATTCTATCACACGTATGAAAAACACTGACTAGTCTACGCGGTGTATATTGGAAACAGGCATCGCCATAAAAATTTGGTTCACAACTAAATCTACTTAGCTCCCATTGTCGGAATAATTATCATAAATTACGTTTAATCGTGTACTTGTTTTAATTTAATGGCTGCTAATAGCTTTGTTTCTACAAAAGTTGATTACGACTTGCTGAAGTCCAACTTGAATAGATTGTTTATGGTTAAAATACTCAGAGATCAGTTCCATGCAAGATTGGCTACTAATATATGTCCTGTCTTCGTGTGTAATACGACAAAAACAAGTATTTTGAACAAGTGCTGGCTCAGTGGCATTGGCTATTGATTGCAGCGCAGCAGGTCCATGGTTCGAATCCCGCCGCGGCTTGAGCTTCGCCGCATGGTGGAAGGGCATTTTGCGAATACCCGCCTGGCTAGCGACCACTCTCGAGTATAAAATCTGTCGCCAAGCACCTAACGGTGTGTTCCGGCAGCAGTCATTGAGAGCCAGTGAAATTACAGGCACATGAAACTTAGCAATTATGTCTCAATATGACGAGCGCAGGGCAATTCGAGACTTGTGATGAAATGAAATCTGTTATAGGCAGAGGTTAGTCCGCTTAACATCAGGTGAGCCTCGAGCTTGTTCCGTCACAATAACATAAAAAACATTGTTTATTAAACTACTGTGATTTGATGAGGAGGCCGTCAAGGCTCTCCGTCGTCTCCTCGTCCGGCTGGTGCTTAGTGGTCACGCCCGACCATTGCAGATTTTCAACATCCCTGTTTTACTTGAGACAGCACTGCGCTAATCACTCCAAGACGTTGGTTCGTACGTATGTCTCGTTAACCCTGTAATTTCACTTGAAGCATTGCCCTTCACACTGTTATAGAGAAACTACCATTAATTTATCTATGGTAGTGTCAAGGTAGAAACTGATGTCTATGGCGGGAAATACAAAATTGTATCAGTATTGTCGCGCTTGTGTTCGTTTGGTAACTATTCTACATGATCATGGTATTTGCAGGTAATATATTGATACTTGCCTTGAGAGCCAGTAGTTCTAGGTTAGACCGCATCATCATATACAATCATGTGAGAGACTGGACAAAGGTCACCCAGTAACGATACAAGAATAATTGAGTTAATTATTATCAATGCATTATATTGCCTTCCATATTTTTCTAATTGTTTGTTTCTTTGAGTAATATAATAGATTAAGATCCTTAAAGTGTTCGTAAGCAAGCTCAAGTGTAGGCAGGCATAGTACGATAGCAATGTTCTTTTCGTCTTCTCATCTAAGCTTCCTATAAAGTGCCAATATATCCGTCACCTTTGTCATGACTTAGACATGTTTTTGACTAATTGACATGATTTATATAAGACTAGGACTCGACTGTTACTACTTCTACGCAAATTTTACTACTGTAACAAATTACTTGACAAATGACGAATGTACAAACTATGCAAGTCCAATTTAAAACGATATTATAATTGGCCAAGTTCGAGTTGAAGGAGTCAACAGGCTTAACTTACAATTACCTGATTCTCAAGGACAGGTTGACGAAATACACCGTTCGGTGCTTGGCGACAGATTTTCAAGTTACGGGTGCTGTTACGCAGGCATGTATACGAATAACCACGCAAATAAGTAGATTACATAGTCTTGTTTTCAAATAACGGGCGTCCCGACGGAGTACAATGTTTCATCAATTAGATGTCGACGTCTGGAAGTCCAACACCGTTGGATTCTCACGGCATTACCTGCCTCACTTTTCCACTATGTTGAACCAGTTGCCATGAAAAGTATTTCCAAACCGATCCGACTTAGGAGCCTTATCAAGACATACATCTCATCCTCAAAGGTCAGCAACGCATCCTTGAGACCTCTGGCATTGCGGATGTCTCTGAACGACGTTGTTCACGTACCACCAGGTAGATTACCTGCTCGACTGCGCTACTATACAATAAATAATCCATTTATTCTATAGTAGCGAAAGGGCCTGTTTCAGAATGTTCGAGTAAGTTCAGGTTATACTACCCAGAACATAAAATAACTGAATGATAATAATGACTGTTAACATGCAGCGCGTAGAGCTTGAAGCTCTAACCGATGGATAGGCTAAATCGATGACTGTGAAACGCAAAGACAGTGTTTTATTTATTATATATGTTGTGGTAGTATAACTGAAACTTACTCGATCATTCTGAAACAGGCCCTTAGAATATAAAATGACAGCGTCAAAGCAAGACGGAAAACTGAGCTTAATATTACAACAAAACAAGCTGAGGATATGCTTTACGTACGTAAGCGGTTGCAAGGAGCTGTTGCGAACTATCTGCTGACCACCCTTATAAATAATAGCGGCAAGGCGGCCGACCCCCCAATCCAACCCCTTAAGGATACAATCGCAATTATGGAAGGGCCAAACAGCGATGCATCTTGGTACAAAATGGATTTATACAAGATAGCCACATTAAATAGAAGTAATATATAAGTATATCACCTATATGGCTCAAAGAAGAAGCATTGCAATTCAATGGGGCAATGCTGCCAGCATGCTGGGCACGCTGCCAACTGGTAGTGGGCTAGAGCATTTGGACCGCGTATGAGTCTGCAATGACTCATAGGTTGTCTAAATGCGTTTATAGTAGTAGCTGTAGTGTTGTATATAGTTCGTAGTATTTTGTTAATAAAGGCATTCCGCGGATTAAAAAACAAATAGAAGTAATATCTCAGTGGTGAACCCAGCGCAGTGCTGAGCATAACATTAAAATAAACGCCCTAATAGTGTAATTTATCCAGCTACGCTAAGCAACTCCCGCTGCGCTCTTGAGTTGGAAGGGTGACCGCAAGTGACATTACTACTGTGCGCTAACCGACCGACGGCTAAACGTGCCCTCCGAAGCACGGAGCTTCGGAGGGCACGTTTAGCCGTCGGTCCCGGTGTTGTTTTAGAATGGCAGTCGTTTCAGCATGGTGATAGGGTATTTTGAGAATAACGGCTATAGCTACCATCCTCAAGAAGAAAATCTTTCGCCAAGCACCTAACGGTGTGTTCCGGCAGCTGTCTTTAAGAGCCAGTAATTCTAGGTTAGACTCAACAACACTATCACTATCTCACCATCAGGTGGCCAAGGGTAAACTATCGGGCATAAAAAAAACCTCATACCTTGGGTGGACACTTTAGCGCCAACATCCACACTAACACAGTGAGGGCTTTGGGAATTAGGGTCCTCATTGTTTATATTAGCGGGGCTGGGGATGAAGAAATTGAAATACTCGACGTCCCTAAAGACAATTTGCTCTGTGCTCCATGGGGCCGTTAAGAATTTAAATTCCCAACAATTCCACTCTTTGTATACCTAAGTGGGGACGTTGGGAATTTTAATCTCTACGTCCCCACGGCCATTTTTCTAGTGGGGACATTGGGAATATAAATTCCTAACGTCCCTACTGATAAAATTAACGAGAACAGGGGGATAATTTTCTCGAAGGTACAATTAAAACCTGAGGGGGACTTTAGTGGAGAAAGTGGGAATAAACCTGATTTGTGATCAAAGATGTTCAGTAAAATGCTATACCACCAGCATACGAAGTAGCTCATGTTAGCAACGCAGGAATCAAACCCAGAACTTATATTGCAACAGTCCCTTGTAATTGCTTTTGGACCATCATTGCATCAAAATTTTCCTTTTTCTGTTTTAGACGCAAAACTATAGCTACTGGCTAGAAGTAAACACTATTGTACTCCTACACTACAGATCTCATTTCCAAATTAGATTTCAAAACCAAATCTCGCCTTTATAATTATTCCACTCAACAACATTCTAAGCTTTAAACTCTGTTAATACAGCTTAATTTGGCATACGTGTTGATCCTTTTTAGGTTGATTTTGATAAGACTAGATCCGAGCAGGAGGCAAGCACCATCTAGCACTAACTCCTATAATGAGATATGATAATAAACGTTTCACTTGAATATTGATGGAGATGAGATAGGAATGCACTCGAAATGTTTACTTTATTGCTGAGGAATTATGAATTTATTTGCCTATCAAAGTTAATTGGTGCTTGAGACCTTTAATTACTACGTAGGTTGTGCATAATTTTGCCGAAATTTACATGAGCAGTCATTTGTACAGATTGTATAAATTAATATGTACTGTAAACACTTATACGTATATACACCACTGTCATTTTAATACAATTGTCAACTAGTAGCTCTGTCAAGAAGAAGCTTTTGGAGCGCTCGTAGCGAAGTTGACTTAGCTGTTCTCAACCGATCAGCAAAGTTAAGCAACGTCGCGCGCGGTCATGTGTTGGATGGGTGACCGCTAGTGACATTACTACTGAGCGTGCACGTGCTTCCGAGGGCACGTTAAGCCGTCGGTCCCGGTTATTGTCTTAGGATGGCAGTCGTTATAGCATGGTGGTAGGGCATTTTGCTAATGCCCGTCTGGCTAGCTACCACCCTCAAGTAGAAAATCTGTCGCCAAGCACCTAACGGTGTGTTCCGTCAGCTGTCCTTGAGAGCCAGTACTTCTAGGTTAGCCTGAACAACATCTTCGACCACATCATCACTTACCATCAGGTGAGATAGTGGTCAGAGGCTAACCGATAGGTTAGGCATCAGGCATAAAAAAAAATACCTCAAGACAGATATTTTTTTTACATTTTAAATCTCCGTGTTGATTTATTTCCGTAATCTGAAATGGCAAAAATCCATATAGGTAATTATCGAACTTGCTAACAGAATTTCACGAGAATCCATTGAGAAGTGCGACCTATTGAGGAGACAGCCAAAATCTGCCAAAAAGACATAAGTAAGCATTTTTGCCCAAGCTGAAACGAAGACGCTTCGATTGCGCTTTAAGCTCGCACGGTCAGTTTTCAACAAGGTTATGCCTGAATCTATTAAATATAGCTCTTACCGTACATGGTTGTCTGGAAGAGATCGCTGTGAGCGCTAAGAACTCCTAATGTAACATGTGATCATAAACATCTCTTTTTGTTAATTTGTTATATGAGTGTGGTGTTTCAACTAAGCACTTATCTATATATCCTTAAGCCCCTTGATTGATTAGACGCAGTTTAGACTTTTAAAAAGTCGAAGTAGGTAGGTACACGATTCAATTCCCGGGTCTGACTCAAAACTGCCCGTTTTGAGGTTTTCGAACAAAAAACAATGTATCGGACGGGAGCTTAGAACTGTGCCCGGTAGTTAGAAATAAGCTCGCCCTCTGTTACATGACCAACGTTACAGGGACCAAAGCAGATCTGGCAAAACGTTCTATATAGGTTATACCTCGACATGTCTTTTCTACCTATATGCATACTAGATTTCACTTGCGGTTTTTTTTGTCGATTCAGTTTTTGGAAATTTTTCAAAACTGCTGAAATGTATTGAAAAATTTTAGGTATTGAAAAATTTTAGATAAGTAATAATATTTCAGTCATCAGATCTTGGTGTATTGCTATGGAGGATAGATTTTGTATGGTAATGGAACCCTCCGGCCAGTTTTATTAGGTTTGAAGGGCATTATAGCACTGAAATTACTGTGCGAATGCAACACAACTAATGTCTCGTAGTTATGGACGACGGCAGCACTGTGTCACTAGCGAATAGTTAACATACTGCACCTGTAATGCTGTGGCATCTAACGTGGCGCTGACCAACACGCAGGTGACTTATCTATCTCGTCACTTCGCATGATACAAAATATATTACTGGTATATTATACTAGCTTTCCGGCCGTGGCTCAGTCCGCGGTTATATCGGTTATCGCGCAAAACCATTAACCTCTTTTTGCGCAGTTGGTAAAAAAACTATCCTATGTCCTTCCCCGTGTCTCAAACTATTTCTATACAAAATTTCATCCTAATCGGTTCAGTAGTTTCAGAGCCTATTCTTTAATAAGTTTAGATGAACACAATATAACGTATTATAATAGTGTGTAACAAAATTTCAGGCTTTGTACTATTTTTATGATAATGTAGCGAAGAAGCAAACAGGCCGCCTAATGATAAGCGATCACCGCAGCCTTTAGATATATCTGTGACACTGGGGGAGATCGGTCTGGAAGAGATCACTGTCACCGATAACACCACCAATTGTTACATTATATTGAAATGCTTTTCTGTTTAAACTATTTTATTTAAGGTGTTTCAATAAAGTGTGTAATCTATCACAGACAGGCCCCCAAAGGTGTGTTTAGGCAAAGCTTTTCCGACGACAGTATAAATAAGACATAGAATGGAAACTGTATAGCTTACGGAATGGTGAAAACCTATGGTCACACATTACCTACTAATTATAGTGATTAGTAATTATTGTTCTTGAAACTCACTTTCTTTTCCACATGATAGATAGCCATGCATGCATATTTCTGACACTATGTTATTTAGCACAAAATAATCCTTGTGATGAAATCTTTCAATCGGTATGATAAAGTACAGAATTTTTTTTTCTCGTGTTACGGTTTCGATTACCTGTTCAACCATGTAATTATTTAAATATATATGAATGCAGTTTAAATTGTTTTTTTAAATTTAAATAATGTCTTCTTTCAGTAAAATGTTCCATCTACAATATTCAAGGTACTTTCCCTCCATGTGGCATTGCCGTGGGACGCCTGTATATGTTTGACGACCTGCACGTGGTTGCCGCACACTGTCTCACCGGGACCGACATAGGCGCAATAGTGTCATCTGTGGCTCAACTCAAGCAGTGCAGTATTCCTTGTAAGGGTGCTTACCATTTGAAGTGAGATTCGCTAAAAACACTAAAAACGATCACACTCCCAAAAAGTTGTTCCACATGGGTCTTGGCGTTATTTTCGCCATAAACGCTACATCTGATGTCAAAAGTGACAGAAGTGGCAAATTTTAGTGGCATTCTTATCCTAAATGAAACAGGGGATGACAGTTACAAACGATCACAGTGATCACAACCATAGACGCAAATGTGATCAAAATTATCGAAAATAACGTTCTTAGCGACAAATGGAATATACCCTAAAGAACTCCATACTACAATGCACACTATGCCAACTCATATCGGCAAATAACCATATCGGCGTCGCCTCGACTCGGGACAGGCTCGCGTGTATGAAAATATGAGATCGGCAAATTTATATGCCGCCCGTGCAGAGGAGTAGTGTACGTCTGCGTTGTTCATAAGGTTTTCGTTGCGCGTTCCACTCAAACGTAATTTCGTCTTATATTAACTTATTAAAAGGCAGTGAAAATTATAGTATTAATATTAATACATCTGGGCTTCCAGCTTTTCGTTATAATTTATTTTATATAGTAATGTGATTATACGAATTACCATAAAAAGCGATATTTTCGAATAAATTATGATATACATAAATTCAAGGAAAACCTGCTAACCATATTCTAGGTAGTTTGAACAACATCTTCGACCACATCTTCACTTACCATCAGGTGATATCGAGGTCAAAGGCTAACCTATCAGACATACCTACATAAAAATGATGATTAGATATGACATCACCGAGTTTTAACGTTTGGTATTAATAATGTGACGAAAGCGCTAACGTACGTAATGTACTTCTACTACGTATCTATATATACTGTACGTACGCTTACGTACGTAAAGTGCTTCTCATAAAAGAAGCAGACCCTCTACTCAAAACAGTAAAGTAAAGTTACAATAAATACGTATGCGCACTTACAAATGGCCACTTTTTGTTTGATTTCCATTAACGTCTATTTTCATTAAGAAAATTAATATCAATCTCCATGATTATTGTATGACATCACTTTATTAATCTCATACACAGAGAAATATCGTAAGGCTTGTACTTACTTTCGTATATCGCATGGAACTTAAGGTTGAACTGGCCGTACAGTTCTCCATACAAACGCCGTAGGGTGATCACTCCCTGATTTGAGATTTTAGGTATAGAAATAAGCATAATAACGATTGAACTCATTATTTTCTAGGTTTGTATCGTAACGAAATTTTAAAAATATAATTAAGTTGAAAGCCTTGAAAACTTTATATGAAAATGTTTCGAGACTCATAACCCTCATCCTAATTATCTTTTTAAAATTTCGTTACAATGCAAACCTATATAATGACGAGTTCAATCGATATCATGCTTTGCTTTGGACCTAAATCCTCAAATAAGGAAGTGATCACCCTACTACGTTTGTATGGAGAACTGACCGGCCAGTTCACCCTTAAATACTAATCTTTGAGTATATAGCATACACGGAAGTATTTTGCCAGCCTGCTAGAATTGAATTTGCTGTTGAAGCATCGCCGGTGACGCAGATCCGTGCATGGGAGAACCATTATTTGCATCTTTGTTAGACCAGTGTTTCGTGCTTAAAAGGACCACCACATATCATATTGAGTGGTGGTACGGAACCCTAGGTGCGCCATTACGACACGTATCTGTAAGGTTATTAATTTTTCCAAATCGCTCATAGTACATGGACATCATTTTCGTCTTGTAAATATCCATTTTAAGGCCCACCTGCTGGGAAACTCTACTGAAGTTGCTGAGCATTGTACTGAGTTCCTCAGGCTTTTATGCAATTATGACTTAGTCATCGGCGAAAGGAAGTGATGTATTCGCCATAGATCATGATGCCGAATTATTTCCAGTTCAAGAGCTTGAAAACGTCCTCCAACGCATCCGTGTACAGTTTCGTTGTAATAACTTTACCGAGTGCATAATTGCTGCCTAGCTGCGCGCCGCGGTAGTGAGACGGTAAGGGCTCGGTACACAGCGTCTCCATAGAGACTCGGTGTACAACAACTCACCATTTCGCCGCTTGCAGAAGCGCGGCGAATTTCGAGGGTAAGCGCGAAGATTTCTCCTGAAACGAAACCACGCCGAAAGCATACCTAGAATATAATAAACCGATCCCGAACGGACACCGCACCGATGCAATCAGGTAGGCAAGGCAGAGGTACAAGTTGGTAGCCGACTGCACGCAGCAGCAGCAGACGACATCTCGTCGCTTCATGTCGTCATGACACGTCGTTGCGTCATGTCGCTGCAGTCATGATTTAGAACCCGACTGCAGACGGCAATAGCAGATGGCAACCAGTTGGTTTTGAGTACTCCGCCAAACAAGATATCTGGCGTGTTCGAGAATAGTGATCGCATTTTTATATATTTTATTAGAAGAGGAAGAAGACGATGATGACTTGTTTTTATTATACTGAAAAAGACGAAAAGCCACACGTCCTATGCTTAAATGCAGAGCAAGTGAGGGAACTTATTCTATGATCGAAAACCATTTGAAAAGCAATGTGAAAGAAATCCATTTTGAAAAGAAACACGCTCGACGTGTCGTTGCTCCGGCGTCAGCGGCACTACTGATCTGCGGTCGGACGACACTGCCGTCTGCCGCTCGACGACGCGTCGCTAGCTTCATGTCGCTAACTACGGAGATAATTACCATAGAAATACGTAGAAACCAGTAGTGTCGCTGCGACACGTCGTTTGCTGCAGCTTCATGTCGTTCGCTACCAACTTGTACTTACCTTAAGTGCGTTCGGTTACTAATAACAAAAAAATGCTGTTGAACTTAGTATTCAAACCGATAAGTCCAGCGGTAGAAACTCGGGCTGGTACTGATATAATGCATTTAGTGCTGCCTCAAACTAATCTCAAATTCTGCAGTGTATAAAAGCCTAGTCAAGATGAGTCACGAAGTCGATGGTTCGCCGCGAATTATCGGCCGCGCCTTGTTCTTACACCAATTATTGTTATGATACCTTGTTATAGAGGATACGCTAAAACAACAGACATTTCATGTTACGTTTGAGGAAGTGAAAGCACAGTGGCAAGAAGTATCTACTGCCGGATACGAACAATGGTTCGAATCCCGCTTGAGCTTCATTGAATGGTGGCATTTTGCGAATGCAATTCAGCTAAATCTGTCGTTAAACCGCAGTAGGTGCATTCTTAATTAACTCTATGAACAACCTCGACCAAATCATCACTTACCAACGGGTAAGATTGGTGGTCTAAGGCTAAGCTATCAGCTTTATAAGAAAAAAATAAATAAATGAAATGAGTTTACAGAATGTTATTCGGGTTTGTGTACATAATTACGAGTACATGAATCAAAATTCATAATAATCGATATTGAATCGACTAAACATGTATTTTTACTCAGTAAACTTCTTTAGTGTATAGTCTTTTCTGTAATTTCTTTAGTCTTTAGTGATGATAACATTCGAAATTTAAAAATAATATTTCCATAATTTTGTTTGGCTAACGTTTAGTAAATTTTCTCGCCATTGTGCATTTTCGCGGGAAAATGGTGATACGAATATAGTAAAGCGCCAACAATCAAATTAGATTTCAAGAACGCGTATATTGTAAAAAAAAATATCTTTGTAAAATACCAAAAAACTAACCTGATATATCAAGATATCTAAAAACCAAACTTAACGGCGAAAACTGACAACCTCACTCTGACTCACTAATGCACCTAGTGTACTAGTACATATAATTAGTCCTGACTTGCATACAATACTTATCAAGATTTATCTGAATCATAAATATACTGTAGAAACAATGGCGTCTAAGCGTGCAATTAAAGCTTTTATAGCGGCGCCTAAATGATGGAACAACCATTGTCACTGCTCTGTTTAAGGATTGATTCAGAAAATTAGACGATGATTCAGAGCTGATTCATAATTGCTTGAACACCTATATATACCTACTATACTGTTACATTAATTGTTCGTTGATGATAAAATTGGGTAGTAAATATTTAAATTAAATACAAAGAAAAGTGGCAACTCTCCAGGTGGGGAAGAGAAGCTTCCACACACCTAACCTAAAACTACCTATCTAAATAAGGAGGCTTTAATACACAAATAAACACAGTAGGTATGGAGCGTTCAATAAGTTTATATAATTTATTTCACAAACATACACACAATTATTATTAAAAAAAATAGGCTATATCAGTCCAGAACACATTTAATATCAATAGGGGTTGCACGCTAGCGCCAGGGGTAGGAGATATATTAAAATCTAAAACATTTCAAAAATATGCCCAGAGCGAGCGAGCAGCACCAAACTAATTATTACATAAAATTGCCTCAATTATAATTTCTGTGTGCCAGCAACGTAGATCCACATAAAATTAGTGTCCTAGATTAAAATGATTTAATATTTAAAGTGAATTATAGTAATAAAACCAGCTTGCTCAAGAAAATAAGTTATCTCAGGGGAAAAATCGTGGGTCGCATAAGGTGAAAAGATGGATTCCGTTGTTGTAAATAAAGAAAAGGGCGCCACCCGGCTATATAAAACCGGGAAAATATATAAATACCGGATCGGTGCGACGGTATACAGCCTTGGGGTGAAATCACTGCATTGGTCAGCAGCCCTACTGCATAAGGGACGCAAAGCAGAGCGCTGACAGCTCAACCATTCGCTCGGGCTGACTGCCAGAGCTGGGGGGCTATGGTAGGTGATTATTCTTCAACCCCTAACGGTGAAGTTTTCCCCTCCTAACCAGGAACCTCCTGGAAAACGCAAGGGTGCGCATGTGAAAATCGTACCTGCCTGTGAAGGGCATATATAAAGCGTTGACATCACTATCGCAAAAGAGGCACCGGTCGATTTGGCGTGGGTGGCTAGCCCACGTTGTGAAGATGCATGCGGGCGCAGCCAGCCTCAATCCACAGGAAAACACGGAATTTCGCACGCAACGACAGGGCCAATATCCATACACTCGGCACGCGGTCACTTGAGAAAGCTCGCACATTCGGGTTCAGCGACGGCGCGGGCCTAGGGACCACGCGGTCCACAACTCGGAGAGCCTCACTAGATAAATTCACGAGACGAAACACTGGAATTTAGCCCGGCGTTATAACCTATAACTTCGCACGAAAACACTGCACCGAAAATATTCAATCACTTTACTAACCTTTTGGGAGGTTGAAAGGCGCTTGTAGCGTTCTGGTGACTTCACGTCTCACACTTGGAAAGTCGCCTCCTAGGGCTTTATTTCAGCTGGTAGGTATCGTCCAGAATCTCAGTGGAACGCTGTCCTGATTGTGGTCCCGCCCTGAAAATATCGAAATTAGTTTGTCAATTGCCAAACTCCAAAGCCGCTAGGGCACGCCACGGGAATCAAGACTTACCTAGCAACAGGCAGCGTCACTCTTGGGTTGCTGGGGGAAAAAGAGTGCAAAACTGCTCTTCCGCCGTATTTACGGGGCGGCGACAGTTTCTCGAACATTCGTAGAGGAAGGGGCAAAAAAAACACAGATCATGCCACTTACCGATAAACTTACAGATAAAAATATGCCTTATTAATCTGCGCCTAGGGATGCCAGGATGCTGCAATGAAATACCCATTTCCCACAGAGAGGGCCTCCTCAAAAAGAAGGGGAAATCCTAAATTCGTGTCACTGCGCTAGGAGCAATAGTGGACGTCGCCAAGCAGGACTTCACCTCCGCCATCGTCCTGGAACGAGCCTAAGCAGGGACAAGGCGCTAAATGGCCAACAGAACCTCAGTTTACTCAAATGGAGACCAAAAGTATATACTACCGGGGCTCCTACATTCAATGCGATGACGAACAACCCGTTCCGCTTCGTGCGAGGTGGGATTCCACCGCGACGGAATTTTTGGTAATAACAACTATGGTATAAAAAAAAACATCCCCATACGGTCTCCACCCGCTAAGTGAGAAAATTCGATTATCTGGCAACAGTGCCATTACTTATCATAATTTCGAAGGTCATAGATTAGTTGACGTTCGATGGACACTCCGCTTTGCGCAGAACAGATTAAAAAGAAAGCGGGGCACGTTCAAGACCTTGAAAAAAAACCGTAACAGTACCCCCTCCCCTTAGAATTTTTGAAGGGGTACCGACAAAAATGTTAGCTGGACCCCCAGCTATCAACTTGAACAGAGAAGCATAATGTCAAAACTTAAACAAGGCTTCCATATAATAGTGCAGCCTGAAAATTAATTCCATAAAAGAACCAAAAAAAAAAAAAAAAGCTCTACCTGCTCTATCTCAACTACCGGACTCAAAATATTAGGTTCAGAACAAAAATGTTCACAACCTACGGGTAAACAAGTCCTACAAAGAAAACATTTGGTGAAACCTCATTGTAGCAGAACTATTAAGATCTCTAAAAAAAACTTAAAATTATTGAACGCTTCATAGAACTAAAAACTAAATTGGGCAACCCTTAGGGGCCAAATATTTCTAAAGCCCATTACTACTTACTAAAAGGCAAGGACCGAAGAGCTAGCTAGAACAATAGCATATAGATGCCACAAAATTTACTTACCCATGTCAATCAGGAGAAACCCAAATATCAAATGAGAAGTAAGTAAACAAAAGGGTGGATAACCACATATTACCGTTATAGGTCTAAGCCGTGGAAACAGCCTATATTAAGACCAATAAATAGGTACAAAGAAATATTGTCTCGGCCCTTGAAAATAGAAAAATATGTGAGAGAAAAAAAAATTGGTTTATTACCCCACGCTCCGGCGACCAGACAGGACGTTTCCCCTCCCCAAGGGAAGGGCAAGCAAACTCGCGATGGCGGAAACGGGTCACCGAGTCGCTCGGTAACAAATCAAAAATGAAAATGGGATCTGTACCCTAGGGGGATAGACAAAGTAAAAAGGGAAGAAGAGAAGAAGAGGGAGCAGGAAAGAGGAAGAATGCCTTGGCTTCAACAGCACCCAGAAGGGGCACTGATGACAGAGTGGCCTACGGCATTGTAGCCAACTACTAATAAGACCCCATAAAACTAACCCATAACTATGATAGGTATATAGTTATTACGGATCTTAGGATACTAACATGAACATATACATACCAGCTGAAAGAAAAAATAACGTTTATAACGCTTAGAAGCCATTCCGGTATGTCAGTAAAAATAGTTACAAAGACTTTAAATTTTCAGTTAGATTGCCAATGATAACCTATGTATCAATATAGGCACTAACTGATGAAGATACAACTGCTAATCCCTGCAAAAGAAGGGTAAAACAACAAATAAAATGACTGCCCACTCACCAATAAAATTCACTGGAACAATGCCAAGTGTTAATATTGTTTAAATCTTGTCTAATAAAACAAATCAAACAAGGAAAGGTTCCCCAATACAACAAAGAAACAAGCCGCCATGGTTCAGGAGGGTATGGAGAAGCTGTTATAATGAACAATTTAATCATTAATACATACATACATAACATAATATAAAACACTTACATTTCAGGTTCACTAACAAGGTTCATGAGTCACCCCACTCTGCTCTCCTAACATTCCATCCGCTCTATCCATTCAGTACTCTCCATTCAGACGGTAATAATAATATGGCATAATAAAGGTATAATATATATATATGATACAGTCTTTCATTCTATCATTTATTATCTTTCATAATCATATCCTTTTAGCCTTCCCATACATACTTCATCTATCGCATAAAGCATTATGTGGTTCCTCATGAGCATTACCACTCACCCACAAAATGCAGATATTTTTATCTATATTTATATAAAGAGAGACCATACATAGATTTTAAATAGGGAGATAGGAGTGTCCTTATCATGATGTTGACTCACCTGGTTGAGTACAACGCCGAGAATAACGACATATAGACAGATTCTAAGTATGAGGCTTTCAAAACGGGGTTACTTAGTAAACCGCCCCTGTAAAGGCTTAATTTAAAGAGTTACAATCCGCTCTTCGAAGGAAATAAGACAGATAGATAAACTACGTATATAGGTATATAAGTCATAATGCCAGTAGAGATGTTGACTCATTCAGCTGAGTACAACGCCCAGACATTTGACAAATAAATGATTACTAAGTATTAGGCTTTTTTAAAAAGGGGTTACTTAGTAAACCGCCCCTGTACTAGGCTTAATTTATAGAGTTACAATCCGCTCTGTGATAAATATAATAAATGAATATAGCAAACATAATATACATAAAAAAAAAATTAAATACTTAGGATGCTTCCCCGTACTCAACAACCAAGACCGGATAGTCTCCATTCTCTAAAAGGAACATGTATCTCAGGACTTTGCTAAGGTACCTATTTGGTGAGTTAAAATTTTAGGGGAGTATAGAACTATGTATAATCCCATAAAACAAAGAAATCCTGTACCCTGAAACTAAGTGGACTCGACAGAGTGCAACTTATAATGACATCAGGAATACTAAGATACAAAAATATAAAAACAAGAATGGTACAAGGCCTGAACATGGTAGAGCACATTTCAGAGCTATCTGGTACCACCACATTGATATTAAAAAAAAGCAAGACTGCCTATAGCGAACCCACCAAATATATATAGACATATAAGTGTCCCAGAACACAAATGTCCTAACTAGTACAAAAATATTTATATGGTTTGCGAAGAATGTGCCTTAAGACAACCCTATGTTATCTAGACTTTAATAAATCACTTATAAGAGTACACAAAATCAGACCTTAAGATAGAAAAAATATTTATGACTGCCCCCTTTTCAGATCCTTAATGTGCCAACTGCCTAACAATTTACCTGAAGTAAAATCAAAAGTTTGTAAACCAACAGACTCAACTTTTTGATAATTTACATTTATCATATTTAGGAGTCAGCTTAGCCATAGATGTATAAAGAAATAAATGATTGGATTTGATAAAGGATTTATTGGCATCATTAAGTGGATAGGTGCGTTTCCAAACAATATCTCCCACATGATGATCCTTGTTAATCACTCTGCATTGAGGTTATAACAGTGCCAAGCAAACACTGCTTGTTTGCTGAAACGATAAATAAAATCAACAAAAAGCTGCAGCAGCTAGGTAAATTTTAACTAGTTCAATCTATAAAAATGTAAACCTGTCAATAAATAAACAAAAAAAAATTTGACTCAAAAAACAATACCTACATTGAACAACATAACTCTTATCAAACAGCATCCATATATAACAGCCAAACCATTCATCAGCAACTCCTTCAAAAGAAAACTGCATAGCGGCAGCCTTCAACAGCACAAAATCAGCAAAAGCCGAACCCACCGATGACACCATCAGCAAAAAGAGGTGAAAACTGTATATCAACAGCGTTCAAAACTATCACTACCTGAAGTCTGTATTATCACAGCCTCCAATATCAGCATAAGAAAATCTGTATAGTGATAGCCCTCAATAACCCAAAGAAAACTGTATCGTCACAGCCTTCCAATAACCCAAGAAAACTGTATAGTCACAGCCCTCTACAATATGGAACGAAGAGACGAAGACTGTATAGCGACAGCCTTCAAAAACCACAAGAGAAAGCTGTATAGTCACAGCCCTCTACAACACACAACGAAGAGACGAAGACTGTATAGCGACAGCCCTCAAAATAAATGAATGGTCAGCTATAGAATGCTAAAAAATAAATAATATTGTTCAATGATAGATGAAGAGATAATATAAGACTATAAATGTAATTGCTTATAGCAAAAACAAACTGCATTTCTCCTTGAAAAACTACAGCTAGTCATGAATGATCATAATTGTAAAAAAGTTATTATGATTCAAAAAAGTAAAAATAAAGTTTAAAATGAGCATTATATGCATATTGACTGAATTAAATTTGAATATAAATTGGAATCTAATTTGCTGGTGTTAAAATTTAAAAATTTAAGTTCACATTTTGATTATAATTGGCACATAGAAATTTCACAGATAAAATGTTTAGCTAAATGGGTACATATGTAATGGCACATTCCTTAAAAATAACTTTACACACAGTAAACAATTGCAAAATAAAATGGTGAGTGTACACAGAAACATTTCAGTAAAATAGTGAACATTAGTCACATAAGGTTGAATAAAATTGCTGTGAAAAAAAACACAATATGCAATTATGTTAAATATTTAAAAAAACTTGACAAAATGGGAATTCATCTTTCCTTATGCAAGGCCCCTACGTTGCGGCGTCAATTGTTTCATTAATTGTTCGTTGATGATAAAATTGGGTAGTAAATATTTAAATTAAATACAAAGAAAAGTGGGAACTCTCCAGGTGGGGAAGAGAAGCTTCCACACACCTAACCTAAAACTACCTATCTAAATAAGGAGGCTTTAATACACAAATAAACACAGTAGGTATGGAGCGTTCAATAAGTTTATATAATTTATTTCACAAACATACACACAATTATTATTAAAAAAAATAGGCTATATCAGTCCAGAACACATTTAATATCAATAGGGGTTGCACGCTAGCGCCAGGGGTAGGAGATATATTAAAATCTAAAACATTTCAAAAATATGCCCAGAGCGAGCGAGCAGCACCAAACTAATTATTACATAAAATTGCCTCAATTATAATTTCTGTGTGCCAGCAACGTAGATCCACATAAAATTAGTGTCCTAGATTAAAATGATTTAATATTTAAAGTGAATTATAGTAATAAAACCAGCTTGCTCAAGAAAATAAGTTATCTCAGGGGAAAAATCGTGGGTCGCATAAGGTGAAAAGATGGATTCCGTTGTTGTAAATAAAGAAAAGGGCGCCACCCGGCTATATAAAACCGGGAAAATATATAAATACCGGATCGGTGCGACGGTATACAGCCTTGGGGTGAAATCACTGCATTGGTCAGCAGCCCTACTGCATAAGGGACGCAAAGCAGAGCGCTGACAGCTCAACCATTCGCTCGGGCTGACTGCCGGAGCTGGGGGGCTATGGTAGGTGATTATTCTTCAACCCCTAACGGTGAAGTTTTCCCCTCCTAACCAGGAACCTCCTGGAAAACGCAAGGGTGCGCATGTGAAAATCGTACCTGCCTGTGAAGGGCATATATAAAGCGTTGACATCACTATCGCAAAAGAGGCACCGGTCGATTTGGCGTGGGTGGCTAGCCCACGTTGTGAAGATGCATGCGGGCGCAGCCAGCCTCAATCCACAGGAAAACACGGAATTTCGCACGCAACGACAGGGCCAATATCCATACACTCGGCACGCGGTCACTTGAGAAAGCTCGCACATTCGGGTTCAGCGACGGCGCGGGCCTAGGGACCACGCGGTCCACAACTCGGAGAGCCTCACTAGATAAATTCACGAGACGAAACACTGGAATTTAGCCCGGCGTTATAACCTATAACTTCGCACGAAAACACTGCACCGAAAATATTCAATCACTTTACTAACCTTTTGGGAGGTTGAAAGGCGCTTGTAGCGTTCTGGTGACTTCACGTCTCACACTTGGAAAGTCGCCTCCTAGGGCTTTATTTCAGCTGGTAGGTATCGTCCAGAATCTCAGTGGAACGCTGTCCTGATTGTGGTCCCGCCCTGAAAATATCGAAATTAGTTTGTCAATTGCCAAACTCCAAAGCCGCTAGGGCACGCCACGGGAATCAAGACTTACCTAGCAACAGGCAGCGTCACTCTTGGGTTGCTGGGGGAAAAAGAGTGCAAAACTGCTCTTCCGCCGTATTTACGGGGCGGCGACAGTTTCTCGAACATTCGTAGAGGAAGGGGCAAAAAAAACACAGATCATGCCACTTACCGATAAACTTACAGATAAAAATATGCCTTATTAATCTGCGCCTAGGGATGCCAGGATGCTGCAATGAAATACCCATTTCCCACAGAGAGGGCCTCCTCAAAAAGAAGGGGAAATCCTAAATTCGTGTCACTGCGCTAGGAGCAATAGTGGACGTCGCCAAGCAGGACTTCACCTCCGCCATCGTCCTGGAACGAGCCTAAGCAGGGACAAGGCGCTAAATGGCCAACAGAACCTCAGTTTACTCAAATGGAGACCAAAAGTATATACTACCGGGGCTCCTACATTCAATGCGATGACGAACAACCCGTTCCGCTTCGTGCGAGGTGGGATTCCACCGCGACGGAATTTTTGGTAATAACAACTATGGTATAAAAAAAAACATCCCCATACGGTCTCCACCCGCTAAGTGAGAAAATTCGATTATCTGGCAACAGTGCCATTACTTATCATAATTTCGAAGGTCATAGATTAGTTGACGTTCGATGGACACTCCGCTTTGCGCAGAACAGATTAAAAAGAAAGCGGGGCACGTTCAAGACCTTGAAAAAAAACCGTAACAATACTATTATAGTTCACCCTTAACTGGACCTCACGATATACCAGCGAAGTGTGCCCTGGAGTTAGATAATTTGATCCCACCATCACCGATCTACAAGACAGACGGTAATGCGACATCGTTATATGGTTGGTATTCCAAAAACACTTTGATATGTCAACTGCAAACAAAACTGGTACAAAGCGGTTTGCTTCGTCAAATAATGGAATTCTATGCCTCAGTCATTTCATGTCAAGGAAGATTTAGTTAGCTGCAAATACAAATGCAAATATTAGACAGCTAACAGATGTAGCTACGGCAGTGTTACTTCGTATGTTATATTATTGTCGAGAGCTGCTGCTGAGAAAGAGACAATCTTTATCTTACAAAAGCATTCAATTCGTGCTATATTTTTAATAGCATTCATGTATACCTACCTACTAATAAATCAAATCCTTGTGCTAACTAATGCACCTACGACCCCTATTTACTTAATTCCTTTTATTCACAACAAATGCATTGGTGCCACAGTTTAGTTAGGTTTTACAATAATTTTACTTTTAGGAATTGTTCTTTTGCATGTTGACTTGTATACTTACCTTGAATTACTTCTAGTAGTTCAAAAGTCCCATTCCAAGCATATCTCAAACCAACTTTTACCATTCTCATTAAATTTTTTCATTGTAATGTAATCCTAGATTTCGCTTCACCCCATAAATTACAAAACAATGTAATACTAGTTAGTATAAATGGATGGCAGATCTAATGATAGATAGAGCCGGAAGGTAAACGCTGAAACTCCAAACCGAAACAGCTTACTGATCCATGTTGAAATTGGGTCGAGTTACAGAATGGACATAACACGTTGTTCCCCAAGCAGCGCGATACCTATTACTAATAATCCTTGTAATAAACGGTCAATAATAAAAATTGCAATATAGAAGCCAGATCTATTCGACGGATGATTTTTCCCAAACTTAATTGTAAATCTAATTCCGACTGTAAGTTTGTTTACCTTCTTGTGCAGTCTCTAGATATCACGGGTTTTACAAATTTTACACTCGCTTACGAAGTTTATCTTATATTTGGTTAAGTATTAACGCAATTACTCAAGTGATATTTCATTTATTTCCTAAATTTTCTATCCGTTCGTAAGACAGATAACAATATTACTTCCATATTATAGTTTATCATCGAAAATTGAAAGACTAAATAGGGCGAATTTTAAATAACTAATCAATATCAGGCGTCTCAAAAAAAATCATAGTACTCTACCCAGACCAAGTAACTCGCCCTCGCAATACTGCATAAATTTGCATTAAGACTATTGGAGATGGTTCGTTCATTATTGCTGCCAAAAGGCGTCATATTATTGTTGTTTTTGTTACTTTATATGTCTGATACGAACAATTAAGCGCTGCCAGTGCTGCTTATAGCTATGCCCTCTCGTAAAATCTGCATAAGAAGCCAGCCTTGGGCAGACGTCTTGCGGTTGGGCGTTCTACAGTGGAGCAAAATTCTCGAGGAAGCTATTAAACTGTTTAAAATATGTCTTATAATAATTGAGAGTCAAGATTAACAAAACAAGTATTTTAAACTACGTGATGGCCTTATGGCCTATACTTATTTTTATTATAATATCAGCACAATTCCTATCAATATTTATTTTTCAACGATTCAATATGGCAGTAGCCGGATTGTCTACTGCTGAACACAGTCATTATAGGGATTTGCCATAATCTGCAGGTCTTGAGGATCGTAATTATTATAATTTCTTCATGCCCTCACTAACTTCCTTTGGTATTTACAAATAGCCAAACCTAGTCCCTTTTGCCATTTTTTTGAAGCGCTCGTAGCCAAGTTTGCTTAGCTATTCTTAACCGGTCAGTAACGTCCGCTGCCGTCATGAGTTGGATGGGTGACCGCTAGTGACATTACTACTGAGCGCTTCCGTGCTTCGGAGGGCACGTTAAGGCGTCGATCCCGTCGTATTACGATGGCCTTCGTTATAGAATGGTAGTAGGGCGTTTTACGAATGTCCGTCTGGCTAGCTACCACCCTCAAGTAGAAAATCTGTCGCCAAGCACCTAACTGTGTGTTCCGGCAGCTGTCCTTAAGAGCCAGTAAATACTTACACCTTAAAAAGGTCATTTATATATATAAATATTTATTTATTTATTATAATATATAAAGCTGGATTACCGTACACTGACTCACTGACTGATTCACTGACTGACATGATTGTTCTCCCAGAAGGAGTCGTGTAGGAAGAAAGTGATGTATGGCAAAAGTGTAGAGGGGGTTAAGTCGAGTATGGGAAAAATCCGAAAACTTAAAGATGACGTCTGCCAAGTAAAATTGGATGGCGTATCTCTGAAACGGTAAGAGATAGGTAGGGGGTGCTTGACCAAATGTCATAGGGAATCGGGAGAGCAGTCGGATGACATTTGTCAAAAATCCAAAATGGCGGATTTCAAAATGGCCGCCATACAAAATCCATCGATCCCTCAAAAAAGTAGCTGGTTCTACCAGAAAGAGTTGAGTACGGTTATAGTAATGTATTACGAAAATGACTAAGGGGTTTAGCTGAGTAGGGAAAAAATTAAAAACCCTAGAAATGACGCCTGCCAAGTAAAGCTGGACTACGTATCTCAAAAACGGTAAGAGATAGGTTGGGGGTGTTTAAACAAATGTCATAGGGAATCGGGAGAGCAGTCGAATGACACCTGTCAAATGTGCTACTCTCATTCTTCATACATTATTTGGAGTATTTGACTTTACAATGTCGACTGTATTAGGAGTTTTTGTGGGATTTTCAACTGAATTTGGAGTAATTGTCCTACTGGCCGTGTAGCGAGCCCGAAGGGCGAGCTTCTGGTGAGGCCGAAGGCCGAACTTTAAGGCCGCGAGGCCGTAGGCCGAGCGGATGGCGCGCGAGCCCGTAGGGCGAGCGCTAGGCGAGGCCGCAGGCCGAGCCATGTTAGTAACTTGTGAGGCCGAAGGCCGAGCTCAGACTTGCACCGATTCGGCTGAAAATCGATATATAGGTTGTTCTCGTTATCCTTATTCTAAATATGAAATTTTTATTTCGATGACGTCTGCCAAGTAAAAAAAGTTACTCCGATTTGGCTGAAACTCGATATTTAGGTGGTTCTGGGTGTCCTTATTCCAAATCTAAAAATTTTTTTTCGATGACGTCTGCCAAGTAAAATAAGTTACTCCGATTTGGCTGAAACTCGATATTTAGGTGTTTCTGGGTGTCCTTATTCCAAATCTAAAATTTTTTTTTCGATGACGTCTGCCAAGTAAAAAAAGTTACTTCGATTTGGCTGAAACTCGATATTTAGGTGGTTCTGGGTGTCCATATTCCAAATCAAAATTTTTTTTTTCGATGACGTCTGCCAAGTAAAAAAAAGTACTCCGATTTGGCTTAAATTTAATATCTAGGTTGTTCTGGACGTCTTTATTCCAAATATGAAATTTTTTTTTCGATGACGTCTGCCAAGTACAGATAAATCACGTATCTCGAAAACGGTAATAGATAGGTAGGGGGTTTTTGAAATATGTCATAGGGAATAAGGAGAGCAGTCAAATGACAACTGTCAAAAATCCGCCATTTTGGATGTGTCCCACGTGCTCCTCTCATTCTTCATACTGCATTTGGAGTGTTTTACTCTATATTTTCGACTGTATTAGGAGTTTTTGTGGGATTTTGGACTGAATTTGGAGTTACTGTCCTACGTTAGTGTATAGCGAGCCCGAAGGGCGAGCTCCTGGTGAGGCCGAAGGCCGAACTTTCGGCTCGCGAGGCCGAAGGCCGAGCGTTTGGTGCGTGAGCCCGAAGGCCGAACGCTTGGCGAGGCCGCAGGCCGAGCCGTGTTAGTAACTTGCGAGGCCGAAGGCCGAGCTCCGAATCGAGAGTATTTTCCACATCTCTGACTGGTCTCCATGGCAACTGCCCGCGGTAACCGAAGCACCTGCGAGTTGGGTTCCTTAACAAAAGTGATTCAGAACCTTGGTACCATTCTGCCCGTACCACCTTTTTATGGCAGTAGGGTGAATTTGCTTTTGTGGCTACAGTATGGTTCTTTAATGTATTGAGAGTTTATATGGGATTTCATACTGTTATGGCATTTTGTTTTATTTTTTTAATTGTATAAGGTGTTGATGTACTGTTTAGTACTGCATAACGATAGATGCGGGCCGCATGCGGCCCGCACACTGCCCGAAAAACTAGTTATTTATTTATAATATATAAAGCTGGATTACCGTACACTGACTCACTGACTGATTCACTGACTGACATCATTGTTCTCCCAGAAGGAGTCGAGAAGGAAGAAAGTGATGTATGGGAAAAGTGTAGAGAGGGTTTGGGGGAGTATGGGAAAAATCCGAAAACTCAAAGATGTCGTCTGCCAAGTAAAGTTGGTTAGCGTATCTCGGAAACGGTAAGAGATAGGTAGGGGGTGCTTGACCAAATGTCATAGGGAATTGGGAGAGCAGTCGAATGACATCTGTCAAAAATCCAAAATGGCGGATTTCAAAATGGCCGCCATACAAAATCCTTCGATCCCTCAAAAAAGTAGCTGGTTCTACCAGAAAGAGTTGAGTACGGTTATAGTAATGTATTACGAAAATGACTAAGGGGTTTAGCTGAGTAGGGGAAAAATTAAAAACCCTAGAAATGACGCCTGCCAAGTAAAGCTGGACTACGTATCTCGAAAACGGTAAGAGATAGGTTGGGGGTGTTTGAACAAATGTCATAGGGAATCGGGAGAGCAGTCAAATGACACCTGTCAAATGTGCTACTCTCATTCTTCATACATTATTTGGAGTATTTAACCTAACAATGTCGACTGTATTAGGAGTGTTTGTGGGAATTTCAACTCAATTTAGAGTAATTGTCCTACTGTCAGTGTGGCGAGCCCGAAGGGCGAGCTTTTGGTGAGGCCGAAGGCCGAACTTTCGGGCCGCGAGGCCGTAGGCCGAGCGGATGGTGCGCGAGGCCGCAGGCCAAGCCGTGTTAGTAACTTGCGAGGCCGAAGGCCGAGCTCAGACTTGCACCGATTTGGCTGAAAATCGATATATAGGTTGTTCTTGTCATCCTTATTCCAAATATGAAATTTTTATTTCGATGACGTCTGCCAATTAAAAAAAGTTACTCCGATTTGGCTGAAACTCGATATTTAGGTGGTTCTGGGTGTCCTTATTCCAAATCTAAAATTTTTTTTTCGATGACGTCTGCCAAGTAAAACAAGTTACTCCGATTTGGCTGAAACTCGATATTTAGGTGGTTCTGGGTGTCCTTATTCCAAATCAAAAATTATTTTTTCGATGACGTCTGCCAAGTAAAAAAAAATTCTCCGATTTGGCTTAAATTTTATATCTAGGTTGTTCTGGACGTCCTTATTCCAAATATGATTTTTTTTTTTCGATGACGTCTGCCAAGTGCAGATAAATCACGTATCTCGAAAACGGTAATAGATAGGTAGAGGGTTTTTGAAAAAATGTCATAGGGAATAAGGAGAGCAGTCGAATGACATTTTGGATGTGTCTTACGTGTTCCTATCATTCTTTATACTGCATTTGGAGTGTTTTTCCTTAATTTTCAAATGTATTAGGAGTTTTTGTGGGATTTTTGACTGAATTTGGAGTTACTGTCCAACTTTTGTGTATAGCGAGCCCGAAGGGCGAGCTCCTGGTGAGGCCGAAGGCCGAACTTTCAGTCCGCGAGGCCGAAGGCCGAGCGTGTGATGCGCGAGCCCGAAGGGCGAGCGCCTGGCGAGGCCGTAGGCCGAGCCGTATTAGTAACTTGCGAGGCCGAAGGCCGAGCTCCGACTTGAGAGTATTTTCCACATATCCGACTTGTCTCCATGGCAACTGCCTGCGGTAACCGCAGCACCTACGAGTGGGGTTCCTTAACAAAAGTGACTCAGAACCTTGGTCCCATTCTGCCCGTACCACCTTTTTATGGCAGTAGGGTGAATCTGTTTTAGTGGCTACAGTATTGTTCTTTATTGTATTGAGAGTTAATATGGGATTTCATACTGTTATGGAGTTTTGTTTTTTTTTTTAAATGTATAAGGAGTTACGGTATTATTTAGTACTGCATAACGATAAATGCGGGCCGCATGCGGCCCGCACACTGCCCGAAATACTAGTTTATAATATATAAAGCTCGATTACCACTGACTCACTGACTCACTGACATAAATGTTCTCCTAGAAGGAGCAGAGTAGGGTAAAAATGAAGTATGGCAAAAATGTTCGGGTGGTTTCGGTGAGTATGGGAAAAATCGAAAATCATTAAAAAAACGCCTGCCAAGTTAAGATGTACTACGTATCTCGAAAACGGTAAGAGATAGGTAGGGGGTGTTTGAACAAATGTCATAGGGAATCGGGAGAGCAGTCGAATGACACCTGTCAAAAATCCAAAATGGCGGATTTCAAGATGGCCGCCATACAAAATGGTCCGAGCCTGCTGAAGCGAGGCCTTTAGGCCGAGCTTCAGTAGGGGCGGAGCAGTTTGTATGGTGGCCGTCTTGAAATCCGACATTTTGGATGTGTCACACGTGCTCCTATCATTCTTTAAACTGAATGTGGAGTGGTTTACCATACATTTTCGACTGTATTAGGAGTTTTTGTGGGTTTTTTGACTGAATTTGGAGTAACTGTCGTACATTAGTGTATAGCGAGCCCAAAGGGCAACCACCTGGTGAGGCCGAAGGCCGAACTATCGGTCCGCGAGGCCGAAGGCCGAGCGAATGGTGCGCGAGCCCGAAGGGCGAGCGCTTGGCGAGGCCGCAGGCCGAGCCGTGTTAGTAACTTGCGAGGCCGAAGGCCGAGCTCCGACTCGAGAGTATTTTCCACATCTCCGACTGGTCTCCATGGCAACTGCCCGCGGTAACCGAAGCACCTACGAGTGGGGTTCCTTAAGAAAAGTGACTTAGAACCTTGGTACCATTCTGCCCGTACCACCTTTTTATGGCAGTAGGGTGAATTTGCTTTAGTGGCTACAGTATGGTTCTTTATTGTATTGAGAGTTTATATGGGATTTCATACTTCTATTGGTGTTTTTAACACACCTTTTTTTTTAATGTATCAGGTGTTTTTTTGACAGTTCCTACTGACTCAAGATAGATGCGGGCCGCATGCGGCCCGCACACTGCCCGAAAAACTAGTTATAATATATAAAGCTCGATTACCGTACACTGACTGACTGACTGATTCACTGACTGACATGATTGTTCTCCCAGAAGGAGTCGAGTAGGAAGAAAGTGATGTATGGGAAAAGTGTAGAGGGGGTTTGGGGGAGTATGGGAAAAATCCGAAAACTCAAAGATGACGTCTGCCAAGTAAAATTGGATGGCGTATCTCTGAAACGGTAAGAGATAGGTAGGGGGTGCTTGACCAAATGTCATAGGGAATCGGGAGAGCAGTCGGATGACATTTGTCAAAAATTCAAAATGGCGGATTTCAAAATGGCTGCCATACAAAATCCTTCGATCCCTCAAAAAAGTAGCTGGTTCTACCAGAAAGAGTTGAGTACGGTTATAGTAATGTATTACGAAAATGACTAAGGGGTTTAGCTGAGTAGGGAAAAATTTAAAAACCCTAGAAATGACGCCTGCCAAGTAAAGCTGGACTACGTATCTCGAAAATGGTAAGAGATAGGTTGGGGGTGTTTGAACAAATGTCATAGGGAATCGGGAGAGCAGTCGAATGACTTCTGTCACACGTGCTCCTCTCATTCTTTATACTGCATTTGGAGTGATTTACCTCATATTTTCGACTGTATTAGGAGTTTTTGTAGCATTTTTGACTGAATTTGGAGTTACTGTTCTACGTTATTGTAGTAGCGAGCCCGAAGGGCGAGCTCCTGGTGAGGCCGAAGGCCGAACTTTCGGGCCGCGAGGCCGTAGGCCGAATGGACGGTGCGCGAGCCCGCAGGGCGAGCGCTAGGCGAGGCCGCAGGTCGAGCCGTGTTAGTAACTTGCGAGGCCGAAGGCCGAGCTCAGACTTGCACCGATTTGGCTGAAAATCGATACATAGGTTGTTTTCGTCATCCTTATTCCAAATATGAAATTTTTATTTCGATGACGTCTGCCAAGTAAAAAAAGTTACTCCGATTTGGCTGAAACTCGATATTTATGTGGTTCTGGACGTCCTTATTCTAAATCAAAAATTTTTGTTTCGATGACGTCTGCCAAGTAAAAAAAGTTACTCCGATTTGGCTGAAACTCGATATTTAGGTGGTTCTGGGTGTCCTTATTACAAATCTAAATTTTTTTTTCGATGACGTCTGCCAAGTAAAAAAAGTTACTCCGATTTGGCTGAAACTCGATATTCAGGTGGTTCTGGGTGTCCTTATTCCAAATCTAATTTTTTTTTTTCGATGACGTCTGCCAAGTAAAAAAAAGTACTCCGATTTGGCTTAAATTTTATATCTAGGTTGTTCTGGACGTCCTGATTCCAAATATGAAATTTTTTTTTCGATGACGTCTGCCAAGTGCAGATAAATCACGTATCTTGAAAACGGTACTAGATAGGTAGGGGGTTTTTGAAAATATGTCATTCGACTGCTCTCCTTATTCCCATAAGGAGAGCAGTCGAATGACATTTTGGATGTGTCACACGTGCTCCTCTCATTCTTTATACTGCATTTGGAGTGTTTTACCTCATATTTTCGACTGCATTAGGAGTTTTTGTAGGTTTTTTGACTAAATTTGGAGTTACTGTCCTATATTGGCGTATAGCGAGCCCGGAGGGCGAGCTTATGGTGAGGCCAAAGGCCGAACTTTCGGTCCGCGAGGCCGAAGGCCGAGCTTATGATGCGTGAGCCCGAAGGGCGAGCGCTTGGCGAGGCCGCAGGCCGAGCCGTGTTAGTAACTTGCGAGGCCGAAGGCCGAGCTCCGACTAGAGAGTATTTTCCACATCTCCGATTGGTCTCCATGGCAACTGCCCGCGGTAGCCGACGCAGCTACGAGTGGGGTTCCTTATTAAAAGTGACTCAGAACCTTGGTCCCATTCTGCCCGTACTACCTTTTTATGCCAGTAGGGTGAATTTGCTTTAGTGGCTACAGTATGGTTCTTTATTGTATGGAGACTTTATTTGGGATTTCATACTTCTATTGGAGTTTTGAACTTTTTTTTTTTAAATGTATAAGCGGTTAAGGTAAAGTTTACTACTGCATAACGATAAATGCGGGCCGCATGCGGCCCGCACACTGCCCGAAAAACTAGTATAATATATAAGGCTCGATTACCACTGACTCACTGACTGACTGATTGACATAAATGTTCTCCTAGAAGGAGCATAGTAGGGCTAAAATGATGTATGGCAGAAATGTTCGAGGGGTTTTGATGAGTATGAGAAAAATCGAAAATCATTAAAAAGACGCCTGCCAAGTGAAGATGGATGACGTATCTCAAAAACGGTAAGAGATAGGTAGGGGGTGTTTGAACAAATGTCATAGGGAATAAGGAGAGCAGTCGAATGACATCTGTCAAAAATCCAAAATGGCGGATTTCAAGATGGCCGCCATACAAATTGATCCGAGCCTGCTGAAGCGAGGCCGTTAGGCCGAGCTTCAGTAGGGGCGGAGCAGTTTGTATGGTGGCCGTCTTGAAATCCGACATTTTGGATGTGTCTTACATGCTCCTATCATTCTTTATACTGCATATGGAGTGTTTTACCTTTATTTTCAACTGTATTAGGAGTTTTTGTGGGAGTTTTGACTGAATTTGGAGTTACTGTCCTACGTTAGTGTAGTAGCGAGCCCGAAGGGCGAGCTCCTGGTAAGGCCGAAGGCCGAACTTTCGGTCCGCGAGGCCGAAGGCCAAGCGTATGATGCGTGAGCCCGAAGGGCGAGCGCTTGGCGAGGCCGTAGGCAAAGCCGTATTAGTAACTTGCGAGGCCGAAGGCCGAGCTCCGACTTGAGAGTATTTTCCACGTCACTGACTGGTCTCCATGGCAACTGCCTGCGGTAACCGAAGCACCTACGAGTGGGTATCCTTAACAAAAGTGACTCAGAACCTTGGTACTATTCTGCCCGTACCACCTTTTTATGGCAGTAGGGTGAATCTGGTTTGGTGGCTACAGTTTGGTTCCTTATTGCATTAAGAGTTTGTATGGGAAATCGTACATCTTTTGGTGTTTTGAAATATTTTTTTTTAATGTACAAGGTGTTTTGATATTGTTCAAACTTGCACAACGATAAATGCGGGCCGCATGCGGCCCGCACACTGCCCGAAAAACTAGTATAATATATAAAGCTCGATTACCACTGACTGACTGACTGACTCACTGACATAAATGTTCTCCTAGAAGGAGTAGAGTAGGGTAAAAATGATGTATGGCAAAAATGTTCGCGGGGTTTTGGTGAGTATGAGAAAAATCGAAAATCATTAAAAAGACGCCTGCCAAGTGAAGATGGATGACATATCTCAAAAACGGTACAAAAAAAAAAAAATGATGTATGGTAAAAATGATGTATGGCAAAAATGTTCGCGGGGTTTTGGTGAGTATGAGAAAAATCGAAAATCATTAAAAAGACGCCTGCCAAGTGAAGATGGATGACATATCTCAAAAACGGTACAAGATAGGTAGGGGTTGTTTGAACAAATGTCATAGGGAATCAGGAGAGCAGTCTAATGACACCTGTCAAAAATCCAAAATGGCGGATTTCAAGATGGCCGCCATACAAAATGATCCGAGCCTGCTGAAGCGAGGCCGTTAGGCCGAGCTTCAGTAGGGGCGGAGCAGTTTGTATGGTGGCTGTCTTGAAATCCGACATTTTGGATCTGACCCACGTGCTCCTATCATTCTTTATACTGGATTTGGAGTGTTTTACCTTATATTTTCGACTGTATTAAGAGTTTTTGTGGGATTTTTGACTGAATTTGGAGTTACTGACCTACAATAATGTATAGCGAGCCCGAAGGGCGAGCTTCTGGTGAGGCCGAAGGCCGAACTTTCGGCTCGCGAGGCCGAAGGCCGAGCGTATGGTGCGTGAGCCCGAAGGGCGAGCGCTTGGCGAGGCCGCAGGCCGAGCCGTGTTAGTAGCTTGCGAGGCCGAAGGCCGAGCTCCGACTTGAGAGTATTTTCCACGTCACCGACTGGTCTCCATGGCAACTGCCCGCGGTAACCGAAGCACCTACGAGTGGGGTCCCTTAACAAAAGTGACTCAGAACCTTGGTACCATTCTGCCCGTACCACTTTTTTATGGCAGTAGGGTACTTTATTTACGGGATATATACGTAGGATATATACCATGACTCGTGATTTCATAAAAACAAATAATCACGGACTTTATCCCCTAAGTAAAACACACAAGCCTCGTATAGTGGATTGAGTTATTTGTGAGTATAAACACTACTTAGTATATGCATATTTTTACGTAATCTGTTTCGTATAATTTACTTACTAAATGTGATTAAATTTGCGCCCACTGTGGACCGTCTTGGCCCGTCGACTCATTACAACAGTTCCAGATTATTGTTTCAAGTCCACACAATGGGACGGGACACAAGTTCGCGCTCCGTCTCCATTTGTTCCACTTGTGTCGACACAATATCTAACAAATGTGTACGACACATAATATTAGAAATCGTAAATACACATAATATTTTCTATTTCCTATAATTTATTTATTTAAAGCTTCTCAATAAAAATTAGACCGTTACATGTATAGTTTACACCATATTATGTCTCTCTCTGGCTAGAAGCTAGGTTCATTATTAATTAAACCGTTAATAAAAGTATGTTAACTCCTCTCCACCTAAACGTTGTCTAGAAGAGATCGCTTCTAAGCGAGAATACCGCCGATTGTACAACATTGTATATATAAAATAATATTAAGCCCACGTTTTTCTTACATTTGGTGTACAATAAAGTGTTATCTATCTATCTATATAGGTTATTATAATAATTGCATCGTTTATTATGACAACCACCGCATGCATTATTTTATTCTGTACATAAAATGAAAACTAGAAAAACACAACTTTTAAATGTAATATTATATGTAATAAGAAAAGTTAGAGAGTATAGTTGGCCGATTCGGCCATGACTGATAAATTTATAATAATCGAAATGTGAGTTTTCCTTATAGTCAAAATGTTTTATGACTGTACATTAAAAGCAAAAAGTTTATAATATGTTATAAAAGGTGGGTTTAACACTCAGTGGTTATTTAGAACATAAATAACTGTAGATAAAAAATAATATCAGGCAATAATATGTGCTATGTTTCTTTTATTATTTATTTACTCTACGTTAAAAGCAAAAGGTTTCTAATATTTTTGATCACGAGGTATAATATTGTTCATGATATATACCTAACAATAGGCGGTTTAATATTTTATTTCACAGAATAAACATTTACTATTACATACAAATTAGTTTGACTATTGGTGTCCATATTACAAAACTTTGGCTATGTAGGTATGCTGATTATGTTGTGTGACATCTGCAAGGCGATTATCAAAGTTTGAATGCATTTTTTTCTGTATCATGTTTATATAAATAACATGTTACCAATATTCCAATTCGTATAGGTAAATATAATGAGTAAAAATACCTAAACGTTTATTATCAAAATTAGAACATGAATATTTTGCTTATCGTCTTCCAGAGCCCGTGTCGGAATCATTTGTCTAGACTAGAGTCGACACCAATGGAGAAGCAGAAACTATTCGTTGATGCGCCATTCGGCGACAGTAAGTAATTTACAACCCAGCTACATTGTATTTGTAAGAGTAATGTGTTGGTTTATTACGCATCTTGCTTTAATGAGGTCTACGTGTTACGTTACCTACGTACTACGTTTGTAATAACGTGCTTGCTAGTAAAACTTTGATGGTGAACGTGACGTGCGGAACTAGCTACGAAAATGTGAAGCATATTAGTGACATTATTGACTTAAGAACAGGAATGTGAACATTTTCATAGATATACTAGTAGGTAAAAAAAAATTGCGAGTGTTCCAGCCGCAATTAGAACAATCTAAACTATGCACCTAACAGCTTCCGGCAGCTGTCCTTGAGAGCCAGTCTATTTCAAGTAATTATATACTAATGTATTCACTTCTTCTGCAATCCAATGAAAACATACAAAAAAATATCATAACTATAAAACTTAGAAACAGGCTAAAAAAAGGCAGAATAAAATGGCTACAGGTCTCCGGGAAATCACCAAATTTATAGGACCACGAAACTGTCGCGATGTATGGATTTGTACGTTGAACAACAGAAGAAGTGCATTAAAGAAGAGTGCATGTGGTAGAGAAACTAATGTTCAGGTGGATTTGTGGTGTAGGTAACGAAAATGGAGAATATTAGGAATGAATATAGCAGAGGAAGCTTTTGAAGCGCTCGTAGTTTAGCTTGCTTAGTCATTCTTAACCGATCAACTAAGTTGCTTAAGTTAGTTGAGTAGTAGGTTTAAGTTTAGGAAAGTTAAAATAACAAATATTATAAAAATATGTAAAGAAAACATTAAATTAAAATTCTACAAAAACACTTAAAAATATTTTTTTTTAATTATCTTGTGACTATTCCGCCTAATTTTTCTGCTAAGCCGGCGAGAAAAATATTGTATATACGGTCCGCTCGAAGAGTCAAGAACTCCTGAGGATGTTTCGTGTAGAAGGGAACCGCGTCGAAAATTCTTCAGGTTTGGCTGTAGGCGTGGCGTTTGGCTGCGTCACTAGATGTATTTTTTTATAGTTGTTTTTCTAAAATATTAATCTAATGTACTCTTAAAATATTTTTATAAAATTTGTTATTAATAAATATGGATTTCCGCAAAGCAACGCCTAAATCTATTCTGAGATTTTCAGTGTTAAAAACTGAAAATAGCTGGAAACGCCGATAATATTCACCTACTCTTAGTACTAAGGCTTTATTCGCAGAAGCACTTTCATGACCTCAGAATTTAAAAAGCGCTTCCAGCTTAAAAAGCGCTTTTTCCGAATGAACACATACAGGAGAAGTATTATGGTCTATTCCAAACAAAAAGCAACAGCAGTTTTTTGATTCCAAGCATTAAAAATAACGTGCATTAAAAAAAAAGAAAAATTGATCGGGTAAACGTAACCTTACTCGTACTTAGAACGTTTTTATAAACTTAAATACTTAAGAGTAGGGTTCACGGAGAGCTTTCCATACAAACGTAGTTTCGTCATATTTTAAATACTAAGTTAATATCTATGGTTTTGATGTGCCTGATTTCCGTAAAATTAAGTATTTTCAAAAATAATTCGAGAAATCGTTTTGTATGAGAATGGTTATTTTGACATTTAGGGTCCGTTTCAGAATGTCCTGATAAAGTTTCGGGTTGCTAACCAACACATAAAATAACTGAATGATAAAAATGACAGTTAACATGCAGCGCGTTTCATACTGTAACCGATGGATATATAGGCTAAATCGATGACTGTGAAACGCAAAGATAGTGTTTTATTTATGAAATATGTTCTGGGTTAACCGGAACTTACTCGAACATCCCGAAACAGGCCCTTAGTGATATTAATATTTTTTCGATCGAAAAACTGGCAAACAAGAAGCATAGATATTAGGCTCAGCAATATGCATACAAAATTTCACCGAGTTTGAACACGTGGTATTTAAAATATGACGAAACTACGCTTCGTTGTATGAAAAGCGCTCCGTCCACTCTACTCTAAATCCTTTTATTAGGAATAAAAACAAATAACCATCGCTACCGCATCAATGTAGGTACAAGATTACCGACTTCTCGATCGTGTAAAACTATAAAGGATCACTGAAGGTGGTACATTACGATGTAGACAAGCCCCGTGATATATGGGACCACCGGACTTAAAACTCGCCTCTGGTACTTGGAACTGAATAAGGTGGGGCTAGTATGACAATGTGTGTACTTGGTGTGACAACTTTAACCTTTTTTTTTATGCCTGATAGGTTAGCCTTTGACCACTATCTCCTGATGGTAAGTGATAATGTGGTCGAAGATGTTGTTCAGGCTAACCTAGAAGTACTGGCTCTCAAGGACAGCTGCCGGAACACGCCGTTAGGAGCTAAAATGCCCTACCACCATGCTATAACGACTGCCATCCTAAGACGACAACCGGGACCGACGGCTTAACGTGCCCTCCGAAGCACGGAAACGCTCAGTAGTAATGTCACTAGGGTCACCCATCCAACTCATGACCGCGCGCAACGTTGCTTAACTTTGCTGATCGGTTGAGAACAGCTAAGTAAACTTCGCTACGAGCGCTTCAACCTTATCTCCTTGGTGACTAAGATGTCTTACAATAAAGGTGATCTTGAACTGTTAAGTTATATATGCATGTTTAAGACTGGAATATAATAAGCAGAAAAATATATTTAGCTGTGACGATGTAAGTGCGTATATGTATACCACAGATTTATATTTTTTTATTAATGCTATCAGCTTCTAAGTAATAACTAACAACAAATTTGTGTCTGTTCGTTCAGGACGAGTCAATAAGTAGTTAAGATCAGGTGCTGCTGTGCTGTATAGGAGAAAGGAAAAAGGAAACAATACCAAAGGGCAGCAGCACCTTTTGAAGAACTGAGATTTTACAGTGCGATTCCTAACACTACCAAGCGTAGAGTTTCTGGCACCCTTTTTCCCGCAATATGGGAGTTGCTAGTTCTTTTCGTCATTTGGTCACAGAACTAATTATAGTCATAACTTTTTCAAACGGATTAAATATATGCACTGAAAATATAATTCGTCTGTTTAGACGGTTATTTTAAAATAATTATTAAGTATATAAGTTGTATTTTTACTAAATGTATTTTCGTTGCTTTGGCAAATTTTCTATAGGGACGGTAAAACGACATACGTAGGAAAACCAAATAAATGATATTTACCCACATTTTTTAAAATTACTTTAATTTAAAGAATTCTGCATCTTTTAAGGTTGATAATAGGGTGGGAGAAGTACGATTCAATCGTCTTTTGACCTTCACCTTTTTCTGTGACAATCATTTTTTGTTCACCCATTGTTGTTTGAGATAAGGTGAATATACAAAATAATTATATATTGTCAATAACCAAACGTTGTATCAACTCCGTTAACTTCCAGTTTCCTACCAAACTCTTTCAAGTTATCTTTTTAGTTTCGTAACCGGGTAACGATGCTTCACTGCCGGTGGGGTGTACCGTTTCCATACTAACTATCGTTTATACTGTGCCAGTGATTCGAGTCGGTCGTCTTTCGACCTTCACCTCTCTCTGTGTCCTGATCGCCTTTTTGCTGACCCGTTTTGTGGCACGTGCCTTGTTTGTTTTGAATAGGAAGAGTACGAAAGCTAGGCGGTTGTGGGAAGTTTTAAGTAGACTTTATAGCAGTTTCATTATCAAAATATATCAAATTTAAAATTAAATAATGAGATAATTACTATTTATTTGCTTAAAAATAGTATTATTACATAATGTTATAGTTAGTACTTGTCTACGTTCATAAACTTTGAATGTTATAGATTATGAATTTTAAAATGCTGAGCTCGATCAGGTGAATCAACCAAGTTTTCAAGATAACCTAAGGCCTCTAGTTTAGCAGAAAGCTGACTCATCTACACTATATTCCTGGTCAAATGCTGTCTCATTCAACGTTCCGCTCATAATTGATATATACCCACCTACATATAATTAATATATTCAGGCATTTTCGGCACCCCATATATTAAGAAATATAAAAAAAAACACTTGGAAAATATTAAAACATATATTTAGTGGCGATTCCACCTAATTTTACTGTTAAGCCGACGTGACGTTATAAACGCCACGTAGCCAAACCGGAAGAATTTTTGACACAAAGTATCCTAAGGAGATGTAGACTCTTCGATCGTGTTATTATTATATACATATACTTATTAGATGAGTGCTAGGAGAAAAATTTCAAATAGATTATATTATTACCCCATACTAAATAGATAGGTGTAGTTGGTAATACGTATATCTACTTTAAATTCGTTGTTTTAACATACGTCTATTCTCCCTACAACTTGGGACGCCAATGTTGACCACCACCCTATACACATTCGAATTCACGTTCTTAAATCAAAAATACTATTTGATTTAAAATTAATAATACAATTTCTATGCATTTTTAAAATCATTTTTTTTCTTTGTTGTTTATTTCACATTTTTTTATTACAATCATATGAAATTTTTTCCGAGTGGAAAGGTTAAATTTAATTAATTATTAGTAAGGATTTACCACTATCACGCCACGGTTGCACATAACAGAATTAGGTAAAGGTCACGAAATTGAAACACAGAAGGTGTTAATGCAAGAATTAGGTACCTACAAGAAGAATCATTATTCATTAGGTACTTATACTTATGTGTTCAGATTCACAATGATTCCATCCAAATTTTAGGCTCTATGACACAACTCCACATACAGATACTTGATGTAAGTATTACAAAAACTGTTCCATAGAGTGCAATAAATCTAAAAACGAAATGTAGTGCAGAATGTAATTTACAATTGGCTTCATGTTACAATTTGCACTAAATTTATCATACAATAACATTTATAACAAAATTATTATTCAAATCAACTTGCATTAATCAATACGTCGATAAAAGAAAATGCGAGACGCGACGGTCTTTCGCTTCTAGTGATGTTACACGGAAATTGTAGATAAGCCAATCCTATCGACATTTTAACCACATAAAATGTGCACGAAAAATGTTTTATTTTGGTTTTCAATTTATTTGTAGATACAAATAATAAAACATAAACTCCCGGAAAGATGGAAAAATACTAGACATTTTAGTGCTGTATAACAATGATTAGTCTAGGGCAAAATCATATACGGGTAGGGCGACAAGCGAGGCGAGAGACTTTCGGTTACTTGTGGTCACAATCTATCGGTCGCCAAGCACCCAACGGTTTGTTCCGGCAGCTGTTCTTGAGCGCCAGTAATTCTAGGTTAAGCTTGTTTAACACCTTCCACCACATCATCACTGTCAAATGAGATTGTAGTCAAATGCTAACCTATCAGCAATAATAAAAATAGAGTGCAAGCTGAGCGAGCGAAACGAGCAAACTTTCAAGCATTTCTTAGATTAAGATTCAGAGACGATTATATATAAGCATGAAGTGAAATAGTCACCTACCAATTACACAAGAAAGACCTAATATATTTAAACTCACTGAATGTGTCGTGTGAAGTATTGTTATCAAATGTTTGTATTTTATCTACCCAGGGTATGGGTAATATAACTTCACAAGACTATGATGCCTATTGACCGACTAGAAGAATAATGGAGATGGATATAGGAGCGACATTTTATGTAGCCCTCAGGTCATTAACGATCGATGAAAAACCAGACTACATGGTAGTTTTTCGTTAATTTAGTCCCATCATTCGGTCTATAAAAACTTAAGATGGGCATATATAAATTAAAAATATCGATGATAATAACCAGTTCATCGATAACGTCCTTATCCTTCCAAACACCACTACTTGATCATTGCGTGCTTTCAAATGTGTGCGTGAGGTGTCTACCAGATAATGAAGTACCTGCACTAATATATTATAAAGTTCATTATAAACAATTATTTATTGTTAGCGCATGTTTATTAATAAGGAGAGCCGATAGCTGCTACTGGGCCTGTGTTGGTGTGGATTAGGGTTGCTGTAAAGCTGAGTTCGATTGAAGAAAATAGTCCCTATATCACTAGCTCAAGTAGAAAATCTGTCGCATTGCAGTGTGTTCTCCAATGACTTAAAGCCCAGAGGAAGACGTAATTATACTTATTACTTCTTTTCAACTGTTCACTCCCTAACATGTAGATACTCGTAATAAAAACCCAAAGCGACGACTCGAAATGTATTTGAAGCCCGTCACAGAATTTGATCCTATGATTCGGTTGGTTCAAACAGTTCATTAAAACTGAGGTGACACACCCTTAAAACAAACATTATTCTCAAATCAATCCTTATACTGTTACTTTGAGAACCAGTCCAGGCTTCATTGTGGACTAAATCACGATGCAACGGTGCTTATTATCTTAGTTTGAACTGGTCATAATGTTGTTACGCTGAGGGCGCGACTATCTCAGTTTAATTAAAAAAATTGGATTGACTATTTTCTCGCTCGACACCTTAGTAGCGTAAATCAAATCAAATGAAAATCAACACATTTTTATTTCAGATGTTTAACATCCATATGAATTGTTAGTACCATGTATAAAATTTAATTCAAATTGGTTAGTAGAATAGTAACAAAAGCTATTTCGTCACTAGGTGGGAAATCAGGCTGAGCACAGCCATCCAGTGTCTCATGTAAGAGGAGTACAAAACTTCTGCCACATCAGTCAGAAGGCTAAGGTAAAGCGTCGCTATCCAATCTCGGAGATCTTTGAAATTCGGTACGGAAAGTTATTACAACTTTCTGGGGAAAAAGTAGTCCGGTGTATACAAATTGTGCCTAGTAGAATTTTTTTGTTGGCAACAGGCATGGGACGTGTTGTTGCATTGGGACCAAACAACTATGCCGGAACGTGCTTAGACATACCTCTGCCTACCCCTACCGGACCATAGCCCGAAATAGAAAAATAGACATATATTTTTCTTAATAAAGTAGGTACTAAATATATAATTATTTATGAAGTGGCAACCCTGTAAGACCTTTTACCTGTCAATGCCTGAAATGAAAGTAAGCAGCGAGCCGGACCAGATTGCATGTAAAATGTCTTTTGTGTTGTGTTATGATCGGTTTAATAGACTAGAAAGGATATCGCTTTTAGTAATAGAAATTGGTTAGGATAGGTCAGTATTTCTGAGGTAACATAAAAGCACCTGGATAGATCAATACTTAATTGGACATATTCGCAACTGGACAGATCGTGTACAGTTACCTCGAACTTACCAACATAACTTGACTTCCAGTCCGGGTTACAGGTTATGTATAAGTTACCTACCTACATACAATTAAAATAAAGTAGTTTGTACTTGATGCAAAGTGATAAATGCGGGTCATTTATTCTAAAAGCAGTTATGCTGAGCAGCAATAGCCTATAGACTGCCGTGCCGCAGGTCCATGGTTCGATCCCACCTCCGGCTTCTACTTCACCGCGTGGTGGAAGGGATATTTGAATGCTCGCTTGGCTAGCAAGTTTATAATCTGTTGCCAAGAGCCAGTATGAAATTATAGGCACATGAGACTTAACAACTGTACCTATGTCTTAGTGTGATGAACACAGTGCAGTTCGCCAATGTTCGAAATGTATCTGTTATAGTCAGAGGTTACCGCTCAACATCAGGTTCTTTATTTTTATTGGATAGGAGTGCACATGAGCAAGCGGCTCACCAGGTGGTAAGTGATAACCGTCGCCCACGAAATTTCGCATCACCAGAGGTCTTCAGGATGCGTTGCCGGCCTTTGAGGAAGGAATATGCTCTCTTCTTGAAGGCCCCTAAGGCGTATCTGTTCGGAAATACTTCACCAGGCAGCTGGTTCCAAATTGTAACAGTACGAGGTAGGAAATGCCGCGAAAATTGCAAGGTTGTGGACTTCCAGACATCGACATGAAATTGATGAAACATCATGCTTTGTCGGGACGTCCGATGGTGAAATTGAGCTGCAGGTAGTAAATCGAACAGTTCCTCAGAACACTCCCCGTGATAAATACGGTAAAAGATGCAGAGTTCTCCAACATCTCTACGCAATATAATAATAATAAAAATAATAATACGTGGGCCTAGTGCGAATTCTAACCAGCAAGTTGTCTGCGTGATCTTCGCATATAGTCATGATGTGGTCGAAGGTGTTTTTCAGGCTTATCTAGAATTACTGGCTGTCAACAAAACACTCTCGTTAGTAACCCGAAAAATTGCAGCACTTAGATGTAGCGGCTGCTCCAATTTTAAATATGCCCTGCGTACAAGATTCAGACTGTACTCGTATCATATCCTCCCAATCGAGTGTCATTCATAATGTAATTACGTGTATTATATGGCCATGCATATAATTGCGCACATCATTACATCACTGAAAGGTCTAAAAACTTATTGAAGCGCTCGTAGCGAAGTTTGCTTAGCCGTTCTGAATCGATTAGCTAAGTGAAGCAACGTCTGCTGCGGTCCGGAGTTGGATGGGTGACCGCTAGTGACATTACTACATTACATGCAAAATGTATCGTTAATTTGGTGGTATAGAAGGAGGTTTCTATATAGAATCTCGAGAAGCTGAATTTAATTCTACTTTCCGAGCAAAAGTAGGTTTTACTGAAAAAAAAATCAGCAGGAACCTGGATCCTTGAACTGAGCTCAGTATATTAGGTTAGAAGACCCTTAACACATACATTGTGAACAAAACATATCTAGGTAAATGTGTTTTTTTTTCATAGTTGTTAGGCTTGCCTTTACTTCTATCTCACTTGATGGTAAATGATGATGTGATCGAAGATGTTGTTCAGGCTAGCCTAGAATAACTGGCTCTCAAGGACAGCTGCCGGAACACACCGTTAGGTGCTTGGCGACAGATTTTCTACTTGAGGTTGGCCCTACCAACATGCTGTAACGACTGCCATCCTAAGACAAGAACCGGGACCAACGGCTAAACGTGCCCTACGAAGCACGGAAGCGCTCAGGTAGTAATTTCACTAATGATTTACCAATCCAAGTCATTACCGCGGCGGATGTTGCTTAGCTTTTAAGTTGAGCGGTTAAGAACGGCTAAGCAAATTACGCTACGAGCGCTTCAAAAATGGTTAGAATAGGTATGTAATATAAATTTTATTTTAAATTAGGCAGATATAACTAAGGTATTATTATGAAATTCGGTAGGTACCTAATTAGTACCGTGCAGCTAATTAGGTATAGGTCAAAACACGCAAGTGCGAGTTGTGGCGATTGTATTCAATTTGAATGAAGAATGGGAGTGTGAAAATGTATGTGGACAGTAGCGAATTATTAAATGAGGATTATAGTGTTATGAAAAGGGATAACTTGTCACAACTTTTAGATGCTTGGCGATATTTTCTATTTGAAGGTGGAAGTTAGCCGTACGGGCGTTCGTTCTACCACCATGCTATAACGATTGCTATCCTAAGATAACAACAAGCACCGATCTTCTCCGAAGCACAGCAGTAAATGCCACTGGCAGTACCATCCATATCGAAAACAAAACGGAAGGAATAAGTACGACGAGTTCACAATAAAAGTTTTGTGATCTTGTATTCTTATCACCTTTGCATAAATTAAAATAGGTAAGTACATGTTATAATCACGTCGGTGTTCCCAGAAGGGATAGGCAGAAGAGACCACGTTTCGCCAATCGGGTTTTGGTCCAATATAATAGGGGACGAGCCTATTGCCACATTAGAATAGAAATATTTATTGCTGATACGCTAGCCTTTGACCACCCTCAACTGTTGATAAGCGACTATGTGCCGAAGATGTTAAACTAGCTAAAGTAACGCGTTTACAGTAAAATCATTGTATAGTTTTCCATTACATCAACATTTCAGCCTACACAGAGTGAAGTGGACCATTCGGACGGTTCGATAAAAAAATAAGTCCAAAAAAATTCCGCGCCACCCCTAGGCTCGACGGGCAAAAAAAACAGATAAAATGGGCCCGCCTCGTAATTTAAGCGTCGTACCAGTTGTCGATAACTGGTGGCACCGATTTGAAAATGATTTTAGAAAAGTATTAAAATGTTAGTCAGGGCATTTTTTACAGTTAGCCCTAAGATGCCATTGTAGGGATACTAAGAGGTAGGTTTTTTTTTTGTTTTCTTTTATGTTATTGTGATGGAACAAGCGCGAGGCCCACCTGATGTTAAGCGGTATCCTCTGCCTATAACAGCTGAATTTCATCACAAGTGACGAACTGCACTGCGCCCATCACCTTGAGACAGTTGTTAAGTCTCATTTTGCCTGTTATTTCACTGGCTCTCAAGGACTGCTGCCGGAACACACCGTTAGGTGCTTGGCGACAGATTTTCTACTTGAGGGTGGTCGCTAGCCAGGCGGGCATTCGAACCATGGACCTGCTGCGCGGCAGTCCATAGCCAATGCCACTGAGCCATCATTGCTTCAAAATATACCAAATTTTATTCAAAATCTTCACTTTGAAAACTTTAGCGAGCTTTATCCATATTAACTTATTAGGAAGCGGCTAGGACCCGCGTTATATTTACCGGAAAGAATCCGACTATTTTCTTTCAAAATGTTAAATCTTTTCGTTCTTTCAAAATGGTAAATCTTCGGGCTGTTACAAACCTACTTGTTTTTTTTTATACGAAAGATCACAAACAAGCAGACGGTCGGCCTGATGGTAAGTGGTCACCGCCACCTATGACCATCTTTAATATCCGCAGAATTACTGGTGCGTTGCCTACCATTGACAGAAAGGACTACATTCACACCGCTTTTGAGGCGGTTCAGATTGTAGACCTGAGGAAAAACCTCAGGTGGAAGAGCAATCCAGAACTTAGTGTTTACCTACCTGTAAGTTCAGAAACAGACGATTAAATCGAGTAGTACGAGACTTCCACGTATCTATATCATGTGATAGGTCAGCAAAGTTAAGCAACGTCGCCCACGGTCATGAGTTGGATGGGTGACCGCTAGTGACATTACTACTGAGCGCTTCCGTACTTCGGAGGGCACGTTAAGCCGTCGGTCCCGGTCGTTGTCTAAGGATGGCAGTCGTTACAGCATGGTAGTAGGGCATTTTGCTAATGCCCGCCTGGCTAGCTACCAACCTCAAGTAGAAAATCTGTCACCAAGGGCCAAGCACCAAACGGTGTGTTCCGGCAGCTGTCCTTGAGAGTTAGTAATTCTAGTTTCTATCAGGCATAAAAAAAGTAAACAAACTTAAGTACTTATTTGAGTATCTACCGATCAGAATGAATTTACTTATAGGTGAGCATGTCTAAGGTGCTTAGTACCTCTTTAAGACAGATGACAAAATAGACTTACGGTGTATAAATTGTAGTTTTAAGGCAAGGCTACAGATAATTTGTCATGTTTATGAGTAGATGAAAAGCAGTTTGGCGGTGTGTGTGTTAAAATAGGGACCCCTCTAACTGGCAAACACCAGCGCCTACTACCGTCAAACATATTGTTACATAATCGAAAATAACCGCTGTCTTTTATTTGGTAGTGACCCCTGTTCCGATAACTCACGTTATTGGAGGCGGGGACAAACTGGCTGGACTAGTTCCAAAACCCCGATGATAAGTGTATCCTTAGACTTCGGGAAAATACCTCCAAGGTATTGTCAGTCTTCTGAACTCTAAACTTCCGGAGGCTTGAGTAGAAAGATTGAAGCCTGTCCATTCCCCCCCCAAATTTCGCTTATGATCACAATTTATAATTATTCCATATAATTATTCATAATGTCTAAACCTGTGACGATGCCGAAAGCGAATAGAGATGCGAAAGGAAAGTTTATTAAAGTTGTGTCTGAGGACCGCTCTAGCGGCATTATTGAGAGCCGAAAAAACGGCCCTTCTCAGGGCCAAACTCCACCGGGTCCTTCGCGGGATCCGTCGGAGGTCTCCATTGGGGACGAAAGGAGGTCGGACGTGGAGTCCGTGTTTGAAGAGTCTGGCGATGAGGGCGACAGCCGGAGGAAGCGGCCTTACTCCTCGTTCTACGCGCCCGGCTACTTAGAGTCGGACACAGAGACCGAGGGGACCGCGGCCGCTAAGGTCAATACGGCGCGGAGGGGAAGGTCCACCAAAACAGGCCCCACGCGAGAAGAATTTTTGAAGCCACCGCCAAAACCACTGGTGGAGGAGCTGGCGGAGGTCCTGCAAAGCAGAAAATACAAAAAGGGCTCGGCCGCTGTGGCCGCTGGAAGTCTGCTTGACACCGGAAGTGATTCCGATGTTCTTTCCGGGTTTGGTGACATCAGCACACTAAACGCCCAAGAGCTGAGGGCTCACGCAGGAGGTATGCTCGCCTGCATTCTAGAGGTTGCCAAGAAATCTGGCAACCTAAAAGGCGAGTTCGTTGCTCGCCTGAAGAGGTCCGCGTCGACCCTGAGGGAGGTTGTCGACGCCCTGGCAAGCAGGAGTGAGGCGGAAGAGACGCGGCGGCTAAGAGCCGAGAATAGTCGCCTGCGCCTCGAGATGGAGGCCTCCAAGGCAGAGGTGAAGGCGCTACGTCGCGGCTTCACTGAGGCCAAGACCGAGGCGGCTGCCGCTACGTCTGCTGCTGCAGCAGCCGCTGCCGCCGAGACGCCGGCCCCCCCTGCTGTTGTACTGGGGGCAGATATAGTGGAGGAGATGACGCGGTCCTTGACCACCACGTTCGGGCAAATGCTCAATGCCCGACTCGCTGGTATCGAGGATCGCCTCCTGCCAGCGCCGGTTCTTCGCCCGCCTCTCCGAGCGGACGCCAAGAAGGCTGCAGTAGCTGTTGCGCCCCCACCCCCGAAACCGACCCCTCGCAAGCGGGTTGCCCAGGCCCCGCAGGCTACTGCTGCCACTCCCTCGACTTCGGCTCCCATCGCCCCCCCCTCGACTTCGGCTCCCATCGCCCCCCCAAGAAAGACTCCAACTGCTGTTGCCAAGGCGGACACCTGGGCAACAGTAGTAAGAAAGGGGAAAGGCAAAGGGAAGGGCAAATCTTCGTCCACCTCTGCAACGCCCACTCCCGCTCCTGTCCCAGCAGCTCGTGCCTCCCCCTCCGCCGTGAAGCCTAAAACAAAGAAAGCTTCCGCTGTCGCCGGGCCCAAGAAGGCGAAGGCGCTTAAAACCTCTAAATCCGCGGCTGTTGTGTTGACGCTGCAGCCTGAAGCCGCGGAAAAGGGGGTAACATACAGCGCCATTATACAGAAGGCGCAAGAGAAGGTCGATCTCCAAGGATTGGGGATCGACCGGATCAATTTCCGCCAGACGGCCACCGGAGCCAGGATGCTCGAAATTCCTGGCTCCCAAAGCAGCGATAAAGCGGACAGGCTCGCGGAGAAGCTCCGCGGTGTCCTGTCCGAGGTGGCCAACGTCGCGAGGCCCGTAAAGTCCGTGGATTTGCACGTGACGGGCCTGGACGACGCCGCCACAAAGGAGAAAGTTGCGGCGGCGGTCGCCAAGGTGGGCGGCTGCGACGTACTCCACGTCAAAGTTGGGGAGATACGTCGCAGCTACGGCGGGACCGGCTCCTCCCTTGTATCCTGCCCAATCCCAGTAGCCAAACTGGTGCTGGCACAGGGCAGGCTGTTGGTGGGATGGAGCTCGGTGCGAGTGGTGGCACTGGCGGCGCGTCCCATGCGCTGCTTCAAGTGCATGGGACTCGGGCATACCCGCCCCCAGTGTCCCTCGTCGGCAGACAGGGGGGACCTGTGCTTCCGTTGTGGAGGCGCAGGCCACAAGGCGGCGAGCTGCCAGAGGAGGGCTCCGCACTGCGCGATATGCGCAGAGTCGGGGCGACCAGCCGAGCACAGGATGGGGGGACAAAACTGTGTCCCACCAAAGACGAAGGGACAGGCCGCCAGGACCCCGGCCATCCCCCGACCGGCAGCCAAAGCCGCCGCTCCTGAGGTTGTTCGCCGCGCGGCGAGCATGGAGGTTGTGACGTCCGATTGATATGGATCAAGTCGGACAACACAACCTCCTCCAGACGAACTTAAACCACTGCGTCAGGGCTCAGGACTTGCTAATGCAGTCTCTGGCGCAGTGGCGGATTGATTTGGCGGTCGCCGCGGAGCCGTACTACGTTCCCCAGTCCCATCCCTACTGGGCTGGGGATCTGGACGGCTCCGTAGCCATAATTGGACGTGCCGGTGGCGGCCCCCCCCTCTCGGTGTCAGAGAGGGGTTCGGGGTACGTGGTGGCCAAGTGGGAGAGGTATGCGGTAGTCGGCACATACTTCTCCCCCAATAGAACCGTCGCGGAGCTGGAGGTCTATCTAGACCTCCTGGCCGCGGCGGTGAGAAGACAGGCGCCACGTCAGGTCCTCCTCATGGGGGACCTGAACGCCAAGGCCCAGGCCTGGGGCAACCCCTCCACCAACACTCGCGGGGAGATTGTCGGGGAGTGGGCGGTTGCCGCAGGGCTGACCCTGCTCAACAGAGGGTCAGTCCACACGTGCGTGCGACACAACGGGGGGTCCGTGGTGGACGTTTCGTTCGCCACCCCGGAAGTCGCAGCACGTGTCCAGGCCTGGAGAGTGGTGGAGGACGTGGCGACTCTCTCGGACCACAATTACATCCGGTTCGAGATCGCCACCTCCCACCAAGGAGGGACTCGGCGCGTGGAGAGGGCGGGTTTCCCGCGCTGGGCGATTGGTCGCCTCGATGCCGAGCTGGCTGAAGAGGCGGCTATCGTCCAGTCGTGGCTTGCCGCCCCCACGCACCCGGAGGTGGCCGTCGCGGCGAGCCGGTTCCGGGAGGCGGTGACGGCCGTCTGTGACGCCGCCATGCCGCGGTCCCGACCCCACCCCGAGCGCCGCCAGGTTTACTGGTGGTGCACGGACATCGAGGATCTCCGAGCGCGATGCTCGGAGACGCGGCGCCTCTACTACCACTGCAGGAGGCGCCGCCACGGCCGGACGGACGACCAGCTGCCGGCGGAGCAGCTGGCGGCCGAGCAGCTCCTGTATGGTGATATGAAGAATGCCAAACAGGAGCTGAAGATGGCCATCGGCCGGGCTAAGGCCCTTGGCTGGAGCGAGCAGCTGGAGGGCCTCGACAGGGACCCATGGGGGCGCCCGTACAAGTCTGCCCGGAATAAGTTCCGGGGCAGAGCGCCCCCTATCACGCAGTCCCTGGAGCCAGAGCTCCTGGAGAGGGTGCTGGGGGGTCTATTCCCCGACAGTGACCCCCACTACACCCCTCCACCGATGGCCACCCCGTCCTTCCAGGAGGAGGAGGACCCGGCCTCCATTCCGCCTATTTCAGAGGTGGAGATGGAGGTGGCAGTCTCTCGCCTGAGAGGCAAGAAGACTGCCCCGGGACCAGACGGGATTCCCGGGCGGGTCCTCAGGATCGCCCTTAGGGAGATGGGCGGTCAGCTTCGGGAACTGTTCGACGCGTGCCTCACGTCGGGTCAGTTCCCGAAGCTCTGGAAGGACGGGCGATTGTGCCTGTTGCGGAAGGAAGGGCGAGACGCCGACTCGCCCGCCGCATACAGGCCAATCGTGCTGCTGGATGACACGGCGAAGCTGCTGGAGAGAATAGTAGCTTCCCGTGTCATCCGGCACCTGGGGGGAACTGGGCCTGGCCTTTCAGAGGCCCAGTTCGGATTCAGGGCAGGGCGGTCGACGATAGACGCCCTGCTCTGGATCAAGGGGTGGACGCAGGACGCGGTCGGCGGGGGGGAAAAGGCGCTGGCTGTCTCGCTAGACATTGCCAACGCCTTCAACAGCCTACCGCACGGGACAATACGGGAGGCGCTCCGCTATCACGGAGTGCCCCTGTATCTGCGTAGGCTGTTGGCCGACTACCTCCGGGACCGCGAGGTCCTGGTGGAGGGACGCGACGGTCTGAGGCGACGTCGCGTGTCCTGCGGGGTTCCACAGGGGTCAGTGTTGGGACCGCTCCTGTGGAACATTGGCTACGACTGGGTGCTCCGCGGCACGTTTCCCGCAAGTATGCGGGTTGCGTGCTACGCGGATGACACGCTAGTCGTAGTCAAGGGGAGGGACCTCGGGGAGACGGTGCGGCGGGCCACGGTGGCCACAACACTCGTGGTCGGCCGCATACGTGCCCTGGGGCTGGAGGTCGCCCTCTCCAAGACCGAGGCCCTAATGTTCCATGGGCCTCGGGGGGGACCCCCTCCAGGAACGAGGATAGACCTGGACGGGGTCCTGGTCCGGGTTGGGACCCAGATGAGGTACCTGGGTCTCATCCTGGACGGGCGGTGGACTTTTGGGGCCCACTTCACTCAACTGGCCCCAAAAGTCGTAAGCGCCGCAGCCGCCCTTGGGAGGCTACTGCCCAACGTGGGCGGCCGGAGCGCCACATGCCGTCGCCTGTACTCCGGAGTGATCCGGAGTATGGCCTTGTACGGGGCACCTGTCTGGGTGGACGCCCTCGGTCGCGCCAATAAGGCCCTGCTGCGACGTCCGCAGCGGGTCATCGCGACGAGGGCGATACGCGGGTACCGGACGGTGTCCTGGACGGCGGGATGCGTGTTGGCCGGTGATCCCCCCTGGGAGCTCCAAGCGGAGATCCTCGCCGAAGTGTACCACTTCGTGGCGGGGAGGAGATCCCGCGGAGAGCCTCCAGCGTGGGAGGAGGTCACGCGCATTCGACGGCAGGCGCGGGCCGCCCTGTTGCGGCGGTGGACGGAGGACCTGGCTCCACCGGTCCCTGGACAGAGGACGGTGGATGCCATTCGCCCGGTCCTTCGGAGGTGGGTAGGGCGGCGATTCGGGTCGCTCACCTTCCGATTGGTGCAGGTGCTTTCCGGGCATGGATGCTTCGGCAAGTACCTGCATCACATCGCAAGACGCGAGGCGACCCCCGCCTGTCACGAGTGTGGAGCGCCAGAAGACACGGCGCTCCACACGCTGGAGGAGTGCGCCGCGTGGAGTCCCATGCGGCGCGCCCTCACAGCGGTCATAGGCGCAGATCTGTCGCTGCCGAGCGTGGTTAACGCTATGCTCGGCAGCGACGGATCGTGGCAGGCGGTGGTCTCTTTCTGCGAAGAGGTGATGGCGCAGAAAGAGGCTGCGGAGCGGGCGAGGGAGGACGACGTCCTCGCAGACCCGCTCCGGCGTAGACGAACTGGTGGAAGGAGAAGGCGATTCGGGCGCCTTCTCGCTCTATCCTAGTGCTGTGCGGATCATCGGTGGAGAGTCGGGGGATTCTCCACTGGCTTGCACGATCCCACACGTCTGGGGGATGGCCCTAATGAGCTGGGTCATCCCTCCATTGGCCGGGGCCCGTCACCGGTGACGGGCCAACCGCCGGGGCGAGATGGTGATTGCTAACGCTACCCCATCTCGCCCCGTCTAGGCGGCAGACTGCTCATCCCGGGTTTTTAGTGGGTAACCTCACTTACTACCCCCCCGTGGGGGTAGTAAGGCCCCTCAGGCGAGGACTCCCACATAACCACCCTGCTCCCCCCGGAGCCGGGTGGTATCCATAAAGGATTTTCCCGGGTCAAAAAAAAAAAAAAAAAAAATGGTGGTGCATTTTGTGAATGCCCGCACTGAGAAAAATCTAAAGTCAAAAGCGCCCTATGTAAAATGCAAATGCCCTGTATAAGGCGAAAAACCGACCAAACGTAAATACGTACAAAAACGCCTTCCAACTAGAAGGCGTTAAACGAGGTCAGTGAAGGCGAATGTTTCTTTTCGTCTTCATTTATGGTGTATTTTGTGGTCTTACTTAAATATTGACTTTTGATGAGGCTGATTAAGTCGTACGTTATAGTGATAATCACCGTATATAAACCGCCATAAAAGTAAGGTATATTTTATGGTCAATACTGCAATTATTATCGTATAACAAGTTGCAATTATGAAAATACTTTACGGAAGGCGTTTTTGACGGTTGTGTTTATTATAAAACAATGTACATTTTTATTGATTGGTGAAAATCATCTTAAGAGTTGTGAATTCATCTTACGTAGTTACAATTCAACGGTAAAAGGTCAAATTTGATTTAAGCCTTTAAGTCGGTTTTCTCAGTGCGGGCTAGCTATCACTCTCAAGTAGAAAATCTGTCGCCAAGCACCTACCAGTAAGTTCCGGCAGCTGTCCTTGAGAGCCAGTAATTCTAGGTTGACCTGAACAACATCTTCGAGCACATCATCACGTACCATGAAGTGAGATATTATTCAGAAGCTAGTCTTGAAAAATAAGTATTAATATTTGATGCGGAACCCACGGTGTGTGAGTCCAACATGCACTTGGACGGCTTTTTTATCTACGACCTCGACCTATAACTTGTTTTTTTACTGGGTCATCAGTGTCATCACATATTGATGTATCTTTTTTTGGATATACCTCCAAATTGTCTCATTTGAGTTCCATTACCTTCGGTCAACCATTGAAAAAAAGTCTTAACCACTTTATCTCGAAGACCTCATAATTTTATTTTATTTATTTTATTCGGAAAACTAACAGCTAATCAACAAAATATAATACATATCTAAGAAACTTATGACTAATTAAGAGTTTTCACATATATGTAACTAAATGTTTCATAAAGTTGTGCATAGTTGACAGACTCGTACAGGACTGATGTTACTAAGTAGGTATAAGATTGTAGAAATAGAATAAAGTTACTGAATATATATATATTATGTTATTGTGACGAAACAAGCTTGAGGCCCACCTGATGTTAAGCGTACCTCTGCCTATAACAGATGCATTTCATCACAAGTCATGAATTGCACTGCGCCTGTCACCTTGAGACTGAGTTGTTAAGTCTCATGTGCCTGTAATTTCACTGGCTCTCAAGGACTGCTGCCGGAATACACCGTTAGGTGCTTGGCGACAGATTTTCCACTTGAGGGCGGTCGCTAGCCAGGCGGGCATTCACAAAATGCCGTTCCACCATGCGGTGAAGCTCAAGCCCGTGGCGGGATTCAAACCATGGACCTGCTGCGCGGCAGTTCATAGCCAATGCCACTGAGCCATCACTGCTTCAAAATTAAACATGTTTTAAGCCACAGTACTTACCACAAGTTTTTTTTAAGGTGAAAAACTGTTTAGTCTCCATTGAAAAAGGTTGGCAACATTTCCACTAAGGGTACAGAGTACATTATTTATAGAGTATGCACTCATGGTAAGTTGAATACGTTTTCAGTCACATCGTGAATGAGGTTACTTTTGACAAAAATATATACTTGTATTGAACAGAAAAGAGTATGTGAATTATGATTGTAGGTTATATTATTTACCTGCAAGCGTTGACTGGTTAGTTTTTTTTTTGTTGTTGTGACAGTACAGACCCGAGGCCCCTTCGATCAAGAATACCTTTTATCGAAGCGAGGCCCACATGAAGTTAAGTGGACAAACCTCTGCCTATAATAGATGTATTTCGTCAACGACGAATTGCACTGTGCCCGTCACACTGAGCCGACACAACTGACAGTTGCTAGGTATCATGTGCCTGTAATTTTTCTGGCTCTCAAGGACTTGAGGGAGGACGCTAGCTAGGCGGGCATTCCCAAAATACCCTTCCACCATACAGTGAAGCTCAGGCCCGCGGCGGGATTCGAACCATGGACCTGCGGCACGGCAGTCCATAGCCAATGCCCCTGAGCCATCATTGCTTCAAATAGTTACTGATTAACAGGTTTTTTTTCTATTTTCTTATTACCTTAAATTTTTATTACTTCGATTAGGATTACACCCATTTCTGTCTTTCTGTCTGTGATAACTATCCATCTGAATTAATCTACTGGTTGAAATCCCCAGGCACCTTGACTTGGTGTAAAAAGTTTAAATCTGTTAAGTAGCACGTTAGTTAACCCAACCAAAAAAATACTCAAATAAGTATAAGAATATTGTGTTATCTCCTATGTTATTTAAGAAACAATAGAGCCTAATATAAAAAAAATACAGTACTTAGTATCTAACTCAGATAACATTCTTAAAACTTCGTCAAATACATTTTTAAACTGGTTAAGTTTAACAGCATCAAAGATAGTATTTTCGTGTAAACTATTATTTTATTTGTACCCTTTACTTTTCGAGGAATAATGCAAATATAAATACTATTCAATAATGCAAATATATACATCACAGAGGAGCAAATATAAATATTTGATATAAAGATTAAAATATACCTAATATACAGTTATTAATTATTGTAGATACATTTTATTCACAACCTAGACTAGGTATGAATATAACTAAATATTGTTTCAGCAATCGTTCTATATTCGTATCTGTGGGAAAACCAACTTTTATAGAGGTGCCGAAGGAAGTTTGGTTACACATTGACTTTTGATAACAAGCGGAACGTTTTTAAGAGTTGCGCGCACAGAAATGGTAGTATTATACTCAATGGTTGCGCGTATATGATAATATTACCTATAGTACCACCAACTTAACTGTGCAGTTTTCGAGGGCACTACTGGTCATGGAAATCAACTACAAACTGTCACAATTTGAGGGAACGTTTTAGTTCTCTTTTCTGCCACCTGAACAGATAAGTTGGTGGGACTGTACTTATGCGTTGTCCGCCAATTTCTAGTATCATGAGTGTGTATTCCTGAATCGTTATAGGTAATCAGTTATAACTATATAATGATTATTGCGGAAGATTGCCCAAATAATTTGTAAATAGAGAATATGAATTATACTCGTTCTAGCTGGTCATGTAAAAGTTTAGGGATATCTCATAATTAACGTGATTTCAAACTGGTCCTATATTTTTGCTCTGTCGTAAAAATACTAATAGACGACGAGACGAGTTTACTAACATTCCATGGATTCACCGTGCGGGTGCCAGGTCCATAGCGTTGCAGAGGAAGAGGCCCAAGTCAAGGTGCCTGGGGCTTTGAGCACAATGAGTAAGGTTAAGGGGCCCCTTTATGATGCATCAATGCTCCCTTTCACAGCTCGAGCCTCCAAATATGGTCGTTATGGGGTAGGGATGCCCAACCAAATTTGTTACGATCCTGTATACTAATGCCGCCTTGGATACACGTTCTAGGATGGCTGAAGTTACAGTTGTTCTTGACAGGCCAAGGTCTTTTAGTAGGTTCAATTGCGAAAAAAAAACTTTGCAAAGATTTCATCAAGGAACCCGAGCGCTTGAAAAAGTAACGGCTTCAATACTCAGCGTTGACACATCCTTAGTGTGAGAGTCTGGGTCGTACTTGATCGGTTATACCCTTGACCACTTCATCAGTTGCGTTCAAAGATGTTTGCGTTGAGACCGACTGAACACTTTTCCTTTACAGGCTCCCTATTTTACGACCCAGTGCTTAATGATAATACAGTACGAAGCCAATGACGTAGGTAATTGTGGTTGAAAGAAAGAAAAACAATTTATTCGAAAACAAAATTATTACTAATAAAACGTAGGTACATAATAATTCCACCACCATTCCACAATTCCACCTTCTAAAGAACTACCATCTTACACTGCGATCTCCAAGCCTCCTGCCAAGCGTGGGGATTATGGCAAACACCCCCTTAATAGGAGAGGCTGTGTTCTGCAGTGGACGATCCGGCTGTAACAGTACATAATAATAAAAACAAAGTTTATGAGATGGTGTCAAAAAGGACTTACCTCAGCAGATGTGTCAGATGTATTAAGAAACCCAACGCTGATTTTCAATCAAAGGCTCGCGGGTGCACAGAAAAAAAGGAATACTTGAGCCAACGCAATGTGTTTTAATTCAAGAATATTTGTGATTCATATATATTGAAAACAATATATTCTTGAAAACAGAACACAATATTCTCAGGAATATATTCTTGAATCAAAGTATATATTGCATTCTTCTTTAGAGAAATCGTTAAAGTGTTTAAATACGAATATGGTTAGTTTTGAATCCAAGAATCTTACCATAAATATTCGTAAGTGAAGCACCTTAATTACATTCAACAAGAATATTTAAAAATATTTCAAGAAAGAATATAGAAATTTTATTTAGAGAATAAAATGTTAACAGAAAAATTCCTATTTTATTGTTAGAAGAATATTTTCGTTATCTTGAAATAATAATTTGAATACTTTATGTGAAGAAATATTTCTTGGGTCAAAACAATATTCCTAAGAATATTCGGGTGTAATATCAAGACTCGATTATTTTTCAGTTCAGAATATATTCTTGTTGTAATACAGCATTGTCTTGAATTTATTAAGACAATGTATATTCTTGGCTAAAGAAGTCTCTTTTTTCTGTGTGACGTAGACAAAAAGAGCACATTGTTTTTACTACACCTAGAGTACAAACTAATTATAATTACGAAAGAAATCTCAGAATTGACCGTAGCGATCCCGTCCGAAGCATCCGTTAAAACCTTCCCATGTCAATCACGAAATATACAACTGCAAATCACCTCATTCGAACCACTTATCATATCAGCATTCGCAAATGCTGACCCAATAATACAGTCACATAAGTGGATGGAATAGACGTCGTTACTAGCAGCTATCCTGCAGGAACTCTAAACATAGTCACAATGGCTAGTCATCATTCAATTGTGCCAGTGGAAACGGGCTGGTTAGCTTCAATAGTGAAGGAGATCATGTGGTGCATTTCTTTAAATGACTACTTATTTTATGCTGCCTTGGTACAATGTTGCCGTATAAAAGGCATGAAATCTATATTTTCATTCTAAAAATCCGTGTTAGACCGAAAACTCGCGCTTACCATGCACAAAATAAAAAAACAAAACGTTCAAAAATTGTTTTCACAAAAAGGTTCTGATGGTTTCTAAGTTCAGTTCTCCTGAATATTTTATGGTTTCGGATATCCCCGTACAATTTAAAAAAACACATTGTAAAGCAAGTCTGTTATCGTCAATGTTTATATATTATTTATCTGCTTTATCTTCAGTAGATCTAAAGCATATAATTCTTAGAGTACTTACGAGTACTAGTTTATAAGTGAGAAAACTCACTCTACCTGATTATATCTATACCTGATATATTACCTGATTATTATATCTATATATGATCTATACCTGAGATTCGAGTAATGCAAACTCGACGCTGTCATATTATGGGTGAAAATCGGGTGAAGGTTTCCATCGATGGGATCACAAACAACGATAGCCGTTTTCCAGTATTCTACTTTATTGTCTCACAGATGCGCATAAGACGCAGTTTTCAGTTATTCAGCAGATAACGCAATTCCTCGTCTAGTGATCGTATATATTTGTCTTCAATTATGAATAAATGAAACTAGAAAAGCTGTACATTGAACTAATTACCTGCTCTTTATGCCTATTCGAATCAAAAAGACATAGGTACCTACTCCTAGCACAGTTTTAATATACCCTCACGCTTGGCAGGCATCTTCGGGATCGCAGTATAAAATTGGAGTTCTTCCGAAGGTGCTGCTGTGCCTACCTTCTAGTATTTTCCCTTCGCTTCGTCGTTTCTTAAAGATGCTGAGGTGCTGCAATTCTAGCTTCTAGCCCGGCACCCCACGAGCACCCCGAACATTATACACAAGTACTTTATAGCGAATCAAAGTCATAAGTCAAAATCATATGGTCCGTTGAGGCAATCACGATTCATTTATAGTCGTTTAGGCTATCGCTATTTTCAACAAAGTATTAAAGACCCAGCGAAAAGATCCAACATCCTGTAATTATACTGACTGGAACTGTATCTCACGACACAGGTCATCCTAGGGTGAGATTGAGTGATCATCTTACTAGGTACTTACATTTTTAGTATAAATGCTATATTCTGATGTAATATTTCCTTTTTATTGTGTAAGTCCTTTTTTTTTAAATCGCGGTATGCCTTTATTATACAAATACTATTAACTATATACAACACTACAGCTACTACAATACTACAGCTACTACGGTAAAAGCATTTTACTCATAGGGAGTCCAAATGCTCTAGCCCACTATCAGTTGGCAGCGTGCCCAGCATGCTGGCAGCATTGCCCCGTTGAATTGCAATGCTTATTCTTTGAGCCAAATAGGTGCCAGCATTTTGATCACGCGTCGCATCGACCAAGCGCTCTGATAAATTTTGGAAAATACGATGAGATTGATGAGTTCATAGATTAAGTTCTTTTTTCATACTAAACATTATTATTCTTATTATATACTATAAAATATTAATAGTTATTATTCTGAATTGTTGTATGATGTCTTAAATAAATGAATTTTGTTTTTTCTCTTTTCTAGAACACCATTATTCTTTTTTCATATAAGTCCTATCTTGAACAATACTCTAGGTACCTTTAGCTTTATTTTATTTTTGTCATAAAATGACACACTTTCATATTAAAGATGATTACAAACATTTAAAAAATGATTTACTTTGATTTTAGAAAAAAGACATGTCTGCAAGCATCAAGCAAAGTATAAGTACATATACTTACCAAATTATTTTATATACATTTGTATTTTTTAGATTTATAGTGTAAAAAAAAACCCATTGTATGCGAGTTCGTCCCTCCCTAGGCTCCTGGTTATCCTTCTGTCTAATGAGGCTTCTTTTTCAACCTCATTATGTTCAGGCTAACCTAGAATTATTTGATCCTCAAGGACAGCTTTTGGAAAAACGTTAGTTTAACCATAGGCTTGACGACAGATTCTCTTCAGGTTCTATCTGTCTTCATTATTTTCTCTCATCTGGCCTGGTGGGCAAAATGTCTTATCATCATGGTATAACAAATGGTATCCTAAGGCAACAACATAGACCGACGGCTCCCAAGAACGTAAGCGCTCAATACTAAATACCACTAGAGATCACCCATCCAATTTATGATCGCAGCGTATGTTGCTGAACCTTATAGATAGGTTAAGATCGAATACGCAGCAAGCACCGCTACAAACGCTACAAAATGTAAGATTTCATTATGTTAGATTAATGCACCACAATCATTCATTCACCTGAAGGTCAGGTGGAAAATCGCATTGGCCTCAGTAAGTCACCGAGAGTCATGAGTTATGATGCCTAATAGATATCAGACGGGAATAGGGTTCAGACTGAACGTTATTAGTTTGACTTTGTCGCTAAGAAGGGCACTGCTATTAGAAGATGTATATTATCTGCACGCATACTCAAGGCACTTCTTCGTGATCATAAATAGTTATTAGGGCTTCGTACGAGAGAACGGGACACTTTTCCATAAGTTGTCCATCCGTCCGTGAGTACGGTATACCTAGTTTGAACCGTGTTTTTTTTATAAGATTGTGTCGGAACAAGCACGATGTCCAGCTTATGTTAAGCAGGCTATCGTCTACCTATAACAGATGCATTTCGTCACAGCACGAACAGTTGTTGAGTCTTATGTGCCTGTAATTTTACTGGCTCTCAAGAACTCCTGCCGAAACACACTGGCGCTTGTCGACAGATTTTCTACTTGAGGGTGGTAGCTAGCCAGGCGAGCATTTGCATAATGGCATTCCACCATGTGGTGAAGCTTTAACCGGAATCGAATAATGGTCGATATGCCTCATTAAAGATAGCCGTTTCAAAGTCAGTCAAAATCATTTATTCTACTTATATATTCTTATGAATATCAATTACAAATTTTAGTATTGAAATATTCTATATTGTACTGCGAGAAGAATGGTCAAGAAACTGGGGGCCATTTTAGGTACATATATAGTACATAGGTACTGTGAACAGGTTCGAAGCCTGCCTTTAACCCTATCTAAGTCCTAGCATAAGTTTAGGGCTGTCGTTAAGCACTTAACAGTTTAACATAATTAGAACGAAAGGAAAAATCTAAACGACGTATGGAGCACGTGATCCCTCGGGCACAGATTACTTACCTTTTATAAGAGTAGTCCGATTTTGATATAACTATCTTTTATTGGAAAGGCTCTTCCAAGTGGTCCTATATAAATTTCATCAAAATCGGTTGAGTAGTTTATAAGTTATAGTCAATTAACTGAAAAATGTAAACTTACCTGGATGTAGGTATTGCTGTATTCGACGAGTGAAAGATATCGTAAGCAGTCTTTATCGCTAAGAAGAGAAAAAATATTTTTCCGACGTCCACAAGTTATTTCATACTTCCCATTTCTAAATATTAACAAATATTTTAAGAAAACATCAAATTAATTATTTAATAAAATACTTAAAAATCTTTATAAAAATTATATGCTATATCTACACTACTCTTCCGGTTTGGCTGCGTGGCGTCTGTGACATCACGTCGGCTTGACAGGAAAATTAGGCGGAATTGTCACTAGATATACTTAGCATATAATTTTTATAAAGATTTTTAAGTGTTTTATTCAATAATTACTGTGATGTATTCTTAAAATACTTTTAAAATATTAAATATGGATTTCCGCAAAGTAACGCCTGAATCTATTCATTTTCCATTTTTTCTTTATTCTTCTGATTGGTTAGTCTTTGACCACCATCTCACCTGATAATGATGTGGTCCAAGATCTTGTTCAGGCTTACCAAGAAAATGATCTGCATGTTCAAACTACCGTGGTAGGTGAGTCGAAGTCCTTTCGTCCTTGCTGTTTAACTGTCATATAGGGACTCAGCGAAATATTTAATCAAAGTTAACTCAACAAACAAGACTAATTTTACAGTTCCATCTAATTATGTTTACGATGACGGAACCCCATAATTCTAACATCTTAAATTTTGCATTAACGCCTGCTAAGCGAATAACCCGTGGGGGCTAGAATGCCACCCCCTCCCCGGATCTCTCCCCGTGTGTTTTGTAAGATACGATTAAGACAAACACACCAGAAGGTGAACAGCAGCGCTTTCTGTGGAACTGATATCTCAGACTGCGATCCCTAAGATGCCTGCCGAGCGTGGGGATTATGGCAACCCATACCGGAAATGAGGGAGGCTGTGTCCAGCAGTAGACAAACCGGCTGGTACTGCAAGCGAATAAGCTTACAAAAAGCTGAACCACAACCGGGATTCAGACCCACGACCATCCGTCCCTAAGGCCAGGACACACTGCTCTGCCCTTTCTTAGTAATTTTTTCGAAGCATATTCGCTTGGCAGACGATAATGCAAAAATTAGAACGTGAGCACCTAACAGTTTGTAACCTAGTTTAAGCAGCAGCTGTGCCGTTAGACTCAAGCCTATAATAATATCTCGGGTGACTGGGTAGCTGACAGCAAACGAATTATATGCTCATTTTGTACTCTAATACACAAAACAAACAAACCTACTTATAAACATTCGAAAAAGTGTAGAATACGCAATTTGAGAAATTCGAAACTAGGTACTAGGTTACTGAGGTACTTTTACTTTATTTACTTAGCTTTTTTTGAAGCGCTCATAGCGAAGTGTACTTAGCTGTTCTTAACCTACCAGCAAAGTTAAGCAACGTCCGCCGCGGTCATGAGTTGGATGGGTGACCGCTGGTGACATTACTGCTGAGCGCTTCCGTGCTTCGGAGGGCACGTTAAGCCGCCGGACCCAGTTGTTGTCTAACGATGGCAGTCGTTATAGCATGGTGGTAGGGCATTTTGCGAATGCCCGGCTAGCTACCACCCTCAAGTACAAGATCTGTCGCGAAGCACCTAACGGTGTGTTCCGGCATCTGTCCTTGACAGCCAGTACTTCTAGGTTTGCCTGAACATCATCTTCGAACACATCATCACTTAGCATCAGGTGAGATAGTGGTCAAAGAGAAGAGAAACTATCAGGATTAGAAAAAAAATCGGAGATTTGGAGTCAGATAACCGCCCAACCCCACCTTGAGGGGGATAAGGGTAGAGCGATGATGACTCACATTTCGTATCGATTAATTCAGTCAATATTATACGAACATTACATGAACACGTTTTCAAATATGTATGTAACGAAGATGCCAATTCAACCACACATCGGCATCCCTGTATTTTTAATCGAGAATTTTTATCTCGCCCTATCATTCCGAGTTACCAAAATAAGCTCATTTATAACACGCGGGGGCTGAACAAAAACAAAAATTTGAATAAGGAGGACATTATTTATCGCCGCCCCAATGAAGGCCGTTAATGTGATTTTTTAATAAAAAAAAATACACGAGCCACCCAAACGAGGATCATGTATCATCGCTTTTTTCGGACAGTCATTGTCGGTGAAATTTTTTTCCCTATTTACCTAACTCGCATAAACAAGTAGTAGGTGTTAATCAAATTAATTGTTGTGTTAATTGCGGCGGGAACGATCGTTATGTTAAATAGTAGGTTTAATGTACCTCTAACCTTTGTTTCGATTCAAGGAGACTCAACATTTAATCAACCTCTACCTACTTATGTATCTATACCTACTGGCAAACTTTAATTTAGTGTAAGTCAAATTAAATTTAAAAAAAGAATTATGCTACGTCTCTTCCTGATGACATTTAGGTACCCTTGCCTAATTAAAAAAATAACGCACCCTTAGAACGCGTTGTCACGTTCCATATTCGCGCGTTAATTACACGTCATTCTTTTTTCAAAAAGCGCGCCAATGACGCGCACAATTAAAGCCGTGTACAGACAACGGGAAGACGCGACATAAAGCCAGCATACACAATGCGTCCTCAGCAAAATTCGCCGCAGGGCTAGCGAAATTAACAAGGCGATTTACACTTGACACTAGACGCCTGTTTTTCCACTACTCTTTTCGGCTCAGTGCGCGTTGATGTTACGCGTACTTTATTCTCAAAACGGTTGCATGCAAAGAGGTTTTATAACGCTAACTTTGTGAGCCGCCAGAGTTAAGGTTCTCTATTTAAATATTTTTTTACTCTGTGGTGAGGCGGGAAAAAAGGTGGCAAAGCGCGAATGTTCATAACTCAGCTTCTCCACATATCGCAGTAATTGTGTGAAATAAAGAGCTTTGTATCATTATTATTCTTTTTTGTTTTATCACAAGTGTTCTGGGTTTGTGTGTTGTTATTGATGTTTGTAAAGCTTAAATATTGGTTTTTGTATAGTACTTACCTACATTGAATACAGTAGGTACTTACTTAGGTAGGTAGTTCTTTTGAAGCATTGCCGAGCGCTAATAGCTATGGACTACCATGTCGCAGTCCATTGTTCGATCCCCACCGCCGCCGCCGGCCTGAGCTTTAGCGTATGCTGGCCTGGCTAGCTACCACCCTTACGTAGAATATCGCCAAGCACCTACTCTAAGTACCTATGGCACCAGTGTTTGTGAGCCAGTAAACATTCATGAAATTACAGTCACATGACACTTAACAACTATGTTTAAGGCTTATGAGCGCAGTACAGTTCGTTACTCATGACGAAATGCATCTGTTAGAGGCAGAGCTTACCTCTTAACGCTAGGTGACACTCCTGTATGTTCTGTAAAAATTACATTTTAAAAGTTTTAGGCTAGTCTGTTGGAACCACGTTGTATATAGTTCTTTTAAAAAGTTGCAGTAAACTTCACTAACTACTACAGTGCAACTACGAGTACTCCGAGCATAACTTGCGCCATGTCACCTATCTATACTCTGGTTTTTAATTCGAGATCAAAAATGTAAACAAAGGTTAACCGTGCAAAAAAATTACAAGTACTTGGTAATTTTTCTTATTTTGGGAACGGATGGAGCATTTAATGTAAAAAATATATTTAATGCTATAATTTATTGCTTTATTATGAAACAATAAAACACTTTTATATGCGCGTACATATTTACGCATATATTCAAGCCTGAAAAAATTGGTGTAAGATTTTTTTGTTTTTAATAGCCACACTTGTGAAAAATTTTTTGAAGAAAAACTATTGAACACCCTGACCTATCAGTTTGACAATGACATATATTGACATTTCTTTGTTTACATTTTTGATCTCGAATTAAAAACCAGACTATAGGACGAAATAGTTATACTTAGTGCTCTTAGATTCTCTCTAATTGCATGTTTAGTTTGTCTGCCTATTACGATGGGGCAAAGTCAAAGCTAGGTACTACTTAGCCGAGCTGGTTCAAACGCCACGCGTCTTTTCAGTGACTTGTTACGCACACAGCTGTGCGCGTAGTAAAACTTTCATTCTGTACTTAATTCATGTACTAATGTTTTTCGGTGATCACCAAATCTGCTGCTTATTTCTCTATAAACAAAACTGCAGACTTTCAAAATGTTCACATACCCAGGTAGCAAAATCACGTCTGTGAATTCTATAAGGTCATTATTTGCTTATCAAAGACTTCGCGCCGTGACTGTACTGCATTGGTCGATATTTTAGACGTCTAATTTTGTTTCTATGAGATTGTGTCGGTACAAGCACAAGGGCCACCTGATGTTAAGCGGACTAACCTCTACCTATAACAGATGAATTTCGTTTGAACGAATTACACTTCGCCCGTCACATTGTGACATACAGTTGTTAAGTTTCATGTGCCTGTCATTTTACGGGCTGTTAGGTGCTTGGCGACAGATGTTCTACTTAAAGGTGTCAGCTAGCCAGGCGAGCATTCGCAAAATGTCCTTCCCCAATGCGGTGAAGCTCAAGCCGGCGGTGGGGTTCGAAACATGGACCTGCGGCACGGCAGTCCATAGCTATTACCGCTCAGCCATCACAGCTTCTATGGAACTACTTAGATAAGTAGGTACCTATGTAAAAACTATCCTGATAACTATTTTAAGGCATTAAGTATTGGAGTGTGCGTATGACTCCAGCTTACTTAATTGAAACTTCTTAATTCTGAATATGCCAATATTTAGAGCCGTATTTAGTGCAATTATGAATACCAACTCAAATAAACTATATTTTTTTTAGCTGATAGGTTAGCCTTTGACCACTATCTCACCTGATGGTAAGTGATGATGTGGTCGGAGATGTTCAGGCTAACCTAGAAGAAGCTTCTGAAAAACTTCGATGCTACGTGTGATTATTAGTGTGTTAGCTGACGTTATGGTCTCCAGCTGACACATGTTGTATATACGAAACGGCTGAAGATGTGGTTATATATGTTGAAGCGCTCGTAGCGAAGTTTACTTAGCTGTTCTCAACCGATCAGCAAAGTTAAGCAACGTCGCCCGCGGTCATGAGTTGGATGGGTGACCGCTAGTGACATTACTACTGAGCGTTTCCGTGCTTCGGAGGGCACGTTAAGCCGTCGGTCCCGGTTGTCGTCTAAGGATGGCAGTCGTTATAGCATGGTGGTAGGGCGTTTTGCGAATGCCCGCCTGGCTAGCTACCACCCTCAAGTAGAAAATCTGTCGCCAAGCACCTAACGTTGTGTTCCGGCAGCTGTCCTTGAGAGCCAGTACTTCTAGGTTAGCCTGAACAACATCTTCGACCACATCATCACTTACCATCAGGTGAGATAGTGGTCAAAGGCTAACCTATCAGGCATAAAAAAATAATAATATACTTACTACAGCCAGGGATTTGTTTGATTTTCGTTAGCGCTGGCAACTGCTAATTGACCAGCTGTTAAGCTTATAACAATCTAATGTGGTGCCTTGTTCTTAAACACTTACCTGCATAGTTTCTGTTCCTTTAACCCATTTCCAGTACAAAGACGCCAATTTTCTTTCAAGGCACTATTGACTTACTGTTAGGCGTTGCAATCTCCAGAATATGTAATGAAGATGCCAACACGTAGAAAACAGAAGCTGAGAGTGGACTGCCCAAGGCAACGTACAACAGAGCGTTTTCATCCGTAAAATCCTTTTCCAGAAAAGTTAGAATTGAGAAGGTAACCATCGTTATACCTAATACACAGTACAGGACTAATAATTATAAGTAAGAAAGCCATATAGAAATAGTACCTATATGTAAATATATAAGTAGATATAATCATCATCATAAAAATACCAGAAGCTTGGCATCGGAGCCTTCTGAGTAACTTGTTTATCTTATTACTGCGATCCCAAGACGCTTACCAAGCGTGGTGTTTATGGCAAAAGCCCCCCAATGATAAGCACAAAGTAGATATAATAGTTTATTATAAATTCCACAATTAACCGAACTCTACGCTGAATATCTAATTAGCCATTTAAGGGTAGTGCTCGTGGCAGTTTCCATACAAATGTGGTTTCGTCATATTTTATATACTAAGTATTCTTACTCGGTGAAACTGCATGTATGTCCTTGAGTCTAATATCTATGATTCTGGTTTGCCAGAATTCCCTAAAATTAAGTACTTATTTAAAAAAATAATTCGAAAAATCGATAAGCGTGGGTATTTTTTTTGAAGCAGTCTAATAGCTCAGCGGCATTGGCTAGGGACTGCCGCGCAGCAGGTCCATGGTTCGAATCCCGCCGCGGGCTTGAGCTTCACCGCATGTTGGAAGGGCATTTTGCGAATGCCCGCCTGGCGACCACCCTCAAGTAGAAAATCTGCCGCACACCTAACGGTGTTCCGGCAACTGGCCTTGAGAGCCAGTGCAAGTGTATTTAAAATATGACGAAAATACGCTTGTATCGAAAGCGCTCAGTGCACTCTACTCTTAATAAATACTAAACTTATGTTAGATGGAAAAATAATTGACTGCTTGTGGTTTCGAAGCCGACTACAGCTGGAGCATTTTCGCCTGGGCAGCTACCACTCAAGTAGAAAATCTGCTGCAACGCACCTAACAGTTTGTTGGCAGCAGTCCTTAAGAACCAGTAAAATCACACGAACGTGAGACTTAACAACTGTATGTCTCAGGGTGACGGGCACATTGCAGTTCGTCAATTGTGTCGAAATACAACTATTATATGCACATTAGGGCATACGTTACAATTATCACGTGCTAAGCGAAAAATCACTATTTACAAATTATTGGATCACATTTTAACTAATCCACTTGGCCACCTGAACACACTCCTCACCTGATTCGAAAGAGTATTGTCCAGGTGACCGAGTGGATTAGGCATCCAGCCCTAAATCGGACGACGAGGGTTCGATTCCCACCCGAGACTCCAATAATTTGTAAAATGTGAAGTACATAGTTTTATTATATAAATCAGACATTGTATAGAATACATACCAAGGTAGTTTAACTACAGGTTGTATTCTACACCGGGTCCGTCCAATAGACCATAACGTCAGCTAACACACTAATAATCACACGTAGCGTCGAAGTTTATTTGGCACCTAAATTTTGAGTTGGTATTCATAATTGCACAAAATATGCTCTAAATATTGGCATATTCAGAATTAAGAAATTTCGATTGAGTAAGCTGGAGACATTCACACCCAATGTATTGAATTCGTATGTACATACTTTACGTGCCGCCGCCGGACTGAAACCTCACTCCCCATCTGTACCCGTTGCTGTCGTAGGAGGCGATTAAGGGTAAAATACCAGACGAAGACGAGAGAAGGGCAGCAGCGTCACGCTTGTCCATTAAAGTTGCGGTGTCAGCATCCTCGTCGTGGACACTGCACAGCGCTCGTCACTCCGAGACTATAAGTTCTTATGTCTCGTTTGTCCATTCAACAGATTACCTATTAATGACATGGACCTGCCGCACAGCAGCATATAGCTATTGCCGCTCGGTTATGATTGCTTCAAGTATTTAAGGAACTTCAGTGCTCACCGCCAGGAACGGGTTTTCTCATACGTAGAAACAAATCACGCTAAGAAGCGCATAAATAAGTCTTTACTTCACAGCTTGTTCATGGGGCAACCTGTGTGCCTGACGTCATGAGCCTCGAGCCTCGACGATCCAGTATCGATCGGTTTCTCTTCAATAAGTAATTTTTTGTTTCATTCATTTGCCGTGGTACCATGTGACAGTTCCCTTGATAGTTCCACGGCAAATGTATTTTGCCATTGCATCATTAAATGCAGCTATAGCTAATTTGTTTTTCTGTCGTACAATTTTACTTAATATACAGTTTTGTACTCCCGTTTCATTCCTACCTAGTTGCTGATGGCAATCATGCGTAAGGTTTTAAGTTGGCGTTGCCGATTGTAACCGGAAAGTTTGATTGTTTCTGACGACAGATCTTACATCAAATGTCACTTTGGCAGTTATCACAATAACTGTCAAACTCCGCGGTTAAAGTCGCGCTAATATGCGCTATTAGCACTGTATTCACGCAAACATATGGTTCATAACGTGCTAAACAGATACCGCGATAGCATTATGGCGTCACCTCCGGCTGCAAACAACGCGAACAGAAGTGGTAGTGCAGTGTATGCACAAACGTCAAACTCAAACGTTGACAGATAGATAAGGACATTTTTGTTGTTGTAGTTAGAATTTTATTCGTAAAACCATCTTGTTCACAAAATAATGCCTTGAAATGCAATACTTCTAATGTCGATAATTGAACTGTTATTTTGGGTTAGTTACGAAGAAGCAAATTGATAGTTAGCAGATGTCATAAGCGCGGCTGCTAATCGGTTCACATCGTTTGCGCGCAAACAGAGCATATTCTCGTTTTTCAGTTATGAACCATTCGTTTACAATTTATTCAGTTCCAGCAGTTTGCATGATTTTAACCGTAGTGAAAGTCAAATATGGCACCGAGAAATATGACATAAACTGTCGGTTTGATATCAATCACATCTATGAGTAATATTAAGAATATTTGCAACTTTGGTCGTTGTCACATTTGACAGCTGTCACATCAGCATCTACCATAATAATAGTAATCATTATCTATTAAAAATAGTAACATTTAAAAAATACTATTCATAAGATAGAAAAAAATCGTTAAGGGAGTTAATAATAATTTCTATCTAAGAATTTAATGGTTAAATATTCGTTATAAAAAGGTGTTTGTTGTGAAATATATGATGTTAAGGTAATATAAAATACTTGTAGTATTTTGCATTGAATGTTACTAATTTTGTCTAAGATTAAAATAAGACGAGGTTAGAAAAATGAAAACACAAGGAATGTGAGGCTCGTTATATTAAGGTTACACTGTATTTGATATCAATGTATTTGTCCAGAGTGTGGATCTGTGCCCGGTAAATGAAAATAGGCTCACTATGGTATCAGGGTAGTCAGGTATTACCGTGGACGGGGATATACATATTACAAGCGCGATTTTTTTAGACAAAGAGATATAGCTAATAACTATATCTCAATGGCTAATATCCCATTGACAATAAACACAATTCCCTTTTATTCGTAAAACCCATTATAATATTTTCAAAATAATATTTATTTATACCAATTATTTGAACAATCTGCTAATTAATCATCTTTCTTGGTGTACATTTTGTTTTGAGTTTTAGCGCAATGGCATTCTACCAACGCAGAGCCACGTATGTTATAGATAGACCAATGCTCCGTGGTGTTTGCTGGGAATGCGCCAAGAGCATTCGCTGACGCTGTTAAAATTTTAGCAAAATCACGCATAATTTGCCATTGGGCGTAAACCTTGACTTCTAGACTGAAGTCTGTGTGTCTTTCCGTTTCCTGTGCATCGGGGAAAGAACTGCCATCCCATCTATTGACGCAAACTCTACACTTGCATAGATACTGAATAGCGTTTATTAACAATTGCTGTCGTATGTTTGGGTACTTTTCGCTTCTAAAGTTGTCATTGAAACGCGTTTCGTAGTAATGATCACTGGAAAATTCAATTGGTTCTGTTAATTAATAAAATATTACTAGGCTTTCTACTTAGTTTAACTGGAATAGTAACGAAAAAGAACTTCATTTAGACATTTGAACTCCACAATGGACTTATTTTGACATTTGAACTCAACAATGGACTCCGTTTCAAAGGAAAATGTCAAAATGAACGTCATATCTATTAGTATTCTTATTAAACAAAAGGCCTCTGCGTTAAGTGCAATACAAACAATTTTTTTTTCTGTTGAGGAGACCTACCATAAGGTATTCTGACAATTTACGAGATGAATCTTGGTTTTACGAATAAGTGTACGGTTCAGAAACAAAGTGCCAAATGGTTTGGTTCAGATCGAACTAAGGTAAGAGTGGAAAAAACAATGTTAAAACGGTCAAAGATTTGATTTACATGCATTTAACATTGTTTTTTTCCACTCTGTTGGTGTATCTCATGTCAATTGCTTTACAAAATGAGAACATGTCCGTCAGCAGGACCGGACCGCCATCTACGATTTGCCTAAATATTACAAAAGTTTAGTTAGTGCTCCATTTGTGCTACTACTTTGTGCCCAAAAACTAGAATTTGTGCCTGAATTTAAGAGATATTTCAACGGCACCGCCAGGGTGACGCACAGTAGATCGAAACTCGTCTTTCATAGACATAGAATCTTGAATTATTAAAGGTCAATTTTTTTGCTTGGGACGAGTTCTGTTAATCATTGTTATACTATAAAATGGGATGTGCGACAATTGTGAGCACAAATAGGCAAGATATAATTTTTTTTTGAAAAATTTGTATGGGACTAACATATAAAATGTCAATATCTCCGTAATCACAAGTTTGGCCGTTATATCCTTGCACACGTATATAGTACTAATTATTTATGATTTTTTGATATACTTTGTTTTGCGGCACCACTTGCGATTTTTTTTTTAAAAATCGTCAAAGTTATTAATTTTTTTTTATATTGATGACTGTTTGTAATGCTAAAATATGCGATTATTAGTTCTAGTTTAGGGTATTTTATAAATCTTAACAGAAAACTTTCTAAGAAATCACAAGACTGTTAACCAAAACATTTTCACGTCTCAATACAACTTGCACGGTAATAATAAATTATATATTTTTGAATCTAATCTAGTCACCAGTAATGGTGACTAATAACTAACTTAATGACCTCCGTTACTTCTAATGGTTAAGTAGTCATTTGTTAATGACCTCCGTTACTTCTAATGGTTAAGTAGTCATTTGTTTATGACCTCCGTTACTTCTTATGGTTAAGTACTCATTTGTTAATGACCTCCGTTACTTCCGTTAATACTAATTAATATTGTACCTAATTAAGTAAATGAATATAACATCTAAAGTGACAAATGCTGCTTAATTTCAAAATTAGTTGTGATAATGATACCCTCATTACCAAAACTAATTATAAATTAAGAAAAAATAGTACCCTCATAATTAGTCAATACCTATAAATAGTCAAAAATCAAATTATGTAGCTTCAGTTCATTTTGAGTACTTCTACTGCTAACAACTAATAGTATCTACCTACCCGCTTACCCCGTGATTGTGAATAATGGAAAGTGTAATTTCAAACTTGGACTTGTTTGTTATTCTGAGTAGTCAGAATACTAAATTCGATCACGAAATATTATTTAACACGCTTGTTAATCGACTAGATTCTAGCCTTTCCGATGAAGACCGTGTTACCCTCAAGGAATTTTGTCGGAAATTCACACGGGCTGTTCAGAAGAGATGGATAAGATCCCACCGCAAACCTGATATTTTTAGACGTGATTATTCCAATTGGCTTGAGGCAAATATTGACTGGCCAAGCTGCGTACAAACAAATTTGCTCATACAAGAATCGGTAAATGAAAGTACTTATGCTGAACCCTTACCATCAACGTCAACGATGATATCGGCTTCAACAATGACAAAAAGGTCGCGAAAGCCCTTTGAAGATTTAAGCAACAAGCAGAAGAAGAGGAGATCAAATGAACATAAAGATGAAGAACCTGTTGAATTAGCATATTCAGCTGCAGCACTTTTAAAACAAGATGGTCGTGAGGATATTGCATACGTTATTGAATACATGTTAAAAAATCCAGATGCAACAGCAAGAATTAAGGAAATGATCAAAAAACCAGTCCCTAAAGTATTATTTTCACCAGAGAAAGCACTGGGTTTGTTGCTTTCATTAAAATTATCAAAATGGCAATACATCACTTTGAGGGAAACAACAACTCGAGAAGGTTCGAAAGATATATATCCGTCGTATTATAAACTTCAAAAGGCTAAGCTTCAGTGTTACCCTCCGGAGACATTTGTGACCATAACGGATAGCTCAGCTTCGATTGCACTCTAAGCATTACTAGATTTAACAGTGACCAGGATTATTGAAAGTCTTCCTAGTACTAGTGAAATACAAGGCAAGCAATTGATTTTAATATCGAAGTGGGGATTTGACGGTGCATCCAACCAAAGTAGATATAAGCAGAAAATAGACAGTGAGCAAGATGATTCCAGCATATTTATGACCTCTTTGGTTCCTCTAAAGTTAACAACAGGAGAAGGTGATACTATTTGGATAAATCCAAAACCCTGCTCTTCTACATATTGCCGCCCAGTGCAGTTCAGTTTTTTGAAGGAGAGCAAAGAAGTTGTCATGAATGAAAAAACTAGAATGGATAATGAAATCCAGGCTTTGATTTCCACAAAATACCAAGCAAATGAGATTAGTCATCAATTGTTATTAACAATGATCGATGGCAAAATTTGTACATATCTCTCGGAAGCTAAATCAAATGCGGCCTGCTACCTGTGTTTGGCTAAGCCAACCGAAATGAATCAGTTAGATAATGTAACGTCAAAGACCGTTTCTACTGGTTCCTATGAATTTGGATTGTCACCACTACATGCCCGTATTAATGTAATGGAATGTCTTTTACACATAGCTTATCGCCTCGATTTTAAGAAGTGGTCTGCGAGGGAGGAATCTCACAAGATACTGTTACAGACCAGAAAAAAGCTTATCCAAGATCGATTCAGAGATGATCTTAATCTCTTGATCGACATCGTTAAACAAGGGTCAGGCACAACTAACGATGGTAATACTGCGAGAAGGTTTTTCGAGTTTCCTGAGAAAACTGCAGCAATAACAGGACTGGATGAAAACCTTATCTACAGGTTTGCCGTGATTCTGCAGGCAATCACTTCTGGTGAGATAATTGATGTGCCTAAGTTTAAAGAGTATACCAAATTAACTGCCGAAAGATATGTAGAACTTTATAATTGGTATTACATGTCCTCAACTGTCCACAAATTATTAATCCACGGAGGTGATATAATAGCCGAAAATGCTATTGTGCCAATTGGGAGTCTATCAGAAGAAGCTTCAGAGGCCCGCAATAAAGACTTCAGAAGATTCAGGGAACATCATTCAAGGAAGAAGAGTAGACAAACATCTAACGAAGACATCCTCAACATGCTTCTTCTCTCATCTGATCCTCTGATTTCTTCAATAAGACCAAAACTGGATGCCCATAAGAAGCAGGTATACTTTAGAGAAGCTTTAGATCTACTCAAACTTCAGGAACCTCCGATAGAGTTCTTGGATGTAATGGGAACTGTAGAGTCAGATTCTGAAGTGGATTCTGATGGTGGTGAAGTATTAGAATAATTTAACTTTTAATATTATAAGTAGTTACTTAATTATTGTAATTTTATTTTCACTTGTATTTGACTTATTTATTTATTTATTTTACTTATATTAATTGTACTTACCTAAATCATTTTATTTGATTCCAATTTAATATTTATTGTGTGTAATAATTTCAATTTATTTTAAATTTCAGTTGATTTCATCTTTTGTTAGATTTAAGTATTTAATTTAATTTATTTTGAAGAATTTTATGATTTCTGATATTTATATTTGATATTCATGATTTTATTATGTTTTTTACATTAATAAAAAAATCAATTCTTTCTAAACTTCTTTTTTAATTTTATAACCCAACTTATCTAAGTATCTAATACTAGATAGTTTAAATCTCATATAAGATAAAAGTTTTTATCTTAATTTAATGATAGTTTTATACTATGGATCTGCATAGTATAAAACTGATAAATTACGTATATTTGAAGCATTAAATATAGCCTATAAAAAAGAATGATAATTCTGCACTAATTATTAAATTACGGAGCTCTTAAACTTAATACATATTCTTTTGAGTGTATCCTTTCGCTAATTGCTTTATTAGGTATTTAGTCTATCTGATCACCTAACGGAGGTCATTAACAAATGAGTACTTTTACAGTACTCATTTGTTATTGATTACCATACCATTACAGGTGACTAGATTAGATTCAAAAATATATAATTTATTATTACCGTGCAAGTTGTATTGAGACGTGAAAATGTTTTGGTTAACAGTCTTGTGATTTCTTAGAAAGTTTTCTGTTAAGATTTATAAAATACCCTAAACTAGAACTAATAATCGCATATTTTAGCATTACAAACAGTCATCAATATAAAAAAAAATTAATAACTTTGACGATTTTTAAAAAAAAAATCGCAAGTGGTGCCGCAAAACAAAGTATATCAAAAAATCATAAATAATTAGTACTATATACGTGTGCAAGGATATAACGGCCAAACTTGTGATTACGGAGATATTGACATTTTATATGTTAGTCCCATACAAATTTTTCAAAAAAAAATTATATCTTGCCTATTTGTGCTCACAATTGTCGCACATCCCATTTTATAGTATAACAATGATTAACAGAACTCGTCCCAAGCAAAAAAATTGACCTTTAATAATTCAAGATTCTATGTCTATGAAAGACGAGTTTCGATCTACTGTGTGACGTTTCGTTTGTATTTAGGTACAAATGGAGCACAAACTTTTTGGAAATTTTTAGCCAAATCGAGATGGTGGTCTCACCCTGGTGACGGACTATATTGAATGGTATTACTATCAAAGAGCTTGCTTATGTTAAGTGACTCAAGTGAAGTCTTTAGTTTTACGAAATAGAAAGTAAGTATTCACGATGCACGCGAAATACTCTATATTTAAAGTGTATATATCAGTAACTCTAGCAGTGATATATACGATAGGACAAAACACGCTGTGGATAATATGTTTTGCGACGTCATTATAAACTCACTGGACAGCACATTATATACATAGTGGACCTTACAAATGAACAGTACGTTTAACAGATTTTTATTTTGTGAGAAGTAAACATTTATCTTGCATCTAGAAGATATTTAAGCTTTATTGAGCCTTCAAAATCAATATAAACTTCAAACTCTTATAACTTATTCTGGACTGCGTCTAGAGACAACATATTATGTCATAATAATCTTTATATAATCTCATTCGGTAATATTCTAATTATGAAATGAAATACAGACTTTTATTGGCATATTTTATTTACATACTTCTTTAAGAAAGTTAAAAAGTTAAATTATAGCATTATTCTCCTAACAAAACAACGCTTTAAAACAATTTTATAATTATTAAAGTACAATGTGTCCCGACCAAGGTGTCAATTCAATTTAAGTACACATTATCTGTGGTGAGCGCTGCGCGCGCAACGAACGGTTTCGAGCCATAGACCAATAGCAGACTTTTCCATTTTGGCGCTATTTCGTACATACGAATTTGAGTAATATTTTGTTGGATAAAAACGACGAGATTAAATAAAGTAGTGTATGCAACTGCATATAATTAGGTATTAAAACACTCGTGTAATCTTATTTTGAAACTACACTCATGTTTTAATACCCTCTATTATACAGGGTGTCCCGTAAGTAGTGGACCAACGGGGTGTGGGTGATAGGGGGAACTATTATCTACCAAAACCATAAAAAATATTGTTCTAGATCTTATAGTTTTAAAGTAATGATTGTTTTTAATAAATAGGTGAAATTATCGTCTTATGTACACACATTTTATAATTCTACGAAATCTATCACTTATTTTTTTGTTATTATTAATTTAGGCGGTTAAGAATACATAGGTATTTCTAATTAAAATCGTATTTAGGTGTAATTATCATTAGCATGAAAATTAAAAAATAAAACTAGTGCGATTTTTACATTTCAAGATGCTCTATGTGGTGTTTGAGCTAAGCTGGAGTAAAAAAAATGTATTATAGCCTAGTGAAACTTTATTATAAAAACATCTACATGTCACACCAATTACAAAAAAGTATAACATTGTAGTTTAAATAAGTATTTTTCCTATTTTAATTACTATCAAAACCAAAGGACTTTTTTGCAAGAAAATAAAAATACATTGTTAATAATGGAAAAGCTTCTATTACACATAATTTTTCTTACATTAAGTGCTCGAAATGCTTTCCTCTAGCTCTTATGCTTAACCAACATCTTCGTATAAAGTTTCTTTGTAAACTTTATACTTTTTTTTCTTTGTTTTATTTTTAACTTTTAACTTTTTTATTTTTACTTTTTTTTATTTTCTTTTTTCTTTTTGGTAGATAATAGTTCCCCCTATCACCCCACACCCCGTTGGTCCACTACTTACAGGACACCCTGTATAACAGTTGCATAAACTAATATTGTGACATACATCTGAGCAGGAAAAACAAAGCGCGGAAAAAATGAGTCACCTTCCATACAAAAATCGACATTGGCTTTTGTTACTTTTATTTTTAGGAAAAATAAATGAACTACATACATTATAATAGCATTATATTTAGTTACAACAATTACTGTACAGATTCACTATTCACACATTTTCCTTCTTAGTGTATATTTGATTTCGAGTTTTGGCGCAATGACATTCGACCAACGCAAATCTATGTATGTTATAGGTTGACCAATGTTGCATGGTGTTTGTTGCACTTGCGAATGAGTCAAGAGCAGTAGCTGACGCTGTTAAAAGTTTGGCAAACTCTAGCTTGTTTGGCAATTGGGCGTAAGTCTGCAGTTCAAGAAAAAACTTTGTGTGAGCTTCCGTTAGCGGTGCATTGGGGAATGAACTGGCATCCCATCTATTGACGCAAACTCTACACATGCATAGATGCTGGATTTCTCTGATTAACCATTGCTGTCGTATGTTTGAGTACTTTTCGCTTCTATAGTTTCGCTTCATAATTGTTTCGTAGTAATGGTCACTGGAAAATAGAACTTATATTAATTAAATCAACAACTTGGCTTTACCGGCTACACAACTTGGGCGAACTTATATAGTATTTATACATTATATAGTATATCAACAACCCTGAAAACATAACACTCTTTTTTTTGCGCAGTCGTGTAAAAATTGGTTAACACGCATGTTAACTTCGTAAAGACGTCGGTGGAGAGTTCTTTAAAACGTTCCCCGTAAAATTTAATAATAACACTATCCAGCTTACAAAATCACCACAAAAGGAAATATTTGAACCACGATTCTGATACTCCTGCTGATTTTGTGAACTAAATAATTTATTATTGAAACATGTTTTTTTCAGCTACGCAAACCTTTGTGTGTTTACTATGTATTTTATACTAATCATTATCTTTTTATATTATTAATAAATATGTGTTTTGAAAATATTTTAAGAAACCGTTAATTTAAAATTTTATTTAAACGCGAGAATTTTATTCCGCATAATTTACCTGTTAAGCCTACGTGACGTCATAAACGCCACATAGCCAAAACGGAGGAATTTTCGACGCATTTTGATTCTACACGGAGCATCCTCAGGTCTTGACTCTTCGCACTATCGAGAAATTCTTGTCGATTACGACATCTCGCCGGCTTAACAAAAAAATTAGGCGGAATTGGCTCCAGATATATTTTTGAAGTGTTTTTCTAGAATATTAATTTAATGTTTAATGTTATTAAAAATGCACTTGCACATAAGTTATTGTAAGTTCTTCTCCTTTCTTGATAGGTCGTAAAGCGATCAGACTCACGTGGTCGTCAAGGCCCAATACGTACAAGTTGGGCTTGCATTATTAATTACGGGTTCAGTGGTGGGATGTAGGACAAAAAATAATGCACTTACACATATGTAATTGTGAGCTCTTCTCCTTACTTGATAGGTCGTACAGTGACTAGAAACACGTGGTCGTTAAGGCCCAATACATACAAGTTGGGCTCGCATTATTTAGAACGCACGTAGACATTTGAACTCCACAATGGACTTATTTTGACATTTGAACTTCACAATGGACTCCGTTCCAAAGGAAAATGACAAAATGAAGGTCATATCTATTAACATGCTGATTAAACGAAAGGCCACTGCGTAAAGTGCAATGCAAACAAATATTTTTCTATTGAGGAGACCTACCACGAGGTATTCTGACAATTTACGAGATGGATCTTGGATTTACGGATAAGTGTACGGTCCAGAAACAAAGTGCCAAATAGCTTGGTCGAAGATTTGATTTACATGCATAAAACATGTTAAGAACTAGTTTTTTTTCAACTCTATTGGTGTTTCTCATGTCAATTGCTTTACAAAATGAAAACATGTCCGTCATCAGAACGGGACTACCATCCCCGACATGGCTAAAAATTACAAAAATTTAGTTAGTGCTCCATTTGTGCTACTACTTTGTGCCCAAAAACTAGAAGATTTTTCAACGACACCGCCAGGGTGACGTTTCGTTCGTATTTGGACAAATAAGGAGCACAAACTTTTTGGAAATTTTCAACAAATCGGAGATGGTGGTCCCACACTGGTGACGGACATTATAAAAACGTGTCAATATTTAATGGTATTACTATCAAAAAGCTTGCTTATGTTAAGTGACTCAAGTTGAGTGTTTTTTTAAGTTAGTTTTACAAAATAGAAAGTGAGTATTCATGATGTTCGCGAATTATTCTAAGTGTATATATCAGTAACTCTAGCAGTGATATATAAGATATATATGACAAAACACGCTGTAATGCGACGTCATTAAAATCCCACTGGACAGCACATTATATACGTTGTGACCTTACAAATGAACAGTACGTTAAACAGATATTTATTCTGTGAGAAGTTAACATTTATCTTGCATCTAGAAGATATTTAAGCCTTATTAAGCCTTAATAATCAATATAAACTTCAAACTCTTATAACCCATTCTGGACTGCGTCTAGAGACAACATATGTCATAATAATTAATCTTTATATAATCTCATTCGGTAATATTCTAATTATGAAATGAAATACTTTTATTGGCATATTTTATTTACATACTCCTTTAAGAATGTTAAAAAGTTAAATTAAAGCATTATTCTCCTAACAAAACAACGCTTTAAAACAATTTTATAATTATTAAAGTACAATGTGTCCCGACCAAGGAGGTTTCAATTCAATTTAAGTACACATTATCTGTGGTGAGCGCGCTGGTTCCGAGCCATAGACCAATAACAGACTTTTTCCATTTTGGCGCTATTTCGTACATACGAATTTGAGTAATATTTTGTTGGATAAAAAATTGATTAAATGTTACCTATAGCCACGAGATTAAATAAAGTAGTGTATGCAACTGCATATAATTAGATATTAAAACACTCGTGTAATCTTATTTTGAAACTACAGTCATGTTTTAATACCCTCTATTATGAAAAACAAAGCGCGGAAAAAATGAGCCACCCTCCATACAAAAACCGACATTGGCTTTTGTTACTTTTATTTTTAGAAAAAAATAAATTAACTACATACATTATAATAGCATTATATATAGTTACAACAATTATTGTACAGATTTACTATTTAGTCATTTTTCATCTTAGTGTACATTTAATTTCGAGTTTTGGCGCAATGGCAATGTATCAACGCAAGTCTAAGTATGATAAGGGTTGACCAATGTTCCTTGGTGTGTGTTATACATGCGTATGAGTCAAGAGCAGTAGCTGACGCTGTTAAAATTTTAGCAAACTTTAGCTTGTTTGGCCATTGGGTGTAAGTCTGCAGTTCAAGAAAAATCTTTGTGTGAGCTTCCGTTAGCGGTGCATTGGGTAATGAACTGGCATCCCATCTATTGACGCAAACTCTACACATGCATAGATGCTGGATTTCTCTGATTAACCATTGCTGTCGTATGTTTGAGTACTTTTCGCTTCTATAGTTTCGTCGCTTCATAATTGTTTCGTAGTAATGGTCACTGGAAAATACGATGACTTATATTAATTAAATCAACAACTAGGCTTTATTGTCTAACTAAAATGGTAATGAAAATCTACTTGATTTTCACAATTGCACTCCATTTTCATACATATTTCATCACGAAATTTGACACAATTGAGTTCATTACGAAGTGCAATGCAAAAACATACGAGTATCTATCTATCACTTCTGCTGAAGAAACCTACAACGTGTTAGGTCTCTTCTTCGCGCTCATCCACCGCAGTGTTAGGTATTCTGATAACTTACATTATTTTAGGAGATGGAAGTTGGAGTCCGGTCAAGAAACGAAGCGCCAGTCGACGAATTAGCTTTTTCAAATCAAACCATAAACTACTAAAGGAAAGAGTAAAGAAACGCAGAGGTTTTAATTTAAGCGCTAGTTTTCTCACTCCAACGAGATATCTGATCTCAATACCTTTATAAAATCAAAACATGTCAATGATGAATTTTATTAATATCAAATGCTTGTCAGAAGTGGTCATTACTGTAAGCGACTAGCTGCCCAACATGTGGCTCCGCGGGTTTTTGCTTTATCGTTGTTATGATACACTCGCACACTGGTTAAAAAGAAGGTTCCAGTACATCACGCTGGTTAAGGTTTTGGCTTTCTTTACAGACCCAATTTGGCAGTGTGACTTTTTTATCCCTTGAATAAAAAACAAACACAAAGGGATACATATGGACTAGCAGCGCAGAGATCAATGTGGCTAGCAGCGTTTGAGCAGGCCGTAGAACTGGAGGTTAAAAAAGTGTTTTAACAAGTACCTACAAATTAATTAATATAGTTAAATTCCGACGATAAATTATTTATTTTGTTAAGATATTTAATGTTATATTGAAATTAATACTGCAAGTTAATATATTTGTGTAATTGTTTTTAAAGCGTTTTATTTTGATACCCCAATCTATGGAACTAAACGTTTTTTTTTTTAAATCACTATATGGTGCCTATAAAGTGTTGTTTTTTTTATATAAGTACCTAGTGTCACTGGCGCTATCAATGGTGGAACAAAGAAACTCACAAAGATACATACATACATAAACCCTGAAAACAAAACACTAATTTTTGCGCAGTCGTGTAAAAATTGGTTAACACGCATGTTAACTTCGTAAAGACGTCGGTGGAGAGTTCTTTAAAACGTTCCCCGTAAAATTTAATAATAACACTATCCAGCTTACAAAATCACCACAAAAGGAAATATTTGAACCACGATTCTGATACTCCTGCTGATTTTGTGAACTAAATAATTTATTATTGAAACATGTTTTTTTCAGCTACGCAAACCTTTGTGTGTTTACTATGTATTTTATACTAATCATTATCTTTTTACATTATTAATAAATATGTGTTTTGAAAAAGAAACCGTTAATTTAAAATTTTATTTAAACGCGAGAATTTTACTCCGCATAATTTACCTGTTAAGCCTACGTGACGTCATAAACGCCACATAGCCAATCCGGAAGAAATTTCGACGCGTTTCGATTCTACACGAAGCATCCTCAGGTCTTGACTCTTCGCACTATCGAGAAAATCTTATCGTTTATGACGTCTCGCCGGCTTAACAAGAAAATTAGGCGGAATTGTCACTAGAAGTGTTTTTCTACAATATTAATTTAATGTTTTAATGACTAACAAAATGTATAAAAGATGCACTTACATATGAGTTATTGTAAGTTCTTCTCCTTTTTGATAGGTCGTAAAGCGACCAGACTCACGTGGTCGTTAAGGCCTGACACGTACAAGTTGGACTCGCATTAATATTTTACGGGTTCAGTGGTGGGATATACGGTATAATATTACTAACAAAATGTATAAAAGATGCACTTACACATAAGTTATTGTAAGTTCTTCTCCTTTCTTGATAGGTCGTAAAGCGACCAGACTCACGTGGTCGTTAAGGCCTGACACGTACAAGTTGGACTCGCATTAATATTTTACGGGTTCAGTGGTGGGATATACGGTAAAATATTACTAACAAAATGTATAAAAGATGCACTTACACATAAGTTATTGTAAGTTCTTCTCCTTTCTTGATAGGGCGTACAGTGACTAGAGCCACGTGGTCGTTAAGGCCCAATACGTACAAGTTGGGCTCGCATTATTAATTACGGGTTCAGTGGTGGGATGTACGGCAAAAAGTTATACTAAGTAATACATTTATAAAAAAATGCACTTACACGTATGCTATTGTGAGCTCTTCTCCTTTCTTGACAGGGTCTACAGTGACTCGAGCCACGTGGTCGTTAAGGCCCAATACGTACAAGTTGAGCTCGCATTATTAATTACGGGTTCAGTGGTGGGATGTACGACAAAAAAGTATACTAAGTAAGAAATTTATAAAAAAATGCACTTACACATATGTAATTGTGAGCTCTTCTCCTTTCTTGATAGGGCGTAAAGTAAGGCCACGTGGTCGTTAAGGCACAATATGTACAAGTTGGGCTCGCATTATTAATGGCTTATGTTTAACTTACCACCAGATATAGTAACATATATAACAGACAAAAATAGTAAATGATCACCAAAATTAAACCCGACTTTAATGTAAATTTATAACCAAAGTTTTAACATCTCGCTATCCTATTTAAGCAAATTGACTCCATATAAATCATTGTTAACCCAAAAGTAGTACATGATCATAGTAAATGATCACTAAAATTAAACTTGCTATAATTCTTCTGGCGTTGTTGTGGTAACACCTAAATATGACTTCGAGATTTAGTGATCATTTACTACATTTGGTGTTCGATTACAATTTTTGGTAACAGATCTAAGGGTATCAATGCGTTTTATTGTGGTCATTATATTTAATCCTATTATTAATTACGGGCTCAGTAGTGGGATATACGGCAAAAAGTAATAATAAGTATCAACTTTAAAAAAAAAGCACTTACACGTATGTTATTGTGAGCTCTTCTCCTTTCTTGATAGGTCGTAAAGCGACTAAGGCCACGTGGTCGTTAAGGCCCAATACGTACAAGTTGGGCTCGCATGAATGCTTCAGCTTGCTCGTGAATGAAAACCATCCCACGTTGCGTTGTATATGCGTCTTATTCGATTTCGCGTAGTAGTCATACGCCGAACAATCAATGTTGATTTTATTGGTAAAAGTCGCGCACAAGTGCAACATGATGCGTGCAATGGCGTCCATTGCTTCCTTTTTTGCCTTGTCATCTGTGAAAGTATCCATTAATATTGCCTAATAATAACTTAACGGAATGTTTAGGTAAATTTAAGCCACTTTGAAGGTGCATACTCCTCTTCAGAGACTTTTTGGTTTCAATAGTAAAAATATATATAACCAGCGACCCGCCCCGGCCTTACACGGGTATTTAACAAAAATAAAAAATAAAATATTTTTTGATAATATCCTATAGCCTATGTTCATCAGGGATAATGTGGGATGTTAATGGTGAAATAATTTTTCAAATCGGTCGGTGTTTATTTCGGTTAACGCGCAAAACCATTAACCTTTTTTGCGCAGTTGGATACAAAGTATCACATGTCCTTCCCCGGGTCTCAAACCATTTCCATACCAAATGTCATCCAAATCGGTCGAGTAGTATTTAAGTTTATTCGATTCATACAAAAATAAAGGGAAGAGATAATTAATAATAACAAATAAAAACAAACAATGGTAAAGATGTATGGGGACATACCAACATGTTATTTGTAACGTTTTCGTAAATATACTATCAAAAAGCTGAGCTTTGTGAGGGCTCGCGTTTATTTAACAACCTGATTCTAGTGGTGTCATCTAGTATTAAGTAGATTAACTGCGATGTATTTGAGTATTGAGTTTAGTTCTGTTGCAGCGATGTTAACTGTTTGGTTCTATAACAGATGGCGTTAGTAGTACAATAACATTCTATCCAATGAATACAAAATTGTTAAAGTAATTTATTTTAATGGTTATAAATTATATTTTTTGCCAGTTAACATATCCAGATATGAAGTTAAATTACTATGTTAAAGCACAAATCTATAGCCTTGATAGTTTTTCAGCAAAGTGTGCCACACAATGTTGAAGTTGTGGGAAAGTGATAGGTTATCTTCAGTCCTAGTCGCCCTAACAAGCGTCAAACGTGGTGTGATAATAATCCAATATCTAACGCATAACAATAAATTACAAACTCCGGCTACGAAAGATTTTTTTTATAGGTTTGTTAGCTAAGAAACTAGTTAAGAACCATGAGACCAATACTATAAATTTGTTTTGTAGCATATATACACAATAGTATATATGACTTCTTAAAACTTCTACCCTCCTAGTACTTTGAAAAGTAGTTACAAATTATTATATTTTGTGAAATCGTAAATTTATCTTGCAAACCGTACTTGATTAAGTGCCTACATGTATTAAAAAGTAGGTGGGATCAGAACGGAATAGTAAAATAATTAAAAATAAACGGATTCCACTCTAAATTATAGGTGGCATCAGAACGGATTAAAAACTTAATAGAAAATGTAACTGATACCATGTGGTATCTCTTCGTGGGATCGGAACGGAATACACCAGCATCTCGAATGGTATAAAATAATAACATATTATTGTTATATTCTGTGTTGGTGTTAGTACCTTCAGCGTATGATCTCAACTCGCCCTTGTTCAACTGTTACTCTATCGTTCATAATATTAAACAGGCTTTCCTTACACAGTTTTTTCATACTACTCTTATAAATGGTTATTTAACATTGGCAACATCGCCTTCAGTCCGAAAGCCCCAATCCAGGGGTTATTGAGTTATAAACCCATATGGTAGAAGTATTTTAGAGTTCAAAAATCAATTCAAGCAGAATATAATTAGTATGAAAAAGCTTTAAACATTTCACAACACTAGTATGAAAATCGGTAATAAGTGCAAAGAGTTACTACAATGGAAAACAAAAGTAGTAATAATAATAGTACTAAAAAAAACCTCAAGAGGCTCTTAACCGCTAGACGGTTGGATCAAGGGTCGGATGCAAAACTCAGTGATACTCGACACAACACGCACTGTGCGGAGGTTCCTCTCTCTGCAGCCCTAACCACCGGTAGCTTAGGCCCTGGCCCACTATCTGTGGCACCCTAGTTTTAAGTTTCTTATAATATTAGTTTTAATACTAACATTGTTAAAAATTATGTTAGAAAATAAATAACGCGAATAATAAGAGTACTAAAATAATAAAATATCTCACCTTTAGGAAAAAAGTTGGGCACTAGCTCTAGGCAGTAGAGGGCTGCTGCACAAGTAAAGCTGCCATTAAATATCTTCCCTTGTACGATAGTTTTTTGATCGTCATAACTCAAAATTGATAGAGGATCATTAACATCAAAAGCCGATTTGATAGAACACTTTTTCAATTTGTCAATGCCGATGTCTTTTGAAGCAACGCTATAATATAAAGAAAAATTACTCGTACCTAGGTACCAAAATATAACGTGTAAGCATAGCCAGTCAGGTTTATATATATAGTTGACGCATAGTCTTAGTCTATCTATGTCAATAATAGATTGAAATAGTAGGTTACAAAATATGAATCCAAAATCGTCAAACCGGTATTATTGTATGACATCATTCAGATTTTGTTACTAACAAATTACATTATTGGCCAACATGACTACAAGTCAGGGGGCCGATCGGTGCAAAGTCTTGAAATCTTACCAATTTACTGACCTAATGTCGCTATCAACAAGCTATCAACGGAATTGTGAACGTTCCCTTGAATAGTCGGTGCCGTGAGTTTATATTTATAGTCTTATGTTAATAAGTAATACATATGGCCACTTACTCTTCTATTTTTGATCTCTAATCTTTGGTTAAGTTGTTTACTGTGTTTTGTGGTTAGACGAGAACTGTAAAAATCTGTACTAAGAAATAAAAAGCATTTACTACAAGTTGAAGCTGTTTGTCTTAGAAATACTAAGAAGATCCACCCTAAAGCAGAACCCATTCCCACTAAAATCTTACAAAGTAGTATGATTATAATTATAGCTTATTCATAAATAAAAATCGAAAATATTGTATAGTATAGTAAATAAATCATTACCTTAATTCCTTCCAGCCGAGTTTCAATGCCAACTTTATACCTGTTCTTACCATGAGTTTGTTAATTGGTTGGACATACAATGTGCCCATGTACCCAACAATGTGACACTCTATGCGGTGGAACTCATTGTAGCATTTTATCCTGCAGTCTTCCGAGCAGAACAGCGCTTTGCAGCACCCATCACATGGTAATAAGAAAAGTGCTATCTTATGGCAATAATAGCAAGAAACGTACTGTTTATTGTCAGGTTGAGTGCTAACAAAAGCGCGTTCCATTGCTACTATTGTTCCTGATTTAATTTCCCTGGCAGCAATTACCTCTTTTGATCCATTTTTGTCCAGGAAATCTATATCTTTGCTTGCGCACGGTACTTCTGCATTCCTCTCCACATTAAATTCTAAATGTTTTTCAAGAGTTGCATCTGGGATTTTTTCCGTATTGATAAGCTCCTTTGCTTTATCCATTCGCATCTTAAGTTTTGGTTTCAGCTGTTCCGTACAGCCCAACGCAAAGCAAGCTTTAATATGATCAAGACACGCCTGATATGCTTGTATTGTAAACATAACCGCAGAAGAGTTTGCATGTGCCAATTTTACTTCTATAGAATTATTAGGACCGTATGCGAGCGCATTGTTGTAGCAAACAATAGCTGTTTCATAATCCCCAATATCATAGAATTTGTTACCATTTGCACGGTGCTCATTGGAAATATTAGCGGCCTTCACATGCCATTGACGCATAGGTAATGATTTGATTTTAATCAAAGCTATATATGTAGCACGTACAACATCAGCAAGATCATCGCTGTTCATAGCATCATATATATCCCGTAACCCACCCGTGCCTTCCAGTAACTTAAATAACAAAGGGTCGTCCATTCTTATATTGCTCTCTGAAATAAATGAAAATACATGTTTGATTTGTTCATTAAAATCAATCGCTAATTAACCGACTAATAATAATTAACCGAAAGCTATTTAACCGACTTCCTCAAGAAGGAGGTCTCAGTCAACGCGTACTTATTATTGTAACACTCGTATGTGTCATCTGAACTCTCGGTCATTTGTGAAACGATTCGGATGATAGGATAGAAATAAAAATTATACTGAGTACGAATCATTTTTTAATAGTGATTATAATATCTACATACTATCTCGCCTATAGATGTGTGCTCCAACATAGTAATTTGACTTTTATAGTAGATGGGTTATCCGACAATAGAAAATTATAACCATTATTAAAAATTGACATTAACAATTTTGTATTCTTGGATAGAATGTTATTGTACTACTAACGCCATCTGTTAGAAAACCAAAGAGTTAACATCGCTGCAACAGAACTCAATACTTAAATATACTGCAGTTAATCTACTTAATACTAGATGACACTACTAGAATCAGGTTGAAAAATAAACGCGAGCCCTCACAAAGCTCAGCTTTTTGCTATTATGTAATTAGTGCAATTGTAGCAGATTAATATGTATGTTCCTGCATAAGTAATGCATTTCTCGGGACTATTGGCAACAGTCATGATAGAATTTTGGGAATATGAATTAGGTTTAGTTTAATCATTCCTATATCATCTTTGCAAAAAAAAAACACAAACTATTCGCTGTCGTTTCTTTGGGTTCGGCTTCGTTTTTTTTTTGTAATAATTATAATATTTAGATTTTTCGCAGTCTCTGAAATATTTTAATATCTTTCATTCGAAAGATATTATAATAATTATTTAATTATGTTCTTCTTTAGATGGGTGTATATGACCGACCACTATGACGATCGCACGCTGTTGACTGCAGGCGCGTGGTTTTCTATTTAGCAATCGCCCGTGATCGATATCAAAACGAACTTTATATTTATAATTGAAGGCCGAGGGTCCGATTTAGGGAACAAATTAACTATTTTCAGTAAGCGGAATATATTAATGCTAAAAAGAGTGAGTAAAAGAACTTAGCTACAAAGAGATATCATATATTGTTCTCGTTAGGACTGTTTGTGTAAAACTAACATTTTTAACGGACTTTGTGCGAGGGAAAGCCCTCTTAGAGCCCTGGAGGCGGAAGTGACGAATGCACTTCTCCTGAGACGAGCGTAGAAAGCGAAAAGCGCTTTCTACCTCCGTCTCCTGCGGGCGCCAAACACGCACCGCTACTAAAGGAGGGGTTGACAGCGAGCTCAAGGGCACCACAGTGGTATTGACCTCGGGCTTGACTCGCTGCCGAGAGACATTGGGAGGAAGGGGAACTAATTCCGGGCCCTACGGAATAATACTCTGTGACTATTTGGAGAGACTCTCAACGCTACAACAATGCAATTGTTCCGGAGCAATTAGTTCCCCTTCCTCCCAATGTCTCTCGGCAGCGAGTCAAGCCGAGGTCAATACCACTGTGGTGCCCTTGAGCTTGAGGAGATACACAAATCGGGACTTTATTTTTGCCTCGAAATCGCCGTCGAGCTCTATGTTTGATAGTGTAACCTCTGATTACCGCACACCTGGGGATGTTACCGGGACGAATTGCGGATAACGCTAAAGCTGCCAACGCAATGAATGCGATGGGGTCATCCGGATCGTCCAATACCTGCCGTGGTCGGCGACGGGGAGGTTTGGTTCGGATGAGGCAGTCGAATAGTTCGCTGCCTGGACAACCAGAGGGTTCGGGTGGTGGGGGGCTCCATCAAAGTATCGGCGGGCGCAGTCCTTATTGAACTGCGCTAAAGAGGGAAGGTTTACGTCGCAATGCAACTCGGTGTTCCGTATATATCACGGAGCACCGATTTAAAAATAAATGCATTCACGGGCAAATTCTTGCAAGTCTATGCTACGAACGATATTAAACAAAAGTAAGCCAATACGTGTTATGCGGAAACCTTTCTTTCGGACCCGAAGTTCAATACTTCGACGAATTAGAGTACCCAGTCACTGATCTCGGTGATGGCTCGCTGAATGACGACATAAGTCTGTCTATTGATATGCCAGCCAGTGGAATAAATGGCGGTATCGTCCGCGTATTGGGCTATGAAAAGCTTGGGTTGAGAGCGTGGGATGTCGCTGGTGTACAGCGCAAAGAGAATGTGTTATAGCACGGAGCCCTGAGGGACTCCGGCTCTGACTGGGTGGGTCGTGGAGTGGGTGCCTTCCACGCGGTATTGTAAGCTTCTGTCCCTTAGGAAGTCTTATAACGTGAGCACAAGACGTTCTGGCTCGTCAAAGTGGTATAGTTAGTAAATCAAGCCATTGTGCCAGACTTTGTCAAAAGCTTTCGCTACGTCGAGGAAGACTGCTACCGTCGCCGTATTACAGGGGTTTGGGTTTCTCATCGAAACCCTCAAGAATCTGCTCCGTGAGCCGGTGCACCTGTTGGAAGCATGAATGTCTGGGCCTAATCCAAACTGTTCATTGGGAATAAGGTGATGTTCCCGTGCATGGGACTAGAGATGGTTTGCAAGAAGCCGTTCATAGAGCTTCACTAGGGCACTGAGGAGGCTGATGGGATTACTCATCCTAATGACAAGCCTTATTAACTACTTTAAGCTAGGGCTCTTCCGTGAGAGCGAAAGGAATGGCAACATAATAACGTTCGTGTCGACCAGTTCCCATGGTGAAACACCGTTAGCCACCCTGCCGTTAAACAATCCCACTAGTCTGAAACAAAGGACGCCTAATAGCGGGCCTATTGTCAAAATGTTCTATGACCAAATTGTATAACTTTACAATCCGTTGTTAGCCTAAGACCCAGCAATAAAGCTAATGTTTTTACAAGTCGGCGGATCCTAAGAAACAGTGCTAACGGTACATTAGTCCTTAAACTCGCGCTATAATTATATGAGGAATGTGTTCTATCATTGCAGCTAACAATGTTTATAAAGTTTCTGTTGCAAAACTTTATTAAGTTATTACCAACTAAGTAGGTATTATCTTATATGCTAAGTTTCTACAACTAATATATACAATGCATGATAAAAGCTGCTTCGCATCTTTACATAGGGACTTCAGATTTTTTAATCTTTCATTTGTGATTTATTTACAAACAAACATGCACAGAAATTTAAGTGAACATTTTTATAATGGGACTTGACTATGAAATTGTTGAAACCCTTAACCATGAAATTAGTTTTAATACCATTATTGATGCAAAATGACTGCTTCCAAGGCCAGTTAGTGTAAAAGTAGTTAGGAGATTTTAGAACGTGACATATTTTGGCCCCAAAATGTAATTATTTGAGCTAGTTTAGTTTTTATTTAATTCTGTGTGTCAATTTGTGCCTCTCACATTCCATAATTGACTATTTAACCCTAATTTAGATCGGTAAGTAAACAAGAAACTTGTTATAATATACCTATATATCAAAAAACTATATCTTACGTAAACCGTTTGTTTTATAACATTACAGCATCACAATTAACGCTTTAATCCGCTAACCATCAACCAAACGGCCTGTCAGATTGGACAGTTAACGATAAAACCAGCCTGCCGGTTTGGACAGATGAGATATTATGTTCTATCATAATGCATATTTAATTCTGAGTGTCAATTTGTGCCTCTCACATTCCATAACTGACTATTTAACCCTGATTTAGATCGGTAAGTAAACAAGAAACTTGTTATATACCTATATATCAAAAAACTATATCTTTTGTAAACTGTTTTATTAATAACATTACAGCATCACAAAGTCTTAATCTGCTTACCATCAGCTGACCGGCTTGTCGGTTTGGACAGATGGGAGGAATGTGTTCTATCATAATGCATATTCAAATCTGAGTGTCAATTTGGGCTTCTCACATCCCATAATTATTCAATTATTATTATTAATTAAACCCTGATTTAGATAAGTAAGTAAACAAACAAATAAGAAAGCTGTTACTAATGCACACAAGCACCTTTATTCGTACATCTTTAAATTAAGCGACGCGGATGGAGGCGGGAGGTAGAGGGAAAGAGGGGTCCTCGGCACTCCTGTGCTGGAGACGACCTTTTATTATTTTTAAGAATTTTGTTAAGTTTTAAGCTAGTTAGGTCTTTGCCCTATGTGAAAGATCACACCCCTGTGGGGAAGAAGGATGCCCCCGAGGGGTGGGGGGTAGTTTGACTTGATTTTTGCCATCAATTAGTCAGGCGCCAGGGCCTGCTCTTCCTCTGAATCTTTGGCTTTATAAAAACACTCCAGGGGCAGACAAGACAATGTGGCGTCAGGATCCGCTAAATCAGTTCTAAGATCAAAAGTAACCAAATATATCCCATTTGCGGTGTGTATAATGGATTCTGTAACCATCAGCCTATTATGTAATCTGTGCATTTGGTAAGATAATCTATCAGAACTGAATAGCAAGCTAATAATAAAACTCAAAATAACATAAACAATAGAACAAACAATAAATCACCTTGATCATATATAATTACATAATATGGATAAAACTCGCGATAGTTTCCAAAGTGAAATATATAATTTCAATTTAAAAAAACTATTCTTTTTACAAATCACATCAATAAAATAGATTACTGCCATACTTGGAGATATCAATGAACTAATTATTATAAGAGTGTCAAAATTAGAACAAATACTATAATTTAATGGTAGAGTAACTTATTTGACCTCTTTTTTATTTTTATTTTAGTTTCACAGCAGTAACAGTACCAGCCATCTATTATTGCTTCTGATTACATCCCTGTCTTTATTGGCTGTATCTCTTCAAACTTGTTCGTAGGTATATTGGTGGCTGAACATGTACAGTTGAAATGTGAACACCAGGGGGCCAACTCCCATCTCTTATAAGTTGGCATCGTCAGGACCACTATATCTTAGTTATGAATGAAATTCTATTGTTATCATTATCGCCGATGCCAATGGGTTAATTCAGTCTTATTTTAACCTACATTAACAATTTTAATTTGCACTACCACATGTCATTATAGTAAACTTACATTAGAACTTCATCGTGAGAGCGGGCTGCATGCATTGAATCAAGACATTTGTACAATAGAGATAGCACTATATGAACATTATTGTTTCGTGACGGCCGTGGTACGAATCTTAGTATCAATATTTTAAGTTTGAAATAATGATTTTGGTTTACCATAATAGTCTTTAAAAGGTGGGAGTTGGGCCCCAGAGATAGCAGCACATTTTAAAACAATGTGCCAATGGCCCAAGGCTGCAGTTTTGACTGAAGCCTTAGTCAGCATATAACTCTTATGCCTTCCTGAAGAGTGAGATGGAGTTGGTTGTACTGAGTTGAGTGCACGGTCACCCAGCAACAAGGCAGGCTTGGCTGTAGAACAGCCTCCCTGAGGCTCATTGCAATGCTGGACATGATGATCGGTGAATTTTACCAAAGGCACAATTACAAGCGCCTCATCAGTTTTTTTAAAATATTATTCTGACAGAACAAAGTCGAGGCCCACCTGAAGTTAAGCGGACTAACCTCTGCCTAGAACAGATGCATTTCACCACAAATGACAAATTGCACTGCGCCCGTCACCTTGAGATATAGTTGTTAAGTCGCAATGTGCCTGTAATTTCACTGGCTCTGAAGGACAGCTGCCGGAACACACCATTAGGTGCTTAGCGACAGATTTTCTACTTGAGGGTGGTAGTTAGCCAGGCGGGCAATCGCAAAATGCCCTTCCACCATGCGGCGAAACTTAAGCCGGCGGTGAGGATCAAACCAGGGACCTGCAGCACAGAGTCTAACACTTGCACACACAAAGGCACTGAAGAGGATTTTCTAAAAAGACGCTCACTAGAGTGCGTCACCTGCACTACACTCATCTCTTCAGGCATGGACACAGCAGAACACAAGGTCTGCGGCTTCAGGGCCACCATACTAGACAAACCAATGATTCAAGGAGTACATGTAACAGTCTCAACTGTATAAAGTTACAGAAGTAACAACCATCAAGATCAAAGCAATACAAACAAACGGCGATTTAAAGGTGATGAAAACTGTACTTCAATCAAATTAAAAATTTTATATATGTCAATCAGGCAGGCTGGTGGTTCCATTTTACTTCATAAATTAATCTTTATTATTGAGAGCAGTATTGGGAGCAATGGCTATTCCTATCCATGGTGAAAATGCTGCCAGCATCATGAGCAGCTTTTCACTGGGTACAGTCCGGGTTGTGGGTACTAGACTGAATTTGTTTTAAGTTAAATAATTGTTTTCATTATATCTTATAATACTTTATTGAATTATTGCTTTAACATACAATAAAATTCACAACACCAAAATCACAGATAATGTGATTGCCTACTTGTTTCATTTGTCTAAATTGTTAAAACCTATCATGAACTTATCATGTATTTTACGAAGGTAACTATTGGCCTCGAAAAATATATACTTAACTACGTTTAATTTAAATTTCGATCTTAAGTATTGGTTAAAATTAAGGCCTGCTACGCAGATTGGGCATATCTATGGGTCCACGAGTAAAGTATTCCTTTTTTATCAATAACAATGCTCAGACTATTTTGTCAGAGTAACATTGTTATTATTTGATACATTGGAATAAGTACCTATTAAAAGTACAGCCATTTAAACTTATAAAAATCATTAAATAATTCAATATTTGAAGAAACTCACCAATACAGTAAAATACTTTAATTTCTATACAAAAGGTTCCATTCAGGATTGATATGTCACCAAATCGTAATGTAATTTAAACAGTATGTTTTCCTGTTCCTTAGACTTCGTTTATACCTATTTAAAAGCACTTTTAAACAAGAAGTTTACTGCTAATCTATCAATATGATCTGAACTACTGTAAATTGTAAAATAGTTATTATGATTCACTAAAACTTTTTATCAACGGTCGTATTCACGCTATTCACAGATTACTAGTATCACAAATTATATAGATGACTAGTATAGCAAGCAAGGTCGTATCCAGCTTCCAAGTTCCAATTCCAAGTAAATTTCAGGGTTGCCGTATCTCGACCTAAAAGTTGCCGTATTTCAGCGGAATTGTAAACAAACGGACCGTTCATCTAAGTTTTTGTACTAAATGTTCACTAGAAAGAAAGATAGCATGATTTAAACAGTTGCCATAAATGGTCCACATGGACATAACCAAGTATTTTCAATATGCACAAAATGGTACTAATAAAATAGATGAAATAAATTACACCATAATTAAAATCATTTTCACCACATCAACCTGAATGTCCACCGTTGAACAAGGTATGCCAATATATATAGGTAATACAGGTAATTTACCATAATCCCCACGTTTGGCAGTTATCAGTAGTAGTAGTAATTGGCTTAACATTTGGCGGATCATATGCTCGTGACATAAAAATAAAAATATGGCATCCACCTTCCTCAAACGTTTTAATTCAAATGCCATAATTTTACTGCTGAATTGAAAGTTGACGTTAGATCTTGCAGGGGTATTTACTGTTCAGCATGCACTGGAGGCATGTCCAGGTGGAGCGTTGTGGGGTCCAACCTCTCCTTGTTAGCCATTATAGTAAAAATGGTCGATGACGAGAGGTCGTGGGAGGCTGTGGTCTCGTATTGTGAAACAATTGTCTCACAGAGGGAGGCGAAGGAGCGGGAAAGGGAGTTCGTTCCGTTCTACAGAGCGCGGACATGGAGGCGAGCCGATCGTACTCGCACTCCATCTCCGCTCAGAGGACCTGTGTCGGCCGTGGGGACAGTGTTCCAGGGCATCCCACGAAGCAGCATTAGGAGGAGTAATTCCCAGAGGCTGGGCCTGTTCAAGCGGGCAGCGACATCAACGGGGGCTGCGGATAAGAGCGCGAGTAGCCCCGCGGCCCCTGCCACTAGTCGATGACGACGGAACACCATGCGGTTTTACTATTCGACTGGGAATATAGCCCCGTATGACCTATTTTGGCCTCTTTTAAAACCATAACATCTAAAAATGAAATTTTATCAGACTACCTATTCAAAATATATCTTCTGCCAAACATACATTTCATTGTCCGTAGTTTTAAGGAGGCCCAAGTAGTGTGCTAGCCTCACACGTGAAGCTGCCTCGCTATCTTATTCAATAAACGTTATTATTATTATTATTATTATTATTATCTTATCATCCAAGCTGCTTACACTGGCCGTGCTAAAATTTCTCGGGAAAACGTTGTCAAGAGTCGGAACAAACTTGTGTCTGAAGTCGAGACCCTGTTGTCAAATGTTTCGAAATGGGGCCGACTGAACATAGTCCAATTTTGACGGCATTCAACGCAGAGCGACTCGAATCGTCGATGATCAAGTTCTCTCCGGTCGGCTCGACCCTTTGGCACTGCGTAGAGATGTTGGATCACTCTGCATCTTTTACCATATGTATCACGGGGAGTGTTCCGAGGAACTGTTCGATTTACTACCTACAGCTCAATTTCACCATCGGACGTCCCGACAAAGCATGATGTTTCATCAATTTCATGTCGATGTCTGGAAGTCTACAACCTTGCGATTTTCACGGCATTTCCTACCTCGCACTGCCAAAATTTGGAACAAGCTGCCTGGTGAAGTATTTCCGAACATATACGACTTAGCGGCCTTGAGGAGGGAATACCTTTGAGACGAGGACTCTCTTCTTGAAGAGAGCATATTCCCTCCTCAAAGGCCGGCAATGCATCCTCGAGACCTCTGGTGTTGCGGATGTTCGTGGACGACGGTAATCTCTTACCACCAGGTGAGTGGCCAGCTCGTTTGCCCTCCTATCCCATAAAAAACCGGAAGAGAGGATTTAATATATCCGCCTGCTGCATTAACTTACTCCGAAACATATTATGAAAAAGACACGACATAAGAAAACGGTTTCACAGTGCATGCAGTCCAATCTAATTCTAGTCCACCGCTACCTAGAGATTGCGAAACCGAACCTCTTGTTTCTTACGGAGACGCAGATCAGATGTCTGGATCATATTTGACATACCCTGGTTGACCAAAACTTAAAGGCCACGGGTCGGGGCATATGTATTTGCTTGCGATGGCATTTGTTTTCGGCGTCTCTGTAATCTTAATCTCCAGATGACCCGTCCTCTGAATATTGATGGAAACTGGTGCGGTGTAGATAAAATTCTTTACGTTTGTGTATATCGATTGATCACGGAAAATCAAGAGGTTACCGATTTCATGGACTATTTAAATGTGACGGCAGGTATAGCACATCAAAGATACTCTGCTCTCAATTTGTGTTACTGGGGGGCTTAAATGCTCACCATTATTAATAGTTTTTTCCCAGACTAAGACACCAATTAGCTCTGGTGAAAAGGCGCTAACTACCGTTAGTTAAACCAGTTAAAGTTTTTTTATGTTCATTTCACTATTTGAATAATATGGTAAAGCTAAGTTAATATGGTAAATAACGACTCCATGGATGAAAATATAATTTAAGTTAAAAAATAAGAGTATTAGTCATTGCACACATTCTAGCAATATTAATAAAAAGATTGAATATTTACCTGTGAAAATGTGTCCGTATTGAAACGAAATTTTTCGGCTGTTTCGTTTCAATACGGCGTAAAGAAATGTGTCGTTGTTTGGATACGTGAGTAAAACACTGTTTGTACCTACTAAGGAAATCCTTAAGGAACTTCGCTCACTATTTTGCTTATAACTTAAATGTGTTAAGTCTCAATGAAATTGATTATTATTTGTTGAAAAGTTGATGAACAGTGTGAAATAGGGTATTTTATTATCGTATGTTTGGAAATCACATAATGTTTTAATTAATAAATGTCCATTACTAGGTTTTTTGATTAAGTAGTGCCATCCATGGGCCTGAATAGGTAAATTGGTATAACATGATATTTTTACTGGTAGTATGCCTTTATTTACAAAATACTACGAAATATACATAGCACTGCAGCTGCTACAATGAAAGCATTTGGACAACATACAAGTCATTGCTGGCTCTCAGGCAGTCCAAATGATCCAGCCCATTGGGCTGCATGCCCATCATGCTAGCAGCATTGCACCGTTCAATTTTAAATAAGTAAATATGTGTGTTAACAATAATAAATTATTTTAAAAGCTTGTTGATTTCAATATATTTTTTATATTTTAATTATAACATAGAATTACAAAATAAACAAACTTTAATGCCCATGATTGGGGGACCAACACTAGGCATTGTACAAAAGTGGGTGTTTTTAACTGGATTTTGTTTGTTGCTGGATCTATCAATAGAATTTTCTTGTCTAATAATGGTATGAAAAAGATTCTTATTTTATCAATATAACATAGGTTAGAGAATTAAAAGTTTTTTTTTAAGTTTAACTATAAATTACGTTAACAAAACAAAACCCCAAACTATAGCTTAGACTATATATATATATATATATATATATTATATAACAACATTAAAAAAAAAATCAAAATTTCTCCTTAACCTGTCCATAATTGGGGTATTTATCTTAACTTCCCGTTATTGTATTGTAGAGTGACACAGTTTTTTTTTTGTATATAGCCAAGAATGCATCTTTTCGAAAACCGTTTGAATTATGAAATCGGTCTTACACAGATTTTAGGGTAATTTTATATATACGATTATCGACTGCCGACCGGGATCCTGGTTTGGACAGATTATGGGTCCTAGTACCAATGACAATAATTTGCTTGATATTGTACAAAGAAAACAGGGTATTCTCCCAACCTGGTAACACTGAACCGGAATCATACGGGACGGGGCTTTCCCTTAACAGTAAAATAATACCACACACCACAGACATAATATTTAGATCTATGTTTAGTTCTTTCTATTTTTTTCATTTTGTTCATTTAAGTACCTACCTACATTGTTGTATTCGCATTCATCCAAGGTCCGTATGGTTCGCACTCCATTTGGTAAATAATATTTCTCATTTAATTATTGGTAGGTATACATCATGGACATATACATCGTAGTCGTGGCGTAGTCTTTTTTATTCTGTGGTTCAGCATACTGCTGTTGGCGATGTATGTCCATATTATGTAACATTAAGTACCTAAAGGGCGTATTCCACTTCCACACATGGTATACATAACATTTAATATGAACCATAGACACAAAATGAGGTCAAAATTATCGAAAATAACGATAGTGCCGTCAAGTGGAATACGGCCTTATAGAAGCACGACACACTGAGGGTGCGTACCATTTGAGTAAAATTCCCTAAAAACGCTAAAAACGATCACACTCCCAAAAAGTTGTTCCACATGGGTCTTGGCGTTATTTTCGCCTTAAACGCTGCATCTAATGTCAAAAGTGACAGAAGGGGCAAATTTTAGTGGCATTCTTAGCGTTATTATCCAAAAATGGAACGGGGATGACAGTTACAAACGATCACGTGATCACAACCATAGACACAGATGTGATCAAAATTATCGAAAATAACGTTCTTAGCGACTATGGAACATACCCTGAGGAAGTACCTATAACCTAATATATAAAGGACATTTTGCACTCGGGTTGGATGGAACCTGTGTTAACTCAGAGAGTTGGACGAAATGATAATAAATGATAATATTCTATCACATCATTTAAACATCAAAAGGTTGAAATTACTATCAAGCTGTGGCTTCATAGGTACTTAGTGAGATGTTTGTGTTAGGGTGTGTCCGTTTTCATCTCAATTTCTCATCTCACACATAAAAAATAATAATACTGAATCCGTTTTTGCCTCGCAATATTCTTAGCACCATCTTTAGGCTCTTTTGATGTAGCATATCTGGCTGAGGCAAAACCACATGGGGACTGGCTTGTCCAAATACTGAATTCTCAAAAATTTTGTCATCTCAGAAACAGTGGGATCGGCCCCTATGCGAGCTAGCACGGAAAGATCTTTTAAATACGTGTCCTAGTATCGCAGATCGTGCTCGTATTCTCGCTGTTTCTGTGTGGGTACCTATCTGGTCTTTGGTTACAAGCCATTCCTTCTTACAAAACTGGTAGTCTTGACAGTTAATGACAATCGATCACATAAGTAGCAAGGGTCACTAAAAAGATTGATTTGTTTTTACCTAATAATGGCACCGACTTCAACACTCAAATGTGTAAAATAACTTGTCGAAGTCGGTACCATGCGCACAATTATGTGTTAATGGGTACTTTTGAACCATCATGGTACCGACTTCAACAAGTTATTACACACATTTGAGTGTTGAAGTCGGTGCCATTTTTTTTTTTTTTATATGCCCTTTGACTACTAGATATCTCACGGCTCACCTCATGGTAAGTGATGATGTGGTCGAATATGTTGTTCAAGCTAATCTGGTTCTAAAGGACAATAACACACGGCGGTGTGTAATTTTTTATGCATGCCTTTGACTACTATCATACCTGATGGTAAGTGATGTTGTGGTCGAAGATGTTTTTCAGGCTAACCTAGAGTTACTGGCTCTTAAGGACAGCTGTCGGTACACACCGTTAGGTGCTTAGCGACAGATTTTCTACATGAGGGTGGTAGCTGGTTAGCCAGGCGGGCATTCGCAAAATATCTTACCACCATGCTATAACGACTATAGACAACAACCGGGACCGAAGCGCAGAAGCGCTCAGTAGTAGGTATCATTATGCCGCTAGCGGTCACCCATCCAAGTCATGATGGCAGTAGCGATCACCCATTCAATTCAAGAACTTAGTTGATCGGTAGTCAATAATGACTATATACGCAAGCTACGCTATGAGTGCTTTAAAGATAAAGTCATACCTTTGAGTATGACCCCGTGGGGTGCCGGGTTAGAATTGCACCTCCCCATATCATCCCGTGGGTGTCGTAAAAGGCTGCTAAGGGAAAAATACTGGAAGGTGGGCAGCAGCACCTTCAAAAGAACTGCCATCTTACACTGCGATCCCCAAGCCGCCTGCCAAGCGTGTAGGGGAGACTGTGTTCAGCAGTGGACGAGTCGGCTGTTACAGTACAGTGATACCTATCGGTATTGTCAATGGATGTGATCCTATATTGTATTTATTAGTGTAAAAGGGCCTTAGACACAATGTATAAGACAGAATGGTCATAACTTACCATAAGTCTCTCACAATTTGCACCCACACTTGGGCAACAATGTAATCTACCCAATAATATTTGTTTTATAAATCCAATATCGTACAAATATCGCGATAAAGTAGATATTAGATTTTCTGGATATGTCACTTATAACAAAGTAGGTAGTCACAAGGAACTTGCATAATAAGCAGTTTTGTCTCCTAAAAACCTATACGAATAACATTTTCATATTATGATTTAATAAATTATCATTGTATAAATGTGCGCAACGCAAGCATCAATTCTAGCGGGAATTGAACCACAGACAAATAAACAGACACATGAGAAAGCAAATAATTAAAACGTGTCTAAACAAAATCCAATAGTCAGGTATATCATAGAGAAATAATATTCATTTATCTATGGGTATAGGTACTACTGCCCTCACTAGCCAGCATAATTATAAATTCAAAATTCGAACGGCAAAATATCAAATTCGAAACTATCGAATTAACCGAACGGTGGGGACTCACTAAGGTCAGGGGTACACCACCCCCGCCCGCCTGATCATTTATAATGCCAAAATGTTTTAATTAAGATGCTGTAAAATGTAATTTACATGCAAATTCGGTTTATGTTAATGTGCCCGTATATCTGTTTGGGTGCGTGCTTGCTATCTAATTTTGCGACAGTGTGTACCGTCATTATCTTGGCTCTAATGAGAAATCTGGCGACGGCTTGATGTTTGCATAATTAAACTTGTGGCGGGGTTCGTTTTGATTGTTGTAACGATAAAACACACGCTTCTCATTCTTCTAACACTTGGTTATAAATGTTATAATAATGTAAGACTGGAAGGTGGCGAACTCTGAAATTGTTTTCATACAAAAATTAAACGAAATAACTTATTTATTGTAGTTATGTATGTAAGCATGCTATTGCAGAGGTAGATAATGTATATTGCATACCCACCTCTTCCTACCTCTTTGTGTTTTTTTTTTTATGTTGTTGTTATGGAACAAGCTCGAGGCCCATCTGATGTTAAGCGGTATCCTCTGCCTATAACAGATGCATTTCATCACAAGTGACGAACTGCACTGCGCCCATCACCTTGAGACATACCTGTTAAGTCTCATTTTGCCTGTTATTTCACTGGCTCTCAAGGACTGCTGCCGAAACACACCGTTAGGTGCTTGGCGACAGATTTGTATATATATAGTGATGAATACTTTTTTTTAAAGAAAACATTTAACATCTTAATTCCCATGATAGTTTTTGTAATTAATTATACCTACATGTAAATATACCATCAGTTTGCAAACACTCTTTGCTTCGACAGATATGTTTTGGTTTCAGGTAATAGCTGACGATTCCAGAGCTTGACACCACTTGACCAAAGCAGTCTGTAGTTCTAAGAACTCTTAGAAGAGCTAAACAGGTTTTTAGTAAGTTCATAATACCCGGCTAATTATAATTATGTTAATCTTGATCAAATTCTTTACTCCATAGTTGATCTGTCCTGGAACCTTATTTATTTAAATTTTACCAATTTATTACACGCCTTTGCAAAAAAACAGGCACCTTACAGTCATTGGCTTTTCCATGGATAGTATTAATAAAGGGTCCGCCATCTAACGCTTTCAACTAGTGCTTATTTCGTGAATGGTAACACTTAGCTCATGTTTGATTTGACAGATAATTAGTTTTATCCTTTCGCTGAACGAATATGGTTGTGTAGACGCTTGAACAACGCTGGGAAATATTGCGACATTACTTTGAAAATCATGGTAATGTTGCACAATGTGTGCGAAGATTGCGTACGGATTTTGGAAGAAGAGAAGCACCGTCAGCTCCATTATCGGGCCATGTTGAACCAATTTTCGTTCACAAAATTTGAAGAGGAGGATATTGGCAACATTTGGTTTCAACAGGACGGCGCTACGTGCCACACAGCCGAAGCTACACTCGATGTTTTGCGCCCTGTTTTTGAAGATCGCATTATCAGCCGCAGAGCTGATGTCGTTTGGCCACTTCGGAGCTGCGATTTGACACCGTTGGACTATTATTTGTGAGGTGCCGTCAAAGATAAGTGTTACGCCGACAAGCCAGAGACAATTGACGCTTTAAAGGACAATACTATTCGTGAAGCCATTGGTGAAATACAGCTGCACACAATCGATAATGTGCTTAAAAATTGGACCGATCATGTAAGCTACTGACTGCATGGCCAGCTGAGGCAGCCATTTGAATGAAATTATTTTCCATTACTAACCGGAAGGATTGTACTTACTGAATATTTTCTCAAATAAAAAAAGAAATTTGAGAAAATATTCAGTAGTTTTTTTGAAGCATTTAAAAAAAAGAGTTATTTGTCGGACCCTTTATATGTATAGTATATCTTAGATGACCAGAAATTTCTTATTATCAAAAAGAATATAGTTTTTAACAGCATCCTGGAATCGGTGTACTAGTCAATGTAAACAGGGAATCGTGTTAAAATGGTAATTTTAATAGTTATAGTGAAATTAAGACTGTGAGTATTTTTATGTTTTTTTTTTAAAAAGACATAAAATAATAAAAAAAAATTACAAGTATGACCTCTCTTTGCAGCTATTACGGCATGTGATCGTCTTGGCATGCTTTACACCAGGCTTTTGATGGTGTCCCGTGGGACGAATTCCCATGCAGCCGAGATCACGCGTTTAAGCTCCCTGGTGTATTGTGGAGGTGGTTGGACAGATCGTACTCGACTTTTTGGAGATCCCAGGCGGGCTACATCAAAATATTATTTTTTTGTAATTCTGAATATTTATGAATATATATAGAAAACTACAGCTCCGATTGCGCTCAAACCATTAGGAAACGATTGGGGATCACGGCCCGTGTACTGATGCATGGTGCTATTGAAAAAAGGTTGAAATTGAAATTTATATTACAAAATACACGACATTTTGAATAAAAACGACAGTTAAACTTGAATAACTTTGCGACGAATACCGACCTCTTGCATATAATTCTCTACGTCGCCAGAACAGTGGGCCCAAGCAATATCGTGCATGTAAATGGCATCTTCACCAATTACAGTCAGTGCGGGTGTGATAAATGATTTCTGTTAAGTACCTACCTTTGCGCATTTAGTAACCCATTTTTAATGATTACAATCTCGGTACGACCGCTGGAAGTTACGCCCGCCTAAAACATCCAGAAGAGAACAGCGGATTTTAAGAAATGAAGTAGTTCTTTTAAGCTTTTGTGAGCTCTTCTTTGAAGATGAAAGACCCCTTTCCAGTTGATATTAATTTCATTTTGGACATCTTGAAAAACAAGGTAGGTGAAGTTAGGTTATCAAAAGTCAACATTCACCAAAAACTGACCTAGGTATAGCTGTCGTCACCGTTTTATACCGCTGAACTTGAACGCGCAGAAGTTGTTTTTGGAGTCTCTTTGGCGGGGGTAATGAAGTGCGATGAGAAAGGCGGCTGGGTTCCAGCTTGGTTCCAGCGCTTATTACAGATAGATCTGGCTGTAACCATGATGAATGTGCAGATTTCTTATAAAATTAATTTCTTGTAGTAGCATTGGTGTCCATAAGATATTTTGGATGGCTATTTTTAAGTGTTAGGAGACAAACAAGAGATTAAAGGCGTTTAAATAAACTTCACATAATAATTATAAACATCCAATATAACTTGTCTGGCCATCTGGATTCTTGGCCAGACAGATTAAAGGCCTGTAGCCATAGCCAATAGCCAGGTGGCCATTTCGAATTGAACATTGTTTTTATTTTATTTTTAGCTGAGATATTAATATATCTTTTTCTGATAGATAAGACACAATCTCACCTAATGGTAAGTGATGATGTAGTCGAAGGTGTTCACAGGCTTAACCTACGTATGCTCTGGCTGTCAAGGACAGCTGCCGGAACACACCGTTGGTGCTTGGCGACAGGTTTTCTACTTGAGGATGGTCGTTAGCCAGGCGAGCATTCGCCTAAAGCCGTTCCTAAGCCAATGCCACTTAGCCATCACTGCTTCAAAATATGTACCTTCATATAAGTTTTAGTAACATTACATTACTTCATAAAAATGTGTTGTCGCCACCTATAATAATAATAATAATAATAATAGCCATTTATTTCCCATATCAATTGAAACATTAGTAAATTTAAATTAAGATAAATATAAATAATTAATTAAAGATAACGCCACCTATAGCAATCATTAATTTGTAAGAGAAAAACGGCATCACTACCGCCATCTATCTGGCACTTAGGGACGTAGTGAAAACTTAAAAGTATGGATTTGGTTAGAAACTGCCATTAGCGTCAACGACTTACTTCCGATAGTATTTCTCTATGACAACATAATCACGTAATATTCACACGTAATACAGTGCCGGTCTCTTTTGACTTGGCGTTCAGTAAGAACAGACGTTTATATATATTATAAGTTAACGAATAAAGAAGCTAACAAATGCATTTTCAGTTGTAACAGAACTTATGGCCGGACTAGTAATAACAACAATACATATTTAATTTCATAACGCATGCTTTATTAACTTGTAAAGTATTATAGATTTTTTGGCACAGTAAATAACTCATAAGACACGCGATGGTCAATGTAATGTATTGCCTTATTACTTGTCAAAGAATTACATGTACCTATATCGTCAATTTCATTTATAAGAAATACATTAATAATAAATTAATAATAGAATATCAATTAATGATTTCCTTGGATTATATATATATATATATATATATATATACTTTTTTTATTCCTGATAGGTTAGCCTTTGACCACTATCTCACCTGATGGTAAGTGATGATGATGTCGAAGAAGTTGTCCAGGCTATCCTAGAAGTACTGGCTCTTGAGAGCCAGTACTTCTAGGATAGCCTGTCCTTGAGGACAGCTGCCGGAACACACCGTTAGGTACTTGGCGACAGACTTTCTTTTCTACTTGAGGGTGGTAGCTAGCCAGGCGGGCATTTGCAACATGGCCTACCACCATGCAAAATAGTAACAATACTTTTAAATAATTATATTTAAAAGTATTGTTTCTTTGGACGTTTTTCAAAGGAAGTGGTAACTTGTTGACTATTATATTATATTGAGCATAATTTTTCATTACATAGGTACTTTTGCTACAGAGTGCTAGGCAACATTTTGACCAAAGTGTAAAAAAAAATCTTTGTAATCATTTTTATCATTTTATTTATAATGTCTCAAAAATCGATATAAAATATAGTACTTATTTACAAATTATTTTTGTATCTATTACATAACTCGCTTGCTAATTCAAAGATAAATTTTATTGTAGGTTCTAAGATCCTTTTAAAGTTTTATCTATTACTTGTTTGTAATTACATCTGTATGGGATTTTTATCCTATGATGGTGCTATAGTATATACTACGACTGCAGCGATACAGACGATTTCATAACACTCATTTCGCACCATGCTTTATTAAACTTTGTAATTAAATCCCCCAATATTCATCATTTTTACATTTGGCTGTAGTGTAGGTCTTGTTCTGATTTTTCGCGCAATGGCATTCATTTAAAAAATACCTATACAAAGAGAATACTGACCTATGTTGCATAGTATTTGCTAAACTTGCCATTTCGTCAAGAGCCAACGTAAATGTTTTTATAGCTTTACTGTGGTTAAAATTCTTATTTAAATCGTTGAGTTCGAATATAACCTTCATGTTTACGTTTGATATCGTTACGGGTGGAATAGAACTGTAATCCCATCTGTTAACGCAAACTCTACACTCGCAGATAGTCTGAATTGTGCTGAAGATCTGTTGTTGTCGTGTGCTTGAGAACCTTTTGCTTCTAAGATTTTCGTAAATCACGTCGTAGTAATGATCTCTGGAATAGTCAATTGTTTGCATTAATGTCACTCGAAGTCTCACTGTAAAAATATCTATTATAGCCGTTGAAAAATATTGTTTTCCTGAGTGTTGCTTTAAAATGTCGAGGTCCTGAGTTCGATCCCGGTTGGACAGTTATTGGGGTATTTTAACGAACAAATATTTAGTAGCACTCTGGAGTCCCTTTAGATGCCTAGAGGCTCGCCTCCCATTATGCCGACTTTTAATGAAAACAAAAACATGCCACAATTATTTTTTTTGCTAGGATTGATTAGAAGGAGTGAAAATGGGGAGGAAAGTTTGTCACCTAAACCGATGGCGTTCGGCCTATTCGTCCATCTGTCATATTGATGTATATTTTAAACTGTAATAGGCTTGGCAGACATTTGATATTAAAACAATTAATATCTAATATAAAAAGAAAATATAAACTAGCTTACATATACAAGTTTATTATAAAAATTCATAATATTTCTGTATATTCGTTCAATTAAGATAATCTTCTAGATCGGTTAGATATTAAACTTATAACATACTATTTTACAAAGCATGGAGAGAATGCTACGCGCTGAGCATGGGAATTCGGATGAGACGTCCGTCGCGCGTTGAGTATGACAGGCAACTCGAGTATAGTGTTGCGACCCATCGTGTCCTTTGTGGTGCCTCACCACTGAGCTCGGACCGAGGTTACTTAAGCAATGAGTTTTTAATTGTTTTTTTTTAATTTTTTCAATCCTTGTCCTTTTTATTCTATGGGATTCGGGGGTAATGTAAGTCAGTATAGAGCAGTGGTTCCCAACCTTTTATTGTCCAGGGACCATTTTGGTTTATTTTTTGTCATCAGGGACCACGATATACAAAAAAAACTGTATCAATCAAAGACTCAATGTGCATTAATGATATTATTTTAATAGAAGTATTTCTTCAGTAGAAAGCCAAATAGGTAACTTTGTAATCAACGTGATTTTTGAGTTTGCATCTACTGCACACGTTCAGTAATCCTGGGAATAATATTATTGCACAAAGCTACACTCAAATCATCACTTACTAGTTACTTTCAATCGATTCTGGCCTTGTTTTTAAATAGCAACAAAACTCTTGTTCCTATAAATAAGTAGTTGACAAAGCAATAAAGAAAAAATATAGTGCATGGCAATTTCTCGAATTTTGGTTTAAGAAATTATTTAATTATTTACACCTACACTTCTCAAGCGAATTAGATTGAAATACAACTTTACAGTTTCTATCATTTTGAGATCAATCAGTTGGATTTATTGATTTCTTCAGCAACTTTACTAGAATCCGTGTAAAAGAGTTTCAAATCAGTTTTTGATCAACTTTATTTTCTGTTTGAAAGTTCCCGTGAGTATGAGACATATTAATGTTTTCAATAACCAGCTGTACTCACGCGTATTGGTCGAGATTGTCGACCTAGGTTTCGGGCATGTCCGATGCCCTTCATCAGGTGAGCTCACGCGTCTAAATCGCGGCGACGACTCCGCGCAACTGCTCGTTCTGCGCGGCGCGAGAGTGGAGGCGCGGGCGCGGGGGCGGCCAGTGGGCTGGGGGAACGCCCCGCGCACCGGTGTGCTGATGGTGGTGCATCCTCTTCGTCAGTGAGTTCTTCGTCGAAATCTCCAACACAAACACTGCTAACTGTATCACACTCTAGACTGCCTAGCACTTTTCGCGTTGAGGTAGCATTAAGAATAGGTGTCCAGGCTGGTGGGAGGGTCCATCCACGATCTCTATTGAAATTGGGGTGACGGGTAAACTCGATAGCCTCACGTACTTTTCGAGGTATAAAGAATTTTTCTCTTGCTAGTACGGAGGCTTTGTCGAACCGTATAAAATGTTGCGTGTCCGAGAGATGTGCGTGTTCCGCGATTGCTGATTTGATTGTGTCTATATTCTTAATGCTCCTAATGTGTTCGGCAAGTCTAGTTGCGATGTTACGACGAGTTTCACCTACATAGCTCTTGCCACAGTCACACGGTATTTTGTAGACGCCCGGTACATTAAAATGGTCCCTGTCTTTCGGTGAACGTAGCCACTTACGAAGTTGACCCGGGGGACGGAAAAACGTGCCGATGTTATACTTCCATCGTAAGAGATATCCAATTTTTTCTGTTACTCCTCTTACGAACGGTAGATATGCTGGAGATCGTTCCACTCTCATTGGTCTCTTCTTTTCACTACGACTGTCCAACCGACCACACTGTCGCCACCTATACCCATTCTCCTCTAATACTCCCCTTACGTGCTCGAGCTCCATCTCTACATATTCTGGGTCACAAAGTCTCAAGGCTCGGTTTATGAGCGATCTGGGCACTGAGGATAAATGGGCCGGATGGTGATGGGAGTCTGCCCTAAGGTATCTGTCGGTGTGGGTCGGTTTGCGGAACACTGTGTGCGCTAGGGTACCATCCCGTCTTCGAATGACCCGAAAATCCAAAAATGCCAATACCCCGTTTTCCTCTTCTTCCACTGTGACTTTGATGTTGGGGTGGAGGTTGTTCAGGTGAACAGCAAACTCCGAAAGTCCATCTTTGGAAATTACCGCGAAAATATCGTCTACATACCGCCACCAGTGACGTGGTTTGACTGTCGCCGTAGTCAGAGCTAGACTTTCATACCACTCCATGAATATATTGGCTGCCACCGGGGCAATAGGAGCACCCATCGCCACTCCATCCACTTGCAGGTAGTACTCTCCTCTCCACATGAAGTAACCACTTTTTAAGCAGAGCTCAGTCCACTGCACATACTCGGTAGGTAAGTTGGAATCCCGTATAATGGTGCTGATAATATTGATAGTTTCATCTACCGGTACATTTGTGAACAGAGATGTTATATCAAAACTTACTAGTACTTCTGTGGGCTGGACACGTATGTTTTCTAGTAACTGCACAAAATGGTTGGAGTCTTTTACAAAACTTTGGGTCCTACCTATGTGTTGTTGCAGGATAGTAGCCAGGTGTTTCGATAAATTGTATGTAGGTGAATCAATTTGGCTTACTATCGGGCGTAGTGGCCACCCCGGTTTGTGAATCTTCGGTAAGCCATAAATCTTGGGTGGTGTCGGATTGTGGGGACGTAGGCGTGCCAGCAAGTCGGTATTAGCATTTGTTCGTAACAAATTAACTACTTTTGTTGTAACTCTGGAGGTAGGGTTGCAGTTACCCTTTTTGTAAGTAGAATTGTCACTTAACATTTGTGTGATTTTATCGTCATACTCTTTCGTATCAACCACAACAGTGGCATTACCTTTGTCGGCTGACAACACCAAGATTTCACTATTATTACGTAGATTGCGTAAAGCGATTTGTTCACCTTTAGTTAGTTTTTGGCACTTTTGACTTACGTAATAACATCGATACATCCTGTCTCATGCATTCCGCGTCTGTGTGTGGGATCCTGTTTCGTATTATTGTATCTTCTATATTACAAATGATATTATCCACAGGAATCTTCTTTGGGGCAGGTGCATAATTGAGTCCACGGGAAAGCACATTAATAGCATCGTGATCTAATTGATGTGAAGATAAATTGACAACAGTCTCTGTCCTCGACATAACTTAATTGTTTACCTTGTTCTCGGAATTCCGAGGGTAGACTCGTGACTCAGAATAAGTCTGTCGCCTGAGATTCGTTATCTTTTTATTGTGCCTAGGTCGACAATCTCGACCAATACGCGTGAGTACAGCCGGTTATTGAAAACATTAACTTTATTTTCTGTTTCGCAATAATCTGGGCAGTAACGATTGAATTGATCAATCAACATTTTGTAGGTGACTCTTAAGGTTTTCTTACATATATCATTGTTTTCAAAGTGTATACTTTACTGCATCAGCCATATTGTCCACTTCTGAACACAGCCACCCCCATTAACCAATTTATATATGACACGTTTTACACGGCTCCCAAAAACTGGAGGTGTTATAAATATAAGGTGTTATAAATAGTTTAAGGAAAATGACATTTAGGAAAAAGAACTTTTACAGAAAAGAACGACCTGAGACGGTTGCAAACGGTTACCTTGAAATTATTTAATACACATCTCATCATACAAATAGACATATTTTTGTAGCAATAACTTTTTACTAGGTTAACCTATTGGCATCATCAGGACCACTTGGGTCTATTTATGAATGAAATTCTATTGTTACCATTATCGATGATCCCAATGAGTTAATTATCATTAAACCAGTAATCGCATAATAATTTATGCCAAGCGCACAAAAGGGATGATTTTCGCGCGCTCAATAATTAGAAGAACCATAAACAAAAACAAAATCGCACTTACACATAAGTTATTGTGAGATCTTCTCCTTTCTTGATAGGTCGAACAGTGACTAAAGCCACGTGGTCGTTAAGGCCCAACACATACAAGTTGGGCTCGCATGAATGCTTCAGTTTGCTCGTCAACGAAAACCACCCCACGTTGCGTTGGATATGCACCTTTTTAATGTCTGCGTAGTAATCATAGGCCGAACAGTTGATGTTGATTCTATTTGTAAATGTTGCACACAACTGCAACATGATACGACTAATAGCGTCGAATGCTTCCTTTCTCGCCTTATCGCCTGAGGAGGTTTTTTAGTTAAATTTAAAGTATATAAAGAATTGTTATTATAATAGACTAGAACAAGCTCTACAAAACCACAAATTTACTAGAGAATAAAATTATAGTCATGTGCTGGACTCGCTCCCGCGCCCATCCACCCTTTAGCCGGAGTATGCTCTTACCAATTGAGCTAACATACACAATGACTCATAACTAAAATTTTTGCTCTCGTTCTTCAACCATCGTATCGGGATGGAGCGACACCTATAGTTCAATGACCAATTTTGCAATTGGTTTTAAACTTGTTAATGATGACGCAACCTTATAATTTTAATATTGTTATGTTTGCAATAACGCCTGTTTTCTGAATTACATTACAAAACCACAAATTTAGGAGAGTAAAACTAGCTAGCTAAATAAAATTAGCTCTCACAAGCACAGGTAATCCTATCGTGAGAGCTAGAATTATTAATGTTATCTTTCTGAAAGTTTAAAATTGCAAACATTGTCTTGTTTTAGAATAGGTTTTAAAATTTAAGGCAAACATTTTTTGTACAAATGAAATTTGAAATAAATACAATTTGAAATAATAAATATCGAACCTTTAGGAAAATAGTTGGGTACTTGTTCTAGGCTGTAGAGGGCTCCTGCACAAATGAAGCTGCCATTAAATATCTTCCCTTTAGTAATAGCTTTTTGATCGTCGTAGCTCAGAATTGAAAGAGGATCGTTGACGTCAAACGCTGATTTGATGGAACTCTTCGTCAATCTGGTCACGCCAATATCTTTTGAAACGACACTAAAAGATACATATTATAATTAGTTGTTGTCAGTTATATAAGTACACTAGTTATTGATTCAAATTAACCGGACTTCCTCAGGCACTGATCAGTAAAACCGGATAAAATTTACCTATCTGATATCCTATTCGAAGACGATAATTCAGCCAAACCATAACACTCATAACATATCTCTAGCAAAATCATTACATTTGAAAAAGTTGCCTACCATATAACGAGTAAACTTGGACGTCAGCACTAAACTAATCTTTATGTATCAAAGGTCTAAACTGCTGACAGATAAATTGTGGACATTGTCTTTCTTTGAAGTAGATTTATAGGATAGTATTTAAATAAAGAAAAACATACTTTATTAAAACAGACTTAGTGGATAGTACTTAACTAAAGATATTTTTTTTTAAATCATTTAACAATAATATCTAACATTTCAACGAACATGTAGGTACTTAAGTCCACACTGCAATGTTATAGTAGATTATGATACAAGTTAGCTAAGTTGCTCATTAAACACGAGGCTGTGTGTTGCAGCGTAAATCAGCCGAGTATATAATGAGCAAGTTGCTCACGAGTTTCATACGCACTTTTTCAACACCCTTGCGAGGAAAAAAAATATATATTGCACAAATGCGATACAAACAACATACGAAAATTATGGAAAATAGCGCGCAAGTTTTTTTTTGTGCGCGGCAAATGTATGTTGGTTGATTACATATAAACCTCTTTGATGTAACAAATCTGTATTACCCGATTAAATTGAAAATGCTCTGTTTACTCATTGACATCACATATCATTTGCAGTTAGGTACTAACTTAACTTTGTAGGGATAATTCTATTACGCACTAGTGTATAATATTATTATGCACGAGGGTGTTATAGTTCGGTTTATGACCCTAAGAACGATATAATAAAGCTCACTTTACGAGCAAGGGTGTTGAAAAGTACTTAATTACCTATATATTAATTTGGTAATATAATTTGTTTACTATACTGACTTGTAGATACTTTGAAAATACTAGTATTTTCATACAGATTTAAACAAAGGTAATTTAAAATATGATTGCCTCTAAATCATATATTAAACATCGTAAATGTATAATATTGTTTTAGGTTTTCGCGATTATTACCTACACTAGTAATTAGTCACCCCGTGACCACGATCACTGCAAAGTGTTTGAAACGTCGGGACGAAACTAATGATCAATATACGCGATTTAAACCGTCTAAAGAACAACTTTAGACGGTTTTAATTACTATCGTTATTAAACGACATTATTCGAAGCCATGATAGCCGAGTGGTAATAGCTATGGACTGCCGTGCCGCAGGTCCCTGGTTCGATCCCCACCGCCGGCTTGAGCCTCACCGCATAGTGGAAGGGCATTTTGCGATTGCCCGCCTGGCTAGCTACCACCCTCAAGTAGAAAATCTGTCCCCAAGCTTAGGTGCTGCGTGTTCTAAATTAACTAAATTACAGGCACATGAGACTTAACAACTACGTCTCAAAGTGAGGGGCGCAGTGCAATTCGTGACTTGTGATGAAATGCATCTGTTATAGGCAGGCGTTAGTCCACTTAACATCAGGTGGGCCTCGTGCTTGTTTCGTAACAATAAGATATGAAAAAAAGGTGTCTTATCTGCTGTGGTAATATAAACTCGAACCTATTATTAATTATCATTTGCTGTGATTATACTTAATATACTAACGACTCTCTTTTTGATCATTATAAGTTGTGTTCTCTAACAATCGTTTTTTAAGACTAATACTCATTAATAGGGACAAAACCACTTAGATAAGTAAGTAGGTTGTATTTTAACAGGCTGGGTACCATAAGTTATTATACGAGTAATTGAAGATTTGATAATACCTTCATATCTTTTTTAAAATTGGTTGGTACATTATGAATGATTATAAGTATATTTACCTTAGTTCCTTCCAACCGAGTTTCAACGATATCTTTATTGCTGCTCTTACCATGAGTATGTTAACTGGTTCAACATACATAGTGCCCATGTACCCAACAATGTGACACTCTATGCGGTGGAACTCATTGTAGCATTTTATCCTACAATCTTCCGAGCAGAACAGCGCTTTGCAGCACCCATCACATGGTAATAAGAAAAGTGCTATCTTATGGCAATAATAGCAAGAAACGTACTGTTTATTGTAAGTTTGAGTGCTAACAAAAGCGCGTTCCATTGCTACTATTGTTCCTGATGTAATGTCTCTTGCAGCGATTACATTTTTAAGCCTGCCTGTGTTCAGAAAATCGACATCTTTGCTTACGCATGGAACTTCTGCATTCTTCTCCACGTTAAATTCTAAATGCTTTATATAATTTTCATTTGGCATATTTCCAGCATCGATAAGGTTCTTAGTTTTGATCATTCGCTTGTCTAGTTTCCGTTTGATATGTTGTGGACAGCCCATAGCGAAGCAAGCATTAATATGTTCAAGACACGCTTCATATGCTTTTATAGTAAACATCACCGCGGAAGAGTTGGCGTGTGCCAATTTAATTTCTGTAGAATTTGTAGGTGCGTACGCAAGAGCTTTGTTGTATAAAATAATAGCTTCTTCGAAATTCTCAATTTCATAGTGCTTATTGCCTAGCATACGAAACTCTTTGGAAATATCAGCAGCCTTTACGTACCGTTGTTGCAAAGGTATTGATTTGATTTTTATCAAAGCTTTATAAGTAGTACGTACAACGTCAACGACATCATCGCTGTCCATGGCATCGTAGATATCTTGTAACCCACCCGAGCTTTTCAGCATCATTAGTAATAAGGAATCGCACATTTTTCAACGTCTCCCTGTAACAAGAAATAATTAAAACGTTAGTTCAACTCAATTCGGCAAGTCGAAAATGCCATTATCATTGCGATGGGCCGGAAGACTATCGCCGACTAGCTGAATGACCGATTATCCGGTTGCAAGAAAACAGAGTCGGCCAAGCCGTTCAGTGATTTCGTTCAATTCAAGGATACTCGTGGTATTGGTGCTATTATACACAAGAAACTAACTAAAATGAAGTAAAAGATGAAGGTTACAAAATTACAAATATACGATAGGAAAAATTTAAGTGCACATGACTTAGCACGGGATTCGAACCGGCGTCCATCCACCCCTTTAGCCGGGGTATGCTCTAACCAATTGAGCTAACATGACATGACGTCATAACTCAAATCTTTCCCATCATTCTTTAACCATCGTATTGGGATGGAGCGACATCTATAGTACAACTTACGTAGTACTACCAACAAGACCAATTTTGCAATTGGTTTTATACTAGTAAATGATGACGCAACCTTATAATTTTAATATTGTTACGTTTGCAATTACGCCTGCTATGCGGATTACATAAAAAAATCCTATCGTATATTTGTGTTTTTGTAATGTAATCCGCATAGCAGGCGTTATTGCAAACATAACGATATTAAAGAAAAGTTGAAGGTGCTTATTTAATATAATTAACAAAAATCTTAAAATCAAAATGTTTCAATTCAACTATGGGTGATTTTACGTCATTATACGAGTAGTTAAACTAATGTACATGACGACTAATCTGTTTAAAACCAGTGACCAATTTAATAGAAAAAAAATACGAATTTAGGATTATCATATTCTTATTCAAACTATGAAATTAAGTATAACTAAATTTTACGGATTAACATATTTAGCTAAAAAAAATTAAAATTAACTAAAAAAAAAAACTAATCCAATAATATTATCATATTTTATTGTAAACATGATAACTATTTTATCATGTTTACAATAAGTATTTGAATTAATTTCATTTAGTTTGTGATGCATAACGGTACGTGGTGCTTCGTTTAGGTATACAACTGCGCCTCACGGTCATGTCATATCTTTTTTTTTTTTAATGTTATTGTGACGGAACAAGCTCGAGGCCCACCTGATGTTAAGTGGACTAACCTCTGCCTATAACAGTTCATGAAAACTCACTAATTGCACTGCGCCCGTCACATTGAGAGTTGAGACATTGCTGTTAAGTCTCATTGTGCCTGCAATTTCACTGGCTCTCAAGGACTACTGCCGGAACACACCTTTCGGTACTTGGCGACAAACTTTCTACTTGAGGGTGGTCGCTAGCCAGGCGGGCATTCGCAAAATGCCCTTCCACCATGCGGTGAAGCTCAAGCTCTGGGCGGGATTCGAACCATGGACCTGCTGCGCGGCAGTCCATAGCCAATGCCACTGAGCCATCACTGCTTTAATATCGTAAGTCGACTCGTAACTAATGCTGCTGAGCAATTTTTCGTGTGTTATTTACACGGGCAGGTGTAACTTTTCAGATAAATAAAACATAAGTCTGGGTATTTCTTGTTAATAATAAGTCCATTAGAGGAAATATTTGTTGGTCATAAAAGTAAGCTTTCCTCAAGTAGTTGAGTACCTTATTAAGTAATTTATTTAGAACACATTCCATGCAGAACGCACTTTGTTCTATACGTTGAATTTTCCATATCAAGATGCGGACCTCAAAGCGGCGGCGACATAATTTTGTTTTGCCTTCAGTTGTTAGTCGACCACCGCGTCCTCCGAGCGTAGTATCTTACCTACTAATGGTCAAAGATAGCATAGCACGAAATGCAAATATGCAAATTATTATGACCCAAGCAATGGATCCTATTTTATTTTTATTGCAGAAAGGTTAGCTTTTGTCCACTGTAACACCTAATGGTAAATTATATCCATACTCATTCATTGATATGCGGTTCTGTACACTGAGAAAAATCTAAAGTCAAAAGCGCCCTAATGACGGCCAATTTATATGGTATGAAGGCAAAAAACCGACCAAACGTAAATACGTACAAAAACGCCTTCCAACTAGAAGGCGTTAAACGAGGTCAGTGAAGGCGAATGTTTCTTTTCGTCTCCATTTAAGGTGTATTTTGTGGTCTTTCTTAAATATTGACTTTTCGATGAGGCTGATTAAGTCGTAGGTTAAAGTGATAATCACCGTATATAAACCGCCGTAAAAGTAAGGTATATTTTATGGTCAATACTGCAATTATAACAAGTTCAATTCTGAAAATACTTTACGGAAGGCGTTTTTTGACGGTTGTGTTTATTATAAAACATTGTACATTTTTATTGATTTCGCTTTGCGTGGTGAAAATCATTTTAAGAGTTGTGAATTCCTTGCGTAGTTACAATTCAACAGTAAAAGGTCAAATTTGATTTAAGCTCCAAAGTCGTTTTTCTCAGTGTACAGGCTAACCTAAAAAACCGGCTCTCAAGGACAGCTGCCGGAAAAGAACGTTCGGTGTTAGGCTACAAATTTTGACAAGCTAGGCGGGCATTTGCAGGATGCTCTTTCACTATGCTACAATGATACACCATACTCAGACAACAATCGGGACCGACGTTCTAACGTGTCTTCGAAAGCATGAAAGCGCTCAATAGTCAAATGCCACTAGCGACCGCTAGTAGCATTGTCTAGTGTAATTACTTGGATGACCACCCATCCAAGTTATTACCGCAGCGATCTTTGCGTCTTTCGGGTCCCCAAGATACAGGTTGAACCTAGTTTGGGGCCCACTGATAATTTAAGGTGTATGCTACATAGATATACATCATCATAATTGCGTTCACGGTTAGATAAGCAACTGTTCAGTCGCCTACAATAATAAGTATACACTTCGTAATTTTCATAATAATGTAATGTCATTAAATTCTTATTGATTATTAAGTTAATTATTAAGTTAATATACACGTGAGTGAAACAATTCAATTTATTTTCGATTTTAAGATACTTCTGTGTATATAGAGAGACACATAAGTCCTGGCCACAGTTTTGAAAATTACAATGTGTATACTTAATATTGCAGGCGACTGTACCTACATACAATTATACCTTGTGATAAGTATAAAATTTACTTCGCACATACATTTAGCATGCTCCACGAATAACATTACAAAATCACAACGAGGGGAAAAATATTCTATTCCACACAATCATGTCTACAATTTTTCATCTCATTGTAATTTTGTAATAAAATCTACTTACTCATTTCTCAAATTGAGTGCGCCAACAGTACTACTTTATGAAACTACACGCTCAGCTGTCAAAAATATCGTTAGAAAGTTAGTTTATACCTCACTACGCCAGTTATACCTCACTACGCTAGTCCGTACTCCAGTAACGTATAGAAGTATGGGAAAGGGTGGCTAAAAGTGGATTGGAACAGACACAAAGAGCAGTACTAAGAGTAATGCTCGATAATCGAATCTCGATAGTTTTTCTCGATAGTGCCCAATAGTGCGTCTGCTTTTTTATAAGAGCAGTAAAAAAGAGATATATGTACATAGTCTAAAAACTTATCACTAAAAAGGATCACACGCAGACTTTACTAAAGACAAGAGAGTTGGCACATACGAATAACACTTTTACTAACTAACTTCGTTATTTATAGTTTAGGGAGGACATAGATACTGACTACCGCTGTCGGTCGTTCAGCTCCACTGGGTTTTGGGCGAGAGCCCTCTTATAGCCCGGGAGGGGGAAGTGCTAAAGGCACTTCTCCCGAGACGGGTGTAGAAGGCGAAAAGCGCCTTCTACACCCGTCTCCTGTGGGCGCAGAAAACGCATCGCAACTATAGGGGTTGACAGCGAGCTCAAGGGCACCACTGCGGTACCAACTATCTTCGAAAGTATGTCCATAACTCAGTCTGCAGAAGCCTTCACTTCGATGCGGAAAGAAGATAAATTACAAGATGGTGTCTTTCTCTCTCCTATACACACATATATACTTGTGAAATACAGCGAGTTTTAAACCTAGAGCAATAGACCAAGTCATGATTCTAACTATTACCTAAGTTAAGTGTAACTCAATCAATTACTTTCTGTTGCCTTAGAAACATTCAAAGAATTCCTGCTTATACTCATTCACACTTATTCCCATACACATACATTCTAAATCCTGGCCCCCTCACGCGCACACATACTTGACACAAATGACCTTATTCGGATAAACATTGTGTCAACATTTTATGTTCCATTCATGAAACATTCCAGATCCTCAAGATCAGATGAATATGTAGTAGATTTTTTTTTTTTAAGTTTCCAAAGGTGCCCAAAATACGGGCTTCGCTTGCCCAGCAAACGCTTATTAGGTAAATTACGTATGCACGCGTATAATTATGTGTTAATGGCAATGATTGTGTTTAAATAAAAATATATGATTCTTTATGTGAAGCATCGAAATATATACGCCTTTAAAACTTTAAAAATATGCTCACCAATACAGCTATCTTGAAATTATGCACGTTCTATCCAAGAAGAATAAGTCAGCAAATGTTACTTAATTACACTATTACTCTGTCCATTTTATTAACAAAATGATTATTTACAGAGAGCTGTGTGTTGACTGGTCGAAGGTTGAATAGTGAATGAACAATTAAATAAAGAACAAGGAATCAATTAAGCTCAGATTTCGGGGTATTAACGCTAACTATAATGACGTATCAGTGTTGCCGTATGATAAAACCACTTTCCCGAATAATAAACGTGGGTTCATAAAAACTAACTTGAGTTGACATAATTATTTACTGAATATACCGGCTAGCACTCACGGTGTTTGGTCGTAATTTCCGCCCGGTGCCTCGACCAGTGCCAAACTGTTTACCCGCGAATCAGACGTAATTGCTATAGTGTGCGAAGACCCTACACATAGTTTTGAAGAGTGCAGTGAAGACAGCGACAGTGACGCACGCGCCCCTACCCTACCTGCGATGCCATTGCTGCCCGCCGTTCCTCAAGTTTCGCAGAGGGCGTTGCGAGCAGCCGCCCGCAGTGCGCGTCTAGCAGCCCTCGAAGCTGCCCGCATTCTTTGATAATGAGCATCTTTACTGCTCGAACACCGGTCGGAGATTACGACCCAACACCGTGAGTGCTAGCCGGTATATTCAGTAAATAAACGTAGGCATTAACAACTTTATTTGCTTACATATATGATAACAATATAATTATACTGTGCTTGTATTACATACTTTTGAGCATGAAAATGCTGTTAAGATTGTTCAAATTAAAACCATATTTAAATATACATATAAATACTGATAAGATTTATGTATATTGTTATAAATTCTGATTGCCATGAGAGACAAAACGTAGTGGCAGTACCGTACTGAACTGTGTAGAAAATTATATATGACAATGGTAGTTCACCTAATCATAAGAAAAATTAAATTCATAAGGTTTTTATGATTTTTTTTTCCTCCTTGAATTGCATAATTTAACGACCAAATGACGATAATAGTGTTAGTGCTCAAAACTGTGTTGAATAATAATACAACCCTACTTACTGACTATATATATGTATAAGTAAATTTTGCATTTACGTAAGCAAATAAGCTTACAATAAAAAAATAATATTCGTCGTCGCTAAAATAGACCTCAGTCTGTAGCAGGGTTGTTAAGAATGCAAATTTTTTCACATAAGCTAATGCTGATATTTTATCACTGACGTCAGCGGAAGATAACCCTCATTAAAATTATGTACTAAATATATAGATGATTTCTTGAATAACTGATTATTATGAATTTGTACCAAAACGTGGCAGTAAATTTTTATTTGTTTATGTCACACATTTTTTTTTTCATTACCAATGTAAACTGTGCCACTTTTATACATGCTCACCTATAAGTAAATTCATTCTGATTAGTAGATACTCAAATAAGTACTTAAGTTAGTTTACTTTTTTATGCCTGATAGAAATTAGAATTACTGACTCTCAAGGACAGCTGCCGGAACACACCGTTAGGTGCTTGGCCTTGGCGACAGATTTTCTACTTGAGGTTGGTAGCTAGCCAGGCGGGCATTAGCAAAATGCCCTACTACCATGCTATAATGACTGCCATCCTAAGACAACAACCGGGACCTACGGCTTAACGTGCCCTCCGAAGCACGGAAGCGCTCAGTAGTAATGTCACTAGCGGTCACCCATCCAACTCATGACCGCGGCGGACGTTGCTTAATTTTGCTGATCAGTTAAGAACAGCTAAGAAAACCAGCGCATCATTTTTTTTTTAACTTTCACGCGCATTAGTTATTATTACAGCTACACTACTAATATTATAAAGAGGGATTTGTATTTTAACTCTAAAACTACTGGACCGATTTGAATGAAATTTGGTATGGGAATAGTTTGAGACCCGAGGAAGGACATAGGATAGTTTTATCGAACTGCGCAAAAAGAGGTTAATGGTATTGCGCGATAACTGACATACACGCGGGCGGAACCGCGGCCGGAAAGCTAGTACCTAATAAATGATGAATGAGACAAGTTTTTTTTGTTTCGAGTCGCTTTGAACGCCAAAAACCATTGGCCAAAACTCGGAAATCACTCTGCGGTCATGTCACGACATGACTTGAACAACAGCAATAGCTGGTGCTGATGTTTATAATGATGATTAAGTTCCTTGGATGCTGATGCTGATGTTCGCAACAACTCTGCTGTGTAGGTCTATAAACCGGTTAAAAAAAACGAACCAACGCGTGGCGCTGCAAATCATTACATCTCTCTTGCGACAAAACGTATGGAACTTCGTACGTATTCCTTAGCTTAATATCTCTGTTTCTAGTTTTTTTATTTTTATTACTCCCTGAATGTCAAAATAACAATTGCCATACAAAACGATTTTTCAATTTATTCTTGAAAATATTTAATCTTACTGAAATCTGGCAAACCAAAAGCGTAGACTGATGTTAGGCTTAAAGACACATGCAAAGTTTCACCATGTTTGAGCACTTATTATTTAAAATATGACGAAACTACGTTGGTATGGAAAGCGCCACAAAAACGTTTGATCCAAAACCTGACATCTGGCAACCCAAAATTTATGTTATATTCGTCATCCTAGATAGGCAGATACCCAGTATTAAATTCAAAGCCTGTCATTATCATAACAAAAAAAAAACATTCATAATGGACCTATCAATTTTAAAAAATATGAAGATATTATCAAATTTTCAATTACTCGTAATAACTTATGGTACCCAGCCTGTTAAATTACAACCTACTTACTTATCTAAGTGGATTTTGTCCCTATTAATGAGTATTACACTTAAAAAACCGATTGTTAGAGAACACAATTTATAATGATCAAATAGAGAGTCGTTAGTATATTAAGTATTATCACAGCAATAGATAATTAATAATAGGTACGAGTTTATATTACCACAACAGATAAGACACCTTTTTTTATGTTATAGTGACGGAACAAGCTCGTGGCCCACCTGATGTTAAGCGGATTAACCTCTACCTATAACAGATGCATTTCGTAACATTTCACGAATTTCACTGCGCCCGTCACCTTGAGACATATGCGCCTGTAATTTCACTGGCTCTCAAGGACAGCTGCCGGAACACACTGTTAGGTGCTTGGCGATAGATTTTCTACTTGAGGGTGGTCGCTAGCCAGGCGGCATTCGCAAAAATGCCCTTCCACCATGCGGTGAAGCTCAAGCCCGCGGCGGGATTCGAACCATGGACCTGCTGCACGGCAGTCATAGCCAATGCCACTGAGCCATCACTGCTTCAAATAAACCTAAGTTAGTGTCTTCATGTGCTTTCTATAGAAGCGTAGTTTTGACATATTTTAAATATCAAGTGTCCAAAACACTGAATGACTGACTTGAGTGTCGTTATATATGTTACCAAGTCAGACTAGAGTAGCTAATACCGTTGAGGGGTTCTATTTTTTTTTATAAAACATTCACTTTTACTTTTACAAAAAAAATAATGATTAAGAGAACGAGAAGACCGGACAAGAATCTCGAGACAGTTTTTTTAAACATCTCTTAACAATGTGTTACAAAAATATATTACATGTTTAAAGCTACGTTAGTATTACAGAGACTGAATTGACCAACGTTTGGATCCTTTTTATAATTATATAACAATTGCCATCCTTAGACAACAACCGAGAACAACGGCTCCGAACCACGAAAGCGCTCAACATTAGCTGGCAGTATTAGTCAGTAGCGGCCACCCATCCAAGTCCTTGACCGCAGGGGACATAATTGATCGGTCAAGAACGACTATGCAAGATATGCTACGAGTGCTTCCAAATCAAATACTGCTACTACTTCTCATATATATAGTGCTACCAAATCAAATACTGCTACTACTTCTCATATATATGAGAAGTAGTAGCAGTATTTGATTTCAGTGTCTAAGGATGGCAATTGTTGTATAGGTATTTCGCGAACGCCCGTCTGGCTTACTACCACCCTCAAGTAGTCTGTCCCCAAGCACCTGACGGTGTGTTCCGGCAGCAAACCTAGAGACGCAGTAACTTTAGGTTAGCCTGAACAACATCTTCGATCACATCACCACTCACAAAGATTGTTAATATCTCAGCTGCTGCTCCGAACAACAATACACCATATGGATAAGTTATTACCTAATTACCTAGACACTGTGGAACTACGCAAAGTAAGGCTAGCCATAGTGGCCATAGCTAGATCCTATCTTACGAACCGCATATGCAGCAGAACTAAGTCTATTAAAGATTTATCAGGGATGATAAATCTTGCATTTTTTTGAGATTGTACCGGAATCAATACGAGGTCCACCTTGTGTTAGGTGGTAACGTGTGGCTATAACAGATGCTTCTTCGCAAGTGACGAACAGCATTGGGCCAATCACCCTGTGACATAAATGTTGTCTCATGTGCCTGTAATTTCACCAGCGATGCAATTTGTTTTAGGGCTTTCTACACAAGGGAAGGAAGGAAGGAAGATACTCAAGGGAAGTGCCTTCATAGCGCTTTCAATACAAACGAAGTTTCGTCATATTTCAAATAGTAAGTGTTCAAACTCGGTGAAATTTTACATGCATACCCTTCAGTCTAAAATATTTAAATATATAATAATATATCTTATCTCTAATATATAAAATTCTCGTGTCACAGTTTTCGTTGCCATACTCCTCCGAAACGGCTTGACCGATTTTGATGAAATTTTTTGTGCTTATCCGGTATCTATGAGAATCGGCCAACATCTATTTTTCATCCCCCTAAATGTTAGGGGTAGTCCACCCCTAAATTATTTTTTTATTTTTTAGACAAAATTTTTAATTTCTATTTTTTTATGATACAACATACAAAAATACATACAATCCTCAATTTTCACCCTTCTACGATCAACCCTTGTTTTTTAATAGCCAAAATTATTTATATGGCAAAGCAACGTTTGCCGGGTCAGCTAGTATATATATAAAATACATGCTTCTGGTATGTACATTTTCCGTAAAATATGTATTTACAAAATAATTGTACACCGAGGGGAGAAAACGATTCTCGAGTTTCCTTTATTATTATTTATTTTAATTTTGACTTGATGAGCATTTAATGTATTATTATTATTTTATGAAGCAGTATTGTTTGATGTGTTTATGATAAAAAATACTAACAAAATGGATCATGTTATCTGAAAAATATATATTATTATTTATTAAGCCGGGCGCCGCGTAAGCTTCGTGTCGCGTCGGGCTTAAACATACTTTCGAATAGAAATAGAACTTTATCCCGAGTGATACATAGTGCTTTATACTACACCTACGAGGAAAATAAAATTATTGTAAGTTTTCTTTTTTTCGGTATGCCTTTGACCACAATCTCATCTGATGGTAAGTGATGATGTGGTCGAAGATGTTGTTCAGGGATATAAAAAACAGACATTAAAAATTAATTAAAACAGACTTCTCAGGAAGTAAGTTCTTTATGACTTCTTGAGCTGTATTTTTTATTTCTGGTGGCGTCATCATTTTAAAATCGTCACTCTCACTATCAGATGACATTTAAAAAATTTAGAACAGATAATTAAAAGCGTGGGTACTGTTAAATTATCAATATAGTTATTACAACATTTTAAAAAACAAAACATATTGCCGCGCTGTTTTGACTTCCTTTGATTGAAAAGCGAGTAAAACACCCCTCTTTTTTCCGATTATTTTATAGAAAACCTTTTTGAGGTTTGACGTTTGTATATTTTTATGTTCGCTGCTAAAAAATAAAAGAACGCTAGCAGGGCAGGCAACTTGAGATCTTATCTACAATCTGCTACCAACGAGTTGTAAGATACTTTGGTCATATCGCCCGGACACATCCAGATAATTTGGACAAGCTGGTTATAGTAGGAAAAATAGAGGGGAAAAGGCCACGGGGTCGCTGACCTACCCGTTGGTCCGACCAAATTATAGCCATAACGGAACTTACCCTGCCTAACGCCCTGAGACAAGCCGAGGACAGAATGGTGTGGAAGCAGCTGGTAAACGTCTCCGTTGAGACATTTCTAGACGGGCACGACCTTCAGACATGAAGAATACGACGAAGAAGAGAAGCAGGGCAGGAATGGATTTTCATACAATATTCCTGCCCTGCTATGGAGGGCAGGAATGAAATTCCATAAAACTTTTCTTATATCTTCTTATATAAAACTTATCTTTATAACCCGTTTATAAAGCCGTTTATAACATATACCAATGAAACACTATCTGAGTGAATGTGGCTGGTATGAAGATCATTTTGTATTGGAATTCTTATTTTCACATTTAGAGATAAATAAATAATAAGACGAAAACTGGCAAACCAGAAGCATAGACATTAGGCTCAAGGACATGCAAACACACAGAGATTTATGAAATATTTTTTTATGAAAAAAAAAAGTGTTTCAACACTTGGAAACTACGTTTGTATCGAAAGAGCTACGACAACACTAACCTTAAGACAGACAAACCACAGATAAGGCAGTCGAGTCGTGGAGTGTCATTAACAGGGCTCCGTTTTGATTTTTAGTAGTGGAACCCTAACAACTTAATTATTATAAGCTATTGTTTTTCTATCATACTATCTATATACGTAAAATAAGAACCATAGTCTCTATTTAGCCTACCTAATTAGATATCGAAAAAATCATAAAAAAACATTGAAATTTAAATTGTATGTTAAAATATTAAGGCGAGAGTTTATTTTCTTCATAACGTCTTAAATGGCCTTATACATTATTATACTATTTTTTAACGTAGAATGACATCAAAGCTTGTACAATTCAAATTCTAAGCTATAAAATAGGCAATAAACTCGCAAATTCTCATTAAATCAATTAATTAAAGTAATCTTCGGAGACAAGCGGTCCACAAGACATTCATTAGGCACGGACCGGGGGACAATTCCACTAATTTATTCCAATAAAAACGAATAACAACCTCCCTTGCGACCCCCGTCTTAACCCCTTGACGACTGGTTTATATAGTGTTGAGGACGGTTTTGACTTAATTTCGAACATTTTGGGTCGATACGATGGATGTTTGCAGGTTATATTGCGACTCATCATCTGTATACACAAATTGCACTTGTGTGGAGTCGGTAAGTGATGATGTGGTCGAAGATGTTGTTCAGGCTAACCTAGAAGTACTGGCTCTCAAGGCAGCTGCCGGAACACACCGTTAGGTGCTTGGCGACAGATTTTCTACTTGAGGGTGGTAGCTAGCCAGGTGGGCATTCGCAAAATACCCTACCACCATGCTATAACGACTACCACCCTAAGACAACAACCGGGACCGACGGCTTAACGTGCCCTCCGAAGCTAAACGCTCAGTAGTAATGTCACTAGCGGTCACCCATCCAACTCATGACCGCGCGCGACGTTGCTTAACTTTGCTGATCGGTTGAGAACAGCTAAGTAAACTTCGCTACGAGCGCTTCAAAAGCTACAAGCTAGCCCTCCTTGGATATGATCAATTGATCATGTTAGCACTCTAGTCATAGACTAAATACGTAACTAGTAGTTATCAGTGTAGACCATTGGTGACCTCAATCCGCAGCTACAACCCAACTTGAGTAGTAGCATGAGCAGTATTATTTGAAACAGCATTGACGTATGCTACAGATTTTTTTGGATGGAAAATGATATCGTAAGTTTGAGGGACCATGTCTCGCTATATAGCATTCTGTTTATAAGGCGATTTTCTTTTTACCTCCCAAGGGAAGAGATGTGAGTTCAAATGTGCATAAACAAACCCATGTAATGGGGAATAGGTTCATGGCGACGATTTTACTACTTGTAAGGAGTTTGCTCAGGTTTATTTAGGCTTTATTTTTGCCTGCCGTTCCGGCTACAGGCACACTATTACTACTAACAAATTATTGGAGTACATAATTTTTTGTTCCGGACGGGAATCTAACCCGCGTCCTCCGATTTCGGGCCGGATGCCTATTCCATTCAGTCACCGGAATCTTTCTCTTTCGAGTCGAAAATTTGTACTCCAATTGTATATCTGACGAAATATAGGTACTATGACTATATGTACATAGAATATACCTACTATGGATTGTTAAACTACCCTATAGGAAGGTTTTGTAAGATGTTGTGTAATTTTACTGGACTCCTTATCTTATCTAGGTTAGTTAAGATAATCTGGTCGAGGATGGTAAACAGGCATATTTATTTATAATAGGAATTGAACCTCTAATGTACGTCCTAGAACATAACTTTAGGTACTTGGAGACAAGATTTTCTACTCGAAGATGGTAACAGGCTAGGCAAGCACGCTGAAATTCCTATCATTGTGCTGTGAAGCTCAAGTACTGTAGGTTGTAGGATTCCAATCTACGTTCAAGACTGCCTAGGTACCGATACTCAATTTCGATACTACCCTACTACTACATTCGAAGAATATTTGGAAAAATACGACCGCTTCTTACCCTTATCCCAAGCATGTGGGGTCGGTACACAATACATTATATGTCTTCGCTAACAACAAAATAGACAATACAAGTATATAAGTATCATAAAATATATACAGGGTTAATATTGATACAACGCTAACAACCTCTTAGGATTGACTTCTGCTAGTCGTAATAAACATTTTGAGGTTAAATTATTATTTTTTCAAGAATATTCTTTTTGAAACATTTATTTTAGTATTTTTTTGTGATTGTTTATGTGTATATGACGGAATAAGCACGAGGACCAAAGGATTGTAAAAGTTTCTTAATATAGTAATTTAATATTTAATATTTTCTATTACTTATCTCGATGTAAATATGCGGCAACAGTGGACCGCGCCGTGCTCCCGTTTAATAGAAATTTGAATATTTACATCGAGCTCAGTAATAAAAGAAACACACAAGAAACTTATAACAGCAGGTGGTCCTCGCGCTTATTCCGTTATATACAAATAAAAAAACACAAAAAAATAATTGCTATCTCAAAATGATTGTTAGGACAATCAGAAGTTAACCTAAGAGGTTATTAGCATATTACCAGTAACCCTATATAACGCCAACACACGGCAGCTTAAACTAACGACATAATTTTAAATAGTATAGCTGCAGTTTTGTAATTATATTACTGAATCAACTCAGTTTAAATTTTGTGTAAAATAATTTAGGGACATTATTCTTGGAAAATTTCGAAGTATGTAGATAGAGCAGACATACACAGAACAAGCATGCTTTCTGAATAAAGTAGGTACCTCCTTAGTACAATTTGCTAAATAAACCGAATGAGTGTCAAGTCGGAGGCGGTGGGGCGCGCGGTAAGGACCACTTCTCTACCTCACACCGAGATTCTTATAACATTGGAGCTCAGTTGAAACGAAAGTAAGTGACAATTAGGTTTTTTTACATCATACTGTACTGTATCAGCCGGATCGTCCACTGCTGAACACAGCCTCCCCTATTCAGGGGGTATTTGCCATAATCCCCACGTTTAGCAGGTTTGTTGGGGATCGCAGTGTAAGAAAGAAGTTTTTTAGAAGGCGCTGCTGCCCACCTTCCAGTATTTTTCCCTTAGTCGCCTCTTCCGACACCCACGGGAAGATATAGGGAGGCGCAATTCTAACCCGGCACCCCACGGGGAGTAACCCGCCACCCCACTGGGACATATGAGACTTAACAACTGTATGTCTCATGGTGACGGGCGCAGTTCAATTCGTCACTTTTGTCGATATACATCTGTTATAGGCAGAGGTTAGGCCGCTTAACATCAGATGGACCACGTGCTTGTTTCTAAACTATTTAATAAAAAAAACAATTGGAAAGAAAACAGTATACCTGTAAATAAAATTTTCAGTAATAACATCACAAAAAATAAAGAAGACAAAATTACCTACAATTCAAAAGAATAATTCCCTTTTGAATTACGTTTTTATGTGTTAAACGAATGTGGATTTTAGCATGAACAGAATAAGAACCACCATAGTATAGATAATTATAAATTTAGAGATATTGTGTAGAATCGACACCACAAAAAGAAAACTGCTACAAGGGTGCCGGTTAAAAGTAAGTAGTGTTCGGGACTTCGATTTCCTCACAGCAAAATTGTTTATGTGAGGTTTTGAAAAACGGTGAAAAAAATAGTGCAGTCATATCATAAGTTACCTACTTAAATCATAAACTGAATTTATTAAAATAATACCTAATTCATCACTTTAAGTTCGATAACTTTTTTTTTAGTATGAATGGTTTCATTTTATGTGCATAGCAGAAGCGTAGTAAAATTGCGTAGTGATAATAAAGAAAAAGCAAAATAAATAAAAAAAATAACTTACACTATTTGCCCTCCGAGGTACAAAGACAAAGTAGGCGAGACGCCCTCACTGAAACGAATAGGCCGGGCGGCAAGCTTTTCTCACTCTCTTAAACGCTCTTGCTTGATGAAACTGCGTTCGAGACGTTTTGGTATTAAAAAAAAAGTTATTTTTTTAGTAAATGTAATCCTGAGTTTTGTGTAAGTCTAAGTAATCTTTCATATTTCAGTTTTGAACTAAATAGAATATTTTTTATATAAATGTAATTAAAACGATTAAAAATATTTTTATTTGATAGGTACCAAATCAGATTCGCTTCCATAGTTATCGCAAAGTTGATTTAAAAAAAAGTATTTATTAAATAAAATTACAAGCACTATCGTGTGCTAAACGAAATCACATTTTCTAATATTTAGCACAGAATGCGTCTTTTTTGTTATCAGCTTTGTGTTACATGATGGTCAAAATTATAAAAATATCAACAGCTATCTTTTCAGGCGTACCAAATTATATCGATTAATAAGATACAATGAATTATAATTAACACTATGTCATTTAGGTAAAATGTGAAGATTTTTATCATTTAAGAATTGGTCAATTGTATACTAGCATTTGTTAGTGTAATAGTTAGTGATCTGGCATGGCATTTATCATATCCTCTCGAGAATAGATATGAGAAACTTACAGATATGAAAAATATCTATACATATTTTCACACTTTCCAAAATCATGTATAAACTTTGCTTTAATTTTACCTTACTTTAAGTCTTAAGTAATTTTACAATTCTAAGACGAAGATCACATCTTACATATTTTTGCTGTTTTTTAATATTTTTATTTAAGAATCATACAACGTAAAATGGACGTAAAAATGTTAAACGCTTGTAGTCGTTGTATGAGATGTTATAAATATATTAACGTCAAATATCAAAACCGCTTGTACCACATTAAAGAGACAAGTGTTGCTCTAGAGGTGCCCCCGCGACATCCTATTGTTGATGCACCTACTAATATAATAATAGATATACATACACATCATGGCATCATTATGACTTTGTAGTGTGTTAGCGCTGCGATGTTAAAAAGATATCAGATCTTTGATGCCTTTGTTTCTTTGACGGTTTTATGCTGATCAATAAGCTGTTTGAAACGGGGAAAAAAAAACACGAATTAAACATAGTTTTAATTTTATTTTCATGTATTTGGTTCAATTTCACATGTATTATAAAACTACCACGGTTTACACTCATTGTAGTAAATAATACGGGATAACTCACCCGAATAAGTCAGATAGCTCCAACTATAGTTTCTTAGCACTATGATTTGAGAGCCAGTACTTTTAGGTTAGCCTGAACAACATCTTCGACCACATCATCACTTACCATCAGGTGAGATAGTGGTCAAAAGCATATAAAAAAAAATAAAAAATAAAAAATTGCTAAGCGATACGTCTACGCGGGCGTCCCGAGCTCTCCTTGGACAAGACCACCGAATGTGGTTGAAACTATAGTTGGAGCTATCTGACTTATTCACTTGAGTTATACCGTATTATTTACTAAAATGTATAAAGTATATAGAAAACATATTATTTTATGTATACATGCGAAAGTGTAACTGTCAGACAGTTGGTTTGTCCTTATTAAAAGCAGCAATGGAGCAACGGATCACTGACAGTTTTGATATACAGTTATACACGGACATATACTTAGCCATGGGTTCGACTCCCTAGGACTCGGACTCACCCCTTTTACAACCCTTTCGTTGTAATTTTATGAGCTTATTCGCTTACTGTATCAGCCGAGTCGTTCACTGTGTCCTGCCCTATTAAAGATGGAAGGGGGGTTTCCATAATCCCCACGCTTGGCAGGCAGCTTGAAGATTTCAGTGTCAAAATGCAGTTCTCTAGAAGGTACTGCTGCCAACCTTCTACTATTTTCCCTTCGTCGTCTCTTATGACACCCAAAGGGCTTAGTAGTTGAATAAAAGACCAGCGTTTGATTGATCGAGACTTACGTAACTCAAGTCAACATTGTAAAAGAGATTGTCAACTCACTTCAAAAAGTTGAAGTGAGTTTCCATAATTATTAACTACATGAACCGGCTATATCGGTGTTTAGTCGTAGGTAATATCCTACCGGTGCAGTAATCAAGCAGTGAAGATGCTAGAGTAAAGAATTTCCTTCAGAATGAGCACCTTCACTGTTCGAGCAATGACGGTAGGATATTACGACTAAACACCGTGAGTACTAGCCGGTATATTTAGTTAATAACTTTAAAGATATACACCTACAACAGTACACGTACGCTCGACAATTGTCATAAAAGTATTCCAGATTCAAAACCCAAATTCCCCGCTCTACCAAGCAGAACCAACCCTTCAATAAGCAAATGATTCAAAATTACAGTTAAAAAAGAGAATAAAAAGCTCCGAACTCCATTAGAAACAAAAATAAATTGAATTACAACTCGATCGACATTTTCGATTTGGAGCCCTAACTCAATTAGATGGGAGAGCGCTGATGGAAAAATAAAATAAATACGAGGAACAAAAAAAAATTAAAACAAAAAAGAGTCCAGATATAATTTGAAATATCTCCGTAAATGCAAAGTGCGAGTGCTGTTATTTTATTCAAATGAGGGCGAACTTTTTTTTCAACCCTTTCTCGTCGCGCCATCAAAGTGGCCTGATATTCAATTAAAAAAAGAAGAGCGGCCCGCGACTCAAAATTAATCAGAAAAAATGCTTTTAACTAGATCTACATTTTAATGAAATTATTATTGACGAGTATTATTGTAGGTATAAATGGGAGTACTCTTTGTCGAGATTGCTAAGTGTCACAAAAGGGGTATTTTCTTTTCAGTTGGATTGTTACGTGCCTTGTTAAGTTGCCTGCTTATTCTTAATGGAACATTTAAATTCTTAATGAATGATCTGTAACAGATGTATAACATTTTAAAGCAGCGATAGCGGAGGGCTAATAGCTATTGACTGCCGCAGGTTCATGGTTCGTTCCCCACCGCCCGCCGGCTTAAGCTTCACGGCATGTTTGAAGGGATTCTACTTGTAACGAAATGCGTCTGTTATAGTCAGAGATTGCCGCTTGACATGTTTGGCCTCGTGTCTATGCCGTAATAATCATCATCAGCCAGAAGTCGTTCACTGTGGAACAAAAGCCTCCACCACAGAACGCTACAAAGAAAGGCGGTTAGCCACTTGCAACCATTGGCTACTCGTGACTTTTACAATGTCGTCAGTCCACCTAGTGGGGGCTTACCGACTCCGTCGAAATTGCCTTAAAACAAACAAAACCTTGAGCAGATTTTGTGGCCATCAGCCATCAAACTCTAAAACTAACCCTTTGTATAAAAGAAAGAGACTGCACGGTTTGACGAGTAGTATAAGGTATCGCTTCAGCATCTCGAGGGTCTGGACTCGATCCTCGGCTTGGAAAGTTAGTCAGAAACTGATAGAGCTTTCAATAATTGTAATCCTGAGTCTGGAACTTTGTCTAGTATATGACAATAAATCTCACCCCCTTCTTTTATTGGCCCAAAACAATCGGCGTCACGAGGGTGTTGAGACACCTCTGCCTGCCCCCTCGGAGATATTCAGGCTTGTTGGCATATATTATAATTCAATTTTTTTTTAGTACTAAGTACTACTAATTTACTCACAATAGTATATACTATTTTGGGTAAATTTATAAATGTCGTACCTTACAAAATCTACAACACCCTTTTCTACAAAGTTTGTTTAGTTCATTACTATTTTATGTCAAAATATCAATATAAAATCAAAACTCAATACCAGTAAATATATTTGTACACATCCCGTCTAACTGGATAATTATTATATAAAAAACGCACTAAATAGATAATATTTTTGCTGTGAATATTTTATAATTCCAACTCTATTTTCGCAACATTTCAAGCTATTTGTTTTGTTTTTGGTCGAGCTGTCAACTAATGTAAGCGTCAGCACTGAAAATATTCTAAGCGTAATCGTATAGCATTATTTCCGGTATGCATATGAGGCCATGAAAAGTGCTTTTCCTGATACAGATATAGGAATTAATTGTTGATCTCCATATCATGGGGCGCCTGTCACACCGATCTAGAGCATACATTATTTTTACTACATTTTATTTTATTATTTTTATTTATTTTGGTTAGATAAGTTGTATCTTTTATGTCACCTATAAAATAGCATCATAACTAATTTGAAGAATGTTGTTTCCAAAATTGCAATCAATAGTATAGATATAAAGATATTCATATCGTTGACGGTTTATAGAAAACTCAAATCGTCAGTTTCCTGAATAAAAATTAGTTAGCAGTGCCAGTGCCTTTGGAATGCCCAAATTCTAAAATATGTCTCGTATAATCACGATGTGAATTTAACAAAACGGTCGATAAATACTGATATTTAAAAAAACTGTACCTAGACAATGATTTGGATTTCATAATGGGCATGTTTGTTGCGCAACACATTTTTTTCAGAACTAAATTCATGCCAATGTTTTAATTATGAACTGAAAAAGGTAATTAAAAAGGATTGCACTGGAATAAAGGGAATGGAAATTTTACTTCTTTTGACGTTTTCTTTGAAATATGTCCCAGTCTTAAAGGGTTGACACATAACGTGGATAAAATAGTAATTGCATGACAAAAGAAGGAAAGAAGTTATTCTTGTTCCAAGACGTGGGTATAATGTAATTTATTTTATTATTTAATATCCCGAACGCGAGGATTTACTTATAGCTCTTATAGCGCTTTTAATTCAAGCCATAAGTAAATCTTGTATCTTCGACCACTAAAAACAAGTAATGTGCGGTCAAAGGTTAGCTCAAGCAGCAAAAAAACTGACAATATGGATAAACTAGTCGGTTTTATTTAATATTGTAATAAATGACAACAGTGATGGAGAGAAAAATTTTATCATCCGCTGATTTGAATCCACCGGCACGCCTATGCTCCCAGAGTAGGTAAAAAAATGTAAGGGGAGAAGATTTTTATCTTGCTTCTTGGGAGACATATTTTGTTCCAAGTCGAGCTGAAAAATTTGCTTAATAAAAAACGTCGTTGTAAAAATACCTACTAAGTACAAATATTTATTTTATAAAACTCACAGAGTACACTTTTAACTATACATTAATTACAATAACGTTGTTTTTATGGTATATGATCTAATTTTATAGTAGAGTTATTGACATTGACTACTGTGCTAGGTCGTACCTGTGTTACAGTTGTCCATGTCTTCCTCCAGTCCAGTGCACAGAATAATTTATAGTACTTGCAAAGGGGTAGGCAATTGTAGGTATATACTTAAAGCATCGTTTTAAATTAGAAGTCTATTACGTTCATTTGTTTGTAATTTTATCATAGAAAGTTTTAACAGGTTACCAAAATAGGCTACAAAGGTACAAAATCAGGTTACCACACCCATCACTAGTCATTAATCTGGTTATGAATGAGTAAACTCATAATACCCAACAAAACGTCGCTTTCTGTCAGTGACCGGACTCTGGACAAACATTCATAGATATAATATACCTAATCATTAGTTAATTACACCTCTGCTTCTTTTATTATTTTCTTCAGGACATCTAAACATTAGCTTTCGGTGTAAGTGTCATCCTCTGTAATTCGAGAGTGGGCTTCGAACATTATTATTCACCGGCGGGACGAAATAAATTCGTTTTTATTCAAACGCCAGAATGATATAATTAAAATTTGAATACAAGATTAACTCGAGAAAAATTCAATATCCAATTCTATATCGTGAACGTGATTTGTGTAAAAGGGTGTAAGTGGCTGATTGGGAAATTTAAATGAATACAATGAATATTTTGTTTAAAAGGGCAAGTTAATCAATGGTTTAATTCATAATGCTTAAGTTAAATCGTTCTTACACGTTTAATTATAAATCACCCTCAAAAACAAAGAAGATTGTACAATAACAAATATTTTTAAAATATTTTAAGAAAACATCAAATTAATATTTAAATTAAACACTTAAAATATATAAAAAATATATCTAGTCGATCGTGCCATCGTAGAGGCAAGACCTCCTGAGAATGCTTCGTGTAGAATCAAATTTTTTTAAGCGATTTATTAAAATATTAATTTGATGTTTTCTTAAAATATTTTTATGGTTATATATGGATTTCCGCAAAGTAACGCCTGAATCTATTCATTAAATAAGATTGTGTTAACAGAATTGACCCTTGCAAAGTAATTTTCTCATGTTGCAGCTCTCTATTGAAAACGCGAGTCACACCAGCACAGAACTATTTGACAGTGAGCAATTTCGTGTTTGTAGAAAAACTTAAATTCCTTAACCTATTGGCATCGGCGATAATGACAGCAATAGAATTTAATTCATAACTAGGCCAGTACGATGCCAACTTATAATCAGATATTCCACCTAAATAATCATCAGCACTATAACCAGCATCAGACATTCAGCACTAAACAACACCATTACCAAGCCGCTTAATATTCAACGCTAACTAAATGACGTCACAGGACAGCCCCCACGACCGTCAAACGGACAGGCACACATAAATCGAGATCCTCCCCCATAATAGCTGGCTCACTCAAATCTAAGCCAAAGCCCAAAAGCCGGATTTCTAGCCGTAATACACTTAAAACGACTGAGCTTAAATCATCGTCATCGTTTGTTGAACAAGACTCTCCGGTCACATATCAGGCCGGCGACGGCCCCCCTTGGAAAGGGGCCTCAACCTCATACCCCCCAATCATTTTCGGCCTAGCCTCTCTGTAGGCATAGATTTCTAGTCTCAACGTACAAGGCGGGTGTTTTGTACGTAGGTACAACGTAAATACAGAGGCTGTTCTGTATATTTGATCATTTATAGAGGGGCCGAGCCTGTTCGATAATGTACAGGCACAGACTGATGCTTTCTTGGTCGTCGATGCAGAGTGTTGGATGTATTTACTCAGCTGTATTCATTTTATGTTGCTAGTGGTTTTAGACTGGATTTTGTTTTTGGTTCGCGTTTCGTGTTTTTATTTTTATTTTTTCATTATGCATGATAGGTAAAAGGCTAACCTATCATGCATAATAAAAAAATAAAAATAAAAACACGCGACCACTATCTCACCTGATGGTAAGTGATGATGTGGTCGAAGATGTTGTTCATGCTAACCTAGAAGTACTGGCTCTCAAGGACAGCTGCCGGAACACACTGTTGGGTGCTTGGCGACAGATTTTTCTACTTGAGGGTGGTAACTAACCAGGCGGGGATTCGCAAAATGCCCTACCACCATGCAAAATGTGTTTCTTGACTACTACCTACTTTGGTTCTTGTCTTGTCTTTCATTGATGGTTCCATTACTATTTTATCAAGTTTTCTATACTTCTTTGTTAGTGTCAGTTTTGTTTCTATTGGCTTACTTTTTGTTTGTTAGCAATATACCTCATTAAGGACTCCGTTTTAAAAAAAGGAAGAGGTACTCAATTTTATTGTTTTTTATGTTTGTTACCTCATAACTTTTGACTGCATGAACCGATTTTGATGATTCTTTGATTTGGAAATTCTTTCCGTGTGGTCCCATTTTATTAAAATTGGTCTAACCTTTTTGAGTTACACTCCAAAAACTGACAAGTGTTTTCCTATCAGTCATTGACAGTGAATGACAATCGATCCCGTAAGTAACAAAAGTCACTAAAAAGGGTAAAAAAAAACATGTTTACTTTAAAATGGCACCGATTTCAACACTTAAAAGTGTGAAATAACTTGTCGAAGTCGGTACCATGCGCACAATCTTGTGATAATAGGTACTTTGAACTATCATGGAACCGACTTCAACAAGTTATTTCACACTTTTCAGTGTTGAAGTCTGTTCCATTTTCAGTAAAAATAAAATATAAAAGTATTTATTATACGTATAGGCCTTTTTATTCTGTGGTATGGGATAGGAGTCCATTCCATACTCAAAAAGCTACCTTATTGAAAAAGTGCCTTAAGTTTGAACTGGTCGGTCACTTCTCCATACATACGTCGTAGGGTGATCACTCCCTTATTTGAGATTTTAAGTCCATAGTTAGAACCCCACAGCCGCGCTTTACCGCGTGGTGGAAGGGCATCTTGCGAATGATCGCCTGGCTAGGTACCACCTTCAAGTAGAAAATCTGTTGCCAAGCACCTAACGGTGTGTTCCGGCAGCTGTTCTTGAGAGCCAGCACTTCTAGGTTAGCCTGAACAACATCTTCGACCACATCATCACTTACCATCAGGTGAGGTAGTGTTCAAAGGCTAAACTATCAGGCATAAAAAAAACGATAAGGGTGAAATTAGAAAGGCGGACAAATTCTCCGTCGCATAGAGGATCAGCAAAATTAATCTAACATGGATTTGAAAAAGTTAGTACGAAAGACAGGTAAGCTACAAGCACAGGTGTAACCGCGGGGTGCAACAAGTAAATAATAAAGCATTATGAGAAACAGTGGCTATGTATGTGCGTGTGCCCGTCGAAGGGCTCAGTACGGATTTATGTTAGAAATTCGCGTGCCGCACTGGTTACCTCCATTTTTGTACGTAACTGGATCTTATAGGGTTGTAAAGTTACTACAAAGTGAATTCTTAATAAACTTAGTCGTCAAGTGCTGCGTACTCTTTTTTAACATTAAATTACCGCACGAGCGCTTTTTGAAGTTTTTTTTTAATAATAACAAATATTTTAAAATATTTAAAGAAAACATCAAATTAATATTTTAATAAAACACTTAAAAAATATAAAAATATTTCTAGTGACAATTCCGCCTAATTTTCCTGTTAAGCCGACGTCAGTCATAAACGTCAAGCAGCCAAACCGGAAGAACTTTCGACGCGTTTCGCTTCTACACCAAGCATCCTCAGGAGGTCTTGACTCTACGAGCGCACGATCGAGAATGATTATTTTTTTTAAATCTTATTGTGACGGAACAAGCTCGAGGCCCACCTAATGTTAATCGGACTAACCTCTGCCTATAACAGATGCATTTCATCACAAGTCACGAATTGCACTGCGCCTGTCACTTTGAGATATAATTGTTAAGTCTCATGTGCCTGTTATTTCTCTGGCTCTCCAGGGTGGCAGCTAGCCAGGCGGACAATTTATAAAATGCCCTTCCACCATGCGGTGAAGCTCAAGCCGGCGGCGGTGGGGATCAGGGACCTGCGTCACGGCAGTTCATAGTTATTACCACTCGGCCATCATTGCTTCATAAATTACCTACTTTCTAAGAAACGTCAAAAACTTTATGATAGGTATACCTAAATAAATTATGATCTTTGCACCTTATTTATGCAGTTCATGTTTGAGGTACTACATAGGTACCCAAGTAGCAATTTTAGTTCTAGAAAGCTACTACTTTGCTACTTACTATAACCTCCTGTAGCCAGCTACACAAACTCATGCTAGCAAAGAGGTTTCGCTCCAGAAAACCTCCTGCGGACTTTAAGGTCATTGACCATTCAGAAACTAAAGGCAGTATGTCGGCTTTTTAATGTATCGCTTATAGCTACTTTAAAATTAGAAAGAAGGATTATTTTTACATTTTAGTGATAATTACTGATACGATCGATTTCACTCACCTACACTACTGGTCCCCGTCAACAAAACTTGCAACTATCAAGTCATCTAGATATGTCAAGCATCTTTCAGTTAGTTGAGTGTAAATTAAAAACTACTCAACCGATTTTAATGATATTTGTATGGGGCTATAATTGTTAAAAAGGGAGACTAAGTCTCCCTTTTGAATAAAAAAATATCTAAATCGGACTACTCTGTAAATAGTTATACACGGTCAAACAAAAAAAAAAATATATACGCGTCTACTTGAGAACGTCCATCTTTTTTGAAAGTCGGTTAATAAAAATGGTGCAGCGGTTCAATATAAATAAATAAAATTGGAAACCGCATATAGGCTTCAATTCCATTACGGATAATAGTTTACTAATAAACTATGGTGTGATGAGTTTTAAATATGTGTGTGATAGTGTGTGTGTGTATTTCACATATTTATATTATATTATACATATATTTCTCAGTAGTGAGTATATTTCCAAATATAATTTTATCGGCTGTGATAAAAGCTGAATAAAAAAAAAATATAAATGTAAAAATAGTATTAATATGACGAGTTACTGAAACTTCTTTCAATCTGACTAAACATTTCCCTTACACAAAGCGTTATTAACACCTCTTATATATTATTTAATTATAACAAAACAATATAATACTTTAAAAATGGCTAAATTTAACACATGCTTACACAATTTACAAACGAAACTAAATATGCCAAAGACTAACCCCCTTACTTATAAAAACATCGCTATGTAGTTGCTAAGTAATGGATAACTAAACAGTGTTTAAGTAATGCTTAAATATTTCTTAATTATAAACGCTACATAGCATCTGTTTAGCTAAGCAATGGATAATGAGGTCGAACGTATTTTAAACTGACAACATTGTACTAAAAAGTATTATGAATGACCTAAATGGCCAAATAGCATGTATCTAGTGCTAAATATCTTGAAATTAAAAAGTAAATATAATACTTTTCTTTGTATAGTACCACCAACTTAACTGTGCAGTTTTCGAGGGCGCTACTGGTCAAGGAAATCAACCACGAACTGTGACAATTTGAAGGAATGTTGTAGTTCTTTTTTCTGCCACCTGAACAGATAAGTTGGTGGGTCTGTAACTAAATCAGCTGATCAGAAATATGGGCGCCATCTTGTTACTTAAAATTTAAACAAGGGTGGGACGGTGTTTAAATTGACAGCTGATTTAAGCAGTACTTAGGTACTGGATAAAGTTATGTAGCGTTTATGAGTAAGAAATTTTGCTATACAGCGGCTAAGTAATGTTTAAAATTTAAGTAGCGTTTATAAGTAAGGCTGTATATGAATAACTTATGATTAACTTATATATAAGTTATTTGCATGGCTAAAAATGACCAGATACGTACAGCAGTAACGGCATATTGTACATTATGTACGTTCGAAGTACATGATTTTAAGATATAATTAAAAGGTATATACAATAGTGGCTCTGCCGTGCATCACACCCATAGCATTGCCTGCTATAGCCCAGTGGTGACAGTCATACATTTGCATTTTAAATTTAAGTGACATTTCATTTGAGAAATGCGTAAGAATAATTAGTCTGGGACTAATGCTTGACGCGAGCACGAAGCAAGGAGTACAACTTGTACCAACAAGTGCTTCAATATTGGGCGTATTCCACTTGAGGTCTATTTGTTTATTTGCGATACATTTTGATCACATTTTATGTCTATGGTCATATTAAATGTGGAACTATAGACGCAAAATTATCGATAATAACGATATTGGCACATCTTACGTCTGTGAAATACTGACACTCAAAATAGTAGTTCTGAATGTTTAATTGTTATAAAATATTACAAACAGTGTTAAATTATGCCACTTAGTCTATCTTAAAATTATTTAACCAATCTAAGAGCCTGATGATTAATTATTGGTAGCACAAAACGTAATTTGGTTCTGAAAAGATTTCGAAAACAACTAATAAGGAAATCCCAAACAGAAACTATACTTATTAGTAATAATAACAAATATTTTAAAGAAACTTTAAATTAATATTTCAGTAATATATTTAAAAAATATATCGTGTGACTATTCCGCCTAATTTTCCTGTGACATCACAAAGGCCACCCAGCCAAACCAGAACAGTTTTCGACGCGTTCGCTTCTACACAAAGCATCCTCAGGAGGTCTTGACTCTTCGAGCGCCAGATCGAGAAATTAATCTAAAATATTAATTTAAAGTTTTCTTAAAATTTTTGTAAATATAAAATATGTATTTCCACAAACTAACGCCTGTATCTATTAATTTTCTACATTTATCTTACTTTAGTCATAGAAATGGTTAAAAAGTTGTACACTTCTCTTTGCTTCCTTGAAAATAGCTTAGATACGATGCGATTCCCCGCCTGGCTTGCTACCAAGTAGAAAATCTGTCGTCGAGCACCTAACGGTGTGTTCTAGGAGCATTCCTTGAGAGCCAATGAAATTACAGGCACATGAGACTTAACAACTATGTCTCAATGTGACGGGCGCAGTGTAATTCGTCCCTTGTGATGAAAAGGATCTGTTCTAGGCAGAGGTTAGTCCGCCATCAGGTGGCCCTCGAGCTTTTTCCCTCACCATAAAATAAAAAAGCTGTCCATTTTCAGGTTATTTTAACGTACTTTTTTATATGAAACTTACAGTACCATAAGCCTGCGTGGCTAGTAAGTACGGAGCTTAAAATGCCTTACCACCTGAAGAAAAGCGTAAATAGAATTGTTTATGCCTAAAATATTGAAAAACGTTACTAGGGTATAGTAATTATCCGACTTAAAAACGAAGGTTGTTCTCAATTCGACTGTATTTTTTTTTGTTTCTGTTACCTCGGAACTCTTTACAGGGTGTACCGATTTAGGTGTTTTTTTTTTATATTCGAAAGCTGGTGCTTGTCATTTGCCATTTAAATTTGAACGATCTGACGAGTATAAGTATTTGAGGTTTGAAGTCGGTTTTGTTTTGTTAATTTTTTTACTATGATTTTAGAGCTCTGTATCTGAAGGGCAAAACGTAGAGGGATCGGTTTTGCTCTTTGGTTGTGAGACTGCTGTCTGTCCGTCTTTATGTTACTGATCTCTAGCTAGTGAATAGAATGAGTGCCGATAGGATATATTATAGCATATATATTGATTTGTTGCTAAACAGACTCAAAATATATTATGGAATAGTAAATATTATTAATAAAAATCTGTGGTGCGCCATACATGAGAAACAGGCTGGAAAAAAGCATTTGCTCCCTAGCAAGTGGAGTGATATCGTCTCGAACTCGTTGAGTAGAGTACAAATATATTATTTAATAAAAGAAATTTGATATTTTTCTGACAGAACAATACCGATAAGCATTTTTTTTTAAATAGACCTACATAGGTACATTTTCTGTTTGTAATTGTGCATTACAGACTATATAATACATTTCAGATTTCGAAGCAATATTAAAATTTTATTACTTGGTCCAATAGCATCAGCGGAATCGAAGCGCTTTGTATGGCGGCCTTCTTAATTTTGTATTATCCGGCATTTTATATTTTTAACAGGAGTCCTTTAACATTTCTCCCGACTCCCTAGGCCTTTACCATTTTCTCAAACGCGTGTGAAGAATATTTGTATGGTAGCAAATCGTTGAAATCAAAATGAGCTCAAAAATTGCACTGTCAGCGAAACAAACAAGTTAGTGGAATAAATCTAGTTTTTTCTAGTTGACAACCCTGGGCTAGTGCCCAACTATCGGAGCTAAATTTATTTTGCCAGAGTCGTGATTTGCGAGACATTATGATAAGTGGTTGAACGCCAGTAGAGCAATTAGAACGGGACATATATATCTACTTAAGTTTAATATATTTAGGTAAGTATAGGTACGACAAACTTACTGATTTGATCTTAATATTGTGAATGTGATGTTATCATTTTGAATTATTTGAGATATTCAATTCTAGTACACAGAAAAAAAGGAATACTTGAGCCAACGCAGTGTGTTTTTATTCAAGAATATTTGTGATTCATATATATTGAAAACAATATATTCTTGAAAACAGAACACAATATTCTCAGGAATATATTCTTGAATCAAAGTATATATTGCATTCTTCTTTGGAGAAATCGTTAAAGTGTTTAAATATGAATATGGTTAGTTTTGAATCCAAGAATCTTACCATAAATATTCGTAAGTGAAGCACCTTAATTACATTCAACAAGAATATTTAAAAATATTTCAAGAAAGAATATAGAAATTTTATTTAGAGAATAAAATGTTAACAGAAGAATTCCTATTTTATTGTTAGAAGAATATTTTCGTTATCTTGAAATAATAATTTGAATACTTTATGTGAAGAAATATTTCTTGGGTCAAAACAATATTCCTAAGAATATTCGAGTGTAATATCAAGACTCGATTATTTTTCAGTTCAGAATATATTCTTGTTGTAATACAGCATTGTCTTGAATTTATTAAGACAATGTATATTCTTGGCTAAAGAAGTCTGTTTTTTCTGTGTAAGGTATGTGATACAAATAAGCCCTACTACATAATAAGGCCTCTAGCAAAAAATCAAGTCTCTGGCACGAACAGATATTTTCGAAGCAATGATGGCCGAGCGGTCATAGCTATGGACTGCCGTGCCGCAGGTCCCTGGTTCGATCCCCACCGCGGGCTTGAGCTTCACCGCATGGTGGAAGGGCATTTTGCGAATGCCCGCCTGGCTAGCTACCACCCTCAAGTAGAAAATCTGTCGCCAAGCACCTAACGGTGTGTTCCGGCAGCAGTCCTTGAGAGCCAGTGAAATTACAGGCACATGAGACTTAACAACTTTGTCTCAAGGTGACGGGCACAGTGCAATTCGTCACTTGATGAAATGCATCTGTTTTAGGCAGATGTTAGTCCGATTAACATTATAGGTGAGCCTCTAGCTTGATCACAATAACATAAAAAAAACAATGGATTTACCATAATGTCAATGCTTTGGGTGTTATAGAGGATATAAAGAATGAAAATTCACAGCTAAGGGTAATTCACCTAAAGCTGTATCTTTATTATTTCTTATAATATTAAATAGCTATGTTTAAAAGTTATATTTAGGTATTAGTCCTATGTGCATCGCATATTAAAGCCAGTACCTTCTTATAAGTATTTTTTGCAGATATGATATATATTCGTAACTATGTACAAATTGAAGAGTAGTTACAGTAAATGCATTTAGAATATTATTTATGATATCATCATAGTTTCCAAGAGAGCTGAAAAAGGCCTTTAAAAAACAATCCAGGGGGCTAACTCCCATCTCCTAGTTCAGGCTTATTCTAAACTTACATTAAAATTTTAATTTGTACTACCGCATGTCACTTTAGTAAACATACATTAGAACTTCAACGTGAGAGTGGGCTGCATGCATTGAATCGAGGCATTTGTGCGATAGAGATAGCGCTATATTAACGTTATTGTTTCGTGACGGCCGTGGTACGAATCTTAGTATCAATTTTTTTGTTTTTTTTTTTAATAATGATGTTGGTTTTCCATAATAGTTTTTAAAAGGTGGGAGTTGGGCCCCAGGCCTAATTAGACGCAAGGCTATTATTTTGTTTCAGTAATAATAAGGTATGCAATTCAAAATCACAAAATTATTTTACAGTTTGTTTAAATTTGTAAGATGCAACACTTGCTGTCGTAATGAGATAATTATTTGGAGGTTAAAAGGCTATAAGTCCATTTGAAATAAGGCAGGCCTTATTTGTATGCGAAAGTTTGTGTTTGTTAATATATACGCGTTGTAAGTATTTGTTACAAGTTCATTTATGTTATACTGCTGATATAATAGCCTTGGACCTCACCTGATGGAAACTAATGAGGTCGAAGGCGGGAACTGGTGCACAAGAACAACTGCTGACAGTTTTTCTAATTGAAGGTGATAGCTAGCCAGGCGGGCGATCGCTAAATGCCTTACCAGCATACAAAGCCTCTCTGAAGCCTTAGGTTTATTGCTTTATGGTAAGTTATAAATAACCTCCCTTATAACGAAATCCAGTACATAAATATATATTTCAATATTTATGTACCGTAAAAAAGTACTTGTCATGTTAAGATGGCAGATCTTCAGAAGACATTGCTGCCCACAAACTGAAGTGTTCGTAGCGAAGTTTACTTAGCTGTTCTTAACCGATCAGCAAAGTTAAGCAACGTCGCCCGCGGTCATGTGTTGGATGGGTGACCGCTAGTGACATTACTACTGAGCGCTTCCGTGCTTCGGAAGGCACGTTAAGCCGTCGGTCCCAGTTATCGTCTTAGGATGGCAGACGTTATACCGTGGATGTAGTGCATTTTGCGAATGCCCGCCTGGCTAGCTACCACCCTCAAGTAGAAAATATGTCGCCATGCACCTAACGGTGTGTTCCGGCAGCTGTCCTTGAGAGCCAGTAATTCTAGGTTAGCCTGAACAACATCTTCGACCACATCATCACTAACCATCAGGTGAGATACGGGTCAAGGGATAATCGATCAGAAAAAAAAAAATGGAATTTTTCTTTCGAGTTCTGGTATTTTCTTACGACTAACACAGGAAGATATTCTAGCCCGGCACGACAATACGCGCCATATCAAATTCTTTTGTGGAATTACGCAAACTTGCGGGTAGCTGGTCTATCAACGAGAATCCACCAAAGTGTATTGTCTGAATATTTTCCCACCCGATCAAGAGGTAGGAAAGAGTTGTCTAACGACCTTCTCTGTTAACGATTTTCTCTTTAGGTATCCCTGAGTTTCTATCAATATATTTAGGCCATCGGAAAAAAATACACCGGTTACTTGTGAAATACCTAACCTACCACCTTTTTGTGGATTTAGGGTTAAACCTTCCTATGTTAAACTATTACATTAAAAAGAAGGCTTTTAAATCGTTTTCGAATAAAATTAAATTTATAATCAAGCTAATAAAATTAAAAAAAATTTATTATCAGATCTAAGAAAAAGCAAGCTTGTAATCAAGAGCAACAGTGATATATTAACAGTTTAAAATAACAAGTACCTACATACAGCCATAATGTATACCGCGTCAATAGCTACCGGTTGATTCATTACAGTGCAATTAAGGAGCAGATAAGAGTTGTAATTACGTATGCTAATCGCGGACTTAATTCGCTGCACTTGGAGTAAGAGAGCGTTTAGCTGGGAGAAGATACGGGTGCGACAATTTGTCGCAAGCTGCGTGCTGATGCGACTGAAAACGCGCGCCTAGACGAGTTTGGGTCGCACCTTGACTAAAAATATATTAGTCAATAGTGATTTCCTAAGAAAAACCGTTCTTATAGGCATCTGATATTACATATAATAGGTATTAAATGATATTAAAAAAATAACATTAAATGCTCGTATAATAACGTTTAAAAATACGTCACTAAAACCGGCCAACCCATTTTTTTTTTATTTTGTAATACTTTTACAAGGTATTTTATTATGATGTTTATATATTAATAATAAACTACAAAACTAAATACAACATGACAGCTTCTACAATGAATTCATCAACCTTGTCATTTTTATTATGGTTCTAAAAACTACTATATGTACTGAGTGCTGCTGTGCTTCGGATGGTACGTCCAAAAACTACAATAGATACCGGGTAGTCTTTTGGGTGGTTTGGGAACTCTGACACTGCATGATGGTAGCCTAGCTAGCGATCACCCTTAACTAGAAAATATGCAGCTGGCTTTATGATCCAGTTTCTGGTTCTAGGATAGGCATATCATATTTTACCTAAGATCAGAAAACAAGGGAGATATGTAATGGAGGCGTGGCACGTGAGAACGCATCTGGCCCAAATCAGGCTTGATTGTAAGAAAACAATTACGCGCTTAGTACAAATCAATAAATGAATCAGTTCTTCCGATAACGCAATGGATCAGTGTTTTAACACCTATGTGTGTGTGTGTAACTAGTGGCCGTAGCTACAGGCTGAAGCACAACTAGTTTTTGCATGTGTAGGATTAGTTAAACTTATTGTTTTTATTGATGTGAGAGTGAAATGGGTGAGAGAGACGTGGAGACACTTTTATGTGAACAAACACGGACTGACGGCAAATCTCCCTCGTTTCTCTGATCTGTGTATATTACCATAACACATACCAGGTGAGATTGTGGTCGATGCCTAACCTATATTTTTGTCACCGTTAGCAATTGTTCTGCTTCTCTCAACCTGAACCCTCTCAACGATTCTACAACTACATACGTGTTTTTTTTCTAAAGTCGCATTACTGGTAAGCACTATTATGTCTGACCCTTACTCTCTGTTACCCAGGCGGCTGCTGTACGCCCGCTGGCCGCCCTTGTTTGCATTACTGGTATATTATCGTTATATTTATATCTAATTATAAATTAATATTGGATAGGTGCCTGTTACACGAGTTGCGGTAAAAATGTGATACATGTGGAAAATTCTACTAATATAATAAATAAAAGTTTATAAAATATGTGATTGTCCCTTAGGTCCCTATTACACTACCCTATTTAAAGGATCATAGTCAAAGCTGTGTCACAACCAACAAAATTAAAGACAGTTTCTGAAAAGCTGGAAACAGCAAACACGTGTTGGAATCAATTTTTGAAACGCTTGTAGCGAAGTTTACTTAGCTGTTCACAACCGATCAGCAAAGTTAAGCAACATCGCCTGCGGTTATGAGTTGGATATTACCGCTAGTGATATTACTACTGAGCGTTTCCGTGCTTCGGAGGGCACGTTAAGCCGTCGGTCCCGGTTGTCGTCTTAGGATGGCAGTGGTTATAGCATGGTGGTAGGGCATTTTGCGAATGCCCGCCTGGCTAGCTACCACCCTCAAGTAGAAAAATCTGTCGCCAAGCACCTAACAGTGTGTTCTGGCAGCTGTCCTTGAGAGCCAGTACTTCTAGGTGAGCCTGAACAACATGTTCGACCACATCATCACTTACCATCAGGTGAGATAGTGGTCAAAGGCTAACTTATCAGGCATAAAAAAAAATACACAAAATTGACAATTCTTGTGTGTCCTACACGTGTCGGTTAGAAATGCTGGCAATTTTGATTTGGTGGAGATTTTTGAAGTTGCCTCCTTTGGGGATATAAGTTTAGCTATGATCATATATGTATGATTGTGTAAAAGGGCCCTTACATTCGGTATACTATAATTTTAAACATTTTGATATACGTAAGTATATGTTTTTCAGATACAATATAAAGTTGTTGGTTACCTTACGTGGTTGACCGTTGAAGGACGGCAAAGATATATAAATTCATATAATTATTATTTATATTTTTAGTATATTTTTATCTATTTACCCCGATTTCAAAGTACATATATTTTTTTACTTATATCGTTTTAATAGCCATAGTCCTTCTATTGCTACTAACAACAAAATGCTTACAATTTTAATAAAAATTAAACCACTTGAATCCTTATGTTTAATGGTAGATAAGTAGTTAATCTTTCACGCAAAAACGACTGAATGGATTTTAATGAAACTTTACAATAGCTTACATATCAGAATAACACATAGGCTATAATTTATAAAGATATTGTGTGAATTGTCCAAAATATAACAATAAGTTTAGTGTCAATCAAGTGAGTAGGTAAAAAACTAAACATTCTAGCGTGCGCTGCTAAAACCTATAGTAGGTATTACACATTCGTAAAGTATAAAGATAATGTTTATATTAAATTGTCCTACAAAAAAAAACCCGTGACAGCATATCCCTATCTTTTATGTGTAAGCCATTATCGCCAAAATAGTGAACCTCAATATATATTACAAAAAAATATTATATATTTCTAATGCAATATGCATATTAGGTAGTAACAAATTTATCTTTATCAAACTAATATTGTAAAAGTGACGTTTGTGAGTGTGTTTGTACGTCTATTGCTTCTTCACGCTCAAACGGCTGAACCAATTTTGATGAAATTTGTTATGTAGGAGGTAGATGAGACGCTGGATTAACACATCATATGATACTTTTTAAAGATATAAAGAAGTTTTATTAGCCCTTCAGTAATTTTTTTACAGGCAAGTCCAAATTACATTTAATACATATAACTACTTAAATAATTCTAATTAGGTCTATGTAAATAATTGATAAAATTTTTATAATCGTAATATTTTTACACTTAATATAGTTAAATAATTTACAGTTAAAACGTTTGCACTTGTCCTAAGAACAAAGATTCTACAAGCTGCATTGACATATATTCTTTTAATGTGTAGAAGGGATTGTTTTCAAAAAAGTTCTTAAGTTTTAGTTTGAACAAACTATATTTTAAGGTGGTCAAGCTTTTTGGTAATTTATTATACATCAGTATTTTCGAATAACGACCTTGTTTCTATACTTTAGCTAATCTGATTTATCATCATCCGATGTAACCGCGGGGTTCAGATAGTCCTAAATAATTGTAATGTTGTCTTATGTTTTCGCGACTATTACACACAGTAATTAAACAACTTTAAACGGTTTAAATCGTGATTCACTGTGTCACTGAGTCACCTGTGACCACGATCACTCCGTATTCCATTTGAGTTATTTTCGATAATTTTGACCACATTGTCTATGAACCATAGACACAAAATGTGATCAAAATTATCGAAAATAACGAATTTAGCGTCAAATGGTATACGCCCTACGAAGTGTTTGAAACGTCGGGACAAAAGTAATAACAAATATATAGTACCACCAACTTAACTGTGCAGTTGGCGAGGGCGCTGCTGGTCAAGGAAATTAAATACAAACGGTCACAATTTGAAGGAATGTTGTAGTTCTTTTTTCTGCCACCTGAACAGATAAGTTGGGTCTGTACACGATTTAAAGTTGGTTAATTACGAAATATTTATAAGTCAAGTAGTTTTATCCAAAATTTAACCAAAAACTAATCCAGTTTCTGCAAAAAATACTATTATGATAATCTGAAGTAATCCTTAACTATAACTACGAGTATATTAACACTATATATAGGTAAAGTTAAGAGAAAATATACATTTATTTTCATTTATACCTATTTGATAATTCTTAAATTCTCTCGATGCTGAAAAAACGCTTCGGCGTCTTAGAAACGTTCAAAAAGTGAGTTTAGTATCCCGTGTATCCAAAGGACAGAACGGAGACTGTTAATGAGACCGACCTGTCTATTGTCTGTTCGACCGTTCATCGTCTGTAAGTCAACAGACAACCTATAAGTCATTGCAGACTCACAGGCAGTCCAAATGCCCCAGCCCACTGCCAGTTTGCAGCGTACCCAGCATGCTGGCATTATTGCCCGTTGAATTGCAATGCTTATTCTAAATATATAATTTAATTAACGATTTCCTTCCTCGATAACACTAATTGCGCCATTATAAATTGTAAGTATATAATGTGTTTACACGTTAAGGGTGTATTCAGAATAGGTATATCCATAAATCTAAATATCATCTTATTTTGAATACTAAATACATCTCAAAACACATAAGTGATCTTGATATTAGTTTCTAAGCTTACTATTTGTCAGTTTTCCGTAAATCCATCCATCTTATATATTTTAATGTACCTAGAGCTAAGAATTATCGTTAGTTTTAGGAAAAGCATAAATTGTAAAGATGTCTCTTGAAATTAATCTCAAATGCAAAATTTCAATGAATTAAGATAGAATTAGACCTTTATTGTACCTGCTACTTATCTATTTTTGTTCATTGCTGATAAGATAACCTTTCACAACTCACATATTGGTAAGCGTGGATTTGGTGAAAGAAGTTAGTCTAAATCTAGCACGAGGCTCTCGAGGGCAGCTGATGGAACAAATTGTCCAAGCAGCAGACTGACAGACATTTTCTTCAAAAACTCTTGTTCAGAAGGTTATTGCCATTTTGTAGCTATTTGCCATATGATGTTCAACTATTTACGCATTGAGTAGTTTTACTATTAACGTACTTACTTATAAAAAAAACAGAGGCCTGAAAAATAATTTGGCCCGAATCCAAAAGTAAGTTATATTTTCTGTTTATGTTATGGCTGAGTCAAGTTTTATAGTTTTTTTTTTTAAATATTATTGTGACAGAACAAGCACGAGGCCCACCTGATGTCAAGGGCTATCCTCTGCCTATAACAGATGCATTTCATCCCAAGTGACGAACAGCACTGCGCCCATCACCTTGAGACATACTTGTTTAGATAAGTCTCATTTTGCCTGTAATTTCACAGCTCTCAAGGACTGCTGCCGGAACACACCGTTAGGTGTTTGGCGATAGATTTCTACTTGAGCTTGGTCGCTAGCCAAGCGGGCATTCACAAAATGCCCTTCCACCGTGCGATGAAGCTGAAGCCCGCGGCGGGATTCGAACCATGGACCTGTTGCGCGGCAGTCCATAGCCAATGCCACTGAGCCATCACTACTTACAAAACCTTCCGGAATAGTTCTTCTACCAAGCGAAACCTTAACCTACTTCAACACGTGCCAATAATTGGCGACGCGTGCAGATATATAGATATTTAAATTACTAGTAATTAATTATAACAAGTGATGCGACTGACATCTAGTTTTCTTGATATCGGGCTCTGCTCTGCAGTCATACTGGCGTTGAAAATTGATACCGACTCGTATGATATCATTTTTTAATTAAGTAATGATCTAGTTTTCTCAACCCTCATCAAAGAGTCCAATACTACGGAAAGAGCTGTTTCATGTTAAAACAGAATAAAAATGCATAAGTTTTCATTCCCTTGCATATTTCATATACAAATCCACTCACATAAAAGTTTTCGGAGAGTTTCGAAAACCACTTGGACAATTTTATTTCTTTAGCATACCTAATACTATTTATTTCTAATGAATATTAATAGTACTTACAAAAGAATAAAAAAAAAAAACTAAATCTATATATAACCTAAAAAGGTTATAGTAAAAAAATACTGTTAGTTCCATTTTCTACCAGGAGACCATGATAAGTAGAAAACAGAGAAAACAGTTCATATCACTGTCTACTTCCCTTGCATACATTTTGTCGCTTGATTAAAGAAACTTTCATCAGTGCAATTCTATTGAAAATTAAAGAACTGCAACACATGGTCAAGTCATAATGCCTTACTGATATAAAGATCTAAAAAAAACTAAAACAGACCTCCTTTGCCGAGAGGAAAATCATCAATGTCTCTAACCAAAATAAAAGCACCACATTACGACCACAAATAATTCAACCATAACAAAATTGAGACCAATAAAACTTCAACTCCTTATACCAGTATTTTTACCCGCTAGCATTCAATTTAATATTTATAGCACAGCTAATTGACACGATGAAATCAGTTCAACTTTCACCTCTGCAAAAAATACGAATATTGGCACCGCAACATACGACGAAGTCGATGTGGCGTCCATACAAAATTAAACCTTTATAACTAAAGCAGCTATCTGATAGACGGAAATAAATTGGACATCAGAATAAGCAACGTCGCTGTAGGCATCAACATAAGAAACGCAGTATCTAGCATTATTAACTGAATCCAATTTGGGTAGTAAATTTTACCACCCACCGGAACACACTAAATTTCTACTTGCTAATGGTCTACCAACCAGGTAAACATTGACTAAATACCCTAGGTACCTACCACCATGACGGGAGTGAACACGCGTCGAGTGTGCCATTTTACGATTGCTCGACCGGCCAACATCCAGTAGAAAATCGGCTGCTAAGTACCTAATAGCATACTACAGGCTACTGTCCTCGAGAGCTAGTAATAACATGTTTAACCATATTTAGGGTTCCGTACCCAAAGTGTAAAAACGGGACCCTATTACTGAGACTTCGCTGTCCTTTCGTCCGTCCGTCCGTCCGTCTGTCCGTCCGTCCGTCCGTCTGTCTCCAGGCTGTATCTCAAGAACGGTGATAGCTAGATAGTTGAAATTTTCTCAGATGATGTATTTCTATTGCCGCTATAACAACAGATACTAAAAATGAAATATAATAAATATTTAAGGGGGGCTCCCATACAACAAACTTGATTTTTTTACCGTTTCTTTCTCGATACTAATAATGGTGACAGGTAGACGCTTTAAGTATTCACAGAATATTTAGTTTTTATAAAGAGAATTTATTTTATTTTATTATTTACATTTAAAAATATAAATATTAAAATAAAATAAATAGTTAAGGGGGCTCCCATTCAATAAAAGAGATTTTTGCCATGCCTACCCAGCTCAATCGAACACTGCGAAAAGGGTCTGTAACTTGCAAGATTAGGTTACAGATAATGGTACGGAACCCTTCGTGCGCGAGTCCCATTCGCACTTGGCCGGTTTTTTCTTCTTACTTACCAGTGAGTGGGTGAGTGAGTAGGAGTCGAAAGAGTTACGTATATGTTATTAATTTATACCCCTCGTATCATCACTTTAGGAGGTTATGCAAGGCTGCAAACATTTATTTGGCGCGAGTATTTGTATAGAAATTTAAGGAAGCGAAGGATTCTAAGATAATAATATAGAATTCTGAGCGGTTTCAAAGATATGAGACGCAAAATAACTTTGCTGCCGAGGGCAACACCCAATTTTGCACCTCATTTCAGCAAGGAAAATGCTGGGTGCAAAAATACAGCTTAAATAATGTAGGAAATTTTCTTTAAGTTATTGTAAAAAAACAAAGTTTAATGACTAAAACTGATAATATTTAAAGTCAACGATTTTTTCTGTACTTTCCTCTAGGATTTAATATCATAACCTTTTCCACGCTAGCATATAAAAAGCACTTCTCCACGCGGATTTCGAAGGATAAGCAACACGATACCGAGCTTGTGAGGTAATAAGAAAAAGTTTTATTGCTTTCAAGAAATAATATATTCCATTTTACCACTATACAATTTTCCATATTGAAAATTATTTTTCATTTATCTTATCAGAACTTTAAAGTGCTCTAAAATGCAGAAACGCATGTAAAGTTTTAAGATCAATAGTATCAGATGCATTTTTGTCACATTATTTTGACAATGACGCAAAACAAATGTGACATATACTCAGTTAGCATCTGCCCTAGTAGGATTATGCTGAAAAACAGCGCAGCTTATTTTCTTGCAAAAAGGGACTACACAAGCTGAGTATAACCCTGTTTAAAATTCAATAAGTTTTTTTAAGTATTATTTCGTGTAAATTTGGTGATGGCAATAAATTGATTTTATATTTATGTTATTTTATTGATAATTTTCGCAATTACCACTAGCATGCAGCCTTTATAGCGATGATAGATATCGCATGCAACTCTACGAAGATAGATATCACCACAACGGCTGATAACAACAGGTAGGTAATTATATTACAAAATTACAAATTTACGAGATAGAAAATTATAGTCATGTGCGAAACCCGCGTCAGAGTCCATCCACCCCTATATAGGGGTGGATGGACGCGTGTTCGAATCCCGCCGAAACTTTTAATTTTGTAATGTAATCCGCCGAGCAGGCGTTATTGCAAACATAACAATATTAAAAAAGACACGTAATTCATTATCGAGGTAACACTATTATTTACTTCGAATTCGGATTGTCATGGAACAGTCTTGCCTGTTTTCCATTAAGTGTAATACTATAATATATAATAAGATAAGGATGTACCACTGCAATAAAAACATAGTAAAAATATTGATAGCACCTACCTAGCATCACTCACTTGAATGTTACAGACCCACCAACTTATCTGTTCAGGTGGCAGAAAAAAGAACTACAACATTCCTTCAAATTGTGACAGTTTGTAGTTGATTTCCATGACCAGTAGCGTCCTCGAAAACTGCACAGTTAACTTGGTACTACTAATACTAAAATCGCCGTACTGATAATATACTAGTGTTTCACCGTCATACTGCACAAGGCGATACTGCTTTCTCCACTATGACAGCCGCGCCTGTAAATGCAGCTACGTATAAATTCATTACTTCGAGGGGGTTAGCCGTTGCCATTAACTGGCAAACACTGGAATCGCATCTGATATCACCGCATTGACAGCTGATCAAAGAATTCATTACCACTCTATTAACTGTTGATTCGGACTATTCGCGTTACAGTTCTGCCCTCACTGATTTGCATTGTGTATTTAAAGGACTTTCCACTGAATAAAATAATGGGTTTCCCGATTCACATTAGTGTGAGTTCAAATACAGAGTTACTGCATGCATTCTATTCTAATCTTTAATCTTTCTCGTGAGGAGGTACAATTGCATTTATGTTTTGTGGTGAATGAGGACGTTATGGCTGGTGATCATGATATTAAAGGCATATTTACCGATTTCAATAACAGTGGGAGGTACTCAATTCGCCTGTTTTTTATGTTTATTACCTCATAACTTTTAACTGGGTGAACTGATGTTGATGATTATTTTTGTATTCCCATTTAAATTTCATCAAAATCGGTCTAGCTGTTTTTGAGTTCAATAACTGAATAATATTTTCCTCTCTTGATTTTCAAAATTATTCTGCATGTAAAATCATTTTGTATGGGAATTCTTATTCTGACATTAGGAGATAAAATACATAATTTATGTCTTAGCATCCGCAGTGGACGATACCGACGATTTCTATTGTTATAATTATGCACGAAACCAGAAGCATAGATATATAAGGCACAAGGATAAAGGTACATCCAAAATTTCACCGAGTTTGAACACTTGGTATTTAAAATATCTCGCCAGAAACTACATTTGTTTAGAAATTGCTTCGAAGACTAGCACGCCTAGTGTATTTACTAGCCTTAAAACCATCAAGCCTGATTAAGTTTAAATCTTCTGTCGCCAAAGACTCTGTCGCCAAGCACTTAAAGATGTGTACCTACTTAGAAGTCAGTTCCTATTATTTATAGCATGGTATGGAAGGGCATATTGCGATGGCCCGCCTAGCCAGGCGAGCAGAAAATCAAGTAGAAAATCTGTCGCCAAGTGCTTAACGCTGTGTGCCGGCAGCTGTCCTTGAGAGCCAGTGAAATTACAGGCCCATGAGATTTAACAACTATGTCTCAAAGTGACGGGCGCAGTGCAATTCGTGACTTGTGATGAAATGCGTCTGTCAGGCAGAGGTTAGTCCGCTTAACATCAGGTGGGCCTCGAGATTGTTCCGTCACAATAACATAATAAAGTCTGTTTTACCATCTTTGACAACATCATCACATACCATCAGGCGAGGTTTAAATAGATAAAAAATAATAAGCTGGGAAAGTGAAATAATATCGTAAATTGATACAATTATTTTTAATCAATTCTGTACAGAGACAGGGTGCTGAATGTAGTTGACGTTTTTTGGTTTCATACTTAATTATTAACAAAATATCGAAAAAGTATGTATTGGAGCAATGGCGATGGAACTTTGCAGTTGGAGTTCGATTCCAATCAATATTTCAACGGAGAGTGTTTGGGTTTTGTCGGATAGGTATCTGTTGGTTATTCAGTAATTTTTTATGTATATGAAATAGGACAGCAGAAATGTATAATCCAGGAATTTTTTGTTTACGTATATGAAATAGGACAGCAGAAATGTATAATCCAGGGAAATATTTTTTACGTATATGAAATAGGACAGCAGAAATGTATAATCCAGGGATATATTTTTTACGTATATGAAATAGGACAGCAGAAATGTATAATCCAGGGAAATATTTTTAGGGGATACCTTATCACGACGAATTAGTTAAGTACCAGAGAGTCGTAACTACTGCAGGCGCCACATAAAAAGCTGTAAGAGACGTATCTTAAGTCCTCTTTTGATAGTCTATAATGTAGTAGGTACGTAGGATAAGATTGCTATCTGAATCTCAAAAAAGCTATCTGAACAAATTCGACCCTGCCTGATATCCTGCCTCAGATTAAGGGGGAGGGGGGGGCAAACCGGAACCAGCAGTTTCAGGGGGCGCTAAAATCATGATATATTATGTTTAAAAATAAAAATTCCGCCACGAAGCGCCTACCATGCCTCGTTGTCGTTGGCTCACCGTCTACTGTAAGAAAAGGGTTACGCAGGACCACACCAAAAGTGAACTTGTGGACTCGAGATGTCGATTCGAGGTTTGCCTTGTCAACAATTGACGTATTTTTATTTTTTACTGCATATTTATTGAAGGGTTCAAATCTTCCACTCACGAACAATGAATATTTGTGAGTTTAGAAAGTAATTTACCTCAAACGCCGGAGAGAGGTCCGCACCTCTCAAGTTTCTGCCCGGGTTTAAAAAAAAACCTATCTCGAACTCTGGAGACAATTATCTTTATACTGCAAATTTACTAAAATGTTGTTATCTTCCTATCCACAAAAACGCCTTATTTATTTGTGAGTCTTTTTAAGTAATTTTTCTTTAAGTAAATTCAGGTATTGAGGGGCACCACTGTCAAGTTTTTGCCCCTATTCGAAAGCATCGTAGACCCGAGGTTGCTGCTAGCTAGGATGCCCTTAATAAATGAATGAGGGTAACATTAAGTCTTGGAGGTTGCCAAATACTACCTAACCTAATATCAAGTCCAATAATCCTTAGAACCAGAAAAATATAGTTTTGCAAAGTGAAAGACCTCCAAACTTATTAAGTTCAATTGAAAATTAAAATCTTGACTGAGCAAAGGCAACGGTGTAGTTTAGGTGTTGGAATTAGGGCCATATTAGGACTCAAAAACATGTCAGGAATCACATATTTTGCTGTATTTATGACATCGATATAGGTTTCAAGAATAGGGCGTGTTGTTAATTTTTAATATAAAAAGTGATAAATTGTGTGATGAGCTCAGCAGCAAAGTTATTTTGCGTCTTGTATCTTTGAAACCTTCGGTACGCACAGGGTTCTATGTAAAAAAAGACCTAGAATCCTTCTCTTCCTCAAGTGCCAAGTTTCAACACAAATAACATATTGGCAGCCTTGCATACCAAATAACTATTTAAGCCAGTTGAAAATTAAATTAAAACCAATGAATATTACCTTGCGTATGTTCTTCCTTCTACAGAATGAATATCAATTCTTTATTTATTTACCATCCTATAATAAATAATTCTAAATCTATTTCATACGGGACGGGATACCTACTAGAATACTCAAAATATTATTTAAAATGTAAGATTTCTCTTCATCCTAGGGTAGGCGACACTACCTGAGACACGACGATTGATAGATTATAATATAATAAATATATTTATTCGTAGGTATGCTTGTGTGAATCCTGACATGCTTGTAGTAGCCTGGCATCAGCGGAAATGTAACATGTAATTTTTGTGAAGCTACCTTTGCACCCATGGCCCATGATTGTAGCGCAAATGAATGATAGTTATTTTATTTTTCGATTGTCCGTTGCGGTTCGGCCGCCGCTCGTCCGTCCAAGAATTAATCACGGACGCGCCCGTACCGCCCGGTGGGGTTGAAACCGCGACAATCTGCGCTCTTTTGAATACCAAAAAGCGATTTTTTTCGCATTTTTTCTATTCAGCGCCAATAGTTTTTTGCGGTTGATGACCGTTGCCTCTTTTATGAATACGCTCTGTTGTTTTAATGGGCTGTGCGAGTGATGGGGATTGCCTCGGATGGGAGGGCTTGAAGGTTCGTTTGATGTTGGTTTGATAGATTTTGAAAATGTTTACTTAAATAGTCATTTCTGCGTACAAATGAAATTATAGATTAGTAAATGACGTTCCCGATTCTGGGAATCGGCTCATATGAATTCGGTAGATTTCTTAGGTTTTATGAAGGGTTAGTTTCTGTTAATTAATTTCTTAACCTTTATCACTGTATCAGCCGGAACTCAACCGCAGGAATAACTCCACCAGGGGAAGGAAGGGAACATTTGCCATAATCCCAAAATGTTTCAGGTGACTTGAAATGTGAATGTGAAAAGTCTACAGGACGTTCAAGTTTACGACTATATATAAGTACTAGATATAGAGTAACAACGCAGCTATCGCAGATTGGGTTTGACAGCTCCGCATAGCATCAAAATTTTTCTAAGGTTAAGTAAAACGTAAGTTTTGACCAACACTATAGCTAGAATTAAAAAAATGTCTTAAATAATAAGCATTGCAATATTACTAAATTACAAATAGACGAGAGGTAAAATTAAAGTTGTGTGCGGGATTCGAACCCGCTTCTATCCACCTCTTATATTTGTAATTTTGTAATGTAATCCACAGAGCATGCGTTATTACACACATAAAGGTCGAAGATGTTGTTCAGGCTAACCTAGAAGTACTGGCTCTCAAGGACAGCTGCCGGAACACACCGTTAGGTGCTTGGCGACAGATTTTCTACTTGGAGGGTGGTAGCTAGCTAGCCAGGCGGGCATTCGCAAAATGCCCTACCACCATGCATGCCCATTTTAAAAAAGCATGGAAATAGGTACCTCATTTATCACTTTATGAAATAATCATAGCATATCTAGCTATGCTTTTATTTTCTCTGACTATTTTAGTTCAAGTTTTTCCACCTACCTACCTACACGTTTTGTTTGTAATTGTCAATAAGGACAACATAGTCGAATAGAATAGAAATATGGAAGTCATGCATATGCATACTGCGATTGTGTGATAACATTTTGTTATTTTAAACGACAAGGAGAAGATGGAGTGGTTATCAACTAGACTACTGGGACTTCATAATGACCAAAAGAAGTGCTTTTACGAACTCTTAACTATCGTAATGTTGTCGCTATACGTCTATGATTATAAATATGATTGGAATCACTAATCTTTTAGACTTATTTTTTTTCTTTTTTAATGTTATTGTGACGGGACAAGCCCGTGGCCCATCTGATGTTAAGTGGACTAACCTCTGCCTATAACAGACGCATTTCGTCAACGACGAATTGCACTGTGCCGTCACACTGAGACGTACAGTTGCTAGGTCTCATGTGCCTGTAATTTTACTGGCTCTCAAGGCCTGCTGTCGGAACACACTGTTGGGTGCTTGGCGAAAGATTTTCAACTTGAGGGTGGTCGCTAGCCAGGCGAGCATTCGCAAAATGCCTTTCCACCATGCGGTGAAGCTCAAACCCGCGGCGGGATTCGAACCATGGACCTGCTGCACGGCAGTCCATAGCCAATGCCACTAAGCCATCACTGCTTCAAAATCTATTATTTTTCCCGTGGGGTGCCGAGCTAGAATGTTACCCCCCATCTCTACCCGTGGGTGTCGTAAGACGCGACTAAGGTTAACACACCAGAAGAAGGGCAGCAGTGCTATCTGAGGAACTGATATCTCACACTGCGATCCCCAAAACGCCTGCCAAGCGTGGGGATCATGGCAAACCTCCCCATATCGGGCAGTGGACTATCCTGCTGATACAGTAACCTTTTAGAGCAAGTTTTTAACCTTTCGTCCCCCAGTTTTACGACCGGGTGTCTTCCGAGCGGTTGCTTGGCAATCAAGATTTTTCTTTATGGTACAGAGACGGAACGCGCACGAAGCGCACTTGATGTTAAGCGGTAACCTCTTTCTATAACAGATCTATATCGTCACAAGTGACGAACTGCACTGCGGCCATCATTTTGGAACATACAGTTGTAAGTCTCATGTGCCAGTATATTAATCTCTCCATAATTAAGTACTTACTGGACTAGGAGTGCCGACGGAACACACAATGAGGTGCTTGGCGATAGGTTTTTGATTTTTTGAAGATTTTAGAATATTGTGAAAATGCTCTTTCACCTAAGGATTATTATTATACCATAGCTATTGTCGCTCGGCTGTGACTTTTTTTTTTTGTTTTTTGTTGAGGCCCAAATGATGTTAAGTGGACTTACCTCTGCCTATAACAGATGCATTTCGTCAACGACGAATTGCACTGCGCCCGTCACAGTGAGACGAACAGTTGTTAGGTCTCATGTGTCTGTAATTTTACTGGCTCTCAAGGACTGCTGTCGGAACACACTGTTAGGTGCTTGGCGACAGATTTTATACTTGACGTGACTGCTTCAAAACGCAGGATTAGTTGCGAATTTTGTGCTTCAATTTTATATAATCTATCTTTCACTTATCACAACGTTATCTCCACACCCACAGACTAAATACAAATTCGTGTAAACGTGAATAAAACGGTAACAGTAAGTGCACTGATTATAATGAATAATTCAAACAGCGAATATCTTTAACATGTTCCAGGAGCAGAATTATACATTGCGTGGGATTGCCTTATTCAAATTCAGGCTTATTAAAGTTATCTTATGAATTTCATTAAGTTAACTATCGCTAATTAAGGCCTGGTATCAAAACCTTTAGATGTTGTTTTAGGACTGCGATGGTGGATGGCCGGCCTTAATTCCGGATGGTTCAGTTACGGGCAGTGAGATCTGCATCCCATTAAATTATATGTAGATAAGAAAGATGCTACATGTGTCATAAACTAGAAGACTATAAAAAATCCAAATCCATTGTGAAGCAGTGATGGCTCAGTGGCATGAACTGCCGCGCAACAGGTCCATGGTGCAAATCTCAGCGCGAGCTTGAGGAATGCCCGCCTGGCTAGCGACCACCCTCAGGTAGAAAATCTGTCGTCAAGCATCTAACGGTGTGTTCCGGCAGCTGTCCTTAAGAGCCAGTCTAGGTTAAGCCTGTCACACCTTCGACCACTTTATCACCTACCATCAGGTGAGATTGTGGTCAAAGGCTTACTTATCAGCAAATAAAAATGTTTTTTTTTTTTTTTTTTTTTTTTTTTATGCCTGATAGGTTAGCCTTTGACCACTATCTCACCTGATGGTAAGTGATGATGTGGTCGAAGATGTTGTTCAGACTAACCTAGAAGTACTGGCTCTCAAGGACAGCTGCCGGAACACACCGTTAAGTGCTTGGCGACAGATTTTCTACTTGATGTTAACATATCTTTAAATTTCCTATCGTTTGGTGTAAGACTTTAGAAGTGCTCGTAGCTAAGTTTGCTTAGCCGTTCTTAATCGATCAGCTAAGTTAAGCATCTTCCACCGTGGTCAGGACTCGGGAGTTGGATGAGTGACCGCTAGTGACATTAGGTACTACTTGGAGCGCTTCCGTGCTTCGTGTACGTCATTCAGAACATTTCTGTAGACTATAGATGCTTATTGCCTAAGTTTTTGAAGACTTTTTTCACTGTAGGTACGATTATTATTCTAATGTAATTACTGCAATGGCTTTATGTACTTAGTGTCCAGTATCCGTTATTAATTGTGTAAAATCTTTTTTACACAGTTATTTGCGCTGCTGGAATAACAGTGTGTACTATCGAACTAACAAGATCATGCGCAAAACGTGATAAGGTTTTTTTTGTGAGTCCATAAAAATATATATACTTTATTGTTATTTATGAATTCAAAAATTGTAAGTCAGCACCTACTCTTCATTTTGACATAGATGTTGTCAGTGTGGGGTCTAACTATTATTCGATTCTGTTAAAAAAAAACTGTGTCAACTTACATGATCTTTATTATATATTCTCGAAAGGGGTAACAAGAGATGTCATAAACACCCACGTTTCACCATACCATGGTTTTTGTCCCGCGTAATAAAGGGCAAGATAAAAATCAGCAACCTTAAGACCCTGGACTGGTCCTGAAATTTATTTTGGACTACTAAAAATAAGGTGATTCGAACCCAAGACCCTGAAGTTGATACCAAACGAGGTTATACTCCTGTCAGCCAACGAGGCAAGCAGAAATGTAAATTAGAGCATTTTTGACATAAACACTGTATATAGGATAGGTCCTTTGTACCCACTTGTTTCTAGGACTCATTAAAAATGAGTCGTGGGTGGTCCAAACCAAACATGATACAATACACAATAGTAAATAGTCTTTTTCATGTTCCAAGCTACTCCTTAGTAAATACAATAAATTTTCAATAAAAAGCAAGTGCCGTCTTTGAAGCAGTGATGGCTCAGTGGCATTGGCTATGGACTGTCGTGCACTAGGTCCAAGGTTCGAATCCCGCCACGGGCTTGAGCTTCACCGCATGGTGGAAAGGCATTTTGCGAATGCCCGCCTGACTAGCGACCACCGTCAAGTAGAAAATCTGTCGCCAAGCAACTAACAGTGTGTTCCGGCAGCAGTTCTTGATAGCCAGTAAAATTACAGACATATGAGACCTAAGAACTGTACGTCTCAGTGTGACGGGCACAGTGCAATTCGTCGTTGACGAAATGTATCAGTTATGGGCAGAGTTTAGTCCACTTAACATCCGGCGGGCCTCTGGATTGTTCCGTCACATTAACATAAAAACAAAAATAAATGTGATGTGAGTAAAAAAGACTCTTTATTGAATTAAAAAAAACTAAAATAGAATACAATTCCAATATCTTTTAGTAATAAATAACGTACCTATTTTGAATCATCTTAGTTATTATACCTTCTTAATTCTATAATCTTCTGTTCATGTGGACAGTATTTTGTACGTCTTGATTAAAATCGTAGGCATACCTAATAAAAGCCTTAGAAGTGGTGGTACTAAAATGTTGAAGTTTGGGAATAACTCATTAAATGGTTCATGATCGATCAACGGTACTAAATCTATCTAAATGTAACAAGTTCTTCCTGTGCGACTCGTAAGATAGAAATAAGAGAAATGCCCGGTGGCAGCAGCACCTTATTAAAAACTGCCGCTTTACACTGCGTCCCCAAGACGTCCGCCAAGCTTACTCCATTTGTGGGAGGCTTTTGTTAAACGGTGCATGTAATTGTTAATGATAAACAGTAATAAGTACACTACAATTGATTTATAAACAAAACTATAGAATTGAATCTAATGAGAATTGATAACTTGTAATTTGTTTTTTTTGTTACATTGCTCCTTTAGAAGGAAATAAGGTACTCTTAAATAGGTAATAAGAAACCTAGCAACCTATTACGTATGCAAATATAAACTGGTATGCTTACATTTCATTTAGACATTATTTCTCTGTGTACAACCATTAATCAACTAGTAAAAATGAAATCAGCGTCAATCCATCAACAAAGCTCCTTTTGGTTTACTACCTTATCCTGGCTTGCTTTACCATGCTCTAGCTTGTTCTAGTTGCGGAGCTAGAGCACGGTATAGCCGCGTAGAGCAGAGATAGGCCGAGAGCTGCTCATTAAAATATGTAAATGTCGCGCAGACATTACGCAGATAGGTGCTTCTGACTTATTGACTGGACCGGGTTATGCAATATGAGACCATTTACAAATTAATATTTTAAAATCAAAAACCCTAATAACGATGCTAAATGGCTGATTAATAGACAAATTTATGACCTACCAGTATTTGCAATCAACGATTTGGTTTTACTATTCCAATTTCGCCGGATGTTGTACAATAGCATGTAATAAATGAAGAGACTGATAAGTTGCCCGCCTGATGGCAAGCGTAACGCCTATTAGCCCACAGTGCCAACATCCACGCTACATGACACTTCACTGCGCTCGTCATTGCAAGACGTTGATTCCTAAACCTCATTTGCCCAAGAAGAATTGTTACTTGGTGTAGTTACCCTTCGCGCCTAAACACAGAAATTGTTTGTACATACTTCTTCGAGACAGATAATATTCTGAAACTGTGGTGGAACAAACTAAGATGGATTAGACGGATTCTTACTGAACAGACTTACCACCTGGTAATTACTGACTGCTATGTTTTACTTGGAACTGCGCGTCGAAGTAACGTTTCATTCATAGCGATTGTAGGTTAGCCTGAACAACACCTTTAACCACATCATCACTACATACCATTAGTTGAGGTAGTGGTCAAAGGCTATCCTATAAATAATAACATAAAAAGACATCTCAATATGTGATATCACAGTTTCAGTTCCTCGGCCGGACTACTTCGTATCACGAACTTCAACGGAGAATGTCTTGCCAGAAATACCCAAAAAGTGGTGCAGCCTCTAAAATAAGGGATTGCAAGGTGTGAGCGTTGGCTATTTATTGGCAGTTCCATAAGCAGCTACATCTTCAGTACATGCAGTACATTTTTTTTTTTATTTTTTTTATTTATCCAATAATTAAAAGTATACATTATGGTTTATGTTAGTAATGTCTTAAAACCTATGTTAGGTTTGTCTAGACATTGAGTTCTCGATAAAAATAGGTATAATATCATACTACATCTTAATTAGGTACAATGTGATACGTACACAGCCAAATAGTGAACAAAATAACAAAACTAAACAAATCAGCAGTCAAGCATGAGTTTTGCTGCTTAACTGTTATCTCAGACACTCAATGAAGTATTTTATTGTATGTGCAGTAACCAGCAACCCACTGAGCATAAAACAAATAGGAACCAGTTGTGTGATGACTGTGTGACGTGTATCAATGCTATTGCATTTGTGTGCGCTTACTCACTACAAAGGATGTTCCACTTTATGAAGCTATAAAATTATGTTACAAAATATTTCTTTAGAATGTATTTAATATTTTTTTCTGTGATTTTATCTTTAATTGTGCAAGGCAGATTATTAATGAGGTGAGAAATTATGTATTGAGAGGTTCTTTTGCCGTATACGTTATTGTATCTAGGTACAAGTAGTTTTCTATTTTTTATGCTTCTGGTGAATTTAGAATGACTTATAGGAGATTGGATTTCTGTTCGGAAGTATTGTTCGAGATCTCTTCGACATCTTCATGTTAGGATCTTCATGCAGTACATCTTCATGTTAGGAATTATAAAGAAATACTAAATGTTTTAAGAATATTTATAAAGATAAAAGTATTTGTACTGACTTTGCCTTGTCATTTAGACCTCACCATAAACGTAGAGGGGAGGCATTTTGTTAACGCAAGTTACATATTACAAGTCGATCGAACGAACGACAAATTAATAAGTGAAACAGACAATATTTGTGTGTAATGATTTAAAATGATGTACTTACAGAGTTATAGTAATGCAAGCAGTATTTTTGGATCACATTGTTAAAAGACGTTTAAAAATAATGGCTCCTAGTTTCTTGTCCGTTCTTTTCGCAGTGGCTCACATTAACACTTTCAGTGCTGAACGTGGCAGTATAATGAAGAAATATCTAAGATATTTTAATATATAAGAGAATCAGTTTTGGTGTATACTTTTATAATTTAGTATCTCCCTTTCATTCAGTACTACAATGTTACTATAAGCAACTGTTAATTTATATTGAGAGGCATTTTCGAATAATATCGTCCATAGGGCGACTTGTGAACGCATTACTCGTTTGCAGGGCACCTACCGCGCGCAACTATTTAGTATCATTACAAATGTTCCCGTGTCCGCGTGTCCGTCTGTCTGTCTGTGTGTGTGCTACCGTTTCTTATTAATAAGGAGTATTGATGATTGGTTAGTGTGGAGATAGACTTTGATCGGAAATCGAAAGTTTTCAAAGGATTTGCATGTTGTAAAGTCTTAAAAAGAAGGAGGCAGAGTATGTGGTGTAATGTTGACTTGAGATTATAATTAAAATTGAAATAAACTATGACTAGCTAATTTCCCTCTGTTATTGTCATATAACAGTTGTATAGCATAATGAATAGATTCAGGCGTTACTTTGCGGAAATGCATATATCATGATAACAAATATTTTTAAAATATTTTAAGAAAACATTAAATTAATATTTTCATAAAACACTTAAAAATATTTTTTTTTATGTTTTTCTTAATTTCTCGATCGTGCGCTCGTAGAGTCAAGACCTCCTGAGGATGCTTCGTGTAGAAGTGAAACGCGTCTTAAATTCTTCCGGTTTGGCTGCGTGGCGTTTGTGACGTCACGTCGGCTTAACAGGTAAATTGGGCGGAATTGTCACTAGATATTTTTTTTTATATATTTGAAATGTTTTATTAAAATATAAATTTAATGTTTTCTTAAAATATTTTAAAAATATTTGTTATTATTGTATATCCTATTATAATTATTATTATCTTCACATAAAGAAGTTTATAAAAAGACAAGACTTTTATAAAAATACATTAAAAAGTGAGGAGATTAAAGTATGTTCAGAAAGAGAGTAGACTTACCGAAGCAGATTAAGCCGAGCTATAGACTGCCGCACCGCAAGTCCATGTTCGATCTCCACCGCCGGCTTGAGTTTCACCAATTGGTGGAAGGGTATTTTTCGAATGCTCACTTGACCACCCTAAGTAGAAAATCTATCACGCACTAAACAGTGTGTTCCCGTAGCATACCTACTTGAGAGCCAGTACGTACTTATGAAAGTACAGGATAACAACTATAAGGCCCAGGACTATGGCCGCTGTGGAGTTCTTAAGTTATGATAGAGGCAGAGATTTACCGCTTAACATCAAGTCGACCTCGAGCTTGTTCCGTCATATTCCCATAAAAAAACTGGTTCATATAGGTATATCGTGTATGAACACGGTTAAATAAGCCTGTCATGCCTTCACTTTTTTTTTTTATAGCTGATAGGCTAGCCTTTGACCGCAGGTAATTCAGAAAGAGATGATGTAGTCAAAGATGTTGTTCAGGCTAGGCTAGAACTGGCTCTCAAGGATAGCTGCCGGAACACACCGTTAGGTTCTTGGCGACAGATTTTCTACTTGAGGGTGGTAGCTAGCCAGGCTGGCATTAGCAAAATGCCCTACCACCATGCTGTACCAATTGCCATCGTAAGACAACAATCGGGACCGACGGCTTAACGTGCCCTCCGAAGTACGGAAGCGCTCATTAGTAATGTCACTAGAGGCCACCCATCCAACTCCCGACCGCGGCGGACGTTGCCTAACTTAGCAAGCAAATTTCGCTACGAGCGCTTCAAACTCACTGGCTCTTTCTTTTTTCGCTATGATATATCAAGGCAGGTCAGTAGAGACAAAGTGCTTATAAGAAATAAATGATAAATAAGCCTCTTCCATCTTACACGCGCACTCGTTACCCGTCCCGCTGAGGTAAGCAAGAGTGTTGTTTTGTTTCGTCCCCGTCATTACGTACCTTTCAGCTCATTACTGGCAACAGATCACTCGCTTAATTTGTGCATTTCCGATCCAAAGATATTCAAATTTCAACCCTAATGACGCACGGGAAATGCTAATAAAATGTTAATAAGGCGAAAGCGGGTATCTACCTGGATATAAGTGACAGATTTGCTTGACAGACGTGGGTTGTTTGTATCGGCTGTATGAATAAGTCACGATTTAGTTTTTAAACGAAGGTTCTATTATTATAATGATAGGTTTTGAAGTTGCAGAGGCATTTTGCGGTTAACAAGTTATGACATGCGTTTGTGAATGTTGAATGGGAAATGTGGGAACTTTTGCTTTTCCTGGCTTTAGTTGGACTATATTGAGAAACTTATGTAAGATTCATTTGTAAGCAACGAAGTCGCCGCTGAACAGCGATGAGCATGATGTGAATGGAAACAAGAATTTTCCAATGCTTGTCTATAAAGAGAATGTAATTATTTTTTATGCGTTTATTGTGCCGCTATACAAACACTGTCAGCAAAATTTTCGGAAGCTTTAAGAAATATTGATTAAAATCAAAATATCATTTTGATTTGTCAGATTGTTACAGGATGTGTTGCTGATCTCATTGCTAATAATTTATTGCATACCCAGTAGGCATGAAAATTATATATTTGCTGTTTTCTGAGAGTTCAGAGACATCTTCAAATTGATATTATTCATCACCACGTTTATAAATTTTCATGGAGTACAAAATTTCTTACCTCGAGTAGGCATCGAACCCAGTGGTTAAGCTTAAGAGGCCTTTTACATTTTGCAGCCCTCTCACTCGCACTTTTAAAGATTATTTCAAATAGCAACAATATGGTTTATATTTTTTTAAATGTAGTCAATCATTATTTCGCTGCATACAACTATAGATGTTCTCAACATATTTTTACATTGTTACATGTTGAGTCCAATTAGAATTAGAGGCCCAAAATTTAAAATAACTATATTACGCGTTTTGGATCCCCCATAACAGATATCAAAATGAAAATTAATAGAGAACATCTATAGTTGCATGCAGCAAAATAATGATTGACCACATTTTAAAAAATATAAACCATATTGTTGCTTTTTGAAATTATCTTTAAAAGTGCGAGTGAGAAGGCTGCAAAATGTAAAAGGGCTCTTAAGACACCCGATGCTTTAACCCGGAGAACGTGAGTTCGATTCCCACTCATTACCAAAAATTTTGTAGTCTTAATATTATAAACGTGATTTTCACTTAGCAAGTGATAGTGATTGTAATATTGTAATCATATTTAATTATATTATTCATTACAATCATTATACAATACAAAATTAATATTATATATGGTTTTAGATATAGTCGACATTTAACTAACTCTCCAAAACATCGATGTTTAGTCATTTCATTTACATCTTAGGTCCATGAGGATATATTTAAATATATTTACAGTATCGACCCGACCACACAACAACACAAATATATCCATGACGAACGTGATTTTGTGTCATTTCAAATTGATGCTACAAAAAGAATCATCGTTTTACAAAATTTTAAGCTCAACAAGAGCTGCTAATGTGATACAGCCTGATAAATAAATAGACCAGGGCCCTAACCTGTGTATTAACTCACTCATAAACTCGTACTACCAAAACATTTAGGCAACGTAATGCAGGCCTGCAGGCAGTCCAAGTGCTCCAGTCACTACCAGTTGGCAGCGTGCCCAGCATGCTGGCAGCTTTGCCTCGTTGGATTGCTATGATTATATATTATCATAATGAAACTAAAATAATCTACTGTCACTGTCTCAAGACCAGGCGATCACAGACCTATGTATAATCTGTGTGTATCATCAACGACGAATTGTATATATCCCAATAGACATTAGAGACTTACCTTTAAGTACTCTAATATACTGTACTGTATCAGCTACTCGTCCACTGATGAACACAGCCTGCCCTATTAAGGGGGTATTTGCCATAATCCCCACGCTTGGCAGGCGGCTTGGGCATCGCAGTGTAAGATGGCAATTCTTTAGAAGGCGCTGCTGCCCACCTTCCAGTATTTTTCCCTAAGTCGCCTCTTACGACACCCACGAGATGATACGGGGAGGTGCAATTCTAACCCGGCACCCCACGGGGAAGTACCTAAATTTAAATTGCATACTTGGCTATTTTATTTTATTCCATTGACGACTTGTTTAGATGTAAAACTAAAGTAATATGTAATTTAATTGATTTACTTTCGGACATAATTTCATGACGTACTGCTTTATAATTAAATTCATCTATTTCAATGTTTATATTTTTTGACATTGTATCGCTTCGCATTAGTTTTAAGATATTGTATTTTACTGTAACATTCAATATATTTAAAATTTTTACGCCGCAAGGCAGAACATGCTGGAAACTTTTAAATACTTACATAATTTGACAAGACCTATGTATGATACCCATGTTTTTGACTAATAAATAATTAATAATTTTATAATAGTAATTATTAATTAATATAGATGCTAATATAAACATGTGTTCTCTTCAACCGACGCAATTCGGCTATTTCGATTTTACTTTTACTTTCGTACTTACTAAACCAATAATTTTTATTCGCTTTTTAACCTATGTTCGGTTTCCGAACCCTTAAGAACCTAAGTACCTAACTACACTTATCATGTATTAGAACAAGGTTATCATGAATCTATCCTATCATCCTCCTCAAGACCACAGATTAGTGTACAGTAACTTAGAAGCTTGTAATCCTCTAGATACAATGAATATGCAGGGGCCAATACTATACCTACATCACTTATGTTAATGTGTCATTCAGGTAATTAACAGATTCAGGCGTTAATTTGCGGAAATCCATATTTAATAATAACAACTATTTAAAAAATATTTTAAGAAAACATTAAATTAATATTTTAAAATAACACTTAAAAAATCCAAAAAATATATCTAGTGAAAATTCCGCCTAACTTCCTGTAGACCCGACGTGACGTCACAAACGCCACGCAGCCAAACCGGAAGAATTTTCGACGTGTTTCGTTTCTACACTAAGCATCTTCAGGAGTACTTGACTCTACAAGCGCACGATCGAGAGGATTTTTAAAAGTATTTGTTATTGTGTCATTCTGGTATTTAGCTTACTCTAAAACTCTGTATCAGTCGGATTGCCCACTACTGAACACAGCCTCCCCCATTAAGGAGGGGGGTGGGGGGGTTGTGCCATAATCCCCACGCTTGGCAGGCATCTTAGGGATCGCAGTTTAAGATACTAGCTCAGAAGGAGCTGCTGCCCACCTTCCCCGATATTTTACCTTTAGTCGCCTGTCTGTAGTCTGTAGAATGTCCCCACGGGGTATCATATAATAAGGTCTCACTCTAAAACTATTTACTCTAAATTTTGAAGCAGTGATGGCTCAGTGGCATTGGCTATGGACTGCCGCGCAGCAGGTCCATGGTTCGAATCCCGCCCAGAGCTTGAGCTTCACCGCATGGTGGAAGGGCATTTTGCGAATGCCCGCCTGGCTAGCGACCACCCTCAAGTAGAAAATCTGTCGCCAAGCACCTAGCGGTGTGTTCCGGCAGCAGTCCTTGAGAGCCAGTGATATAACAGGCAAAATGAGACTTAACAACTGTCTCAAGGTGATGGGCGTAGTGCAGTTCGTCACTTGTGATGAAATGCATCTGTTATAGGCAGAGGATACCGCTTAACATCAGGTGGGCTTCGCGCTTGTTCCATCACAAAAACATAAAAAAAAAATTTTAAAAAAATATACTATGTTCTTTGAGGTCACTACTTAGATGGGTGACCGCTGATAGTATTTATAACTGAGCGTTTAAGTGCTTCGGTGGACATTGCGGCTATCGGTCCCGGTAGGCTAGATATATCGCAGGCCTGAAGCGGCCTGAAGACACCGACACTTTGCAAGGCGGCGTTTTGCCAATGCTACCCTCAAGTAGAAAATTTATCGCCAAGCACTTTACGATGTGTTCCTAGCTGTCCTTAAGAGCAGGTCTCCGTTGTTCCCAACTCAGTGTGTCAGTTAAACTTGTTAACCCGTGGAGTACCGGAAGGTGGACAGCAGCGCCTTCTAAGAAATTGCTATCTTACACTGTGATCCCCAAGACGCCTGCCAAGCGTGGGCATTATGGCAAACTCACTCTTAAAAGCTGTGTTCAGCAGTGGATCATCCGGCTGATACGGTTACCCGTGGGGTGCTGGGCTAGATTTCTATTTGATTCAACCACTGAATACTAAAATGCCTCTATGGAAAGATAGAGTATATGGCAATACAGAAAATATACAGCCTCCGAAGTCTGCATAAATATTACTAGTTCCTTAGAATTTACATCATACTGTTCTACCTGTACCTTGTACCTACAGGTATAGGTAGGTACAAGCAAATATTAGCGTTAGACGTTAGCCACTGCACTTAAACGCTAATAGGCTCAGCTTCTTTAAATCTAAGCTTTTTCAAATCATTATGAACTCCGAATGCATACCTACATGAAATTAATTATCAAACCTACCTAATAACTTCCCCCTTCAACCCCTGGGGTGTCCAGAGAGTGGGGGATTGACAAACAGCCCCCTTGTAATGTGCTACTGTTGAATTGCAAAAATCTCATTATGCTCTAACTGTCGTTATAAGAGTAATTAACTACCTGGGCTTAGGAAGGTGAGGAGTTGTGTTAGCACATTATAGATTTTGTTTCATGTCAGAGCTGTAACTTACGCTGCAAAGAAAATAGAGTAGCATCCGTCTTAAAAACCGAATAAAATAAGGTAGTTCTCAAAATTAGGCTCAAACTTATTTATTTTTACGTGTAATATTGACTGAATAGGTCCGTAGGTATGTAAACAATCAACAGGTTTCGATGAAAGCGATGGTTTTTTTACGCTGTTATGATTATAAGTCAGAATGTTCAGTGTGGTCCTAAATAGTTGACACATTGTCACTTATTAAGTTCTACCACTAGTGGTGAAATTATAGAGTTAAATACCTATAACTAATAATTAGTAATAATTAATTAAAACTATAATTATTACTATTAATTAGTAATTTTTTTTTTTGTGGTTTAAGAATTTTATTTCTCTTAAGAATAACAATATTCACTTACAGAGAAACACATTAAAAACAAAGTAAAATTTAATTATTAGTAATAATTAATTAATTATTACTAATAATTAATAACATACACAACGATAAAATATAAAGTTCCGTACAGCTGTCAAAGTTGTTGTAATGTGTGATTAAAACAAGCTGTGAAAAAAGAATTTGAAAGAAATGATTTTTTTTTACAATAATTGTAAAAAAAACATCATATAGTGATTAAAACAAGCAGTTAATTAATCACATATTACAACAAGTTTGACAGCTGTACTTTATATTCTATCGTTGTAGGTGCATATTTCATTAAAGTTCGGTTAATCGTAGAATACGAACTATGAAAATGATAAGGAACGAAACCTTATTTAAAGCTCACTTCGTTCAGTGGCCTCCATTAGGCACAGCTAGTTGGCAAAACGGGCACATCTGGATTCTTCCAGATGTGCCCGTTTTGTATACTATACTCTATATTGTATTTTTTATATTTATACACCTTCATTTATATGTGTTCTGGTACATGTCGTTGAGAGCCAGTTCCAATTCCAGATTTAGCCTGGGTATATGCCTAGGTCAAACCTAGATCTAACGTGTCAAATATTTACGAGACGATTTTCAAAGGCTAGCCTACCAGTTAAAATAAATGTGTTGAAGTTGGCAGCGGCCAGCGGGCCATGGTCACCAACACTCCTATTGACCATCTCGCCATGATTTTTCCACCTTGTCTACTCTACTCCTTTTCTGTCCTCCAGTACTTAATTGTGTTTGGTTATAACGAGTTTTTTGGCGGCGACAGCGCGAGCGGTCAGCCCGTGCATTCGCTGTGCTTATCGGCGCTTAGATTTACATATTCCTTTGTTTTTTTTAACGAATTAGCAAGATCGTGCTTGCTTATCAAGTGCATTCCGCACACTTGCCTGATACACTTACCTGCTGGTAAAGTCAGCAACAAAAGTTCTAAAGTAAAAGTCAAAATCATTTATTAAATTAAGGCGTCTACGGCGCTCTTATGAAGGTCGATAAAAAAGTTTTGTATTTAAAAATTCCACATTGTGCCGCCACGTTGGTGTGTTCCCGCTGTCCCCATTGACTTATCCCCATTGATGGGGACAACGAGACGATAGATTTTTTTCTTCCCGTTGTCCCCATTGGCCTGGCCCATTGATGGGGACAACGAGACGACATTATTTGTCTTCCCGTTGTCCCCATTGGCTGGCCCCATTAATGGAGACAGCAAGAAGTCGGTAATTTTATTCCCGTTGTCCCCATTGATTGACTGATCACTTTTAATACCAAATAATTATAAGTCATATAAAATAATTATTATAATAATAATAATAATAATAATAATATCTTTATTGAAAATTTGTAATTATGTTTTAATTATGTATTCTACATGTCTGTTCCACGGTTAAGAATGGTTAATTATCTCAACTGTTATTACTATGTTACCCTCCTTTATCAAATATACTTTAGGTCAACGACACATAGCGCGATAAATTATGAAAAAATCAAACAATCATTAATAATCATTTTTGTATTCATTCAGAAAATGTAACATTTTTACTAAACATTTACGTGATTTCATTTAGTCTTTACAAACAATTGACAAACTAGGTTAATGCTTAAAAAATATGTTTTATTAATTTAATGTATTATTTAATGTGGTTTTAGTAATCAAAGTCAAAGTTAAATCATTTATTCAATTTAAGCGTCTACCACGCCCTTTTGAAGGTCAACCAACCAAGGTTGACCTTCATAAGAGCGTAATTTCTATATTACAATTACCAAGTAAATTTTAATATAGAAATATTATACATTGTACGGCTAAGTTGAGCAAAAAAAATGTATGCAGCCACTGCGAGAAGTATGGGCAAGAAATTTGGCCATTAGTTGAAAATACTTTGAATTTTTAATGGCAAATAAAATTATGGATTATCTTTAATTGCAATTAAAAAAAATGTTGATATGAATAAAATATGAAAACTATACAAAATATAACCTAATCCAAAATATTAAAATAATTTCTGCTTAAACTACTAACTTTTTTATAAAATAATAGAATCAAAAATATGCAGAAAGAGTTCATACTGGTTTTTTTTATTACGGTAATAACAGTGGAAAATATTTTGGGAGTAGTAAATAATACTTAGATGAATTGTTACTGATCCAGTACATTCATGCGGATATCGTTGCTCCATTTTTGTGGACCGTTTTTTTCGTGTAATAAAATCCTGCACGTATACGGTCTCCTTATAAACGTATAAATTTTAAATCACTGTTCATCTCTGATGAACCAGGCAGCGGCTCTTGTGACATTGCTGTTAGTGAAAATAAATAATATATTTGTAACAACATATTTACATATATATATATATATACAATACCAACATGCGATATGCTCTTGTACATACATATTATATCAATAGTTCATCGCAAATAGGTTAAAAGACAAAGTTCTACGAAGAACCTAATAATTACTTAGACATTTTTTATACTATTTAATACACACTATTTAACTTTACTTATTTATTCGCGTATTTTAAGTTACATTAGAATTTAAAGATTTAAAATGAACTTACCAGTTTCCAATGAGTTTCTTTTATTGAGAGTTAAACAAAATTATAAAATTTTAAAATTATTCACACCACGGGCGATGACGAGTAGAAAAAGTTTTATGGAATGGGGTTTGAACTTGAAATGAACCAATGAGAGCTAGCTAAGCAAATTAGAACAATGCAATCAGCAATATTGTTTTATAGTGGCGGAATCGCCAATGCACCACGTTGAAGGTCATGCATTATCAAATGTGTGACATCGCAACAAAACTATTTATATAAAGAGAAAAATGTTAAAATTTATTAATTATAATTAATAAAATTAATTAATGAAAAAAACAGTTAATTAAACTATAAATTAAAAACAGTTGTAAAATATTACAATATTACAAATATACGATAGAAAAAAAATAAGTAATGTGCAGGATATTTAAAAAGAAAGTTGTGTATGGTTTGAAAGTGAAAACTCTAGGTATTGTAAATTATAATGAATACCTAAGTATTATATATGTCTGTGAGACAACGAAATAATAATTTCATCGCAACAATGATAACAATTTAACTATTTATGTTAGTCCCCATTGACGGTAAGACGAGCGATGGGGACAGTGGGCATAAATTTTCACATTATGTTTAGTTCCCGATGTCCCCATTGATAAATATAAAGGCGATGGGGACAGTGGGAATGATTTTTAACTTTTTGGTCTATCCCCGGTGTCCCCATTGATGGGGATTTGGGCGATGGGGACATCGGGAATGTTTTTTATTTTTTTTTATTCAATTTTCGCTGTCCCCGTTGATGGGGACATGGTCAATGGGGACATCGGGAATACACCGCCACGTTCAGAAAAAAAATTGTATACAGCCACTGCGAGAAGAACGGACAAGAAACTCGGGGCCATTCTTTTAAACGTGTTACTATGAAGTATTATTATATGTTCTATGACTATGATCTAAGTAAATTTTAACATAGTGTTACATACTTACTACATAATAAAGTAATTACAATATTTGTTACCACTGTAAAGTTGACTATTCTCTACTCTTTCTTAACAAACGTTGCTCATAATGGTACTTTTGTAACATAATATCGGGTTTCCACATATATGTAGAACATCATAGGAGAGCCATAAACACTTTTTATAGGAAATTAACTAAGAAGTCAGAGTGACAACGGAATTAGAGTGTGATATTTTATTATTTAGTCAGCGTGTTTTGTTATTATTACATTTAATTATCGATATGCTATTGAAATGACTGACTACACAACTATTTAATGTATTAAATGTAAGTAATATAATAAAGTTCTCTTAGATGTCTGGACTAACACCAGACTTGAGGTCGCGGGTTTGAATCCCACTACTAGTAGTAACCATCTACTTTCTATTAATTTTATAATGCACTGTAACAGAATCATTTTAATCTAAAAGAAAAGTATATGGATGGAAGATCATCCAATGATTTTGAAAGGATTGTCTTCATTTGATTTATAAACCATCGCAGTTCGTGCATATTTTAACTAGAAAACTGTAAGTCTTCAAAACAGAAAGAGAAGCTCATGTTAAGGTTTTTTACCCGGCTTCAAAAAAAGGAGGAGGATCCCAATTCGACGATATTTCTTAAGTGTGTTCTCCCATTTCTCTTGCTTTAATAGGTATACTTACCAGGTTTCATTTCATCCCCATTTATATTTCATCAAAATCGTTTCAGCAGTTTTTAAGTTATAGTCAAGTTAAATGCATTTGCTTACCTAGATGATTTAATGATGATTGCAACTATTGTCGATAATAAAACAATATATTTGGCGAATGGATGTATGATCCTGTAAGATTTATAATATGCACTAAAACAGTGAAAAAATAATTCTAAAAATAAACAGAACCGTCTTCCGCAACACTGATAAGTATGAAATAACATGTGGAAGTCGGACCATGTTAATGTGAGGTCGATGTTTTGAATCAGTATGGTACCGACTTCTACAAGTAGTTTAATACTTTTCAGTGTTGAGAATGGGTTCCGTTTTTTTATTTAATTTTTTTTTTTATCAATATGTGATATCCGTAAGCTGTGAACTGTGAACGAGTTTTATATTTTTTTTGTATTGTGTGTTTATGCTGAATAACGTGTACTCCCAGGAACCATTATTCAGTGAACATTCAGCGCCTAAATTGACGAAATAAACTGATCTTTTATTTATTGCCTGCCCCAAATACTAGTAGCAAATAGTGATATTTTTTAAAGTATTATAGTCCCATTTGACACCATTAAAAAGTAAATTGAAATTGCATTCCTGATGTCTAATCTTTGCACTTATGAGCCTAACTAAAATACTATAACACGGCCACGCCGCGTCGCCACTGCGCTGTTCGTGCACTGTTCAGCAAATAGTACTCAACTGCCTGTCGTTGTGGCATCTCAAAATACATACATTGTTTCCATAATCATATCTCTAATTTTAATGGTATTCATGATTCTTGGTAGTACGGCACCTAATTTATTTTTTTATCTTCAAAAGTACTGCCTTGTAGTTTTAACATTGCGATAGAATTCTTTTTGGTTGTTCCTGTAAAATTTGGACAAGCTTTTGAAGCAGATTTCACAAGGTATACTTAACGAAAATACCTCAGTTTTAAGAAACATAATCTGAGGAAAATAACTAGGTAGGTATATATGCATAAAAAATACAAATTGAAACTACGAAATATGTAAGTAACTGGTAATTTAATTATTTACTTATTTCTTAACACAGATGGCTAATCTATCAATAAAATACATTTAAATTACTATTTAAAGACACCAGGTGTATCTTTCTTTAAATTGAGTCTTGAGATTCTACAGTTTATTTATGTATAAGAATAAATTAATTGGCTTAGAGGACTATAAACAATTGTGAATGGATATCCTTGAGTCTAAAATCTGTGTTTCTGGTTTGCGAGTCTTCCGAAAAATTAAGTATTTTCAAAATTATTTGGGATAGGTAATCGTTATATACGGGAATTTTTATTTTCAGATTTAGGTATATTATAAATAATAAAACGAAAAACTGGCAAACAAAAAGCATAGATATTAGGCTCAAGGACTTGCATGTAAAATTTCAACTATTTTAAACACTTGGTATTTAAAATATGGCAAAAATATAATTGTATCTAAATTGTTACAAAATATGTAGTCCGACACTGGAACATTTAAAGTTTATAAGTGCAGGTGATGAATGTGCTTGAATGGAAGAACAGTTCAAGATTCAAAAGTTTATTATTTTAGGCGATTACTCCTAAAACAAATATTTTAAATGTCAGTGGGAATCGAACACGCTACCGCAGAAACTTACCGCCATAACTTACTGCAGTAGCTCAGTTGGAAAAAGTATTTCCCGGACACAATTAAGGACTTAATTTTATTTTGTCTCAATTTGAATAAGCATTGTAATTCAACGGGGCAATGCTGCCATCATGCTGGGCACGCTGTATGGGCATTTGGTAGTGGGCTGCACTACCAGTCCACAAAGTTGCACAAACAAATGCAGGACTGCCTGTGAGTCTGCAATGACTTGTAGGTGGTCTAAATGCTTACATTGTAGTAGCTGAAGTGTTGTATATAGTTCATAGTATTTAGTTAAAAAAGCATACCGCTAGTAAAATAAAATTTGAATTCATTCCCACGTGCAATGTTTGAATATCCTGGACCGACTTCAACGTCTGCGTCTTCTCTGATATCAGAGCTGATCTGTTATCAATAAATTCTAAAACAGTCTCACAAATTAAACCTTATTATTATGACTTTATGTGTGACTTTAACTAAATCACTAAGATCTTCTTTATTTCTTATTCGGGTCTTGAAACCCTAATGCATCTTCAAACACTTCCTCTTGAGCAGGCAGTTCTTGTATTCTATTACGCCTTAGTGACCTGGAGCTAGTTTCGATTGGATCCAGGCTTCGATGACTCCATCTATTTCTCGTTCGAGATTCGTCCTCATGGTCATATTGCAAATTCGGTAAACTAAGACCGAAGTTGAAATATTTCAAGAACGGACGCTGTAAAGCAAAAATTTAATCATTTATAAATTAATAAGGACGAGATTCAGTGGTGTCAAAGAGGGACTTTAGCAATAAATTGAAGCGCTCGTAAACGAAGTTTTTGAACCGTTCTTGCCCGATCAGCTAAGTTAAGCAATGTCCGCAGCGTTCATGACTTGGATGGGTGACCGCTAGTGGCATTAAGACTGAGCGCTTCCGTGCTTCGGAGGACACGTTAAGCCGACGGTCCCGGTTTTTGTCTTACGATGGCAGTCGATATAGCAAGGTGGTAGGGCATTTAGAAAAGCTCGCCTGGCTTGCCACTGCCTGGCTACCTTCAAGTATAAAATCTGTCGCCATGCATTTAACGTTGTGTCCCAGCAGCTGTCCTTGAGAGCCAGCAATTCTAGATTAGGCTGAACAAGATCTTCGACCACATCATGAATTACGACACCTCACGGGTATATATAACCAATAATTACATTAAAGTATACCTATAGGTACCTATACTTTATTTCCTACCCATAGGTGAACTGCTAAAATAGTGTCTATTTAAAGTACTCAATAATCGAATGTATATTACTAGTAGATTCATTGACTATGGTTAAAAAATTAGCCCGTGGAATCGCAGTTACCGTTTCGTAATCTAAAAATCCTGAACCACGAGGTGCATTATTATTTGTGAATAATTGACCCCTTCATATAAGCTGTGTTGAATCTACTCTAAACATGGTGATTGAACCCTTATAATAAATACCATCTGTTATATGATTCAAGCAATAAAAAATATTGAATTTATATTACAGGTAGATCAAAAGAATGATAAAAAAAACAGCTCTAAGTATCACATGTCTCATGTATCATGAGCGTTTAAAAATGAAACAGGTTTAGCAAAAAATGTTCACGTAAGGAGATAACGATTATCAAAGGTTGCTTATTACTTAAGGAACTCTTTCGTGGTAGGTAATTTTTCGTGCATTACAGCGATTCAATCGCCGACTGCCTAAAGCAGTCAATAGATCATTAAATTGTGCATTACAGCAAGTATAGGGCTGTTTTACATAGCACTAGAGCAGTCAAGCTATCATTTCCGCTCTTGTATACGTGGAATTTTTGTTCCTACCATCTGACCAGCTAATATGGTGGCACTTTAGGTAGTCTACACTACATATATAAATAGGTAATCAATAGCTTATTGTTTTTCCAACCCCTTTACCCACTGATGTTTGTAAAATGGTTAAGAGGATTAGAAGCCCTTGTGAGTGGAACCTTTAGGAGAGTTTTTACAGTAAGAGTGCAGCGCAGCATATGTATAGCAACAGACCATATGTAGCTCACTTAGAGGGTCCCCGATTTACACTTAGAGTCCCCGAGTAGTACACTTAGCAAGAGTCCACGCCATGTCTATGGTCCACACTTAACGCACTTGCATAGTACCCGTGTACCTAACACACTTAGCATGAGTCCACTGAACCCTTAACAATTACTTGCTACTTATTTACTCGATTAACCCGTAGGACAGAATAATGCGTGCGAGGAATGTAGTATTTTTGTTTTATTACACACATTTCCAATAAGAAAATGTTCTAATGTTATGAGTAGAAGTTTGAAAGCCCACAAGCGCCTAGTAAAATTGCGATATCATCGCGTGGATAAAATGTTTGCTAGTGATATAGACAAGTAGTATACAAAATTATGTTTAATAATAAAGTCCTGCTCTTCCCGGCATTCTGGAAGCTGGAAAAGATGATGAGGCGATCACTGAATATTTTGTGCTCGTTCCACATATAAAATTATTTCGCGTTTAATAAACTTTTTACCATTTACAAAGCAATATATAGTTTGTCAATGAGTTTGTAATCAGCCCTTCTGGTTTTCAAGATATTCCTTTTATAGTAGCCAGGCTCATTTTGAAATCCTGTTTAATACCTTGTCTAGGTCAGGTAATTGTACTAACTCAGTTAAAAACAATCCTCATTTAATTATAAATCACAAAATGAAATTTGGTCGGCCACATGGTATATTTTTGTAATAAATACTAGTTGTATATGTATGAAAATCTGAGAGATTAGCATTTGAATTTTCCTCTTTGCTATTGTATACTTTAATTAGGCTTTAGTGTTAAATAAAGAAAAAAATAGTAAATAATAAAGTGAGGTTATGAAAAAGAAAGAGAAAGCATATACGAGCGAGCGAGAACAAAGACAAAAGTATCGGGTGATACCCTGCCTCCCGCCAGCTGGTTTATATACCCCTCATTCACCGATAATGAGGAGAGACCCGTCGACACTCGCACTGAAAGTATACGTGCACAGCATTTTCGCGTTCCAGGAACAAATTGCCAAGTAAAGGCAATAGGACCCTATTAAGCTCGGGTTCCAATAAAACCGAGCAGTTCAAGCTGTTATCCCGAAGAACTGGGAGCGCCAAAACCTGGATGGCGCCACGCAGTCTCCCGATAGAATTTTAGTATACGGGTGCGGCCCGTCAAAATGGCGGCCAAGGCGATCAGCTCACAAATAGCATTTCGATGGATGATGGAAGGCAATTTTTAAGGATATGGTGAATGGCCAATACAAACAACTGGAGGTTCGTTCCACATACACAAAGGTACCTTTGCTTTAAATCAAAAACCCCCATGTGCGCGTAATATATTCGTACCCTCCCCGCGCGTAGTTATAGGCTGCAGTGAACGGCGGACCCCCTTAATTCTAGACATGTATATTTAAGAAATAAATGTGATTTTTCTGTAATTTAAATTTGCATTTTCAATCAGTGTTGCCCTTAACGAAGTATTAGGTAGTAAGCCACCCCACCGTCAGACGGCCTGGTCACAAGGTCCTCGCTGCTGCCCGCTGACTATCCTGGAGCAACATCAGAGAAGTATCTTCTGTAATGTAAATCTTCTGTTCTGTCTACACCCTTAGTAAAACTAATTACGACAGGAACAAGAAGACAAAGCCCGTTTTCTTCTCCTAAACTGGGCCGATTCAATTATTGTTATAAATAAGAAATTAAAAAAGAAGGTTAGTCCCTATCTTTTACTTATATGTTAAAAACTTTTCAAATTTGTCTGGTGACATTTTTGGCGGATTTTTCAATTAATATTTTCTTTAGTAAGCTGTAAAAAAAGTGCAAGTGGCTGAAAAAAAGAAAATGACAGGGGCGTGTCTAAAGCAAATCTAGATTTTATGCAAAATTTTATATAAATTGTTCAGAAGGCGTCATCCAGGAAGAAAGTAGAGAATATATTTGTAAGGAATATCGCACGCAACCTTACCTATCTACAAACTACATAGATATACACGAGTACTAATATCTAATATGATTGGTAGTTACATTTTACAAATTACTATTTCAAATCAAATCAAATCTAATTTATTTATTTCTCAAAAAAAACAATTTCTCAAAAACAATACAATTTCTTTAAAATAAAGAAAGAAAAAGAAACAGTTGCAAATAAAGACTTAACTTAAACTAAGTGTAACCGTGGGCGTTCTTGCCGCCTAACGCGATATAGTTATAGATATAGCTAGAACTTTGGTTACAATCTTATAAGTACTTAATAATGAACATATAAAATGAATGAACCGTAATATTAAACTACAACTAGGAACACTAGCTCCCACACTAGGATTACCTGTGTCGTGGGAGTCTAGTCTCTTCCTGTGGTACATATTTTGTGTTATTTATTAGCTACAAGGAAGTAACTACTAACTACAGTTAGTTAGTACCCACCCACCATCACCCATCATATTGCATAAATAATTCATCAGCTGTGAATCCACTCGCTTACCTACGGAAATAATGTTACGGAAATAAAGATGATACTTAGTTACATCTAAGTTACTGTCCAAAAAAAAACAGGGATCTATGTAACAATCTCACAAACACTAGTGACTTGTATTTGTAAATGTAATTGACACGCAAATCTATTATAATTTACAATCAGACGTGTTATGATGTAATAACGTATTCATTAGTTGATCCGGTGCCAATTAGGCGTAATAATTACAAAATGAAAACTACAATTGCATAAATAAAGGTTCCATCGCGAATGTAGTTACCCTATTTAAAGATTCACTCGTGTATAAATTGAACCAATTGCTATTTTTCGTATTCATGATATTTTACGTAGAGATTTTAACAAGGCAGTTTATTTTAATGCTTGATTAAAATCTCACCTGATGGTAAGTGATGATGTGGTCGATGATGTTGTTCAGGATAACCTATAATTACTGGCTCTCAAGGACAGCTGCCGGAACACACTGTTAGGTGCTTGGCGACAGATTTTCTACTTGAGGGTGGTAGCTCGCCGGGCGTGAATACGCAAAATGCCCTACCACCATGCTATAACGACTGCTATCCTAAGACGACAACCGGGACCGACGGCTTAACGTGCCCTCCGAAGCACGGTAGCGCTCAGTAGTAATTTCACTAGCGGTTACCCATCCAACTCATGACCGCGGCGGACGTTGCTGATCGGTGAAGAACAGCTAAGTAAACTTCGCTAAGAGCGCTTTAAAAATATATATTATAGCCATGGTGTAAGTGCTATAGGTACCTAGGTGCATATATTATACTAATGTTTCAAATGATTATAAATAATATTTCAGTCTCATACTTTACATGATCTTTCAGTGTCACAGATTTAAAATATTTATATTTAAGTTACATGGCTTTTTTGACAAAAAAAAACATTTACTTTGGTAACTAAAGTATACAATACTTTGGTTAACTTTTTTTATATTTATTTTTATTACAGCTCATAGGTTAGCCTTTGACCACTATCTCACCTGATGGTAAGTGATGATGTAGTCGAATGTTGTTCAGGCAATTCTAAAATGACTGTCTCAATGACAGGTGCCGGAATCGTAACCGAACCATCGTAAGGTGCCTGGCGACAGTTTTTCTACGTGATGGTAACTAGCCAGGCGGGCATTCGCAAAATGCCCTACCAGCGTGTTATATCGACTGCCATCGTAAAACAATTGGAACCAGCCCGGGGCGGCCTAACATGCGCTCCAAAGCACGAAAGTAGGTACTTGAGTACATAATCTGTGACAAAACGCTCAGTAGTAATGCCGCGTTAAATTAACCCATTGGCATCGGCGATAATGATAACAATAGAATTTCATTCATAACTAGGACATAGTAGTCCAGTACGATGCCAACTTAAGGTTGAACTGGCCGTACAGTTCTCCATACAAACGCCGTAGGGTGATCACTCCCTTATTTGAGATTTTAGGGATAGAAATAAGCATAATAACGATTGAACTCATCATTATCTAGGTTTGTATCGTAACTAAATTTTTAAAAGATAATTAAGTTGAAAGTTATGAGCCTTGAAAACTTTATATGAAAATATTTCGAGGCTCATAACTCTCAACTTAATTATCTTTTTAAAATTTCGTTACGATACAAACCTAGATAATGAAAAGTTCAACCGATATCATGCTTTATTTTGGATTTAAATCCTCAAATAAGGGAGTGATCACCCTACTACGTTTGTATGGAGAACTGACCGGCCAGTTCACCCTTAATGAGCGTTGTTGAGCGGTCACCTATCTAAGTCATGACCGCGGCGGAGTGTAGCTGTGTGCATTTTATGCTTGTGTTAATTTTCTCTACATTATATTGTCTTTTTTTAATTATTTCAGGATCCTTGGATGCGCTTCGATATCCACTTAGCTGGTTTATTTTTTGTTACAAACCGTGGGGTGCCGGGTTAGAATGTCACCTCCCCATTTCTTCTCGTGGGTGTCGTAAATGGCGACTAAGGGAAACGTGCGCCAAATGAGCAGCATGCCACTTCTCAGGTGGATGTGTGTAGGGTATTAGACGCACAACATGGTTGCGTTCCATCTTAATGCCCTGCCAGGGTTTCATACAATATGTTCCTGTGCTCCCGTCTTATGTTGTTAGCGTAAGTATATTATTCGTAATATGTTCGTATGTTTCGTCCAGTGTGTTAGAGAAAACATTTTGTATGACACTGAAACTGTGCCCGGTGAATGGCAATAGGCTCGCCCCCTATTACATGGGACCAAAACACAATTGGCGAAACTTGGGTGATTACGCAGCTTTGCCTACCCCTTCAGCAAAAATAGGGGTGATCATATGAATATTTTAATTATTTAAATATATTATTAAATTCACAACAAGCTAGACAAAATATGATTGTATCGTAACTGTTTCTAAGAAAAAGATCAACGAATAAAAAAATTGTTTACGTTAAGCAATTCGCCACCACAACACACTGATAAGGTGTTGGGCGACAGATTTTATTGAAGTTGGTATCTCTGTTTATTTATTATGTCATGGCTTTTTGCGGGAGTCGTAAGTGGTATCGAATGGAAAAACCAGTAGGTTGACAGCAGCGCCATCTAAAGAAATGACATCTTAATCTGCGATCGCAAAACGTCTGCCAAGCTTGGTGGTTATAGCAAACCCCCAAATGGGGAAGACATTTATACAAAAATAACAATATGTCAGAAATCAACTTACCATTGGATGTTGGCTATATTTTATCACCCAAGCGATATGGTCCAGAGGAAAGCGTCTGGCGAATCTGAAATTATTATTTACTCAATATAATATCTACATATACACATATACTCAGACTTCTTCTTGGTGTTACCATAGGTTCAAATCAAAAAATCGGTTGAGTTGTTTATAAGTTATAGTCAATGAATTGAAAAATGTATTTGTAATTATATGATAATTAAGTAGGTACCACTGTTGTACCCGTGGGGTGCCGGGTTAGAATCGCACCTCCCCATATCATCCCGTGGGTGTCGTAAGAGACGACTAAGGGAAAAATACTGGAAGGTGGGCAGCAGCGCCTTCTAAAGAACGGCCAACTTACACTGCGATTGCCAAGCTTTGGGATTATGGCAAATACCCCCTTAATAGGGGAGGCCGTGTTCAGCAGTGGACGAGTCAGCTGATACAGTTGTTGATAAACAGTATTTTAGGCGAGTGAATTATATTTTAGGCAGTATAAGGCACTAAATAAGGTGAAAACAAATATTTAAAATACAAACGTCACTGACTTCCTAAACTAAAAATTATGATAAGTACGTCTAGTAACTTGTGTAAGTTGAAACATGATAATTTGAGGTCAGTGTTTTGGACCAGGATGACTTCAACAATTTAGTTTCTTCAAAATTTTAAGCATCCTATTTGAAAACTGTGGTAGTAATAACCCGATGACAACGTGTTAGGTGGAAACCACGTGATGTGCCAAAGCTGGAGAGCTGTGAAAGCTCATACAGGTGCTTTTCACAAGGTTTCCTGCTCATAGTTTAACCTTCCAAACTCTTTTTCTTGAATCCCAGTGGAGCTTAATATATCACCAACGTACTATTGGGCGACGCCCACGGCGGGGGGCGTGTTTTAATGAAAAAATATTTTATGCATAATTTCTGGATTTCGACATCTGCTTACTATATACTTACTCAAAATAGTCTTCAGGCCATGACTCTTTGGCCACATAAAAATATCTTACCGTATCACTTTAGCAATTTCTTCGAGTGCTATTTCTATCCTAAAGATAAAATGTTCAATGATGAGTTCCGCCATAATTCTTCTCTGAAAAAAATATGGATAGTTAAATAAATAATATTATTAAGACAATAATGTTTTCAATGTTTGTACAAGTGACATCTTCTGAAAATTGTTCGAACATTTATGGAAAGCACACAAGGAATATTTTTAAGTTCCATCGTTTTAAATCGTGTGAAATAGATGGCGCTCACTAAACGTTAGACATAGGGTGCATACCATTTGAAGTTAGATTCGCTAAAATCAGATGAGGTAATTTGAGACTAGTAACCTTCGATAAAATATACCCTTTTATCGAATCTAGAAACTGAGTAGTAACGAGGAGACCCTAAAGTAACGAAAATTGTTACAAAAGTAACGTTTTGGCAACACTGAAAAACAGTGACATCTACTGCAAAATAGTTGAACTAACAAGGGAAGCCGGTAGGTGAATATATTTTTGTTCACGAAAACGAGAAAGGCGTTCGCAAACTCAGATTGGTTAACTACAATACTAAGAACTTTTTTAAGAGATGGCACTATTTACAAATTAAAACCTAAAACTGTGATCAAATCAAACTAAGATAATTGGGTTTTATTATTATTCATAATAATGTATTAACACCGAAAGTCACGTTCGTGTGTACCTTTAGCCATGTTTTGTATTTGCAATTTGCATTTCATAATCCAGTGTTTACCCTCTTGCATTGCTTGCCTCTTGCATGGATACTGGCATATTTTTACAACAAAAAATCAAATTGCTTTGTTTGTTGTAAAAATATGCCAGTACCAACTTTACGGTGCGAGATCTGCTACTTTTAATTTAAATCCAAATTTGATAGTTTGCGAGGTGGGCGAAAATCTTATAAAATTATTTTCTATGCATTTACATGTCTGCCAATAGATCATAAAATTATAAGTAGGTAATATGATTATAGTGGTGTCACTTATGTAGAAGGATTGGGACCGTTTTTATCTTGGAAAGTACTACAAAAGTTGGTACAGAAAATGCGAAGATACCTACTATGATAATAATGAGATGTATTTGAAAAAAAAAAATGCTGAAAATAAGGGGAATCACGTAATAATTGACGACTTTATTATGTTACGATATACTTATAGAAAATATCGTCAATAATATATTAAGTAGATACAAAGAGTTAGACATAAGTCAACAATCTATTGCATAGATTCATCACATCACACTATTATAGTAAATTTGAAAGACATTTGAAGACCGGAGACGAAGGACAGAAGGGTGTACTCACTTCTGTCCTTTGCGAGAGGGACACTAACTTCAACAAATTAAACATCAACATTAAAAGTATCATATCAATTTTGAAGCAGTGATAGCTCAGTGGCATTGGCTATGTGCTGCCGCGCAGCAGGTCCATGGTTCTAATACCGCCGTGGGCTTGAGCTTCACCGCATGGTGGAAGGGCATTTTGCGAATGCCAGCCTGGCTAGCGACCACCCTCAAGTAGAAAATCTGTCGCCAAGCAACTAACGGTGTGTTCTGGCAGTTGTCCTTGAGAGCCAGTAATTCTAGATTAAGCCTGTTAACACCTTCGACCACATCATCACTTAGCATCAGGTGAGATTGTGGTCAAAGGCTTATCTATCAGCTATAAAAAAAAATACCATCAAAATCAAAAGTTGATTTTTACAAGAATCTGATTAGCATTATCTTCTAACTTAAACGGTTAAAATAGCATAGTGAAGTGAGAAGTAAATAAGTATTATGTGCCCTAGTCAAAGAAAATCAATGAGATGACCTTATATCACAATATCAAGGTTACACGTAAAGTCAACCCGTGACCTTGATCACGATGAAACTGATGCCCAGATTGATAGAATGGTCAATCAGATTGACCATCAGTCCAAACTTGAAGTCGCTATAGATAACACGCATCATGAATTTTATTACTTCACTAAGTTTATGATTATAATCATGTTATAAATAACATTTATAACAGAAAAAAATAACTAAATGCGCGAAGGGATTGCTCTTCTCCGTTTTGATGTTTTTGGTTTGATCAGAGCTTCAAAATAATACCATAAATCATGATTATTAAGAGTAGGTATAGGTAATAGTAGTATTACGTATTAGATACGTAGATACAAATTTTGTTGATCAAATAATGCAGAGTATGAAATATAAAATACTAAATAAAAGAAACTAAAAAACGGCACATTTGTGATACCTAGTCTAGATTTTGAGATAGACAACATTACAAAAATGATCGTAAATTAAAACTTTTAAATTAATGCTTTTTTTTCTTTTTTTATATTCCTGATATCCCCTTGTCTATTATTTAATCTGTAGGTAGGTAAGTGAAGATGTGGTCGAGAATGATAGACGGACTAGGCCAAGGTTACTGGCTCTCAAGGAACACACTGTAAAGTGCTTGGCGACAGATTTTCTACATGATGGTGGTAGCTAGCCAGGCATTCACGAAATGCTCTTCAATCGTGCGATGAAGCGGCGTGATTGGAATCGAACCATGGACCTGTAGCAGGCATTGCAAAGCTTTTACCGTTCGGCTATCAAAGCTTCAAAAATTTGTAGTTAGTAGGTAAATATATTTCCTTCGATCATTATCATTAATATTATGATCGATTATATTTCGTATTCTACGCAATGAGGTCTAGATGATGACTTCCCACATGTTTTTTTCGGCTACCTATTTTGTTATGTAGGTAGGAGAGCCACCTGAAAAATATTTTAATAAAATTTTTGCGTCAACAATCTACACTAAATACTAAAAGGGAACCATTGTGGTCGATATGCCACCGCCATTTTTTTAAAGTTCCCGCTCATGTTGTAATCATTCCGTATGTATAGAGGACACATACAAATAACATAATATGTTTGTAGCATGGTACCCTAAAGTGTCATGTTTTCAATATATTTGGGTTTTACGTTAAATATCACCGTAAGAGAATCATAATAGTAGATTATGATACAAGTAAGCTAAGTTGCTCATTATACACGAGGCTGTGTGTTGCGTAAATCAGCCGAGTGTATAATGAGCAAGTTGCTCACGATTTACATACGCTCATTTTCAACACCCTTGCGAGGAAAAAAAAATATAATGCACAAATGCGATACAAACAACATAGGTACGAAAATTATGGAAAATAGCGCATACTTTTTTTTTTTTGAGCGCGGCAAGTACCTATGTATGATTGTTGATTACATATAAACCTCTTTGATGTTACAAATCTGTATTACCCGGTTAAATTGAAAATGCTCTATTTACTCGCATATAATTTGCAGTTCGGTACTAACTTAACTTTGTAGGGATAATTCTATTACGCACTCGTGTATAATACTATTATTTACGAGGGTGTTATAGTTCGGTTTATGGCCCTAAGAACGATATAATTAAGCTCACTTTACGAGCAAGGGTGTTGAAATAAAATATATGTAAGTAGGTAGCTAGTTAAAGTTTATTATTGGTTTAAATTATTTTGATTCCGTGATTAGGTAGTTCTTAAGCGTTAATTTAAATAAATTAAGACTTAGTGCGCTGGTAATAGAATCAGGCAGTAAGTTGTAAACTGAAGGCCCTATCACGTGTGACAGTTTACCTGACCGCACCAATATCCGAAGCACGCTAGTAAGTTTGTGTCTGCCGCGGGTTTGGGTGTCAAACTTGTGCATGTCCTCGCACTCACAAACTCACTCAGATGTTTTCGTATATGCATAGCAATTTGGAATATAACAAGAGATGGCAAGGTGATTATTCCGAGCGACTTAAAATATGGCTTCGCCGAAGTGGATCGCGACACTTGTGCAATCGCCCGCACAGCCCTTTATTGCATACGGAAACCCCGCAACCAATCGGCTGCGCGCCCCCATAGCTCAGTGCCGTATAAAAGGAGGGAATGCACAGTAACGAAGTAGCAAGTACGAATTATTTCAGCGGACACCACACTCGAAAGCCGCTTCAGGGCAACACATGCACTGCCCAACTTGGAGCAAACCTTATCGATGTGTGAACTCCACGTCATGCTTTGATCTATTTCGAACCCAAGAAAGGTTACCACATCTACTTTTTGCAAGAGTTCACCATCAATCTGGGCGCATATTTTACCCAGCTTCCACCCTGACAGACAGAAATGCAGGAAATTCGTTTTTTTTTATTGAGAACGAGCCTATTTTGTTTGAATTACTGCGCTAGTTCACTCGCTGTACTGTTTATTTTTCGCTCTAGCTCGTCAACGGACTGTGCACTAATAATGGCAACTACATCATCCGCATACAGGAAAATGTCTTGTAACAATAACATCCGGCAGATCGTTCAACAACAATGAGAACAGGATATTGGACACTGAGGGGCCTTGAGCCACAGCCATCACGGTGAACAGCGGATTTAACTTGGTCTCTCCTCGATCGCTGACCACCACCTGGGATCTTTTCCTGAGCATGTTAATCAGCAATGCATGAGCAGGTCCGTTTACTCCATAATGGCTTGGCAGCAAGGACGCCGTGGTCTGCGACATCGAAGTGTTTCGAGAGGTCGCAGCACAGCAAAACACTGCTGTTTCTGCTCGCACGCACTAAGGACGCGTCGTACCACCTCGCGCGTCAGTGGTAGATCGACCTCTGTATGCGTATTGCCGATCAGACAGCGCCCCGGAGGTTGACAGAAACTTTGTTAGCCTATTACTAATCCCATAGTCAAATATTTTGGCAACCACTGGAATAATAGGAAGTGGTCTATATGCGTCAATGTCTGTACGCTTTCCTTTACCTTTAAATAATGGGAAGATTTTGCTCACCTTGAACGACGTCACGTAGGTATCGGCCAGCGCACATGCAGCGGTTAAAAGTGCGGCTAAAATTGGAGCTATTTCGGTCGCAGCGGGACAAAATAAATAAACAAAACAAAACGCCGCGCCGTCTCCGCCCCGAACCGCGGGGCAAGCAGCTGGGCCGCTACTACTACAATTCAACGCTATAATACTATTACCTACTTATTTTATCATCAATGTTTAACTTACCAGGTAATTCGGCTTCTAAAACATCGCACAATTGTTTATTGTCTCTGTATATAAGCCTAAACTGCGACTAAATTGCAATGTGGCTAGACTGTTATGTAAAATTAGTTTGACTTTGACTTAGGTACTTAACTTAAAGCTTATTCTTATGATTGCACAAGTCAACCTATGAAAAGATAACCACGTGCAATCGGACAAAATATATAAACAAAACAAACCGCCGCGCCGCGCCGTCCGCCCCGCACCGCACAGGGCAAGCAGCTGGGCCGCTACTACAATTCAACGAAGTTTAGTTTTTCGTGTTCGAGCGACCTATAAGACAACGCAAAGTTCGTTATTTGATATAGTTTATGGTCGGATCGCATCTTTCATCACAAATCTTGCCCCGCTATGGAATCTCCCATACTAGGTACTCTGCGAACGCTATTAAGCCTCAATCAGATTTAAGTCTTAAGTAGGAGATTTTAAAGAACATTTTCACATGGTAAGACTTTGAGAATCCTAGTTATAGAGCTCAGCGAGAGGTGTCACTGTTCTAGAAAATAGGTTTTTTCTAATTGTAGTAGTAGTTTATTGTAGTAGTAGTTTATTGTTCTCCATGGGTATTTATATCCTCATTAGTATTTGTGTTCTTTCTGCATATTTAGTACTCGACTAAATACTTAAAAGCAAACGAATATATTATAATTTTATATATGGAAAATGTACAAACCATACGAATCCGATAAAAAAAAATTATTCAGAATCTACGCAGGCAAATGTTTGCAAGTCTATGCTACGAACGAAATTAAACAAAATTAACACAATACATTTTTTGCGGATACACCTTACTTTCGGACCCGAAGTTCGATACTTCGTCGAATTGTAGTAGCGGCCCTGTTCGCACTTCGCAGCAGTAGCCAAGCCAAGGCATGCGCGGTGTTGTCAAGCAGCGTAAAATTTTGTAGATGACAGTAATAAAATATCGACGTTTGTTTTATCTAAGAATAATTTATTTGCATGTAAGGAATTGTGTATTCGCGTAGACAATAAATTGATCATGTATTAAAACGGTCAGGGTGGCTTCAACTTTACCTCAAAAATCTACAAGTATACCTACATCTAGGATGTCTGATCGAGTACCTCCCTACATTGCATCATAATATAGTTATGCTTTAAAATTATGGTTCCTATCGCAAAACCTCTTTCGTGGATCTAAGTAATCATAATCTTCTATTCAAAAGATTAAAAGATACTTATAGACCAAACGATGGTCATACCAGTGGGACTTTGACGGGATGGACTATGCAATCACTAAACAACACACCCCCCCATCTGGAACAAAGACATGATATATAAGTATTCTAAGTACTTAGGTAGAACTACCTAAGTACTTACTTACCTAAGTACGTACTAACTAGGTATCTGTTTTTGTTAAGAACTTCTAAGCTCTCTTTTTTCATATTATATTTAGGTTTTATACTGAAATGGGGTCGGGCTAGAATTGCATATCTTCTTGGCTAAGGGAAAAATACCTGTTGGGTTGCATTGTAGCGCCTTCTGAAGAGATGCTATCTTGCGATCCCAAGACGCGTGATAAGCGTGGGCATTATCGCAAACCCCCTTGTTTGTAGTACTTCCAACGTAAGTACACTTACACTATAGGTGTCGCTCCATCCTCATACGATGGTTAAAGAACGGGAAGAAAAATTTGAGTATTTGACGGAATCAGCAAGAGCGCCCTCCGCGGCAACACTGGACCGCGCCGCGCTTCCTTTAAATAGAGTAAAAATATATATATATAAAATTCAATATATTTGTTACGACGAATAGCAGAAGTCAAGGTCAAGAGGTTGGTAGAATAATAATAATAATAATAAATTTTTATTTCCAAAAACATATCAAAGACCTATAGTAAAGATAAATAAAATGATGTTTTCACTTTTTTTTGTCTTAAGTAATATACAAGTTTTACAATAATTCTGTCCGCAGAACCTACACTAAGAATTAACTTGTGTTGTAGGTTTCTGCTTGCTCTTCAAATTCACAGTTATAAAAACATGAGATAGGTTGGTAAGTATAAAACATTTTGAACTACACTATAATTAACATTATTAGCTTGTTATGTTTGTGTGTTTTGAAAGTGTGGGTGTGTATGTGTGTGAGCGCGCGCGTGTGTCTCTGTGTGTGTGTGTGTGTGAGTGTATGAGATTAGGATAAAAACATACGTAACCTGCACAATTCATGTGCATATGCATATACACATACATATACACACATATGAACATAAATATATGAATTATATTATTCATGTGTTTATCTTTATAAAGCCATCATTCAGCATCATCAGGGCTCAAACTTTTTAACCAATTGACAACTGTCTGCTTAAGTTCTCTATTAGTTTTTGTGATCATCTCTGGGTGAATTTTGCAGACTTTGTTATATACGTGAGGTCCTAAAAAGCAAGCAAGAATTTTAACAAAAGCCCTGTATAATAGATATACCATAGTAAAATACTTACCTACTCAGACGAAGTTAAAATACCTACCTAATTCTAGTATGTGGGTAGTTACAATAGAAAACAATATTGTGATTTGTGGCAACTCAGAATGATGTAACTTTTCAAGGGGATCACTCAAGTGAATCGAAGGGAAGTGAAGTAAGAAAGTGAACATTGTTTAAACATTTAGTAAGTAGGTACCTAGATTAAATTAGGTAGTCGATACCGTTTGTGAACTAGGTAAGTACCTACTTATCTACTTTATGGGTTGAAACTTGCCAGAAGTTATAGCATGATTTCGGCACTATGCAATAATACCTAATTATTAAGTACGAATATATTACAGTGCTTACGATTTGGACCATTATTTTTTTACCATAAAACCCTATTTATATAGAATCAGCTGTCGTCATGTACTTACATATTGTGTCCGTGTTTCAGCATCTCTGCCGCCGGCCGGGCATAGGATGTTATAGGTTTAATGATTAGCTTGTGTTTCTACCCGACTGCCAAGGAAAGGTTATGTTTTTAGTATCTTGCTATGTAATGTTTGTTTGTAAATTCGTATCTTCCAAACTTTTTCGACAGTTAAGTTATCGTTAACATTCATCTTAAAAATCCAAGTGGCTTGAGATTAGAAGTTTGAAAAAATGCCGAACTTTTGGCGCGATATAGTAGGTACATACTTACCTACCTACTTACTAGCTATAGTAAAAGAAGTACTAAAACCGATATTGAGTGAGGTACCTATCAAAATAAAGGTTTAAACGGGATTACAAAAATATACATATAGATAGGTACACTACTTGTTTGATATCTTTTTACTAATAAAATCTATCATATTGCACAGCCAGACGCAACTTTTGATGTTTCACAAGCAATTGCCCGATTTATATGTAACAGAGTTTTTGATCATCACCTGCATTATTTTTAATAGCAGGCGGGACCCATTATCCAATTTTAAACCGAAAGAAAATTAATGGGGTCCGCTTCAACTGTCACATTGACAGCTGTCACATCTAAGGTCTTTCTTCAGGGTTCATCCAATTGCAAAAGTAATATTTATGCTTTTCATGGCAATTATTCCTTTATATTAATTTTTTTATTATAATTTGTAATATCGATGAAGCATATGATTTTACTTCCACTCTCTAGTGCAGTGGGTGGAGGGGGAAACTTGAATTCGCCGCCCTGGTACTGGTTCTCGTGGTCCTGGTGGGTACCAGTGGGAAAGTCCTGTGGGCAGACAAGGCATCGCCCTAATTTGTCTATAGCTAGCTTATTTTAATTTTGTTTTCTATTCTCAATCTTGTTTCGGTAATTTTAGTGCACTACTTTTAAATACATAGGACCTGTTTCACAATGTTCGAGTAAGTTCCGGTTATACTACCCAGAACATATTTAATAAATAATACACTATCTTTGCGTTTCACAGTCATCAATTAGACCTGGTTTCACCATACTCTGTTATTTATTTAACGCCGTGTTAATCCCTTTAACAGACTGTTAACTGAACTGAGTGTCCCACCAAGCGTTAAGGGCCTGCACTGTTATATTTCGTCTGCACTTCTCGCGTTTTTAGTTCGTGCCATGTACCCCATGGCGCCATGTTCGCAAGTCAATGGCAATATTTTATTTTATTAGAAATTTAGAGCGCTCTCTAGTAGAACTAGTAGAAACTATCTTGTCACACACGAATGATATATGAATGAATGAATAAAGCGCCATCTAGCACGCATATATGATACCAACACATTAGTAGGGTGGCACAGTTAATAAATTTACCATACCTACAGTAGAACAAGTTTAATCTTGATGAATACCAGCTTTTTCTTGCATGTGTTTGTGTATGCAAATTTTCAACTTGCCGATTTTGATGAACTAATTGCTTTGATGTAAGGCGTAACCCATTACAAAAAAGATAGTTTATTTATTACAAAAACAAGTATATAGTGTAAAATTTGCGCTGAAACTAATGAATAAGCGTTTGTACCCCATGATCAAAAGACAGATAGCGGGTATACTATTAGGTATTATTATCAAGTAGCTTGGTTTTTAAACAAGATTTTATCTTGTTTAAAAACTAAGTATAAGTCATACGACTTGCTCGTGTCATTACTACAAGTCCTATTAAGGTCACATAAACAAAAAATCACATGGAGAAGGTAGTAAGTACATTTATTGTTTCAATTTGTTAATAATAATTCATACATTTCGTGAATGCTATTGCGTAGATGGGTGGCACAACAAAACTTTTAAGAAAATAATATCTTTATTCAGATTACCCACTTAGGTATTTTGTTTATAAATTTTACCATTAAATATTATTTGTACCCGTACGTAAATACTATTTGTACTACTATTCGTACGTATTACCACAATATTATATATCGATAGTAAAACTGTGGTATAACTTAATGTTGTCTTAGGTTTTCGCGATTGTTACACATAGTAATTAAACCACTTTAAACGGTTTAAATCGGGTATATTTATCATTATTTTGTCCCGACGTTTTAAACACTTTGCAGTAATCGTGGTAACGGATAACTAAATAAAATTGATAAATATACGCGATTTAAACCGTTTAAAGTTGTTTAATTACTATGTGGCATAGCTGTATTGGTTGTACTAAGATACTATCTTATTAATATGTCATCATATACGAGTACGTAGAAAGAAGTAAATATACTTATACTATATATACTTATTACCTAAGCCAAGTAAAAAAAGGCAGTGCAATGCATACCTTTTATTTTAGCTGATTTTTACGTGCGCTCCGTAACCACCGGGCAAAACGGACCACTTATCTGTCATCTGTCTATCCGTCCGTTTTAATGTCAAACAAATCTTGAGCTCGTAAACGGGATATAGGTGACAAAGCGCTCGTAGCGTGGCTGGCTTAGACATTTTTTACAGATCAACTAAGTAATTCAACGTCAGCTGCGTCATGACTTGGATGGGTGACCGCTAGTGGCATTACAACTAAGCGCTTCCGTACATCAAATGGCACATAAAACCATTGATCTCGGTTGTTGTCTTAGGATTGCAGTCGTTATAGAAAGGTGGTAGGGCAATGCCTGCACGGCTAGCTACCACCTTCTGTCACCAAGAACCAAACAGTGTGTTCCGGCAGCACTCCTTAACCCTAGTGATACTATATGCATGACAGCTTTGTATGGTACCGTAAGGCCTACTGTTACTGTTACTCTGTGGCCTCAAAATATTTTTTATTCCATCAGCATGTTCATATTTATGAAAAGTCTTTCGTTTGTCTGGTGTCCATCCAGGGTAAGAAATATAATTTTCCTAGATCTACGAAAAAATATGGTAGATACTTAAGATTTATATACATTACGTTAATACGTAATGTATATAAATCTTGCTATATTCAGCATACTAAACTTTTCTGAGTGAATAATAGGAAAAAAAATGGAATCTAGGTAATAAAATTACAAGCAGAATGCATAAAGCATATTGTAAATAAACTAAGAAGTAAATAGTAAAAATTTATATCAATAAATAAAAAAATTGTTAAAATAAATTTTGCTTAGGATTTAAACCTTGCACCTTCAGTTTTCTGGTCCGACCTTAGAAGAAATGAGCTACTCAAACAATATTTTATCGATGAAAATGACAGACCTATGTAACATTTGTGATTGTGTTTCCTGGATCAAAATGTGGCAACGTAAATACTAAAGATTTGTCAACGTAGGTGAACTACGAAATCAAGGTAAAAATGTACAAGATTTACATTAAAGAATTGAAAAGTAGTTAGATAACTAAATTATATGTAAATACGTATCAAATTTTAATAAAAAAAAAATTTGATGCAAAAAGATTAATGCGTCAGATTCGAACTCCGCTCTTCCAGATCCTGGTCTGACCATTCTAAGTTTGCGCCATTTAGACAATGCTAATGCAGTCGAAAATAAGATATATTTACAGACTGTTGTGCCTTACAGTCAGAAGTAAACGCAGTATGATATTTACCATTAAGTATTGATTTGTAAATTTATGTAAAAGTTCATATTATGAAAAATTCAGAATAACGCTCATAATGACTTTAGGTAAGTCGTTCCTACGTCTTATAAAATCATGCATGTTTATTTTATTGTGATAGTGTCACAGTAACATGATGAATTAATTAAAATTAGAAAATTACATTCATGATAGTAAACATAAATGGAGGAAAAAGTACAGATGCCTGCCTTATTATGTCCACGATGCGTTTTTGACGAATTGTATAAACCTTTTTTGTACCTAAAAAGCGTTTATTTGTAATTTTACCCATATTTTAATTAAATCGAGTACGCTGAGAAAAGCGACACAGGTCCAACGCTCAACGCGGCTGGCCGCGGTTTGAACGATAATGATAGCGCTATACGTGGATCGCTGGAGAAAATAGTGCGGCATGATGTTAACGCTTCTCGGAATGAAAGGGCGTATGCGACATTTTAGAAACAGACTTATTACACATTAACCATGCTTTTTTTGTAAAAAATTAAATAACAAATTTTATTGCACTTAAAAATTCAATATTTTAGAACATAAATCATATCTTAATACATTAAAATCTAGCGGAAAAACTAGAAAACCTTTATTTTCAGACGGGTTTTTGTAAATTTTTTGTATCGAGCCAATTATTAGGAAACATGTTTTGAGTGCTATGAGCACACTACCTATATCCTTGAGTATTGTGTATATAAATTGCAGTACCATGCGGTATCTGGTTTATGAGATTTTCTACATATTGTTAGCATTATTTCTTATATACTGGGCCTTAATGGATGATTAATTCTCTTAACAAGGCGTTAAATCTAATCACTGCCCTAGAGGTCCGTTAAATAGTTAACAGGCTGTCAGTGATGTGAAATATGAATTTATTGTCATAACTTAAGTAGATTTAAAATGGATGATGATTATTTTTGAAACTGATGTTTTATAAAATTTAGATAATATGGACAGAATAGTACTACATCCAGGAATTGAGACTGCACATAATTTTATGTGCATATTCGTTTATCGGGTTGGGAAAATGCAGAGTAGTTTAGAAATTGGAAGGGCGTTATGTCCGTCAGTTGCTTGGCGACAGATTTTCTAACTTTTACTATCTATTAATGTGCAAGTATTGGCAGTTTTTTTTTGCCTGATAGATTAGCCTTTGACCACTATCTCACCTGATGGTAAGTGATGATGTGGTCGAAGATGTTGTTCAGGCTAACCTAGAATTATTGGCTCTCAAGGACAGCTGCTGGAACTCACCGTCAGATGCTTGGTGACAGATTTTCTACTTGAGGGTGGTAGCTAGCCAGGCCTTTCACAGAAATGCTATGTTGATAGTGGGTGGTATGGTAATGCAGTTTTATTGGCTGATAGTGGATACATTAATTGATAGGGTCAATCCTCTAGCTACCACCCTCAAGTAGAAAATCTGTCGCCAAGCACCTGACTGTGAGTCATGGTGCCACTGGAAAATCCAAGAACACTAGCTGAGGTACTCTATTATGAATCTCAAATAAAGAGCAGAAATCCTATTGAACGCTTGTATGGAAACGTTGATTCCCTGAGCTTGAGTTGGGCATGTAAATGAAATTAAATAACTGTCTGTTAGTACCACAGGAGTACTGAATTACTTTTTAGTAAAGCAAAGGAAGGTTTACCAACAGATGACCCTTAACTTGACTTACCAGCACCATGGGAAGAATAATTAGATCAAGGCTACATCACAGAACAAAGAAGTTAAGATGCAATCACAAGAAACATAAATGTCTATGTACCAAGATAGCTAATAAATAATAATTTTAATAGTTTTCACCTGTGCCAGTCAAAAATCCTAAAACACATGTATGGCATAATTCAATACTTAGACAAAAATATTTCTTGAAACTATTACTAAAGTAAGGCTAGAAATAATAAATTAAAATAAACACATTAAATTTTTAATTTTATTGCACCTTACATTCAAATATTATATATATATATATCGCTCATCCAGTGCAATATCGACGCAACTAACATTTTTTCCAAAATGTTGTTAAGTATTCCACATATTTAAAAAATGTGCGTTTTATCCGGTGTAAGAACAGCGTAGTGATCATTTGACTGCAAGCCACCAGAGGGCACTTATGCCAGCGGTAAATTTGAACAATATCGCGGGTGCTAGTGACAACAACGACTGATTGGTCATTTGCGCGCGGGAAGCCGCCGAAAGTGTTTGCGCCTGGGTCTACGTTGACATAAAGGTAATTGTGACACCTATTTTTTTTTAATTTTCCAGTGCAACAACAACGCAATTGTCATTTGCGGCGTTGTTGACCAAACTTTATTTTACTGTACTGACGTAACTGACATTTATCTCATAAATTATTCTGCGATTTGGCGTTCCTAACCAATGTTTTAACAAAAGTTGGTTTATTAGGTATGAATTCTTGAAACTGACTTTAAATTAGTATTAAGGAGCAACATTATGGTGTCAGCAAACTCATCTGATAATGGGCCAGTATCTATTCAAATTTTTAACGGGACTCGGTGAATAACAACAAAATACTCGTCTTTGTTACCTACTTTTCTTGTTTTTCAGTTTGAGATGTCGAACCGTGCACAAAGGTTAGCCCAATTAGGGAAGCGAGGCTATGTAGCTCCACCGTTTTCAACAAGCAATGTAGTGTCACCATTTTCAAGAAGAAACTCGATGGATTATCAGCCCCTCGGGAATGGTTGTTGTAAATTCATACCTACTTACCTAATACATTTTATTACCCTATTATCTTAAGGCGGGTGTTTGCCGCAATTATAAGGTTTTTTGATGCCTTTGTGATAGTTCCATTTTGTATAGTTTAGGCAGAGATACGAAGTACCCTTGGTAGCCACCAAACTCTATATCGCTTCTCTGCCTAAACCATACAAAACAAAACTATTACAGAGGCATTAAACAAAAGCTTTAGGCAGGTATCACATAATGCATAACATAATTTTTCAAATTTTACCGATTGCAGAAAAGGACGCAACAGAAGGTTTATAATTATGAATGAAATAATGCTGAAACCGGCGTACAACTCAAAAATCAGTATTGCTGAGCGTAAAAAAGGGACTTAGTGCATTTGGTTCAAACTAACATTGTTCCTAACTACTACCAAGGATTCTATAACAGTATTTAGTTAAGTCAAGTTGGTTAAGTCAATTTTAGTTTTGTAATCTTTTAAAACGGGTATTTAAAAAATTACAACGGTTCCTACTAATAAGTGAGTTTGATTTTTTCCGTTTGTTTTTATTATTATTTTTTTATTCGAAATAGTTTCGCGTTCGACCACACCCTGCCTGATGTTAAGCATTGATGTGATCTAGGATGGAGCACGCTTACCTAGAAGAAACCTATTTACTCTCGATTTGAAGACACCCATATTGTATTCATCGGGAAAGACTGACCACGGTAAGGAGTTCTACTCTTTCGCAGCGCACGAGAAAAGTGGAAGCGAAGCGCTTCGTACGAGTCTTGGGAATATCAACCATGTACGGATGGCACCTCTCCGTTTGTCTGGACGTCCAATGGAAAAAGGGTGAGGGTGGAACCAAGTCGTGCAGTTCTTGTGCACATTCACCGAAATGTATCCGGTAAAAGACCGATAGACTTTACGGCGGTGCTCGAGGCTTTGCAGCCGAGACTCCTTCAGAAAGTCGCTGCCTATTAACCTGGCGCGTCTATCAATCGACTTTAGTGCCTCAAGTTGGTATTTGGCAGAGCCGACCCAGAGGTGAGAGCAGTACTCAACACAGGACCTTACTTGAGCTTTGTACAAAGTAAGCAAAGAAACTTGGTATCCTCTCAAAGGTGAGACGGTACTTCAACAGATGCTCTGTTCCGGTGTGAAGAACCGTCTCACTTTTAAGATGATACCAAGTTTCTTTGCGGCTAACTGAGCCTTTGACTCGATATACGAGCAAAAGCTTAAAGTCGATGATAGAGTGACACCAAGGAGGTCTAGGTGGTCTGTGACGGGCACGGATACATCTCGGAAAGTTGGAGACAGTTAAAATGGTCTCCTTTTAGCGGAGAACAAACACCTGGGTCTTATTGGCATTGAACTTAACCAGGTTGGCATCGCCCCAGTCAGAGACTGCCTTAAGGGATAAGTTCAAGCGTTCGACCATAGCTTCTCTGTCATAGAGTCTCTGGATTTCTGTCTCACTGGTTCGTGCGGTAGATATATAGCCCTCTACAACCGTGCTGTTGTCTGCATACCCTAAGGTACCGGGCTATAGCAGATCGTTTATATGCTGCAGGAAGAGCGTCGCAGAGAGCACTGACCCCTGGGGAACACCGGCATTGATACCCATTTGATCAGACGAGCAGCCGTCAACGACTACTCGTAATGATCGATCCCTCAGGTAGTTCGATATCCACGCACAAAAAACAGTAGGCAGGCCGTATGCTATGCTATATTATGTGTATTTTAGTAGTTTTTTTACACTCCTAATAACTTGACATATCTGTCAAAAAATACATATCCTAGGACAATAACGACGCAAATGTAAGAAGTAATATTTTTATCGTTGTATTTAGGGTTTATATATAGAAATATAATTAACTTATTGCATTTAGTTAACAAGTTAATAGTCTAAACTAAAATAATATGCGGCAAAATTAATGAAAATACTCGAACAATACCATGTTACGGGTATTACAATCTTTAATTGCCTCTCCTGTAAAATCACGTTTAATGTAGTTACGTCGATATTGTACTGGATGAGCGATATATATATATATACCTAACTAAAAACAAATACTTCTAGATTAAATACTAAAATTTCATTTTAGGATTTTTCTTATTTTTAAATTGTTCTTGTAATTTTGCAGTTTTAATTATTTCTTGATTTATTTAACTGCTTTTCTTTTATGTTACTGTTGGTTTCTGCATTTCCTGTTCATAATTTCCAATAAGTCCAACTTATTTCAGGATGTGTCTCCTCTATTAACAGAAAGTGTAGTGACCACTATAGTTTTTAATGCTTCTGTTGTTCAACTGTTCCAAATATTTATTTTCTGCATTCTGAAACAAAAATAAATATCAGCTAAAATACTTTCAATGAACAGATATAGATAGTCCTTATCATTAATTATAAATGAAAATTATTACAATATACTTAAATCCCAACGCATTCATACTATTTTTGGTTTAATTATAATTTTAGTTAAACCAAGAATAGTAAGAATTATTAAATTAATATATTATACAAGCAGACGGACCAAAACATTTTGTATGCAGCTGTTATCGGAGATGTGAATTGAATGGGATATGATTGCTAGATTTTTAGAAGTCTCTGCCTCAGTAAATACACTTAATAACTTTCTTTTTCTGCCATCAACCATCCTGTGTATATAAATAAAAACAAAGCTGAATAGCCACCACCTACTTCTAGTTGTATGTTTTCATCTGCAGGTTTATATATTTGCGATGGTCCAGCATCATAAACATCTGCGTTGTCATCCTGGTATAAATAAAGTAAAAAATTTACTGCGTATCATACCAACACACAATTACAAACTGTATTAGTGAGGAATGAGAAAAGCAAGTTGCCTGCAACAAGTGTCACTCTGAATTTGGAAATCTACAATTTAAGAACTTGCACAGCAGTGCACTGCACTCATCTATCACCCAAAGATAATAGATGTTAAATATCTTTATGCCCAGTAAATTCATTGAAAACATTGCCCTTCAATCCCGACTTCGAACACAGTAGTGTTTGCACAATACCTATTGCTTAGCAGTTGAATAATTGCATGTGGCACTTTCCAAGACAGACACTGCAAAGACGCTTATCACCACAAAAATAGTGAAATATGAAGCTAACTGTGAGAAATATAAACATTTTAATCTATGAGATGTTCGTGAAGTACAATCATCAACAGTGCATTATATTAGCAAATATTAAAGCCAAAACTTACTTGAGTTTTTTGAAGTTATGAGATATTCGTTGGTCTAAAAACTGGATACCTATCAGAATCGTATGGACTGTTTAATCCTGTAAAATGTCAGGCCTCCTTCTGCAAAGTAAAACCAGAGCAATGAGCGTGTTACCTGGATGGAATAACTGGGTGATACGTATGAAAATAATACTAGTTCCCTACCTGTTAAAAGGACTTGTTCCTTTGTTGCTGCTTTATCTTTCCTCGTGGTACGTTTTATGTTGTCTCAGCAAGTTTTGAGATGATATGTGTGGTGTGGTGAACCCAAAACGAGCTCCTGAACTATAATTTTCTTCTCATTTGTAAAAAAAAAGGCCGTGAGTTTTCTTGAACATCGTGAATTAAATAAAAACTTGTTTTATCAACACTAAAAAAACAAACACTACAAGCACAACGTAAAATCCTGAAACTCAAATTAACGGGAGTTTAACATTTCAACCAGTAAAATGAAAAGTGGCCCGGTTGCATTATACTGCTACTGCGTGAACGTTATTTGAATTCGGCCGCGTAGCTTAACAAGCGACCGAATTCAAATAAAGTTCACGCAGAGTACTGAGACCTGTAGAATATGGGCCCCTCGATTTGGTCGTATTAGAATGAGAGTGAATGATTTATGTTTCGTTCCCGTCATAGATCAAATATCCCCGTAACATGGGATTTACTAACGGTCCGCTAATTTTTCTTCATAGCACGTAAACTGATTTAACAGCTCTGTTACTTATATGGACCCATTAGCTAATGCCTGATTTAGAGTAAACAAACATTGTATGGTGAAATTAGGCCTAGCCTATCCATCGGTTAAAGCTTGAAACGCGCTGCATGTTATCTGTCATTTATATCATTCAGTTATTTTACGTTCTGGGTATAACCGGAACTTACTCGAACATTCTGAAACAGGCCCTTAGTCTTCTTTGCATTTTATTATATAAATTGAACATGGTTTCTCGGATGGGTATAGGTGACTCACACTAATTTATGGAATAACCAGGAGTCGCGTTAAAATTTATTAATCTCTAAGCAGACCTACCTATACACAAGTCAATAATGTGTGAGTAATGTATCTATTTAAGAAGTTATTTACACTAATACTGTACGTTCCTATTGTTTTGATGTACGATGTAGGTAACCTATACCTACATAATTATTGTACCATACCAAAATCTGTAAAAATCCACTTTTGAACAGATGCCTCCCCAATTGAACGCCACAAAGAACGGGTATTAAAGCTACTTGGAACAATTGGGTACCCGCGATTTTTACGATGCCATCAGTCCACCTAGTGCGGGACCTACCAACTACATCTTCCAGTGCAATGTGAGAACCATACTTCCCCATCAGTTAACAGTTAATCGAGCAATGTGGCCTATATCCACGTTCTTTGGCGAATATCCACGTTCCGGATTATATCTCGCAAAGAAACTCCGAGGTTAGCTCTCTCATAGCTCATTGAGCGACTCTGAGCTTGTCCATAATGGTCATCACTGCCAACGCACACTGGTTGAAGACTTTGGTCTTCAGGCTCTGCGGGATGTTAGAAGAGAAGATGTCCCGTAACTTCCCGAACCCTGCCCATCCGAGTTGGATTCTTCGGGCGACCTCTTTGTCGAAGTTAGACCTACCTAACTGGACAGTCCGTCCCAGGTAAATATAATGGTCAACAACTTCGGGCGTATCGTTCTCAACTACTGGTACGGATGCAAAACGGACATAATTTGCTTAAGACATAAATTAAATATATATTCAGATTTAAATAGTTATAATTACTATATTTACAGAATAACACCGAAGTAAGGCACTATTATCTGGCTTCTCCAGGCACTTGAGAACATAAGATAATATCATAACATAACAGGATTTTGTTGTCTTAGGTTTTCGCGATTATTACACATAGTAATTAAACAACTTGTTTTTATTAATCAAATGTGAGATCAATGGCATCGTCAGCAATCTGCGGCTCAGTTGGTGCTTCAACAGTGCTGGCACGGTTTGGAACCCCAAGCGGGCGTGCTCGCTTCGCAGGGCTGGAGACAACTGATGCAGCTACGGTGCGACGTCGCTTATTACTTTCTTTGCCAGAAGACCCAGGAAGCTTCAAGGAATTGATGTGAGCTGTCTGAAATATAGAATTAAATATCGATTGTAATAAATATTTACTGTTGTAAGGTTTGAAGGTTATTGAAGCAATGATAGTCTGGCTAGAGACCATCCTCAGGTAGAAAATCTGTCGCCAGGCACCTAACGGTGTGTTCCGGCAGCTGTCCTTGAGCGCCAGTAATTCTAGATTAAGCCTGTTAACACCTTCGACCACATAATCACTTACCATCAGGTGAGTGAGATTGTGGTCAAAGGCTTACATATATTGAGACTTAATAACTGTAGGTCTCAAGGTGACGGGCGCAGTGCAGTTCGTTACTTGTGACGAAATGAATCTGTTATAGGCAGAGGATACCGCTTAACATCAGGTGGGACACGTGCTTGTTCCTATAAAAAATGCAGCAACGAGGAAAATGCTAAGATTCTGTCAAACTCCTGAGCGATTAAAATGGACATAGGTACTGCTAGGCATTCAAACTTGGTGTACCAACCAACTTTAGCACTTAAATCCTTTCTTGATCAGATATAACTACTGCTTTGATAGGTGAATTTTACAGTCCTCAACAGCCATTACGTCCACTTTTATACAAATGCGTCCCCCATTAAGGAGGATTATTAGTTCACTTTCGTGAGATTAAAAAAAAATATCTGTTATTTTTCTGACCAAAACGGAATCCTTTCAATGTTTATTTGTTTTAGCTCTCACTTTAAAATTTGAATTCCCATGATGTTGCATTCAACATTTTGAGTATTCATATAAAGGTTACTCAACGTTAACATGACAGCTGATGTCAATACGACAGATGCCAAGATGAAAGAACTACTAACTTTGACTTAGAGCAGACTTAATTTCTCAATTCACGTTTGACAGAAAAATAACAACCTATTTTTTGGTGTGACGAAAGTGTAATATGGCGACAGTGAAGTAAACCTAAGGAGCGGGGAGGGGAGGGTTGCCATAATCCCAAAGCTTGATCAGGCAGTTCTTCAGAAGGAGCTGCTGCCCACCGTCTGATACTTTTCCCTTCGTTGCCTCTTACTATTTTCGTTTGATTTTGACAGAAGCAAAATTTGCAACTTCAGTAGCTATTAAAATTTAACCAATCTGCACAATTTTTTTAAATTAGCTTTAATGCTTTACGGACGCTGGATTATTTGCTTTTTGCCGTCGAAGTTTTTTCAATTGTTATTTAGAAGGACAATCGTCTTTAGGCAGTGTTCTTACGAACTTTTTATTACTATCTACTTGAATAGTAACAAAATATCTTACCAATGCCTGATTTCTGCGGGTAAGAAGGCGACAGTCATCAGCTGTTATCACTGAACGCTTAGCGTGTCTGAAATAAATTAAACATTATTAACACACTTTATTTATAATAAAACCTAACCCAATATATTAAGGTACCGTTTCAGAATGTTCGAGTACGTTCCGGTTATACTACCAAGAACATAATGTAACTGAATGATAAAAGTGACAGTTAACATGCAGCGCGTTTCAAGCTTTAACCGATGGATAGGCTAAATCGATGACTGTGAAACGCAATGATAGATAGATAGATAAACTCTTTATTGTAACACAAAGATTAATATTAACATAAAAAAACTTACAACTCAAGATACATCATACCTGAGTGAAACAATGGGCGGCCTTATCGCTTAAAGCGATCTCTTCCAGACAACCCAACAATATTGGACATTTTGACAGTACATGGACAGGGTTTTTTAATCGAATGTTATAAATACTAGAACAGTAAAAAATAGATAGAGAACTTATTTAAATAAGACAAAAATTTATTATATTATACACATACACAACAATATACGTAAAGTATAATGATTATATATAGATATATATTTATATAAGTACATAACATACAATAAAAATATATACATACATATTTTTAAACATATATAAATAAAGATAAAAAAAAAATACCTAATTAGACATAACACAACAAAACATGGTAAGAATATTATAGAATAACTAAGGTCGGTAATGTTTGTAAATATTACAGTTAGAGCGAAAGATAGTAAGTTTTAAGCTGATTTAAATAGTGAGATAGTGTTTTATTTATTAAATATGTTTTGGGTAGTATAACCGGAAAATAAATTTACATGTAAATATTATTTTAAGTATTGCCATTGAGAATATAATAATAATCAATTTGCGTTCTTATTCGAATTCCAAAATAGGAAGTAGGTTCTATGAGGCTAGGATATATAGGGCCTCGCTTTGGTATTTTTGAGTATCATTCAATTTGGCCCATTTATTTTTCATTGAATATGCTAGGTGAATCTCCGACAACACCCGCGCTGATGATATCGGCTCTAAAGAAAATTATTAAACATCAACTTTTAATTAGTTAGACATGAACTCTAACTTTAACCGTCTTGAGTTAAACTAATAACAGTCAACAAAGAAGGCCAATAGTCAAATATTGTAAACAAATTTTAAAAATCTCCAGTGTTGTCTGCAATCAGGCAAAAGTGTGATCGGACTGAAATTTCTCTAAAGCCTAACACTATAGCCCTGAAATGTATGTTTTGAAAAAAAAAAAGCAATAGTTTTATTTCATAAGTAACAATGCTTACTTAATGCCCACTTGCGCCAACGAGGAAACGTGAGTTAAACTCGTATATATATATAAGTGTAAATTGTCATACAAACACCAAGTTAACCCGAATTTAACTCTCGAATTAACGTTGGCGCAATAGGCACTAAGTTGATAATAGGTTGATTAATTACAAGGATATTGATTACTTAGCAAATCTCTCCAAATCATCAGCGTAACAAGTCATCTTATGAAAAAATACATCCAGCAGTAGATCCATCGCCGATTTCGTGACATCCAATCCCAGAAAATGACAAGCTTCGGTACAAAGCGAATGAACATCACGTTGCACGGATGCACGTATTTTCTGCAAATCAACAAAAAAAATACTAAGTACATATACAAATATAGATAGGCAATCTGTATTATGTTTGTACCTAGCAATCCTTTAGATAGTAGCATAATTATAATACTTTCATAACTTATTGAAATGTTTGTTTAATACTGCGCAAAGGAAAACTCTTTTGGGAATGACTTTTTTTTAAGCCTGATAAAGTTAACCTTTGACCACTATCTCACCTGACGGTACCTAAAATTAATTATGTGGTCGATGTTGTTCAGGCTAACCTAGAATTACTGGCTCTCAAGGACAGCTGTGCGCCTAACGGTGACGGAACACACCGTTAGGTGCTTGGCGACAGATTTTCTACTTGAGGTTGGTAGCTAGCCAGACGGGCATTCGCAAAATGCCCTAGCACCAGGCTATAACGACCATCATAAGACAACAACCGGGACTGACGGCTTAACGTGCTCTCCGAAGCACTGAAGCGCTCAGTAGTAAAGTCATAGCGGTCACCCATCCAACTCCTGACCGCGGCAGACGTTGCTTAACTTTACTATCAAACAGCTAAGCAAAGTTCGCACGAGCGCTTCAAATAAATGTAACTATAATGACGTTTGATTACCCTATCATAGAAGTTATGAAACGATTATGGATATGTGGAATTGTGGATGTCTTGATTTATTTCTTGTGATCTTGCAGTCGCACCCAATCGACTGCGCCACTATTCATAAAACTATTGAAGGTTACGTTGCTAGTTTTTTTGTGCGGTGGCACCATTTTTATGTATGAAATCGTTGAGTCACAGATCAAATCAGTCGTGCGAGAGATTGTCAAAGGTTTTATATATAAAATAAAGGTCATATCGTCAGGCAAGCGTGCGCTTTTAATGAATGTTTTTTTAATGCTTGATGGGTTAGCCTTTGACCACTATCTCAGCTGATGGTAAGTGATGATATGGTCGAAGATGTTGTTCAAGGGCAGCTGCCGGAACAAACCGTTAAGTGCTTGGCGACAGATTTTCTACTTCAGGATGGTAGCTAGCCAGGCGGGCATTCGCAAAATGCCCTACCACCATGCTATAACGACTGCCATCCTATGACGCCAACCGGCTTAACGTGCCCTCCGAAGCACGGAAGCGATTCGCAAGCGACTAAGAAATTCCATCAGTATGATCTTAAGAGGCTGTTGGGTGTTGATTTATGGATTGATTAACACTAAAATGCTTGGAAATTATATAAAATTCACCATGGAAAAAATATGGCAAATATGAAAAACCCCCTTTATGGGGGAGGCTGTGTTCAGCAGTGGACGATCCGGCTGATACAGTACAGTACATTACATGAACCTCGGCGTCGTCGGCCGGACACAGCAAGAAGAGAACGATATAATTTTTTATTCCATCCACGTTTGTCATCACTCATCAGCTTCACGAAAGAGACTTGTTGAGGCTTCAAGTACATACTCATAACTAACTAAATTTGATTTTTAATTATATAAAAAGTTTATATTTTTATTATTATGATTTTAGTTTTTAACCAACTTCCAAATAAGTAGAAATGGCGTTAAACTGAAATCTACGCGGAACTACAGAATTTTTTACTAGAAATTTGTTAGAAATCAGGAATTTTGAAATTTTGTGTACTACCTACAGACGCTTTTCAAAAAACCAAACTACACACATAAAAAGTGCCTAGGGATCAAGTACGTTTTCGAGTATTGTCGCAATAGAGGATTTTATTCGTGTGCTTTTCTGACGAGTCTCGTTTCGGTATGCGGCCTGATACAAGACGTAACTCGAGTTTGGAGGAGCTCTGGACGTCGAGACCGTTTAAAATTCTTTCAAGAAGTTCACCTATATGAAGGGGGAACAATAATGGTGTGTATTTGGATAGGTGGAAGAACAGATCTCATTTGGATCAGGGGCAACCTCAACGCTCAGACTTATGCGGAGCGTATTATTTCAGAAATGATCATTCCTTTGCGAAGCCTTGCTTCAGGATGGTAGCTAGCCAGGCGGGCATTCGCAAAATGCCCTACCACCATGCTATAACGACGGCCATCCTATGACGCCAACCGACTTAACGTGCCCTCCGAAGCACGGAAGCGATTCGCAAGCGACTAAGAAATTCCATTAGTATGATCTTAAGAGGCTGTTGGGTGTTGATTTATGATTGATTAACACTAAAATGCTTGGAAATTATATTAACTTCACCCTATAAAATTATGTAGGAACTAGGGGGTAGCCAGCTAGGTAGCAATGGAGTGACAGACGAAGAGCGCCGTTTTAAAATTTGTAAGAGAACGATATCATTTTTAATTCCATCCACGTTTGTCATCACTCATCAGCTTCACGAACGAGACTTGTTGAGGTTTCAAGTATACACTCACAACTAACTAAATTTGTTATTTGATTTTTATTATATTGTTATATAAAACTTATGCTGATTTTAGTTTTTAACCAACTTCCTAATATAGTCCGGTCAATTTAGACCAAAAAATGATAGTGAAGTTACATAAAGTCCCAACAAGCTGAATTTCTGTGAAATTGTTCAAAACATAATTATAAACAATGTCAAGAAGTTCCCCATCATTCCCGTGTATGGAAAAAAAATTATTCAAGGTCAAAGTTTTATCATAAAAGTACCGCAGACAAAAATTGTAGATCATAAAATTATCTATAAAAAATGTATCAATACTTTTTTCTTACGAGCCACCGTTTCTGATATATAATGATTCAAAAAGTTATAAAAGTTGTTATCGTCATAATATGTATGAGTACGCCACGTTAGTTTTTAAAAGAGTAATTCAACTCAACAAGAAGTTATTACCAACGGCATCCGCTTTCTTCTTCTATGTATGTATGCTCCTAAAAAAACTACCTGTTTAGATAAGCATCGATATGCATGTTTCGTTAAAAATACTAAAAATAAAAAACAAGTTCAATTAGCTTGTCTTCCTCCAACCTCAGTTGCTGCTCACCAACATCTTTTTCGAGTATATTACCAAGTTCAAGTGTGGCTTGGTTATCAGCTAGACCCTACAGACTGGGGTCGGAAGTTGGTCAACAATATATTAGAGCCAGTTCAAACTTTACTTCCACCTGCGCCGGAAAAACTGCTGAACACTAGTTTTTGCAACTGCAAAAAGGGATGCAGTGCTAAATGTGGTTGCAAAAAAGTCGGACTCGTTTGTTCTTTGGCATGCACAAATTGTCAAGGCCGGTCGTGCTCTAATATTGAATCACAAACAATGGAGAATTCGTTTGACTCCGACGAAGTATCATGCGATACATCGCTATCGACGCAATTTACTTGCATCCAAAATGAAGATGAAGAAGAGAATTTACATCGCTTTTATCTTTTCCAATCTTTGAAAATTTCTGTTATTTTGCAATAGTTTTACATTAAACAGGATCACAACTGACCCGTGGAGTAAGCGTACTGGGGAAACCACGTTAAAAGAACGCGCTAAGTACACTACCTCATAGGTGGCGTGGAAACGTGTGCATATTATGACGATAACAACTTTTATAACTTTTTGAATCGTTATATCTCAGAAACGGTGGCTCGTAAGAAAAAAAGTATTGATACATTTTTTATAGATAATTTTATGATCTACAATTTTCGTCTCAGGTACTTTTATGATAAAACTTACCATTTAGCTGAAAATCGCGAAAAACTCATTTTTTTGACTCTAATTTGAATTCCATACACGGGAATGATGGGGAACTTCTAGACATTGTTTATAATTATGTTTTGAACAATTTCACAGAAATTCAGCTTGTTGGGACTTTATGTAACTTCGAATGTCTAAATTGACCGGACTAAATAAGTAAAAATGGTGTAAAACTGAAATCTATGCGGAACTACAGATTTTTTTACTATAAATTTGTTAGAAATCAGGATTTTGATATTTTGTGTACAACCTACAGGCACTTTTCAAAAACCAAACTACAAACATCCAAAGTGTCTAGGGATCAAGTACGTTTTCGAGAATTGTCGCAATAGAGGATATTATTCGTGTGCTTTTCTGACGAGTCTCGTTTCGGTATGCGGCCTGATACAAGACGTAGGTACTCGAGTTTGGAGGAGCTCTGGACGTCAAGAACGTTTAAAATTCTGTCAAGAAGTTCACCCATATGAAGGGGGAACAATAATGGTGTGGGCCGGTATTTGGATCGGTGGAAGAACAGATCTCATTTGGATCAGGGGCAACCTCAACGCCCAGACTTATGCGGAGCGTATTGTTTCAGAAGTGATCATTCCTTTGCGAAGCCCTTTGGGTAATTCGTTTCGTCTAATGCACGATAATGCACGTCCACACACGGCTAGAATCGTAACTCGCACTCTTACCGATGCTCGCATCAACGTTCTGCCGTGGCCTGCTCAATCGCCAGACCTGAACCCCATTGATCATGCATGGGATATGCTACAATGAATAGCTCTGACAACTATGGATGCCGTGCATACCCACAATGCTTTTTGACTTGTTACAAAGAACGTGGGCGGCCATTCCTCAAAGTGATTTTGATGAACTGATTTTAAGCATGCCAAATCACTGTGCTTGTGTGATTGGGGGTGAGTTTCCTTGGTCACCCCAAGTCGAGTTAGACGCAAAGAGAGAGAGAGAGCCCAGAAGATCGGCCTTCTCCTTTACGGTGCAAGCCTGTGTGTCATACTGTCTGTGCTGTTGATGGAGGATAGAAACTAAATACAAATTTAAGGATAGCTGATTGGACTTTTTAAAACTATTTTCTCTCCAAGATGACTTCACTTACGCATCATTGGTCAACATTATTTAAATCTACAAATTAATATGCAGAACAATACAGACATAGATAATTTTCAACCGACTTTTAAAAAAGGAGGAGAAGCTTAATTCAAATGTATTTATTTATTTATTTTTGTTACTTCAGTACTTAAGACTGGGATATTTTTAATGTTTGTAATAACCGGCTATACTCACGCGTATTGGTCGAGATTGCCGACCTAGGTTTCGGGCATGTCCGATGCCCTTCATCCGCGCAACTAGTTGTGCGCGGAGTCGTCACCGTGACCGCCGTAGAAACGTGAACTCGCCTGATGAAGGGCATCGGCATGCCCGAAACCTAGTTCGACAATCTCGACCAATACGCGTGAGTACAGCCGGTTATTGAAAACATTAATATGTCTCATACTCATGAGTTTTTTTATTTGAAAGCTGACGCTTCCTGTGTGGTCCCATTTAAATTTCATCTTTATCGGTCAAGCCAATTTTGAGTTACACTCCAATAACTGGAAAGTGTTTTCCTATCTTGAGGATATAGTCAATGACAGTGAATGACAATCAATCTCGTAAGTAGCAAGAGTCACTTAACGGTAAAAAAAAAAGATGTTACCTAAACATAAAAACTTGTTGAAGTTGGTAACATGTGCACAATATTGTGATAATAGGTACTTTTGAACTACCATGGTACCGACTTCAAGAAGTTATTTCACACTTGAGTGTTGAAGTCGGTTCCATTTATAAAACCATTTTTTTAAAGATGTGTGAAACTACAAATCAAAAATTTATATTAAAACCAACTTTAGCACAACTTGCAGTGAATTGTATAAGTACATAAAAAATAATAGGCAATCTTCAAGACAGCAAGGGTAAAAAAAAATATTGTATCTAAGTAGGATCTTACTAAATTTGGTTAGGCAGAGGTGGAGGCTGGAGCGGTGAAGACATCATAAAGGGGCCCTTTAACCCTACTCCTGGGTTGCAAGTCCTAGGCCCCTCTAACCTCTTCCTCTGTAACCGGCACCCGCATGGTGAATCCATGGAATGCTAAGTAATTTGTCTCTTATAAATACATTTAAGCGGTGAATACATCATAAAGGGGCCCCTTAACCCTACTCCTGGGTTGCAAGTCCCAGGCCCCTCTAGCTTCTTCCTCTGTAACGCTATGGACCCGGCACCCACATGGTGAATCCATGGAATGCTAAGTAATTTGTCTCTTATAAATACATTTAAGCGGTGAATACATCATAAAGGGGCCCCTTAACCCTACTCCTGGGTTGCAAGTCCCAGGCCCCTCTAGCCTCTTCCTCTGCTACGCTATAGACCCGGCACCTGCTAGTTGAATCCATGGAATGCTAAGTAATTAGTCTCTTAATAAATACTTTTATAATATCTTGTTTTATTTACTGTTCTACTACAAATCCAAAACATCTGCAATTATACTTTATATATTAACCCATTGGCATCGGCGAAAATGATAACAATAGAATTTCATTCATAACTAGGACATAGTGGTCCTGACGATGCCAACTTCTAAGGTCTTTTCAGTAGAGGGATACAATCTAACCAGAAAGATCATCTATAGGTGATATTAATATGAATATTAAATGAATGATTAATAATTGATAATTAATGTATGAGTTTAGTATTAGCATCACTGTCACTAAGGTGTAGTTACCATCAAATAATTATAAATAACATGCCAGCCATATAAAAATGGTTATGAAAAGAGCAAAATCAAAACTATGAAACCATTGCTGACTCACTGACATTGTTCAAAGTGGTACCGTACACAAACAATTACTGCTGTGGCTACTGCAACCTTCATCAAACTTGTCAGTGACTTGACTAGAAACGTACACAAAGCTGTGCGGGAAGTGGTCAAGCTTTCATTCTGTACCATTCTATAACCAGTGGTGTCATTGAAAATACTTACATGCTAAATGGCAGCGATGACTGGTGAACTAGTATTATAAAAAATGATGTGCTTGGCAGAGGGGAACATCTGTAAATGCCAACTGGCATTCACGGATGTACCTTAGTAAGATAAAAGCTGTAAGGCTGCAAAATCTGCTAAGAATATGGGCTAATTCTGCTAAAATCGGAAATATCTGCTAAATCAACCAGAGCACGGATAGCACCGCGCCGCGTCTCTCTTCGCTCTTCGCGCTAAATAGACCTAAAAAATTACTTATGCACAGTTCAGCGGAAAGCACGTAAAACGGTGACGACACCTGGAACGTACCTGTTCTTTGTCCAGCGCTTCGAATGCAGTCATTTTTAGTACATACGAGGAGGGTAATGTAAATAGATATTAAATTATGTTGTTTAGATTGTTTGCTGGTCTTCGATCATGAATGGTAGGCGCCCAAAAACAACATTTCTATTAATACATTCCGTAAAAAGAGAGACTTTTGATCTTGCTAAATTCTCATGCTTGATTAAACCGAAACCCGTAATAGTGCGTTTTATTTTCGCCCCCAAGACTCCAACCGGGCCAAGCAAGACTGTTCCTATTTTGTGGACTGTTCACACTTCACACGCTCGTGTACGTGCCCGTGCCCGTTGATTGCACCATCACAATGTAGTTAAAGTGCCTACTTTATGTCCAAGTCCAAAACAATACCACGTTTTACTGATTATCTCTAAAAAAATAAAGACCGTGTTTGTTTACATTACAAACAATTACAAACCACCAACTTATCTGTTCAGGCGGCAGAAAAAAGAACTACAACATACCTTCAAATTGTGACAGTTTGTAGTTGATTTCCATGACCAGTAGCGCTCTCGAAAACTGCACAGTTAAGTTGGTGGTACTTACACGTGTTTTGTACATTTTTTGTTAGGTAAATCTTTTTTTTTTTGTTTGGCAATTGTTTAGAACTTTTTTGCCAATGTCACGTCAGAAAGGAATCTAATCTTGAACGGAATTTTGAATTTGGTGTATACATATCTGAAACCATAGACCTGGATTTTTTCACTGTATATCCTAAGCCTATGTCTGAAACAATGGAAATTACATACTAACTACAGAAAAAACAATGTGATAATGTATTATTTATAATGAAAAATGAGAAAAAAAAACTTTATTTGAAGATTATTTACACAAAATTGAGAACTACAATTTAATATTGTTTGTATTTACAGAACATGATATTAAGTATATTGAGATATGATTTATATTACATAGAATGTTGCCTATATGTACAGGTACCTAATGGATATTAATGCCTATATGTACCTACAGGTAACTAATGGATATTTATATTGTATTCATGAATTATGTTGGAAATTGGGACATGAAAAGAAGATGTGATTTAAATTGGCTTCATCCATACCACACTCGCATATAGAGGAATCCTTGATTCTGAGTTTTTTTTAATGTACACCAGAACAGCAATGGCCAAATCGCTATCTTGATATTGTCGATATGATTTTTCTATTATATTTATATTTAAAAAACCAGGGTTTAGAGATTAGTAACACATGTCAGCATTGTCATGTATCGAGTTGGTATGAGGTCGTATGAGGTGAGGTATTTTAGATTTTACTATACATATAGGGCGTTCGGATAGCCTATCGGTGCCAAAAATAACACTCACAAACGCTAAAAATGATCACACGGGCCGTTCGTTTTGGGACTTCGCGAGCAAAAATATCGTTTTCGCTCACCGTTCGGATAGCTTTGAAAATGCTACAAATGACAGAGAAAAGTGATATTTTTGACCCATGTCTTACCGTGGGATCGTTGTGATCGTTTTTTGACAACTGCTGGTTTGACAGTTGTATTTGGCGCGATTGAAGAGTTTCACAAGTTTTTTTATATAGGTAACTAGCAGAAGCCATTAACAAAGAAATAATAATAATATAGGTACCTACTTTTTTGTTAATTTTAGAGATTGATTCCATGTTTCGTACTGTGCAAAATTGTTAAAACATTGTCGGTTGTCAAAGTAAGTTTTAAGCCGTTTGGATAGCATGCAGTAGTTGGTGGTCAAAAATAGCAAAAGCTTCTATCCGAACGCTAATACACAAATGCCACTTTTGAAACTGCTACAAATGTAATCGAGCCAAAACGAACGCACCTATAATCGATTTTCACAAGCTGGGGCCCGTCCAGAAACTTGGTTAGAGCGCACTCGGAGTGCAACTTTTCACTCTAACGTCGCCGTCGTTCACAACCTTCAAGCAGAGCGCAACTTTTTAACTATCAAAAATCAAAATCGGTTGTTTTATGATTGCATCTGTAACTAACATGATCTTGACATTTCATAATGAGAAAATTATAGGCTCTCTTTTGTATATTGCGGGTAACGGTAGTTATTGCTTGTCAAACATCATAAAACGTGATTATATATTTTTCTAATGGCCCCGAGTTTCTTGCCCGTTCTTCTCGCAGTGGCTCTATACAATTTATTTGCTGAAAGTCGCAGTACAATGTAGAATATTTCAATACTAAAATTTGTAATTGACCTTCATAAGAGCGTCGTAGACGCCTAAATTGAATAAATGATTTTGACTTTGACTCTAGTTCCCCGTCAAAAATTTATATAATTTGAGTTTATAAAGCAAACGGGGCGTTCCGAACCTTATAGTAAGTTATAACAATCAAACAACTACACTCTGTGGTTTTGCAACAATGGCTTACCTACCGAAATAGCTGGCAGAGGATAAAAAATATTATAATTGTGCAACTTGTCTTTATTCAAATAAAGTACGCCGTCGTTTAAAAAAAAAATAAACAGATAGATCTCGATATCAGCACTCAGTGTTATTCTCCCAGAAGAAGACGTGGGAGTTTAAAGTAATGTAAAGCATATGTGAGTGAAGCCGAGTTTTACTTGAATAAGTAGGTATTGGTTCAATCAAAAAACATGTGAATATCACCAGCCAAGTAAAATAGCATGGCATATCTCAGAAACTATAACACTTAGAAATGAGGTGTAAAATAAGATCGACGCCGTCGAAATAAAATATTCAAACTCTGCCTATCGCGGAAACTAAGATATAGGTAGGGTGTTTGTTCTAGGTATTGCATTGTCCAATTCGAAATTAATATGATTTTAAAACTACGTCGTCGTCGTGACGTTTAGCAAAGGAAAATGCCTATAGACGGCAATATTATACCTACATGTGTGATGATTACAGTACACACTGAAATTATTGAACTTAAATTTGCTAAATAAGGAGTCTGAATAAGTTTATGTACCTAGGTAGGTACATACATAGGTATTAGATATGATAAGATAAAAATATTGTTTTACAAAAATACATGCATTAAATATATTATAATAATTAAATTGCTACGGAAGTCTCGTTTGTGCGCTTAGCACACATTGACTTGAGCTTTGCAGGGTTTTTAGTTCCGGCCTTTCAAGTCAATTCTAAAAATCACTCCTCGAGCCCCTGTAATGATTTTTTAAGTATTCCATATCTTCTTTTTAGATGTCGTAAAAGGGGACTGAAGGAAAAATATTAACGAATTGGTCTAGATTATATTACCACTACCTACTCATTTAAATATGTTCTTTGCCGGAGAACTAGAAGTCATTTTGACATCTGTTGCTTAGACTAATCAAAATTAATAACTAAACTAGCAAAAAACTAAGTTATATGAGGGCTCGCGTTTATTTTACAACCTGATTCTAGTGGTGTCATCTAGTATTAAGTAGATTAACAACGATGTATTTGAGCCATCGAGAAACTGAGAATTGAGTTTAGTTCTATTACAGTGATATTAACTCTTTAGTTTTCTAGCAGATGGCGTTAGTAGTACAATAACATTCTATCCAATGAATACAAAATTGTTAGGTATTATTATTTATCGATTGGTTTTATTTTAACGTATTACTATTTATCGATTGCTGACAAACATCCCGAATTGGAGAATTTCTCCCAGATCAGAGTGTCACCCGTTCACAGATTGATCACTACAGAGTACCTACTGTTAGAAGAAAATTTATTTGTTTTAAACCCAACAGTTTCTTCTATGTTGCGACTGAGATAATATTTTTATTCCTGACAGATTAGCGTTTTACTACTATCTAGCCTGATGGTAAGTGATGATGTGGTCGAAGATGTTGTTTTTTTTTTTTTTATGCTGGATAGATTAGCCTTTGACCACTATCTCACCTGATGGTAAGTGATGATGTGGTCGAAGATGTTGTTCAGGCTAACCTAGAATTACTGGCTCTCAAGGACAGCTTGCCGGAACACACTGTTAGGTACCTACTTGGCGACAGATTTTCTACTTGAGGGTGGTAGCTTCCCAGGCGGGCATTCGCAGAATGCCTATAACAACACAATTAGGTTCACCTCTCTATCTATGTTCTTCCTTGGTGCGTGCCAAATGCAGTAGTTTGTTAGCATAATAGTGGGTTTGTTTCTTTTAGTAGTAGATAATTTTTAAGCGATATATATTATTATTATTTTTTCTATAAAAAGTAAGAACCTGTCATTGGCAGTAAGCATTAATATAATAATTGTAATGTAATTTTCTTAAGATGGTTCTATGACAATAAGAAGAAAAAAAATGCCTTATCACCAGGCATATAATGGGGAATAATGTTGTAATGGGGAAAACGACAAAATATCCATTTAAGCAGATAAAGGCAAATGGGATTAGTAGGTATATATAGGCTAGCGCATATTATTAACTATAGGTACAAGTACGTAGGTGTTCTGAAATGTAGCTATGTAGATTTCGTTGCAGGAACAAAATACTTTCAAAGGTGGATGCACTGCTATTACACCAACCATATCTTCTTTCTGGACTTCTATTCTTAAAGATGACAATTTGATTTTTAGCAAACCGTTAGTCTCAATATCTATATGTTTTTTTTTTTTGTTTTATTATCTACAATCAATGATTTCACTTTTAGTAGATTTGTTAAAAGCTTTTGTTAGTTATTGAAGAACAAGCCTCCACTGAGAACACCTGCTCATTTTGCACTGTTACCCTCTTCAAGGGTTAAAATGTGTTTCCTTTTCAGTCTTGGTGTGTAGCTTGGTGTCAACAGTTGAGTTGCCAAGGTGTTCGGGTGTTTTTCCAGCTTTAATTTGTATTTCTTTAAAGTTTGGTCAATCTCCTCAAAGACAGTGTTCACTTTCAGGATGCTATATAATTCACTGTTTCTAATGAACCAAGGAGCGTTGGAGATTGTTTTCAACAGGCAGTTTTGAAAGCGCTGTATTATATTTATGTTTGTTGTACACGCTGAGCCCCACAGCTCAATACCATATGTCCATATTGGCTTAAGCACAGTCTTATAGATAAGCAGCTTGTTATCCACTGAGAGTGTTGAGTTTCGGTCCAGTAGCCAGTACAACCCTTTGTATCTTAACTTTAAGTGCTCTCTTTTTGTTTGGAGGTGCTTGTTCCAGGTAAGGCGGCGATCCAGATACAAGCCTAGGTATTTTACTGAGTCACTATGTGGTAGAGTCTGATTCCCCAATCGAGCTGGTGGACAATTTTCTCTTTTTAGAGTGAAAGTGATATGTACCGATTTTGAGGCACTTGCTTTAATTCTCCATTCTTTGAGCCACTTCTCAATTTTATCAAGGCACTCTTGTAGACATTCTGTAGCTTTACTTCTGTCTCTGCTTGTAGCTAGAATAGCAGTGTCATCTGCGTAGGTGGCAACTGTTACATCTGGAGTCATCGGAAGATCCGCTGTAAAAATTGTGTACAGAACAGGACCGAGAACAGATCCTTGGGGAACTCCAGCAGTGATTGGATACAGCTTAGATGTTTCCTCACCATCTTTGATTTGGAAGAGTCGGTCCGTAAGATATGACTCAAGAAGGCTGTAGAATGTGTGTGGAAGAAACTTCTTAATTTTATAGAGCAAGCCTTTGTGCCATACCTTGTCGAATGCCTGTTGAATGTCTAGAAAGGCAGACGAGCAGTATTCCTTGTTCTCCAGGGCTCTTCTAATGGTATCGTAGACACGGTGAATCTGCTCTGTGGTGCTATGTCTTTGTCGAAAACCAAACTGATGTCCTGGAATCACTTTTCCATTTGTAAGCACTGGATCCATTCTCTTTAAGAGTACTCTTTCAAATAGTTTTGACAGAATGGGCAGTAAACTTATCGGCCTGTATGAGGTCACTTGATTTGCTGGTTTGCCCTCCTTATGTACCATTATAATTTGCGATATTTTCCACAGGGATGGGAAGTATTGTATTCTTATGATGCTATTGAATAATGTTGTCAAAAATAGTACTCCTTTTCTTGGTAGTTCTTGTAGGATTTCTTTAGTTAATAAATCAAATCCTGGAGCTTTTTTATCTGCAAGTCCTTTTATTTCCATCATTACTTCTTGTGGTGATACTGGTTTTATTGGGAGGTCTAATTGAAAATCTTGGTTGAGTATGGCTTGAATGTCGGTTGTTGTTGCATCAGGATCAGCATCGTTAGGTTTGAAGACTTTCTGCAAGTGTTGTGCAAAGGCTTCTACTTTTTCAGAAGTAGATCTGGCCCATTGATTATTGGGTAGCTTAATCGGCGGGCTAATTTTTTGTGGCTTATTATTGTCCTTTAGAATTCTCCAGAGTGAGTAGTTAGTTGCCTTAGTTGCAGTTAGAGACTCCAGCTTCAATTTGGTTTCTTCTTCTTCACATTCTTTTATCATAGCCTTGAGCTCAACTATAGCTTTGTTAAGGGCAGTTTTATCTGAACGGCACCTGCTAATATGCCAAACTCTGCGGAGGCGTCTCTTTTCTTTTATTTTTTGACGTATTATCCAGGGCAAATTCTTTTGTCTTGCATTTCTTTCTTGATTTGGAGTACATCTCCAGCAGGCATTCTGGATGGTATTTGTAAGTATCATTATGGCATTATCAATGTCCTCTGAAGTTTTAAGGGCGATTTTCAGTTGCAATGATTGCTCAATAATATCACGAAATGAGTCCCAATCTGTGCGGTTGTTGTACAGATTTGGCATTGTATGTTTCACTGTAATAGATGTGCTCATATTCAGTAACACGGGAACATGGTTCGATGTGCCGTCTAGGCATGCTTCTGTACTGAAGTTGTATCTACCCAAACCCTTAGATATGAAGAAGTCTATGATATCGGGTATTTTGTAAGGATTGGTCGGCCAATGTGTGGGTTCTTTAGGTGACATGTAAGTTAGCCCACTGTCATCCATGCTGCGTTTTAGTTCCCTTCCTCTTGTAGAAATGAGCCTAGAGCCCCAATGGATGTGCTTTGCGTTCCAGTCTCCCCCAGCTATGAAGCGCTTACCTAGTGTATCAAAGTAACTCTTAAGCAGTGTTGATGAAAGTTTATGTTTAGGAGGACAATATACTGCTGATATATTAAAATTTCCATTTATGTTTTCCACTGTTATTGTGGCCGCTTGTATTTCATCTGTTCTAAACTCACCATGGTAATAGTGTTTAATGGAACTTTTGACAATAACTGCTGCTCCTCCATGGGCCGTGCCATCGGGGTGATTGGTTTGGTATATATTATAATTGCGGATATTTATTTGATGTCTCTCAGTTAAGTGTGTTTCTGATACAAGTAGAATGTCTAGGTCATGTAATTGCAAGATTGTTTCTACATATCCTTTGTGGGATGCTAGGCCATTGAGGTTCCATGTAGCTAACTTGAGTGTTTTTATTTTAGGGATTTTTCTACCAGTGTCACTATAAGACTCATAAGTGAACTTATTTGTTGCAGGAGAAAATCAATTTTTTCTGATTGTTTTATCAAGATATCTTGTAACATCTGTGTTGGCTCAGCACTTCTAGGTGTGCTTAATTTGGTGGCAGTAGCGTATGAGTATGCATAATTATTAGCATTGTTTAACGAGTTGCTTGGGTTGGTACTCTTATTGTTCTGTTGAGAGGCTGATGGTACATGAAACGGCTGCTCTGTTTGGTTGCCTTTGAGTAGTACTTGCGCCATTTTCTGCTTTGGTTGTGTTATGGGTTTTTGCTGTGGGATCTGCTTGTCCAATATTGCAGTTGAGGAGGATTAGATTTTTCAGTGTCAATTTTTGTAGAATCACCCAAATTTGATAGTGGACCAAATCCAGTTGGCATTCGTGGTGGCTTTTTACGATGTAAAATTTCTTTGTATATTTCACATCCTTTATAGTTGGCTGGGTGGCTGCCTTCGCAGAGAGCGCATTTAGCTGGGGTGTTACGGTCTGTTTTCGGGCATTCAGATGTTCTATGAGCCTCAGCACATTTAACGCACCGATATGGTCTAAGGCAGTTGTTTTTGGTGTGTCCGTATTGTTGACATCTAGTACATTGAGCAATATGTCTGGTTTTTTTGGGATCTTCGATGGTGACTGCTGTGTTATATATATATATCTATATGTAAAATAGAAATTTTACATCCATTTTGACTTCTACGTCTGGCTGGATATGATACTCAAACAGAAGGAACTACAAAGATAGGAACAAGGTGGCAAATCTGCTAATAGGGAGCAACGCTAGTGGCTCTGCAGATGTAGTTTATATGGTTCACAACTACATTTTCTAAAGACATCAACAACCAACAACGGTTCTATCTACGGAGCGCCGCTACATTCCCAAATTAGTCAAGGAAGCGATTGAAATATCCAAATGTAAGGGTTTCAATAGGGAAGAAGGCTATAAACTGTCCGGCACGTGGAATCCAGTATTAGGAGATTCGAAAAATGTTACACGTTCACATAAAAATGACTCTAATAACATGTGCAGTGACACTGTGAGTGTATTTTGTCGAAACTTTCAGTCGAGTGCGAGTTCCAGTGGTACGCGTAGTAAAAGACAAAGAAAGAGGGTAGACCGTTTCGTCTGCTCTTGATTTTGTCAACCGCTCGTTACTCCAGTCACCCCGCGATCATGATGCATGCAACTGCATCGAAATATCGGGAGCTCAAAAATAAAAATAACCACGGTATAAATCCCGTAAGTAACATTATTAGTTCTAGGTACCCAATAATCAAACTTATATGGATTTACAAAGCCGCTGTCTCACAGCCTATGATTTTACGTCACTAGCTCAGATGTGTCACACGGCGAATCCATCAGGAGTTTGTGAATGTCAATAATAACATCTGCATAGCAATGATATACAAAAATGAGTAAATAAAATAGATACAAGATGGATTGAAATAAGTTTAGTAACTTTGTTTCATTTTACCTCTGACAAAATAGTAATTTCTCTGAGCATTTTACAAGGTACACTTGATGAGAAAAACAAAACTTATATTGTCGTAATTTTGTTTAATATTAATTTTGACATATATTGTTAAAACAAGATAATTTTTATATGAAGTTGAAATACTTTTTCTCGAAATAATAAGTAATAATATTGCAAAATTAAAATTCGCTATACATTTATAATAATTAGTAAAAAACACAAAGTTTTTTCAAAAGCACAGCATAATAATAAAAAATGTTGAAAATTATTAGAATGCTGCAGAATTCCTCAGCACTCTGAAATGAAATAAGGGTTCCTATGAAGATGATGATCGCCTGCTTGGTTACCTTATCCTGTCGTCTCATAATACAGAACAAATCAATCCAAACCTTGACCTTGTTGAGGCCGCCTTTAGAAGAAATTCTATTATTACTACTACTATCCTGGATTAATGGGAAAAGGATCCTAGTTTTAATGAATTAAAACCATTTTATTATTGTACAGCTGTAATGAGCATTGTATACAACATATTCTGTAAAACATATCATTATAAGCTGTGACGGTCAGTCGCACATAATATATAGCTATAACTAGCCAGCACGCGATCCTTCCACGAGCGGAAAATTACGACTTGTTCGTCAACTGGCGATCGTGCAACTGGCGAGTGCGCGCGAGTTGACATATTCCGATTTGACCTTTTTTTATCGTCAACTCGCGTGCCCATATATTATCAAGTACAGTCATATAAAAAGTACTGAAACTAGTTAAGTATCAACTATCCAGAGAGAAAGCAAGCGATTTCGCTTCAGTCACTTATTATGATTTTGTTGTTTTATTTGCTTAGTTTTTGGCAATTACAGATAATAAACCAAATTATTGAGCCATTGTGGATTTATGATATTGTTAATAATTATTAGGAAAATCAAAGAAGAAAAGCAGTTTTATATTTTTGTATGTACTAACATCTTAGTGGCTATATTTTGTATAAGTCAAGCAGGTCATGGTCAAAGAAACATATTTTCTTTATTTCTTTCAGGACTGTACTCGTATAAGTGCGCGCGAGTTGACGACAAATAATATGTAAACGAGTTTAAAAGGAAGGTGCTAACTCGCTCGCACTCACGAGTTTCACGGTCGCCAGTTGACGAACAAGTCAAAATTACAAGCTCGCGATGGGTACGACGGGGAACCATCGGGCCGACATACTAGACGCGCGACTGACCGTCACATTGCAACAAAAAGTGCGGAAACACTTTAATCAGATAATCAAAAAATCCTCAGCATATAGAGGCCCATAAATACATGAAGACATTTTTATTTTACTGTTTGAGGTGGAGCGGCCTATAAAAACTCGAGTAATTGGTTCTGGACTAAAACAATACCATAAGGCAAACTGGACAAATTAGCAACTGCAGTCCAGTTTGCTTTTAAGTACTCTTTAGTATTTCTACGGAACAATCATAACATAAACTTGATATAATACCATACACAAATTTTCTACAACTTATCTCGTCAAAGGAACTGTATAATACAGAAAATAAATAATATATAAATATAGCAAGGTATTGGTCTAGTTCTGACCAAATGGCTCTTAGTGACTGGCCTATATCATTTCATAAAATTATTGTTAAAATTTCTACTCACATAATTAAAATGTTTCCACAATTTATCTAAACTTATAAAATAAAACTAACACAATGAAAAAATAAAATTCATACAGTTACTAAATTATTATGATTTCAACCAAACAAAATGGGTTTGTCGCTTGTTTGGTTTAAATGCGAATTACACAGTAACAAAGGTCCACAATTATGTTAGAAAGACAATACAAACAAAACAGTTAAGGAAACTATAATATTTTATTATAAACACTAACGTGATTTTCACTAATTTTAGTAAATAATACCAGATAACTCAAAGGAATAAGTCAGATAGCTCCGACTATAGTTTCAACCACATTTGGTGGTTTTTTTCAAGGAGTCGCTTAGTGAAAAGCGAGACGTCAAGGTAGTTGTAGAGTTATCCCGTATTATTTACTAAAACTATTATATCGATTTTTAATCATAATGCCTTAAATGCCTGTTGCTTTTCCCATTCAGACATTCATGAAAATTTTATAATAATGTAAGTTGAATTCAAATACGAAACAAGAAACAATACCTTTTAAATAATGACAGTTTAGGTTTTATATATACAACTATGTAACAATGGGACTGATTATGAAATTCTGAATGTCAATATAGTTCACCCGCAGTAATCATCTAATCTGGAACTCCCTATACTCCGACATGCTCATAAAAGTACTTACAACGCAGTTTTATCAAGGAAAATGTTCTACAATGCATTCTTAAAAACTTAGATGTATGACAGGACTATAAGAAAACACTGCTGAGGACGGCCATATCTAATACCAACCTAAGGTATAAAACATTCATTATATCAATCTTATATAAATTTTTGGAATCAATCAATCTATAATGTTTTAACCATTACCTACATCGTCAAGGAAAAACTTATACCCCAGAAATTATATGTTTATATGTATCGCTAATCAAATCAGAAGTAACCAGAGTTATGTTCGGAAGTCATAGAGCTACTTGCTCTATGACTTCCGAACATAACTTTGTTCGAAGTACATAGATATTTATTTAATCTTACCATTTTTATAAGTAGGTATGTTACTCTAATTTGTCGGATTACAAACTGCTCCTTTTAAAAATTGTTCTGGTCTCAAGATATCTTTGGCAGTACAACCAATTCGATTATCCAAAACCACCTTGCAAAACGTTCCGTCATATTACCGCGGGTCTACTGTACAATAATTTTGTATGCTGGCAGCAATATAGCTTTCTACAGCACATTCTACTACTAACATGTCTGTACTGCATGTCGATATAGCAAGAGTTACATCAAGAAATTAACCATTTATCTTAAACACTTGAAATTCTTTAATAACCATTGTGGTCTTGCAACACAACAATTCTGCCAATGTCATGTACATACAGGTGAAGACAAAAATCTCAGAGATTATCTTCAAAATAAAATAAGTAAAGGAATAGACATAACCCCCAATTGCAGCTCAAGGTGATCCATTCATGTAAATTTGCTTACCAATGGTGTTGGCAACTATCAAAGCAGCGCTAGCATAGCTTGCACTGTTTATATCTACTATGGTATGGAGGGTAGAGGTAAGGGGAATCATCTGTGTACATGAAAAAGTGTCCGTCCAAATGCATCAAATTAGGGTGGCGCCATATTAGCATCCGGGTAAATTTTAAAGGAAGCGCCAAAATCAATAAACTTACTATTCACAGTTCACGAAATAAAATCACTCTAGTTACGCGTTTTCTTATAATAATTCTTTCAGGTTATATTTACTACATTACTGTGTACTACGCAAGTAGTTGGGATTTTCAATAAGTAACTACTTTAGTCGATAATAATATATATTTTTTTAACTCGTCATATTTCAATACGTTTACAATAGGGTAGTTGACACAGTCTAAAATAAAATACAGTGTAACGTTAACATGATAGTAGTTGGAGCACATAACTCGATGAAATTAACAAATTATTTATTCTGCATTGGATTACCTTTATTTTGAATAAACAAAATGTGTTTAAATTTTCTTTAAGTCACGTGATCTCAAACGGAAGTAAAGGCGGAAATGATGTCATAAGGACAAAAACAAAGCCACAGAATAGGTAATAGTAATCACGAGAGTTTGCTTCCAAAGGTTTTGACAGTGACAATTGACATTAGTAATTGCTAATAGCAAGCAACCTACAAAATGTCGCATCACTATCGATTTACTACTTAGGCCCCTATTTCACTATCAAATCCATTGGATCCCATATATTTAATAGTGTAATACGTACATTTGACTCATTTATCTTTGATCATATTTCGCCGTGAGATTTGATCAAAGATCAGCATAAATAATAAAACCCAAACTCGGAACAAGAATCTATGGAAACATTTTGCAATTATTACTCATAGTAATACAACAACTTTAAACAGTTGGAAAAGCTTATGTTTATCATTATATTTATTCCGATGTCACTGCACGCCATTGTCTCGATTACTTGAAAGTGTTTACATAAAATAGTGATTTTGAACCGATTAAAGTTGTTTAATTACCATGTATGAAAAATAATTGATAATGCTGCCACTCATGTATCCGTGCTTCAAACTGTGTTGGTTTTGTGATTGTTTTATTCAGTCTACATACACCCCTACACTATGGTATACGTTCTGCCGAACAACCTGTATAATCGATTACGCACCACACTACAACAAGCAAGCAAAACGTATTACATAAAGTAGTATTAAAAAAAAAAAAAAAAAAAAAAAACTATTTGTTTTTGCCCTAGTGACGTCATAAGCATACAGGCCGCCATTGAATGATGTTTTAGCGCCAATTTTAAAAATTGAAATAAAAAGATGGATTTCTAGTATTTCAGGACTCCTAAAAAAAAAATTAAAAATGCTAGGTGTATATTTCAGTGTACTAAATAATTTAACATACTTTAAAAAAACAAGTCAACAACCCTATTGCTACATTCATACCATACCCTTTGTCTACACCAGCGCCATTCTGGAAGGGTTTTGAACTGTTATTTATAGCTTGCAGCTTTTTTTTTACCATATAAGATGACTCTCCTTACCTCTACCCTCCATATACTATGGGAATATGGTTAATAAGACATTTGTATATTATTATGGACATTTGGCATATTCCTACAACAAAAAAATCATAAATTTGTCACAAGCTACGCTGGCGATATTTATAAAGTTTCTACCAGCCAAGCTCACTGGAATTTGGTAATATCTACAAATAAATATGTAAAGAATTTTACATATTTATTTGTAGTTTTTTTAATGTTATTTTGAAGGTACATGCGCGAAGCCCACCTGATGTTAAGCGGTATCCTTTACCTATAACATATGCATTTCATCACAAGTGACGAACTGCACTGCGACCATCACCTTGAGACATACCTGTTAAGTCTCATTATGCCTGTTATTTCACTGGCTCTCAAGGACTGCTGCCGGAACACACCGTTAGTTGCTTGGCGACAGATTTTCTACTTGAGGGTGGTCGCTAGCCAGGCGGGCATTCGCAAAATGCCCTTCCACCATGCGGTGAAGCTCAAGCTCTGGGCGGGATTCGAACCATGGAGCTACTGCGCGGCAGTCCATAGCCAATGCCACTGAGCCATCACTGCTTCATAATAATAATATAAATTGGTTTGGTTAATTGATTTGTCGCTTAGAAATGATCGCATACGATTGGTCACGTCAAGGGAATATTGTTGCGCCGTACGGTATACTTTTTAAACAACGCCCGCCGCAGTAAGGTTTATGTTTGACTGTTTTTGAGCTTGACTTAAATATCTTTACATATTTATTCGTTAACATCCATAATAAAAAAACGAATTACATACTTCACCCGCTTTGTCAATACACTTTTGCCCTTCCTATTTTTTTGAATTTAATTGGAGTATGTAACATTTACAAAGTAATTTTGTGTATATTTTAGTTATATGAATCTCATCAAATAAACCTGAGTAAAACAAGTTGCCTTAAAAAATAGGTCCCGAAATTGTGGGCAAGCAAAATACCATGTATGGCCCCAGCCAAATATAACTGTAATCAAGACAAACATTTTCTCACAAATACTTGAAACTATTAAAAAAAACATAATTTATTTATTTTCTATATACATTATAGTTTTACTTATTGAGGATGTTTATTTTCCAATTTTTATAAAAATATACTTACATTCTGATTGGATGATATTACTAAACTTTCTTAACTATTTGGACTACGTCTTCATCTGCTAGAACATGTTCGATACCGACTTTTTGGGGCTGATGTTTCACGGAGGAACCCCATACCAACGCTCTGAAATTATAAATATAAACATGCATGAGATATATTTGGAGAAAGTAAAGGATGATCATTAATTGCAATTTTTTACACCCAATAGATTAGGGTCACAGAGTCCTTAGAACTAATAAGAATGACTATACACTAGAAGTCATTATCACTAACAAAATCTTCACCACCACCACATACTCCACTGGAGCCAATATGCCACAAGCTAAAGAGCAGATAAACCTCTTTACCTAATATCTAAACCTTCCACTTACGCAGGCGCGCTCCTCCATATTATTTGAGTGTATCTGCAACTACTACAAATGCCTGCCCAAGCGATCAAATTTCATTTTTTTAGTAATTAAACAACTTTAAACGGTTTAAATCGCGTATATATATCATTATTTTTGTCCCGCCGTTTCAAACACTTTGCAGTGACCGTGGTCACGCGGTGACTAATTGGTTTTATTTGTCACATGAGTTATTAACAAATTATTTGTCCTACCGTCAGAAATTTTATATGTTCCCTATTCACGCAGTATTCGCTCACAGTGTCCAGAGTTCTTGCAGATTTGTGTCGGCCTTGGGATTTAATTAATTTGATATTGATAGAGATGATGGTTGGATCCCAACCATCATCTCTGTAGAAATTTGGGTACTTTTTGATTTCAAAAGCCTCGCGTAACATTCTTGGCATAAACCGGGTCTCTCTGGTCGAGTTAATTAATCGCGTACGATTTAAAACCGTTTAAAGTTGTTTTATTTCATTTTTTTGTTTGTTTTACTGTATATAATATTCGTGCCTTTAGCATTTATACACTAACGAGGGCAATTGCGCATCAATAATTTACTGTGGAGAGGCGCGCCTTCGACAGTGAACATGTCTGTACTTTTCTGCTTCTTCCAGGAGTTGGTATAGCTGGAGAAGAAATTTTTCAAAACACCCCAAGCAAGAGGCAGTGCAGGATATACAGCCTCAGAATAAGAGACCTATGGTTTAATTTGGCTTGCCTTTGACCACTATTTTGCCTGTGGCCCTTTTTGGTAAGACAGTGTGGTTGGACAAGCTAAACCAAGAATGCGAACTTCCTCTCGAGGATAGGTGCTGGAACACTTCAGGTGCTTAGCGACATATTTTCTACTGGTAGCAGCTAGCTAGGCGAACATTCGAAAATAACCCTTCAGTTAAAGGTAAAGCCCACGGCAGGATTCTAACTAAGGACCCCTACATGGTTGGAAACCTACTAATACTTATTGGCACTGAGCCACTATGATTTGAATGGTCTTTGTTCTCTCAGACTAACGTGCTTGAAAATACAACTATAGTATTACAGGGATATCCACGGCCATTTTTAACCTATTGGAGGCCCTGGGCACTTTAGAATATGTATATATGGGGCCTCTAAGACTATGACTTGACAGAGTTATATTTTTATTAACAATGTGCAATAAAAGTAAGTAGTAAAGCCAAATTAGAGGTTTATTCAAGTGTTATTTTTATTTACACTGTGGGGTGCCGGGTTAGATTGTCACCCTCCATTTCTTAGGCGACTAAGGGAAAAATACCGTTAGTTTGGAAGCAGCGCTTTCTGACGAACTGACAACTTCTACTGTGATCCCCAAGACGCTGCCAAGCGGCAGGCAAATCGAATATATGGAATGGCAATGTTTGATTAATTATCTTTGAGATTTATGAGCCTTCAACAAGAGAGCATATTCCCTCCTCAAATGCCGGCAACGCATCCTCGAGACCTCTGATATTGCGGATGTTCGTGGGCGACGGTGATCCTTACCAGGTGAGACGGTTGGTTTTTTGCCCTCCTATCCCATAAAAAAAACGCGCCGCTAAAGGCGCTGTGCGTTTCGCTATATAAATTCTAGTTTAATTGCTAGCCGTGTAAAATTCACTAGGCCCTCAGAACACAGATGTAACATGGTTATACTTACATTTTAAACTCCTTCACAATGGATCTATGGAGCTTGTTACAAAAGTCCTCGACGCTTGTCCGGTCCGCATGCAATACCACAGGGGAGTTGTAATCAGGCAGTTGTCCTTTAGGCTTGGTGTATATCCTGATCAGTTTGAGGTATTCCCACATCTTCTCCAAAAGGTCATCGAAATTCCACCTGTGATGGGCCGAGATGGGAACACAGTGAGGAATTTTGTAGATCACATCCAGTTCTTCTATGCTGATTTGGTCTGGAAAAAAGAGCAGTAAATTCATGTATCGGAAGATCCATCATAGCTTCTAAATAGGTGTTATTCTATTTTGGGGGCAATATGTTCTGCACTGCTAGGGGCGTTTTGTGCATTAGTTCCCAACATCAACTGGTTGGATCAAGGACAGTGAGCCACAGGGAGCCAATACATTCAACTGCAACCATACTGCTGTGCATTGTGGTGCTTATGGGGTATTTATAAACTACAGCGCATGCCCTGTAATTCATGGTAAAATTATAGTTTTAAGTAAAAAGTGACAATACTAGGTTACTGTTAGTGGTGATTATGTTGCTACACTACTGATATAAAACAGGAAAAACGCGAATCATTAGCAAACACAAAAAAAAACAGTGTAGTTGGATGATTATAATGAGAATATGAGGGCACAGTGCTATATGGTGCATATAATCACAAACTTACAAAACAATCAGGTAAACTACTAAAAGTTTTTAGGGATTGTTATCGATACCCATCACGGCTGTCACATATCGGCAGTAAATTAGCTGTAATCTGGGATATGCAAATGGCTGATTATAAGCTATTGTCCTTGCCACCAATACAGACTTATCAATATACTTAAGACGCTGTCAAGTGCTGAAATTCTATTACTATCGGACTGTGTATGCATGAGAGGCAGCAATGGTAAAATCAAGGTCAGTTTGGGTGAAAAATTAAAGAATGCACAATACTAGTACTTAAAATCGGAAATATAACTTAACCTGTCCCTATTGATATAGATTTGCTATTTCTTTGTTATATTTTTATACACAAATAGAGACGAATTTACTTAGCATTCCATGGATTCACCGTGCGGGTACCGGGTCCATAGCGTTACAGAAGAAGAGGCTCAAGTCAAGGTGCCTGGGACTTGCAACCCAGTGAGTGAGGTTAAGGGGCCCCTTTATGATGCATCAATGCTCCCTTTCACCGCTCGAGCCTCCTCCCCTGCCCAACCAAATTTGGTAAGATCCTACTAATGCCGCCTTGGATACACGTTCTAGGATGGAAGTTACGGTTGTTCTTGACAGGCCAAGGTCTTTTAGTAGGTTGTATAGGGATTTTGCTGGTATACCCCTTGCTCAGACTTCTACAGCATATAAGTTAACCATATAACCGTTTTTGATTAATTCATTTGTTAGGTCATAATATTTGTTAGTTTTTATTGTGTGGTCTTTAGGTATGTTTGTTTCCCACGGCACAGTAAGTTCTATAAGTACTATGCGTTTTAGATTCTTTGAGTATAGAAATATATCTGGTCTGGATGACGAAACACTGATAAGATATATAAGTTATAAGCATAATTTAGAGTAAATCACATCGGCATGCATAATAAGTAGTGTTATCATAGAGAAAGTACTAATCTTTTCTCTATGGTGTTATATATAAGTCAGTAAAAAGTGTGTGTGCCTATAAAAAAATTACATGCATCTAAATGCTATTTAAACAAGCATAATCCATAATATGTGATCTACTAGTCAACTTTGCAATTTATTGCTATAGAAAAAAAATTACGGAAACTTGTTTCTAAATTAACTTGGCCTTGGAATATATGATCAAGATTAACATAAAACTTTCTCACTGCTACAAACTGATTACATTTTGCTAAAAATCTGTTCAAGTAAAGCCATTCAGCATTTTTCAGCAACATTATTCAACATAGCAACGTGTTCTGGAAAATAACTGTTGTGAAATCTCAATATCAACATATCCCCCTAATATCTCTGAGGTAGCCGGCAAGAAGCAAAACGAAATAATCATCCCACGTGGATTCTGCTGTAGTCGTTCGTAACGTCATATTGCATTACTCACCAATCTTGTTTAGCAGATAGATGCAAGGCACATAGATTCTATTGCCTTCTATGACATCAATAAGGTCGTCACTCGTAGCGTCGTATCGCAGCGTTATATCAGCGTTGTGAATCTTGTACTCGGATAGGATAGTCTTCACGGTCTCGTTGTCTAATTCTGTTTGAGGACACTAGAAAATAAAAAAAAATTGATATAAATTATCAGGTCATGCACCAGGTTTTGAACCAATGATGGCCGAGCGGTAATAGCTATGGACCGCCGTGCCGCACGTTATATATAGGTTGGATGCCCACCGCATGGTGGAAGGGCATTTTGCGATTGCTATCTACCACCCTCAAGTAGAAAATCTGTCACCAAACACCAAACGGTGTGTTCCGGCAGCAGTCCTTGAGAGCCAGTAAAATTACAGTAAAATTACATGAGACTTGAACAACTATTTCTCAAAATGACGGGCGCAGTGCAACTCGTGACTTGTGATGAAATGCATCTGTTATAGGAAAAGGTTAGTCCGCTTAACATCAGGTGGGCCTCGATTTAGTTCCGTCACAAACAAAAAAAAGGGTTTGTTATCTTACCGCCGCGCTGCTGACGCCACTTCGATCTCAAGTTTTTGAAGAGGTGTGAAGAGTGAACCCCAGGTAAAATGAGCATAGTAGTGTTTTTTTTGTATTGCATAAGCACTATGTCATCTGATGTTATGTGTATCAGTAGAACTCTTTGTTCGTCCGGGGAAGTACTGATACCATACCTATTTTTACCGCCAAGCAGTAGTGGTCACATTAATGTGTTCCGGTTAGAAGAATATGGGGTGCCGGTGAAGTTACAGGCAAATCAGACTCAACAATTGTATATCTCAGAGTGATGGGCGCAGTGCAGTTCGCCACTTTTGACGATCTGTATCTGTTCTGCAGAGGTTACCGCTTAACACCACTTAGGCCAAGGTCTTTAATCCATCACGATGGCATAAAAAAAGTGACTATGCGGTCGGAGATTTTGTTCAGGCTAAGATCGAATTACTGACCTTCAGGGACAGATTTCATAGTTGAGGGTGGTTAGCGTGGCGGGCATTCACAAAATGCCCTACTATCATAACAACAGCCATCCTAAGACAACAACCAGAACTGATGGCACAACGTGTCCTCCGAAGCACAGAAGAGCTCAGTTTTGCATGGTGGAAGGGCTTTTTGCGAATGCCCGCCTGGCTAGCGACCACCCTCAAGTAGAAAATCAGTCGCCAAGCATCTAACGATGTGTTCCGGCAGCAGCCCTTGAGAGCCAGTTAAATTACAGGCACATGAATCTTAACAAATATGTCTTAATACCATAAAAAAAAAACACTTGGCAGTAAGTGTTAAATTTTGTATTTCCCGCCAGATGTCAGCATTCACCTTAAAATTAAGTGATTACTCTAAACTTACAGTAGTGTTCAAATTGATGCCGCCTTTATCTTTTTTTCTAAAGTTTATGTTTGGGGGCTGCTTGTTTAACCGCAACCCGAAGCCTTCTAACTCGTGTTCTAGAAGTTTCTTGTGCTGCAGAGGCTTCAAGACATCTAATACTATGAATATAAGGCTGCAGGTTCTAGCGACCGCTATTACTTGACGACCTCTACCTTTGCCGTCTTTGGCGCCTTCAATGATTCCAGGTAAGTCTAGAAGCTGTGAAAAATAATTGTAAATTAGATCTAAGAACATAACAAAAAGATTTGGTTTGATAATTTCAATGTACTGTCATGAATTGTAAAACCCATGAAACAGACAATTCAGTTTTAAAACAAATGGATATTAAAGAACATTCTGCTTATTTTATTGCAGGTAGGTATTTGCTGTTTTGTAAGTTTTCACAAACCATTGCATAATACGCTGTCTAGTATAATACACTAGAACGAAAAACAAGACTAGGAATTTCAGACTCAAAATGACTGTAATTACACCACAATAATATAATCGAAGTAAAACCAGTAAAGTCTTATGTTTAATATTATAAATTAAACCGGCAAAAAACACTCACGTTGAGGATCGAATACGTCGACCCGGGTTTCGAGTTTAAACTTGCCATCTATATTTCTGAAGGTGTACATCAGCTTGGATATTAAATTTTGAAAGGATCAAGTGAGGGGGTATGCCAAGGAGTAAGGATGGGAATAAAAGTTATGGAGGTAGCCATAATAAGGGTAAAAGTAAGGGTATGGATAATATAGTATGGATATAAATAAACACAGAGATCGATATTGAGGTGAAGGTTAAGGTAATGTAAGTTAAAATGTTAATATGAATGTAATATTAGTTCTGACTGACAGAGAATGTTTACGTTAATTTTATGATAGAATTTAAGGAACGCCAAAGTAAATGTGGTTGTAGCCAGTTATGTGTATATCTTTGTTTTTTAATATATGAAAACAGTGTAGATATATTATTTATTACAAGCTGATTAACCCGATGCCAATGCATCGGCGATAATGATAACAATAGAATTTCATTCATAACTAGGACATAGTGGCCCAGTACGATGCCAGACAGAGCAGAATAGTTCGAAGCGATGTCACATCTACTTACTGCCATACATTGCAAACAAATCCTAGAAACTGATAGTGAAAAGACTTTTTCATTCCTTTCTTCAAGAAGGGAATCTTGACAAGATTCGCTTTTCAACCATTATTTTTTGATTTATTAATTTTATGATCACATATTATGGATTATGCTTGTTTAAATAGAATATAGATGCATGCAATTTTTTTATAGATACACACACTTTTTATTGGCTTATATATAACACTACTTATTATGCATGCTACATGGCAAATTATAGAGATTGACTAAGTTCATGCACTAAGGTTCGTATAAAAAAATGCATCTCAAAATTGATATTGATCTTAAGATGCCATTTTGGTATTTAATAACATAAACATAAGGCTTGCGAATAAGATGCATGTGCAATAAGTGTGCAAATTCACATACTCGATCTTAAGCTGTTAGTATTAGCCTAGGATCTGTATTAATGCTTTCTTCCGCGAATAAATATTTTTAACTTTATTTTGTCTGTTTTGGGTGCATTCATCGTCACTTACTGTTTTGTAATTTAACACTTAAAATTATTAACTATCCTAACACACAGTTTTTATCACACCTGGTTCATAAACATACCTGTATTTTAGCACCCTTATATTTAATACAGCCGGGCACAGTGGTAAGAGTTGTGAACTCATATGCTGCCACTTCTGAGTAAACTCCCGCTAGATTGGAGAGTAGTGTAGACTTGCCTACAGAAGGAAATCCAACAAAACCTATACGCGCATCACCAGTTTTGGCAACATCAAATCCTGAAATACAGAAATGAAAATGATAATAAAGCCTTGGTATAATTAACAATCTGAAGCACTATAAAATCAGCTTTCAGCTTGCATTTCATCACAAGTAACGAACTGCACTGCACCCAACACCTTGAGACATACCTGTTAAGTCTCATTTTGCCTGTTATTTCACTAGCTCTCAATGTCAGCTGCCGGAACACACAGTTTGGTGTTTGGCGACAGATATTCTACTTGAGGGTGGTAGCTAGCCAGGAGGGCTTTCGTAAAATTCCCTACCACAATGCAATTATATTTTTACACATATTTTTTTCTCAAAATAAATTTAGGTCTTTTATGAGTTATCAGGAAAGTTTCAGCTTTCTAGCTATTTAATTTAAAATAACTAACAAACATTACTTGCCAAAATAAAATAGAGTACGAGAGTACTAATATTGCAATATTTAATTTAAATTTAATATAAATAGTACATAAAGTCAATATAAATTTACAATATAATATATTTATTCAATATATAAAATACTAACTTTGCGGCCGCGCATAAGTCAGTTATCGCCTAAAACCATTAACGTCTTTTAGCTCATTTGGATAAAAATGTATCCTATGTATTTCCCTGGGTCTCAAACTATTTCTTTACCAAATTTTGTCCAAATCGGTCCAGTAGTTTTTAAGTTTATTTGTTGCATACAAAAATCCAAATCTTCCCTCATTATAATATTAGTGTAACTTCTTCCCCTTTAAACACAATGGATCCCATACTCGCATGGCGATTTCATGGAAGCAAAACAATCTGCCTTGTTTTTAATGACCCTAACAATAATGCAGAAATGCTCTGGTAGGATCTGTTTAGATACTGTATTTACTACCTGCACACTCTAGGTTTGTCATGTGAGATAAATTACTTAGAATTGCATCCCAAGTCTCAAATGCCTGGAACTTTCAACCCAGGGAGTACAGTTAATGTAATTTGAGCTGTTTTCAGATTTCATTTCAAGATTTAAAATACTTTTCCTTATCGTAGAGTAATACAATATTTATATAATATAGCCAAGGATGCTCACTATTGGAAACCATTCATATTATGAGAATCGGATTTACGCTAGTCTCAGGATAATTCTGTAAATCGAGCTTGCACAAATTATGGGGTAAGCATCATGTCTATCCACTACATTTGCAGGGTAACCATTTTGCTTAACACTGTACTGAATCACTCGGAGACATTAGGTTCTTGCCTAATATCTTGCCTCTCTTTCCCCAGTAATTTTACTTGCTATAGTGTCCTATAAGCCTAAACACAGTAATGTACTAAGTACTACCTGAAGGCACAATACCGGCAATATTGGGGCTACCCAACAAGATGGGCTTTCGCAAAAGAGACCTACAACTTGGTAATACAGGTGTAATGGAACAATGATAAGAATATCTAATATACTTTATATCCTAATCAGCAACGTACCTTCGCCAGTTGCGCCACCGCCGCCTTTGGGAGTGATTAGTTCACGTCTCAATTTAGCTAGTCGAGCTTTAAGAATACCTAAGTGAAGTGCAGTTGCCTTGTTTTTTTGCGTTCGGGCCATCTGTAAACCATTTTAATATGTTGGTCTGAATCACGAAATCAAGACATAAAAACATACTGAGAATGCTGGTCATAGTTAATAAGAGAAGAGTAATGAGTAAATAAATGAAGGTTTTAGAGTAACTTTTTAAAATTCATTTCGTATATTCCAATCATAACCTCTTCAACCAACCTCCGACTCTATAGCGGCAATTTTTTCCAATATTGTACTCATTTTCGCTGCTTTTTAGTAAAGAGTTAATATTTAACTTTCAGACTTTTAATTCCCACGTAACTACGGTAGTTTTATTCACAATTATTATAAAAATATTAGTAAAGCGTGTCAACTTTCTGACTCCGCAATCGTTTCGCTCTCACAATTTTCCAGAAATTTTGTTGTCAATTTGACAGTATTTTGACATTCACGCTGCGCGGCTGCGTTCTGAAACGCACATATATCTCACCGGTGCGATGTGTAGGGGCCTATTTCATTTGACGCTAATTTCGTTATTTTCGATAATTTTGACCACATGCTGCGTCTATGGCTATGATCACTGTGATCGTTTATAACTGTTCTCCCCTGTTCCATTTAGGCTAAGAACGCTAAGAATGCCACTAAAATTTGCCACTTCTGTCACTTTTGACATTAGATGTAGGTAATTCAAACTGTTCCAGTAGCCTCATAGCGTTTATGGAGAAAATAATGCCAATCCCCAAGTGGAACAACTTGTTGGGAGTGTGATTGTTTTTGGCGAATTTAACTTCAAATGGTACTTACCCTAGGTTACCATTAGGTTACACACTTTTTTAGCTAATGTAAGTTATTACCGTTTTCCGAATAAGCGTCGAGTAACTATAATATTAGGTACCTACCTACTTAGTCATATTATTTCTTTTAATAATTAAAATCAGTTACAAAAACATTTAAAAACACACGTTTATTCTATGCGAACCCCGCTTTAATTATTTGTTATACAGTCCACCATGAAAATTTCATCTGTCTATCTACTTCCGTTCCATACATTCCTTAAAGGTTGTACGGACGGACTTTTAATGATAGAACCTTAATAAGGCTCATATTGCAAAAATTTTGAAACAAGTTTATTTTTTACTTATTTGCACTAAAGGAATGTCAGATGATAACTCTCTACCATTCATCTGTAGTTTATCTAGCAAAACGCTGAGCTTTGTGAGGTTTCGCGTTTATTTTATCATCTTGATTTATCAATCCTGATTCTAGTGTTGTTATCTAGTATTAAGTAGATTAACTACGATGTGTTTGAGTATTGAGCTTAGTTCTATTGCAGCGATGTTAACTTGTGACGGAAATAGCTCGAGGCCCACCTGATGTTAAGCGGACAAACCTTTGCCTATAACAGATGCATTTCATAACTAGTTATCGTTTGCTTTCTGGAACGGACCCCAACTATTCAAAAGAGTTAAAATGTAGTCCACATTTTGACAGGCATTTGCCATAAAAATGTATAAATGAAGGAGCAAAATGAAAAAAAAAATGTTCAGTTGTTTGTTTACGTTTTGCGCAGCCGGAAGGCTGCTATTTCCGTATTTTAATGAATATTATTACCGCAGTTTTGTTTTGATTACACCTAAATATACTTCAGTGTCGTTAATATTGTTTGGTGGAGTGATTGTGGTCTCAAATTAACGGTAGTTTCAGTAATTTAGTGTTTCTTGAATTTGTCAGTGTCGTGAAGTAAATAACGTGTCGTGGTGCTGTTTTAGTGAAATAATTGTGCTTTTGTTATGAAAATTAACATAAGGCTACTATCGTGGTACAAGTTTAATACTTCATATTTGGGTAAGTACATAGCAATATACCAGGATTTGAGCCAGTTGAAACGAAGATTATTATGGCATTTTTGACAATAACTCAATGAAATTAAATGAAAACAATATCTTTCTTGTCAATCACGCCGAATATATGTTTTGAGCTTGATTTTAGTTAGTAAAAACAGATACAATTAAAAGTTATACATGCCGATGTTTCACCTATAAAACAGGGCCATCATAGGTATTTTGAAAAAATATTGTGGCGTAAACTATGAATATTTATCGTATATGGTTAGTAAATACCAAAAATAAAACATCATTTTACCTTACTAAACCTATATTTTGGTCCCTGATTATCAAAATTTGGATAGGCTTGGATTTAAACTTCTGACTCGGCGTTTCACTGAACCGGTATTTTTAAACATATTTTTCTATTATTTTCTCATAAATATTTAAATGGTATTTCGTAATATGCTAGACATGTGTCTACTCTATATAATAACAGTAGTGTGTTACTAAAATAGTAGATTATTAACCAAGGGCTGTATGACATCAATTGCATACGAGGTTTTTGGCGCCTAAGCGAAGCGAAGGCGCTAATTAACCCGAGTATGCAATTGATGCTTACGCCCAAGATAAATACTCTGCTTTACATATCGATTGTGAGGTTAGTAAACAACAAGACAGCAGGTTTCAATGAACATTTATTAAGAAGAAAAAAATGTGTATTTAATTAAAATTAATAGTAAAATTATTACAATTTGTAAGAGATATGGTCACGTTCTTTTTAGGAATATTTATAGTTTGAATATGAGTTTGTGATGATAAGACTTGAGTTTGAGTGACTTGAGGTTCTTGCATCGTAAATGGCGGCAGTTGACTGGTACAATTTTCTTCATTAAAAAATGGCTCAGATGATGTGCTTTGACGTGGTGATTTCAAGTTTATATTTTCTGTTATTTTAGAAGTAATTTTACTTTTGTTTGTCATCGAATCTTCGATATAACCTTCGGCCACTTTGCTGGACTTCCAGCCGCCGTGCCTTTTTAACAGAGTGAGGTTGGCTCCCGAATCAGCCAATAGAGTCGCTGATGTTCTGCGAAAGCAATGCCCGGTGTATAACTCTACGTTACCTACTCAGTTTTAAATATGTGGCTATTTGCTTTGGCATGCCTGTAAATTTGTTTTTTCCTATTAATTGTCTGTGGCATTTTCCTTTACTGTAATTAAGAAAAAAACGATTTGTATCCACGTTTTCAGGCCGAAGAGCTTGATATTTTTCAACATAATTTGCAAATTCTTCATGCACAACAAATGACCGGTCAATTTTAGTTTTCGTGTTAGGCAGTTTTATGAGTAGTAATTTGTTATGTTTTTCTACATTTTCTATTGTCAAGTTTGTCAATTCCACGGGTCTGCAGGCTCCCGATATCCCAAAAATTAGAACAACCTGTAAAAAAGACATAAGTTGTATTAAAGGCACCAAATTCGCATAGTATTTTTGTGAAATATTTTGGTAACTTATTAAAAAGGGCAAGTAAATACGTAGGTACCTTTATTGCTAAATAAATTTCATCCGGAGCTTCATTTAAGAATTTTTGTACTTCTTCTGCAGTAAATACCTTCGATTTCTTGCTTTTAAAGCCGTCAGACTGCCTTTTCAAGAAAGCAGTAAGTTTAGAAAAATCTTTCAAATTCACGTCATGTTTTGTCATCATTGTAGATTTTAGCATGGAATAAAAGCACCATAAACTGGAAGGTTGTAGCCTCTTAGATAATTCATCAAAATATGATATAAAAACACTTTCAGAAAGAGATTTCACTTTTTTTTCTGACCGCCATTTCATCATAAATTCGTCGTATGCCTTTACATATCTTTCTTTCGAGTTCGGCGGTAATATATTTTCGACAACTGTTTTTGCCCTTTCTTTAATAAAATCGGGCGTTAGATCTATGTCTTCGTCACTAGACATGTTTAAAACTTTTGAAAAAGAACTCAAACAAGAAAATTAATTATTTTCGCGATGCTTTCGCGCCTACTAGTAGACTGCCTTTTTTTTTTCACGCACGCAAGCGCGTCAATTCTTGCTGGCCAGTTTGATTTTTAAATCGATTCCATCTAACTTACGATGTGGAAACAAATAGTTCCATATATAAAATAAAATCTTTATAAAATAAATTGTCTAGATTCCGATTCGAGTAATTAATCGATACCGAGAAAAAAAAATTAACTTTTTAAAAATATTCTTCGTGCAGTATGAGTATGACAGTTCTTTTTTCAAATTCCAAAACCTATGCTGTAATGATAGTCATACACCCCGGCATTCAGGGGTGTAAGGGTGTACTTACAGAGCAAGAGTTATGTAAAATTAATAAAATTTAGTAGTTTCGTAATACAGCTCCGAATGTTTAGGTATCATAATGAAATACATCGTAAATGTAAATACTTCGTATTCCTTGTTTATTCAGCTACATTGCACAAAAATATTTTACTTTAAAGTTAATGACTTAGAAGAGAATATTGTTTACATTACGCTGCGCTATACGTTTGGCCAGCGAACAATTATTTTTTTCTTTGATTTCAATCAGATTTCTTTAACAAATTACTAGCTTATTACTATTAGAGCTATGGCTCAGCTGAAGGGTAAAAAATAGTCTCCTAATTTTGCATCGGGGAAAAAATTCAACTGTTAGGTGAACTTTTGATTGCTTCCGAAGCAAGGATAACTTGTACATTTACTCAATCGTTTCCGAACGCACCCAATAACTCCTTCTAGTTTTACAACAGTGCCACCTCCTGACCAATTATAAAACTAATTTTAGGGTTCCACAATGATATAGATAGAGCCATTTTTAATAAAACACCTACTCGTTATGACAACAGTGACTTATGATCAGTGACGTCACACGTTTGCTTGATTCCTTGCAAACGCGTGAGAATTAATATTGAGATTCGCGTGCGCAGCTATGTCGGCGTGGGGCGGCGGCAATGTATATTTTCGAGCCGTCGAATTCCACGGTGCAGCGCCGTATAATTTTATGGTGCAGCAGCGCCCCGAGCCGTGGAGATGTGTCCAGTCTGAGCCCTAACGCGTTTAATAACTCGCAAAAGAAATAAGGAATCTCCAAACGGTATTCCTTATGGCACAAAATAACATGTATTATGGTTAATTTGATTTAAAATTTTCAGGAGTTATAATTGGAAGCCTTTCTTTCTCTCTCAAAAGTATTTGTATCATTCACCTTTTTATGGATCTATCATGGTGAAGGTAAAGAGGCACTTACTTATTTGAAGGTTTGATAAGAGTATTTGTGAAGTGTGATATTTGACTTTACCTCACCATAGAGGATCTTTGTATCTTACCTTTTACATTTACTACATAGAAGCCATACCAAAGAAGTTGTTGTAATTGAATCGCTTTATTTTGACAGTTCAAAACACGCAGATGGCATGCTGGTAACGTGCAATCAAAGTTGAAGGTGCATGCGGAATATCATTTCACAATGGTTCCATGGAGACAACGTAATTAGCGCCAAGTTGTAGAATAAGGACCCAGGGCGGTTTTACTATGGCCACACCCTGTACAGTCGACTCATTCCCAATACAAAAGCCGCATTACAACTACTTATTACACAGACACTACACAAATTTTGTTTTTGTACACGCGTAATTGTGTGCGTGAAGTCTAAGGTTGTCACCGTATGAATTATACTTGTACTTACCTATCTAACAATATTTTGATACTGTTATTATAAGATTTACGTAAGTCATGCGTACCTACCTGTAGAAACATTTACAAGCAAGACAATCCAACATATTGACTGTTTTATGTTATTGTAACGGAACAAGCTCGACGCCCACCTGTTGTTAAGTGGACTAACCTCTGCCTATAACAGTTGCAATTCATCACAAGTCACGAATTGCACTGCGCCCATCACATTGAGACATAGTTGTTAAGTCTCATTGTGCCTGTATTTCACTGGCTCTCAAGGACTACTGCCGGAACACACCGTTCGGAGCTTGGCGACAGACTTTCTACTTGAGGGTGGTAGCTAGCCAAGCGGGCAATCGCAAAATGTCCTTCCACCATGCGGTGAAGCTCAAGCCGGCGGTGGGGATCGAACCAGGGTACTCCCGCACGGCAGTCCATAGCTATTACCGCTCGGCCATCATTGCTTCAAAACTTAATCATGTAGTACGTAGGAATATCCGAAAGGTAACATTACTTACTGTTAATGTGCAGCAGACAATAAAATGGTTTCGTAAAAGGTGGGAGTTGGCCCCCTGATATGCGTGCGAGTGAAACAGTTGCGAAAATCTTTTAAAAAATAATTATTATTTAAATAGTGGTTTGAAAAAATAAAAAGACTTCTGTAAATTATTTGTTTTTTAATAAGGTATACCTACTGTATTACCGAAGAACGACATATAGGTAGGTAGTAGGTATAGTGTAGGTTACCAAGAATGACTTCGTTTAATTAAATAAAATGAGTTGTAACCTTCGTCGTCACGTCGCAGTGTGCGTGTGGCGCGTCCCGTACTTAAGTCAGTTGCGCGCCAGCTCAGGATCGGCGGCGGGGTGAGGAAGGCTCGATTGTTGGGGTGTCCATTCTATACTTAGTATTATTATATGTTCTATGCTATAGCCTGATTTGGTTTATTTACCTATTTAAAAAGGTACAATAAGGAAAATGTGTTCTATTGTACCTACCAAGTAAATAATGATCTGCACAATACAAAATATATACCAATAGTCACAGCGTTATTAACTTAGGGACATATTTTAAACCATTCATTGTGAAAATCGTAAGAATACCATGTTATTGCCTGGAGTTGGATGTACTGCTAGCAGGTACCTTCTCTGAAACCACTGCGATACTGATTATCTTTTCCATATCAGATTTCTGTTTCAACTACTTCGCAATGACAATTATATAGTATTAAGAAGCGATATATTATACAATTTTAAGAACTAGTGAAAGTACTTATGATGTTTAATTATAATTCGAAAAGATAATGGACAAAAGAAATATTATTACTTGGAGTTGAATGTATTGGTAGCAGGTACCTGATCTGAACCCAGTGAGATAAATACCATTTCCGTATTAGATTTCGGATTCAGCCGCATCATCATTGAATGATGCGGCTGAATCCGAAATCTAATACGGAAATGGTATTGTAATATTTTGCAGCCACATATACACTATTAAATAATAACGAGAAATTTGGTATTTAATTAGAAAAAAGAACTCGCATTTTTTTGGTAACCACAATATTTTCTATCAATGCAAGCCATTATATTATTTTCTCCATCAAACCGGAAAAACTCAATGAAAACGGCAAAAACATGCAAATGTGATCATTTCTTACTACGATATTCTATATTTCTTAAGATAAGAAAAAACCAGGCACATAACAATAAAATTCTCCCTTCATATGAGTATGTAATTGTATATTTTTGCAACGCAAATAATTAAATGTCCTACGGAACTCTCTATAGGTGATTTGCCTTGCACTTCACTAGATACCTAGTTTTATTATTGGTGGTTCAAAGAAACGATACTAGATGAGGCGATATCCAAACAAATTATTTTTATATTATGAACAAATAATGCTTAAATATGTTTCATTACATACCTAATTCTTATTTTTAATATCTTAGTTTATTTTTTAATAACTACGAAAACCAAAATTAGCTTTTGATTACAGTCAAATCTAACATGAAGAGGAAATAGTTTTAACTATTCCTAACAGATGGCGCTAAACATAAATATTTCAAATATGTACTGGCATGTGGAAAATGCTTTTCAGGCAGGTTTGCGCATCGTAACTACAAAAGGAAAGGAACAGTGGAAAACAGTTTTCAAACATGCGATGCGATCTTCAGTAGTACGTTCAGAGGTGCTACAGAGAGCACTCGGTTCCGCGCTCTGCCCTCAGTTCAAGTTTACGCATATCGTATGTTTGGTTGAAAGAAAACTTATATGGTCTAATCGTATAAAATCTTATGGTGTAAAAAAAGTTATAAATTATTCTAGTAGTGTATTGTTAAACGTTTAGTGATGATGTAAAAAATAAATATTGTAAAATAGATGCAGTAGATTTTTTTCAGGTTTTCATAGGATAAGTTAGGTAAGTTCAGGACACATACTTAGATGTTTTTTATAATTTCCGACTATATAATGCTGCTACAAATGCTTGTATACTTTTTGTTTTAAAATGTGTCTAAGTACTTAAATTCTCTCTCTGTCTCTCTCAAGTCCTTATTAATTGTTTTTTATAATCCTAATTAGGCAGGTAGTGTACACATATTATTCGTAACACCAACTTATCTTCGTAAAAAACTGCAAACCTAAAATTTGAAAACTTGTCTTGGAAAATTAAAGTCTAAAAATAATATGATTAACACTGAGCACAGCTAATACCTACAGTAAGTAGTTCGTAGGTCATATTTTATGATAGAATCCGATACCTGCATGTTTGGTAGGAAAGTAGAAATAGAATTTGCAAGTAGGTATCTAAGTACCTAAGTAAATAGGTTTGGGGGTTTGGAAATAAGGTCTTATAAAGAGGTTGAAATCTTCAGTGACAAAATATAGTGCAAGTGGGATGTATTTAAAAGGGTTGTTATTGATAATCTGTAAAAAAAGTTACCGTAATAATAAGAAATGAGATCTTTTTGTTTTGGATTACTTTCTGAATTTTAACGAAATTATTTATAATAATTTCTTCAATAAACACAATGATGGTGACTATGGTATAATTATACTTACGTTACAGTTTTACACCGAAACCAAGTGTGTGTGATTAAATCTTTCAACATATAACGAAATACAGACTGGTGGTGTTAGATAAATCATTCTCCAATTAAATTTTCATACTATAGTTTACCTAAGTAGATTTGCATTTCACGTTAGAAGTTAATCAATTGATAGTTTATTTTACAAATCGAATGATAGGTATCACCGTCGAGAATCACCTACTTTACAAATTCTAAGGTAGATATGTACTCAGAGCTATCATATCTATTACAGACAGTAAAATGGGGTAGTTCCAAGAAACAGTTAAAGAAATCAAAAAACATTTATTTTAAACAAGATTTATTAAATAAAATTCCTTGAGGTTATGTGGGCTTCATAACGCTTCCCGTAAAAAAGGTATCGTCATAATATTTTACATAGGTAACAAACGCGGTTAAATATTGCATGGCTGTCCTCTGACTTTGTCTGAGTCTTTAATCTATGCTTGTGGCATTTTAATTAAATTATGTATTTTCAAAACTGTTCGGTTAAATAGTTTTGTATTTTCACATATTGGAATTTATTACATGTAAAATAATATTACATAATAAATAATAATACCAAAAACTGACAAATCAGAACATAGATATGAGGCTCAAAGATATGCACGTAAAATTTAAACGAATTGGATTGAGCAAAGTATGGAAAGAGCTACGAAGTCACTTAGATACCTAAATTTTATTATATAAAAATGGTCAAGTGCAGTTGTACTCGCATTTATTTACCTACAAACCTTAAGTTAGTTCCTAACTGCAAATTATTTGCAAGTAAGCAGAGCATTTTCAATTTATTCGGGTAATTTATCCCTAAAAAGTTAAATTAGTACCTAACTGCAAATTATATGCGAGTAAACAGAGCATTTTCAATTTAACCGGGTAATTTATCCCTACAAAGTTAAGTTAGTACCTAACTGCAAATTATATGCGAGTAAACAGAGCATTTTCAATTTAAACGGGTAATAAAGATTTGTAACATAAGAGGTTTATATGTAATCAATCATCATACATTTGCCAGAAACAAAAAAAAAAAAAACTGGCTCGCTATTTTCCATAATTTTCGTATGTTGTTTGTATCGCATTTGTGCAAAATCTATTTGTTTCCTCGCAAGGGTGTTGAAAAAGTGCGTATGAAACTCGTGACCGACTTGCTAGACGAGTGCTTGCATTATACACTCGTCTGATTTACGCCCACGCCTACGGCTCAGGCTGCAACACACAGCCTCGTGTATAATGAGTAACTTAGGTCAATTGTATCATAATCTACTATTATAGGTAAATCTAACATTTGAGATAAACATGGAGACCTATAGGAGAGATAAAATTATTAGTTTTAGATTAAAAATAACGTAACAGTGGGTATAGTTGACATTGTGGTAATAGTTGACACTTACAACTTTAAAGCCATATAAAGACAGTGTTTTCATAGAACAGGCCATGTGAACGCATCCTATTAATAGGAAATATATCCAAACTCATTATTTTTTTCATTTTGATAACATTGATTCTACCCCTTAGTAATGTCGTGACTTTTTCTGTGTGGGTATAGATAAAAAATGATTTTTATAATATTTCTAACAAAATTAAGAGAGGTATGTGAATTTACATTAAGTCATATTTTTGTATTGCTTTGTCAGATATTCATTTAGCTTATGTATAATGTAGTTAATAGTTTAGTGCTAATCACCCGGATTGCACTCCTAACCCGGTTGATGCAACGGGTTCCGTTATTTTGTGGGTGTCAATTACTAGTTACGCATTTTTCAACATTTAGTAGTAATTGACACCCAAGTTAACTACTGGTTTTCTAGGTATAAGTCAAGTTTGCATTATGTTAGTGATCAGTGTAAGGTGACAATAATTTCTGTATATAATGAGTCTAGTTCCAGCTTGCAACCAATACTTGACAGGGATGTCATCTACACATGCATAGAGTGTCAAGTACTGAGTACATTTTTTTTTAAATTGAAAACAATGCCTCCCATCTATAGCAGGGTACCAGCCGCGAAAGCGCTGGAGAATCCCTCTCCGGGCATCCAACTCCAGGACCTGAACCTGAAGCTGGATGCTTGGGCTGCACTGCTTATTCTGGAGGGGGCAAAACCTATTTCTGCTGGAGGCAAACGAAGCAGGAGGCTTAAGTCACCCCACACCATTCTAGCCGTGACCTTTTGCTACATACGGGGTCTCCGTTCTAACTGAACTGAACGATGTCCACTACCACCTGGAGACTACTAAGCTGGCCTTGCTCTTTTTGACCAAAACACAGATATGATCTCCGACAGACACCTCGTACCTCATATACCCAGGGTACAAACTGGAGCATTCCTTTTTGGTGCTGGGGGGGTGTTTTTGCGTCAGAGAGGATATCTGTGCTCGTCGTCTCAGCAGCCTTGAAGGACGGGGCCTTTCTGATATTTGGTTGCGCGTAAACTGCGATGACCATCCGGGAATCTACGTGTGTCTTTATAGGTCCTATATCAACGGTAATGCCGAAATAGATCGATTCTTGTCGCACCAGCAGGGGGGTTCCGTGCTTGAGCAGATCCCCACCGCAGACATCGTGATACTTGGCGATTTCAACGCCCACCATGCCGAATGGCTTGGTTCGCGCACCACTGATTATGCGGGGAGATATGTTCACGACTTCGCTTTAGTCTTTAGTCCAATTACCGCCCTATAGCTATAACGTCTCTGTTCTCCAAGATAATGGAATCTATTATCAACAACCAGCTCTTGCAGTATCTAGGAAAGCACCAACTGATTAGCGATCGCCAGTACGCTTTTCGTTGCGGTTGCTCAGCTGGTGATCTTAGTATACCTTACTCATCGATGGGCGGAAAAGATGGATTCCAAGGGTACAGCGTTGGCGGGTAGTTTGGACATAACGAAGGCCTTTGATACTTTGAAGCCTTTGAAGTTCTCTACAAAATTACAAATATAAGAGAGGTAAAATTTAAGTCATGTGCGGGATAACACTTAAATTTTTCCTCTCGTACATTTGTAATTATGTAATGTAATCCGCATAGCAGGTGTTATTGCAAACATAACAATATTGAAAAAGATCAAGTTCTCTCCGACCGGCTTGACCCATTGGCACTGCGTAGAGAAGTTGGATCACTCTGCATCTTTTACCGTATCTATGACGGGGAGTGTTCTGAGGAACTGTTCGATTTTGAAGTTTGCGTATCGGTTCAGAACGTTAACCGTTAGAACGGTTAACGTTCTGAACCGATCAGCTAAGTTAAGCAACGTCCGCCGCGGCCAAGAGTTGGATGGATGACCACTGATGATATTGGTGCTTCCGTGCTTCGAAAGGGTACTAACGTACCCTTTACGCACGTTAAGCCGTCGGTCCCGGTTGTTGTCTTAGGATTGCAGTTGTTATAGCATGGGGGTAGGGCATTTTGCGAATGACCACCTGGCTAGCTACCACCCTCAAGTAGAAAATTTGTCACCAAGCACCTAACGGTGTGCTACGGCAGCTGTTCTTGAGGGTTAGTAACTTTAGATTAGCCTGAACAACATCTTCGACCTCATCATCACTTACCATCAGGTGAGATAGTGGTCAAAGGCTTATCTATAAAGGATTTGAAAACATAACAAAAAAATTGCGTTTGCATGCAGCTCGATTTCGCCATCGGACGTCCCAACAAAGCATGATGTTTCATCAATTTCATGTCGATGTCTGGAATTCCACGACCTTGCGATGTTTACGTCACTTTCTACCTCGCACTGCCACAATTTCGAACCAGCTGCATGGTGAAGTATTTCCGAACAGATACGACTTAGGGGCCTTCAATAAAAGAGCATATTCCCTCCTCAAAGGATGGTTATGGATGCTAGTGGCTGACGGTGATCACTTACGATCAGGTGAGCCGCATGCTCGTTTGCACTCCTATCCAATATAAAAAAGGATGCTTGCTTATCCTAAACAGGATCTTCTTACAAGCTATTGAAAATGTAAGCAGAGGGATGCCGGTTGCTACAGTAATCAACATTATGTACCCAGAGTTACATAGATGTATTGAAGAAACTCAAGGTCCATCCTATGAAGATCCAATAAATGTTTCATCATCTGAAAATAGGGAGTCGTTAGAGATGTGTTCTGTTTTGGCGATCCAATTTTGAACAAAATATTATTGACAATATCGAGTTTATTTTATTTTATTGAAGGTATCAGATTTTATTTTCATTTATGAAGTAGGATGAAGATACGTATTATGGTAATTTTAGCTGGCCCGTTATTGAAGACAAGTCTTATTATGATTATAATAAGTTACTTTTGATGATGGTTTAAATTAATAATCCCTTATTAAAGTATTCATTATAAGTAAATCATTTTTCTTTGCTTGATGTCAACTATTGAATCAACTATGTCAACTACCCCAACAAATCAATTTTTGGCATGTCAACAATGGGTGCATATGATACTATAATTTCATGTATTTTTCATTTTTTATTGCTTAGACTTATGAGATAATTGAATAACATGTAATAATCTACATAAAATCCTTTCTTTTAGAATATATAATTCACTATTACATTAAAACATTTTGGTCACCCTACACTGTTCTAAAGATGACTATTCCGACCTATGTGTCAACTACTCCCCCATTTACCTTAGAGTAAATTTATAAATCAAGCCCGACAAGTGGAATGGTTAACGAAATGTATTACACTCACGTTTAATTTTTACATAAATATAATACCTATTACCTAAGCTGTGGCAAGTTGACTTATTTTCATAAGAAAAAATAATTAGAGTACATTCAGGGGGCCAACTCCCATCTCGTAATTCAGTCTTCAGTCATTATAGTAAACTTACATATTAGAACTTCAATCTGAGAGCGGGCTGCATGCATTGAATGAAACAAGTCATTTGTGCGGTAGAGATAGCGTTATATGAACATTATAGTTTCTTTACGGACACGGTACGAATTTAAGTATTAATATTTTAAGATTGATATAATGACGTTGTTTTTCCATAATAATTTGTAAATGGTGGGAGTTGGACCAACAACTAAAATGGGATTCTTTGAGTTCGGGGATTGAAGGAGCTGGGGCTCTTATTGTCCTACCAATGAGCTCGAAAAGTACAGCGTCACTAAGGCAAATTATATAGAGCCAATTTTATGGTTTCAAAAGAAAAAAAGTGAAATTCATTTGGAAATAAGCCAGTGGCAGCCGGCAGCCGACAGTGTGACAGGATGATTCCTGTCGTTTCTAAGGAGATACCGAAACCCTTTGCTAGCCACAGAAGAAGGCCACCGAAGCCATTTTAGTGGGTGAAACCCAACGTAACTCTGAATGCTCTCCATAGCATCGTATCTGTTAAGATTTCTCCCCCGTAAACAAAAAAAAACTAGTATTCGCGATCTCTGCGATAAACATGAAATTTAGTTTTTGTGATGGAACAAGCTCGAGGCCCACCTGATGTTAAGCGGACTAACCTCTGCCTATAACATATGCATTGCGTCACATGTCACGACTTGCACTGCGCCCGTCTCTTTGAGATTTAGTTGTTAAGTGTCATATGCATTGTAATTTCACTGACTCTCAAGGACTGCTGCCGGGGCACACCGTTCGATGCTTGGCGTCAGATTTTGTACCTGAGGGTGGTTGCTAGTCAGGTGGGTATTTGCAAAATGCCCTTCCACCATCCGGTGAATCTCAAGCCCGCGGCGGGATTCGAGCCATGGAGCTGCTGCGCGGCAGTCCATAGCCAATGCCACTGAGCCATCACTGCTTCAAAATTGCAATACGTAATGTGATATTTTCGAACAGATGGTGTAAAATTATTTTACGAACACAAACTGTATTCAATTACTTAAATCCCAACCGAAACGAGTACCTACGTCAAATTTAATTTCAATAACTGTTATGCTATGGGCATAACCTCACGGCCCTTCTCACCCAAGGGATCATAACATACGTATAGAAAGTAGATATGTGTAATGTCGGTTATAAAACATCTCTCGTGAGTGATATCATTCAATTTGCAAACTTTCAACTTGTCAGATACGGATATCCAAGTTTTTATTACTTTACGAAGAGACTTCCTAAAGTAGGTTCTATATCCTCAAGCCAATATTGAATTATAAAAAGAATATTATACCTGTCAGCACTACATGACTTTGTAATAGGTAGTCTACGTAAAAAAGAAAACCGCTGTTGAGTTGGACTAATGCAATGACTTTTCCGCACCAACACAGCATGTACCATATACTAGGTAGGTATAACCATAGAGAAGTATAATACATTTATTTTAGTCTCTTTTCTGTGGGTAGGTATAACAAAACAGATTTTCCTATTATATACTTAGTAATGGTTATATTAATTTTAATTTTATACCTGTTAGGCTAGCCTTTAATCACTATCTCACCTGATGGTAAGTGATGATGTGGTCGAAGATGAAGTGACGAAGTGGTCAAGCTAACCTAGAATTACTGACTCTCAAGGACAGCTGCCACACCGTAGACACACCGTTAGGTACTTGGTGACAGGTTTTCTATATGTAGGTGGTAGCTAGCCAGGCGAGCATTCTTACCACAATGCTATAACAAGTGCCATCGTAAGACTACAACCGGGACCGACAGCTTAACGTGCCCTCCGACGCACGGAAGCGCTCAGTAGTAATGCGACTAGCGGTCACCCATCCAAGTCATGACCGCGGTGGACGCCATTAGGTATAGGAGTACGTATTTTTACATTTAGAAATAAATAAATAATAAAACGAAAAATTGGGTAACCACAGGCATAGATATTAAGCTAAAGGGCATGCATCCAAAATTTCACCGAGTTTGAATACTTGTTATCTTAACTTCTTTATCAACACTAATATCATAAAGAGGAAAGATTTGTATTGTGTATGTAACGAATAAACATAAGTTTACTGAACCGATTTGAAATTTTTTTGTTATATTACCTCTGTGAAGCCTGGGCGGGTCTTAATAATAGGATCCCGTTTTCCAGTACGGAACCCTAAAAACCCACATAACCACATCATACACACTCCTCGAGGTATTCAAGAGTTCTTATGCTAAAACCAATAACAATTAGTTTAATAACTAATTTTCTAATATATATGTAATACCTACTATCGAATAAATTTGTCTATTCGTGTCTACTTTGAGGTCTAGTATAATATGTAAATGGCTTTTGTAACACTGTTTTAACAAAGATATCAGATTCATTATTAAGAAAAAATATTTGAATAGTATTTGCTTTGTTTGAGATATGTGGTTTGATGTTTTTTTTAACGATCATTGCTCAGTTAGTCAATACAATACATTGAGAATACATTGGTATACTATAGTCACTATTATATTTAATTATTAATATACAAAAAAAAGTAAATTGAAATTAAATGGCTTGCAATGGCTTGTAGGTTCTCAAAAGGCTTTCGTTTTTCATCTAAATAAATTATAGTGTTTTTTTTTATACGCGGATAAAAAAGTATTTTTTATGGAACCATTCTTTGGAATATGATTTGGCACCAAAGACTCATGTTCCATTATCAATTAAAATAAATCATAAGAATTGGTCTACTAATCTCAAAATATTCAGAGTACATACCTACAAATATATTATTATTATTATTCCAAACATTCGAACCATATTTATCCCCTTGAGGGATTGCATTTACTTTTGTAAGATTTACTTATATGTTTCTAAAACACTAATACATTTTCTTTCAGAGAAAGGAATACCTTAAATGTTATTTCAACTATAATATGCGTACTGAGAATCGCCATTACCCATTGCACCCTTTAAACAGAGAATTTGGACATAAGCTGTTTTATCAATTTTTATAACTGCCTTTCTTAATGACATTTAAAGTTAAATTTTCAAGAAAACATTTTGACTCCTCATTGAACATACTTTCTGTAAAAGAAAAATAATAATAATAATAGTTTATTTCAGGAAATTTCACATCCCTACAATATTTCTTCAGTTTAGATATAATGTTGGTACTACGAGATATTAGTTGGGTAGAAACACTTTGTACACTTTAAACTGTAGTATCTGCTGCTAAAATAGGCTCCTTACCTGTAAATACAGCATACAGTGCTCCTCACCTTATGTACTCGTATCAGACTACTACTAGCCTCTACTTTACTATTTTAACAACTTCTAACTTAGGTCCTGTTTCAGAATGTTCGAGTAAGTTCCGGTTATACTACCCAGAACATAAAATAACTGAATGATAAAAATGACAGTTAACATGCAGCGCGTTTCAAGCTTTAACCGATGGATAGGCGATGACTGTGAAACGCAAAGATAGTGTTTTATTTATTAAATATGTTCTGGGTAGTATATCCGGAACTTACTCGAACATTCTGAAAGAGGCCCTGTGTATTTTACACTATCTTCTATTATAGTTGTAGCATACTGCCTGAGCATAAAATACTTGTGAAACATCGTGTCGCCTACGGCTCGGGCTTACAATATCGCAGCTCCGATTGGAATAATGAACCGCACTAAAACTTACACTAAAATTTTTGCACTCGTATACAGAATATTCCAAAAAATAACAAATTCCACAGCGAGTGGTCCTATGCTCAGAGCGATCACTTCACCCGACGGCAAATAATTGATTTACGCTTAAAATTTTTTTTTTTTTTTTTTTTTTTATGTTATTGTGACGTTACAAGCTCGAGGCCCACCTGATGTTAAGTGGACTAACCTCTGCCTATAACAGTTGCAATTCATGACAACTCACGAATTGCACTGCGCCCGTCACATTGAGACATAGTAGTTAAGTCTCATTGTGCCTGTAATTTCACTGGCTCTCAAGGACTACTGCCGGAACACACCTTTCGGTGCTTGGCGACAGACTTTCTACTTGAGGGTGGTCGCTAGCCAGGCGGGCATTCGCAAAATGCCCTTCCACCATGCGGTGAAGCTCAAGCTCTGGGCGGGATTCGAACCATGGACCTGCTGCGCGGCAGTCCATAGCCAATGCCACTGAGCCATCACTGCTTCAAAAATTACAATAGTTTTTTTTATTTCTTATAATTTCTAAATTGTTATTCAAAATGTATCCCTTATTTTCGTTCTGTTAATTGCGACCACCGATGGCGGACCGTTCACCGTTGGTTTCGCGTCCATAGGTAGTAAAACCGACAAGTTATAAAAATAATTCTGGCAAATTTAATGAAAATCTCGACATTTTGGCTAATGATAAATTTATTTCGAAATGATTTTCGTATTTTCTCAATTCAATACACACTGGCCGTGATCCTCGATCGATTTCTGTTTGTTTGAATAGTGCCATGCTTTTGAAAATATATGTACTTAATATACCGCATTTTTCATACTCCCGAAACACTCGGAAATTAACAGAGTTAAAACCACATTCCACAATAGCGTGTAATATATCAAAAGCTGCTCGTCTAACGCGTACCACTAATCTGCAACGAAAATACACTTGGTTAGTACAAAAATTTTAAACACGCCAGAATATAGAAATTATTACGGATGGAAAAAGATAACTTCCAGCGGGGAACGCTCCAGGACGGTATTCTGGGGGTTGCGGGTTCATGGCCCGCTGGAAGTTATCTTTTTCCATCCGTAATAATTTCTATGTTTTCGCTTAGCATGCGTCAATGCTCCTATAAAATAACGCCAGAATATTTTTATTTTCTTTTTTTAAGCCTGATAGGTTAGCCTTTGACCACTATCTCACCTGATGGTAAGTAATGATGTGGTCGAAGATGTTGTTCAGGCTAACCTAGAAGTACTGGCTCTCAAGGACAGCTGTCGGAACACACCGCTAGGTGCTTGGCGACTGATTTTCTACTTGAGGGTGGTAGCTAGCCAGGCGGGCATTCGCAAAATGCCCTACCACCATGCTATAACGACTGCCATCCTAAGAAAACAACCGGGACCGACGGCTTAACGTGCCCTCCGAAGCACGGAAACGCTCAGTAGTAATGTCACTAGCGGTCACCCATCCAACTCATGACCGCACGCAACGTTGCTTCACTTTGCTGATCGGTTGAGAACAGCTAAGTAAACTTCGCTACGAGCGCTTCATAACTGTTAATATAACTGTTTTGTGCGTTAAAATTACAATAATGTTTACACTTCTAGTCCTTTTTGTTCTGTGCTTCCAGACTATGATTATTTCGCAGTAAAGCTAAGTATCTGAATTTTACCACATTTTCAACACAATTATACATTTCTACGTCTCTTGAGATTTGACGTAAAGTTTTGAATAGGCTTATGTAGGCCTATACATAGTAACTTGGCAGTTATCATACTATCGTAAAACATCTCTCGAGGGTGATATCATTCAATTTGGAAACAAACTTCTGTCACTTGGAAATTTTCATTCCATTGGCTGCCCTGGGAATTCCGCGTGAAATGTGACAGTAACCCTTTTATTAACTTGATATTTTAGATAACCTTTATCTCTTTGAGGATACATTTTCCACAAGTTAAAACAATACCTATATACACACTTTGTTGGCGACGAAAATGTCGACATTATGTCAAATGAATTACATCTCCGTTGCCATTTTAGTTACACAATAAGGCCCTTGCACATCTTCCAAATTTTTTGTTATAATAAAAGTCAAGTTATTTAGATTCAGCCCTTTTTTTGGCATGCTAGTCCTTGAGTCTAAAATCTATGCTTCTAGTATTTTCCTACTGCCTCTTACAACAACCACAGGAAGATACGTGAGGGTGCAATTTTAGCTCAGCGAGTTTTTGAGTATATATATATATATTGATATAACAATTAAGTTTGGTATATAATATAACAATTAAGTTTGGTATATATATATTATATTATATATATATATAGACCAAACTTAATTGTTGACATTCTTGAATAACATAGTTGGTACCATGCCCAAATTAGACGAGATATCGATATATGGTTGACGCACACAAATACACCACCTTAATCACATCGCCTCAACTCAAGTCGTTAAGTATTCTTTATGTAGAACTCTAAAGTACAACGCATCTTTGAGTGTAGTTGCAACTACTACTGTACGATGTTTTTGTCCATTATAAAATTCAAAATACACACTAGATATAACTAAAAACAGCACTGTATATAATCTTAATAACAGATGCTACTCAAACACCGCGCCAAAATGAAAATCAGTTGCGCCAATCAAACAATAACAAAATTTTTCAATTTGGAATCATAAACAAATCATCCGTACTCGATACTGTTTTGCATGAATTTATTTTAAATTAAATTGTATTACTGTATATATCTTCTACATTTACACCCACACAAACGAGGTCTAAGCATGCAATACGCATCAATAATTTACTGTGGGGGGCGCGCCTTCGTGATCGATCATATCTGTACCTAGTATCGGCATTACCTCGACTTGGGACAAGCCACAAGTAGTCGTGAGAATGAGTGGCGTTGGTAACAACCTGTGTTTAAAGGGTGCTGAGGAAATGCGTCTGCGTTGTTCTTTATTCCAATTCGGCCACTCACCCTCGTTCCATCGGGAAATAAATCAAAAATATGTTTTCTAAGCTGACCAAGTTGAAAATTATTTAATATTATATTATGCTACCAGGATCGTATATTGAAAATGTAGGTCATTTTTATTTATAAAGTCAAAGTCAAAGTCAAAGTCAAAATCATTTATTCAATTTAGGCGTCTACGACGCTCTTATGAAGGTCAATTACAAATTTTCGTATTGAAATATTCTACATTGTACTGCCACATTCAGCAAATAAATTGTATAGAGCCACTGCGAGAAGAACGGGCAAGAAACTCGGGGCCATTCTTTTAAACATCTTTTAACAATGTGTTACATACATACTATATAATAGAGTTATTACAATATTTGTTTAAATTATGTAGGTGACAGGCAATAGCTTGGCGGAGGCGGAATTGTCCAGGCATTTTTGTCGTTTATGTAATCAGAAACTGTGTAGTAGGATTTTTTAATCAATATGTTTTTCACATGCAACTTGAATTTCCCTTCTGTGAGCGTTGTAATATGTTTAGGAACTTTATTATAAAACCGCACACAATTACCTAAGAAGGACCTTTTATTTGTCTTTGCTAATCTAAAACCTGGCACCGCTATTTTATCTTTATTCCTAGTATTGTAATCGTGATTGTCACTGTTTAATTTAAATTTACTCAAATTTTTACGAACATACATAATATTTTCAAATATATACAGACTTGGTAAAGTTAAAATATCAATTTCTTTAAAAAGATCCCTCACAGATTCCCTAGGACCCATTTTATATATGGCTCGAATTGCACGCTTTTGTATGATAAAGATTGTCTCTATCTCAGCAGCAGTTCCCCACAGCAATACGCCATACGACATAATACTGTGGAAGTACGCGAAATAAACTAGGCGAGCAGTAGCTACGTCTGTTAACTGTCTTATCCTAAGAACTGCATATGCAGCAGAACTAAGTCTTCCGGAGAGATCATGTATATGTGGATCCCATTGTAAAGTGGAATCCATTTTGATTCCCAGGAAGACTGTCGCTTTGTCAATAGGGAGTTTATCTGGTCCAAGCTTAATGTTTGGTTCAACATAAGGAACATTTGGTAAAGAAAACTTTAAACATTTCGTCTTTTTTGAATTTAGGAGAAGATTATTAGCGGCGAACCATTTACAAATCTTAGATAATACATTATTTACATGCGTCAGTTCACTGTCTTTCCTATCTACTTTAAAAATCAGAGAGGTATCATCTGCGAATAAAACAATATCGCAGAAATCTTTGACCATGCAAGGCAGATCATTAATATATGTTAGAAACAGAAAAGGTCCCAAAATTGATCCCTGTGGTACTCCCATTTTTACCAATGACCCGGAAGAAGTATTGCCACTTATTCCAACCCTCTGTAGCCTGTCTGACAGATATGACTCTATAAGATTCAGAGCTTTTCCACGAATACCATAGTGGTAAAGTTTACGAATCAGAGTGCAGTGCTCTACACAGTCGAATGCCTTGGAAAGATCACAAAATACGCCAATAGCATCATGTGAACTCTCCCAGGCTTCCAGTATATGCGACATCAATTGAACACCTGCATCTGTTGTGGATTTGCTCTTGGTGAAACCAAACTGATTCTCATTTAATAAATTATGCTTGTTAAAATGGGATAGTAGTTGTTTGAGCATAATTTTTTCGAATACTTTACTCAGAACAGGTAAGATGGAAATAGGTCTATAATTGCAAGGGTCAGATGTAGACCCCGACTTTAAAATTGGAGTGATTTTACTTTGTTTCATTAAATCGGGGAAGTTTCCACTATCGACACACAGATTGAATATTGTTTCTAAATATGGTGCAATAATGTAAATTATAGACTCTACCACTTTTACTGACATACCCCACAAGTCTTCAGTACTCTTTATGTTTAAACTTTGAAATGTTTTTATAATTTCAAATCTTGTGGTGTGTCTGAAAGAAAAGTCCGGTGATTTGCTTTGAAAATTATGTTTTAACAGAGTTTCTGCTACATTGGGACAAGAATCCAATGACTTAGTGGCTTCTAGGGGCAAGGTAGAGAAAAAATTTTCAAATATATTCGCCACCTGTATTGAATCAGAGATTTGATTATTATCAATAGTTAAGACATATGTTGAATCTCTAGGTTTATTTTTACCAGTTTCACTATTTATAGTCTTCCAAATGGTTTTTATTTTATTTTTAGACTTGCTAATTTTGTTTCTAATAAAAAGAGATTTAGCACACAAGCAAACAGACTTGAACATTTTTGAATACTTCCTAACATAATCATGAAACTGTTTGCAAGATGTTAAATTTTTCCTGCGATACAGATCAAACAAATAATCTCTACTTTTTCGAATACCTGTTGTGGCCCAATCACCGAACTTCAACTTTCCATCTATTTGTTTTTTTATTTTTGGACATACTTTTTGAAACTCAGTGTTTACTAAAGAAAATAAGCTATTATAAATGTCATTCGGGTCACTATGAGAAAAACTTGTAATGCCAAGCTTAGCTTCTATGTTGGTACTGAGTATTTCCAGCCTACTAGTTGTTAATGGTCTATGTTCAATTTCATACCTCTCTGTTTTTCTGATTCCATCAAATTTTATCGCTAGGCCCTCATGATCAGATCTAACACCCTTCATTATTGACTTTTCTTTAGTCTTACAGTTTGAGTATATATTGTCTATACAGGTAGCTGAAGTGTCTGATATCCTAGTGGGCTCACAGAATAGAAATTTCAAATTAAATGACTTAAACAATGAAATAAGATCAGTCTTATTTTTAGTATTCAATAAAATATCTATATTAAAATCACCACATACAAAAATGGGTTTTTTGCATTTTGAAATTTTCTGTAGTATATTTTCCAAAGTGGATAAAAATTCTGTAAAATTTTGAGCACGACCTTCATCTGTTGGTGGTCGATATACGCACAACACGAGATGCCTATCCACCTCCACACAAGCAACCTCACAGACACGTTCGACAGAACATCTGACCAGGTCACGGCGTTCTTTAAATTTTAAATTATTTTTTACAAGTATAATACACCCTCCTACTGTACTACCCACACTAAAATTCTTAACATTAAATAACATTTTATCTGCTCTAAGCCAAGTTTCAGTGAAACATAATATGTCAAATGGATATTTATCTAAGAATATTTCAATTTCAAGTATTTTGCCAGGGAAGCGATTTATATTTTGGTAGTATAGTGCTATGTCAGAACACTTCCCTGTTGTCTCTCTTAAAAGTTTAAACTGTTTGACTGAACATTAGTACATGTACTAAAATCTGTAGCGTCAAAACTAGACTTAGTTATATTTCCTATAACCGACTCAATATTATAAGCTACCAAAGTAGCAATTAAATTTTTATATTTCTTAGGTAGGTACATCCTATCCTGAGTCAACATAAAGTGAGTAATAAATTTATTACAGTCAAAAAATAAAAGTTTGTCACCATGACGACATGTCATATTATATAACATTGTATTTAATGAGTGAATATGCTCATTCTGGCTTTGAGTCAGTGCATCTGAATAGGGAAATGCACATAACATGATTTGATACGCATCAAGATTTAACAATGAAGTTATACTTGCTATTAACTGTTTCCTGTCAATACCCAAACTTTGGCCTAAGTACACAATAACTATGGTATTTTTATCAATTTCAGAAGCCATAATTTTCTCCTCAATCTGTGCATAAGAAGCACCAGGCATGCAGTAATTTTTAACCGAGCAGTTTAGTGAATTACCAAGTAATGAACCAAAATTTTTGCCTATTGCGTCTGAAAAAACCAAAACTTTGGTTACCATATCCTGGTTAGTGGTGATACCCTGACTCTCCCCCCGCACTGCTTCAGTGCATGTTTTGTTTAATGGCTGAGCTATTGTTGGTATTGAATGGGGCTCTCTGGTTGCTTGCGGCTTACTATGAGACCTTGAGCATGCACACTCAAAATAATAACCAATATAAACCAAGGTTCCAAGTTACCAAGTTTTAATGAGTGGGCGTACCCGAGTTAATTGTTGACATTGTTTTCAATGTCAACAATTAGGCCAGGTACACCATATTAGTCTATCTTTTAGTCATAAAACAATATACCAAATTAAATATTTGGCTCAAAGAATAAGCATTGCAATTCAACGGGGCAATGCTGCCAGCATGCTGGGCACGCTGCCAACTGATAGTGGGCTAGAGCATTTGGACTGCCTATGAGTCCAAATGCTTTTATTGTAGTAGCTGTAGTATTGTAGTATCTGTAGTGTTGTATATAGTTTGTAGTATTTGTTTAATAAAGGCATACCGCCGGTAAAAAAAAAAAAACAATTGCAATTCAACGGGGCTATGTTGTCAGCATGCTGGGCACACTGCCATGGGGTGGAGCATTTGGACTGCCTGTGAGTCTGCAATGACTTTTAGATTGTCTAAATGCTTTTATTGTAGTAGCTGTAATGTTGTATATAGTTCGTAGTATTTTGTTAATAGACTATGCCGACGGTAATATATACCAAACATAACTATACCAAATAATATGCCATATTATTCGGTATTATATATTGTTATATGACTAATAGCTGCTAATAGATAGAAACTGAAGCCGTAGTACAGTAGCTGGCAGAAAAAAGCCTTAATTGAATAGAATAGAATTATTTACTGGCCTTATAACATCAACAGCTACACTAGGCAAGTCAATTAACAATATAAATTTAATAATGGTAAGATATTGAAATAATTAGGCAATGTATGGTTCACAATATTGATATAAAATAAAACATTAATGCAATTTCAAAATAACTTAATAGGATTAATAGTAACAATGTCTTAAATGATTATAAAATAGAGATGTCAGTGTTTAAATTAATTAAAATGTCAACAATACTAATGAAGCTCACCTGTTGGTAAATGATCACCGTCGCCCACGAACATCCGCAACACTAGAGGTCTTGAGGATGCTTTGCCGCCCTTTAAGGAGGGAAAATGCTCTCTTTTTGAAGGTTCCTAAGGCTATCAGGATTGAAAATACTTCACTTGGTAGTCATGGCATGAAACGTCAATTTCGATATTGTAGCTCAGAAGTTGTGATCAAAACAAATAAACAATTTTATTTCAAGTGTTGTTGCGATGCGTTAAATCAATAGAGCGAAGTTCAAATCGCATTTGGTAGGATTTTTGATATACAGCTTTAACTTAACTAGTAAATTGGGTAATGAGTGCATTTAACTAGCCATTTAATCCAAGACGTTTAACAGCCTACTAGCCTGGGGCAAACGCGAGGGCGGATATTAAAGTCGAGGGTAAAATTGTTTTATGCACGTGTTATATCTACACTCAACTTTTCACTTTAATTGCGAGGAATATAAACAGTGATACATTGTAGGTAGTCATGCGAACAGAACCCCACACGATCACCATACGAGCTGATTAGGCACAGCAACAAAGTGCAGCATTGCATTGAGACGACTCGTGTGATGCGATAACGCTGGTAGTCTTCTGCGGCCGGTGACTAATAAAAACAATTATTTTAAATTAGAATTAAGTTGATCTTTACAGTGAATAGACATAAAAAAATTCGGTATCTATAATTTTTATTTTTGAAGTATTTTTTGTAATATTAAATTAATATTTCCTTAAAATATTTGTTATTATTATATATGGATTTCAGCGAAGTAATGTCTGAATCTATTAATTATCGTTGGTATAAATTTTTATGCACTGGTGGTAACTAAAATAGTACATTTTTATGCACTAGTACTAACAAAAAAATAACGAGTATGAGAATGCCTATAACTAGAGACCAAAAAATAGGTAATTGAACTATTGCCGATGGTAAACATAATCATGAGCGAGTGACTGAAACGATCCTACACGCAGTTATGTTTTTATCAGTATTATTGCATAAAAATATATTATTTCAATTAGAATCAAAGCATAATTTCATTCCGCCTCCGCCAAGCTATTGCCTGTCACCTACATAATTTAAACAAATATTGTAATAACTCTATTATAAAGTATGTATGTAACACATTGTTAAAAGATGTTTAAAAGAATGGCCCCGAGTTTCTTGCCCATTCTTCTCGCAGTGGCTCTATACAATTTATTTGCTGAACGTGGCAGTACAATGTAGAATATTTCAATACTAAAATTTGTAATTGACATTTATAAGAGCGTCGTAGACGCCTAAATTGAATAAATGATTTTGTTTTTGACTTTGACTTTGACATAAAAATGTATTGAAAAAAGTGAAAAAAAAGAACCGACTTCGAAACCTTAAAAATATTAAAGAACTTGTGGAAGTCAGATCATTAAAATGTGAGCTCAGAGAGATTGAATCGGCATGATCAACCAATTTCAAAAATTCTATATATAATCATCAAACAATATAGCTATTACAGACACAAAATATCTATATAATTATCAAACCTGCTTACAAAATTTCACGAATTATTTTTTTACAAAAATGGAATCGACTTCAACACTCAAATGTGTGAAATAGCTTGTTAAACTCGGTACCATGATGGTTCAAAAGTACCTATTATCACAATATTGTGCTGATGGTACGGACTTCGACATGTTATTTCACACATTTGAGTATAGAAGTAGTCTGTTCTATTTTATTGTAAAAAAAAATCTTTCTTTTGATTTACTACTGTGACTGTACTATTTGTGAAATGAAAACTTATGGGAGCGATTGTCATCACTGTCAATGACTATATCATCAAAATAGGAAAATATTTTTCAGTTATTGGAATTTGAAACGGGATTAAATGGGACCACACGGCAGGCGTCCGCTTTCAAATAAAAAAAGATTCATCAAAATCAGTTCACCCAGTCAATAGTTCTGAGGTACAAAAAAACCTTCTCCTTTTTTTGGAGTCGGTAAAAAAAATAATCGTAAAGTGGTGAAATTGGGCTTTAAAAAATAAGCTAAATGAAAAATTTGTGACGAAGGTTCTATCCAGACATCTAATTTTAGCTACTAAAATCGTTTTTCTTTTGTTACAGGTTGTAAATAGAACACCAAGTCCGTGTGCAATAAAATAAACCTTAAACATGTACAGACCAGCGTCAACTGACAAAACTCACCGGTAAACATTGGAAAATAATTTAAATTTCGAAATGTCATCCGAGGTTTCTTTGGAGGCTCGCGAGCGTCCCGGCTTCATTCGCCGTGCAGCCGCCGCTTGCGCAAGAGCTGCTTGTTCACAAATCGGGCTTGTGATACTAGTGGTGATCTATGTGCTGCTAGGAGCTGTGCTGTTTGAGTATTTGGAGTCAGGGCCGGAGGTGCAAAAGCGGTCGGCGATACAGAGATCCAGAGAAGAGTGCTTAAAGGAGCTATGGGCTATAACAGGTAAGACCAATCAAATATTCCTAGAGATAAAAGTTGAACTGAATGAAACAAAATTATGGATTACTTTATTGAGTGGAAGAACGAGGTATAGTGATATTTGGGAACACTTAAGAATGCTTAATATGCCAATGAATAGATTCAGGCGTTACTTTGCGGAAATCCATATTTAATAATAACAAATATTTTTAAAATATTTTACGAAAACATCAAATAAATATTTTAATAAAACACTTAAAAATATAAAAATATATCTAATGACAATTCCGCCCAATTTTCCTGCTAAGCCGACGTGACGTCACAAACGCCACGCAGCCAAACCGGAAGAATTTTCGACGCGTTTCGCTTCTACACGAAGCATCCTCAGGAGGTCTTGAATCTTCGAGCGCACGATCGAGAATGAGCGGCCGGCGGCTCAGCACGCCTTTATATAGACTAGAACTGAGTCAGCACGCCTTTGTCTAGACTCGAGCGTGAGTCACTGCTCTTTGTTGTAGCGAACAATTGGTGTTGCACCAATATGCCTTTGTGATCGTACTAGTTCTTCTTAGTGGGGCACTCTTAGCAGGATGGTCGTGGCTGTCGATGGACAGGGTTGCATCTCGTACTAGCAGATGCAGGAACATTCAGTAGGAATATGAGAAAATGTCCATAAATACAATAACAATAAACTCATTATTAATATACTTTTAGTTAGTAGGTATAACACTCACGTAAGTACGTACGTCGACTCTGAGTTCGAGTTTACCGTCATCAAGGTGGGTGCGCAGCGGTACGTGGGGTGTCTTTTTGAGCCTCTAATTTTCTTGAACCTAGATGTACCCATTTTATTACTAATATGAGTTTATTTTATGTGAGTACGTATTATATAACATTGCTTCTGTATTTATGGGCGTTTTCGTGGTCCTACTGGGACCTTCTATCTATCTATCATATCTCCAAAAAACCACAATCAAAAAAGTTCTGATCTGACCAAATAAAAGTTTAAGGGACCTTTGAAAACAAAAAAAAAAGGATTACCGTATAAATAAGTGAAGTTGTGGCTGAATTTTACTGTTCCATATTTATAAGAGAAGGTAAGTCAACCCATGACGAGGTTAAGAAGTATGCTAAATTTAAAGGTCTTTTTATAAAGAGCTTCCGTAAATAAATTAACATTATATTATTAAATATCAAATCGAAACGTTATATTTTTCTAGGACCCAGAAAAGAGGCCCATTTTACCTCAGTGCAATAACAAATTAATTCAAAAAGTGTTTGTAATAAACTCTTTTATTTTAAAATGTACCATAAATTTTACTATAAGAGTTTTTACGTATCTATGAAAATGAATGATTTTTTTTAGATATTATTTCATAATCTAAAATCTGTATCTAACTATTGTATAGTGAAGAGTCAAACAAATTTAATACAAGATGAAGCAGTTTTAACGATACACAAAATATGTATTCTATGTAATAAAATGTTCATTACATGCAATAAAATAGGAAATATGATCCAAGATTGATATGATTATTTATTAGGTAATTTACCAGCGTAGATAATGATGATAATGGTGTAAAATGGTATCCTTTGTGATAATCCAGAAACTAAGTTATCTATATTCCAAGTTGCATCTATATCAGATCAGTCATTTCTGCGTGAAGGAATAAAAAAGCTAAAAAGTAGGGTCGACAACCATTTCTGATTTCACGGTGAGTCTCTATTTGGTCAGAGTGCTCCACTCTGACAGTTGGCCTTTGATACCTATACATATTCAAGTTCTTTATTATCCTTATATCGTTGCCGCCTAAACCCACGCCTAACTAGTTTTCCATTGAGATATCTTATTCTATGCTATCAAAAGCTTTTTCTTAGTCAAGGAATCAAAGGATGACGATATCTTTGCACCAAAAAATCGATAACAAGCAGTTCTTTTCGAGTACATACCACATACAGACGCAGGCGAGACGATTCCCAACAATTTCTAATGGTATCAGTGGTCAACCAAAGAGAAATAGTTACAGTGTTTGTACATAGATTCATGGTTGCATGGTGGAAGGGCATTTAGCGAATGCCCGCCTGGCCTGCGACCACCCTCAAGTAGAAAATCTGTCGCCAAGCACCTAACGGTGTGCTCCGACAGCTGTCCTTGAGTCATTCTAGGTTAAGCCTGTTGACACCTTCAACCACATAATCACTTACCATCAGGTGAGATTGTGGTCAAAGACTTACCTATCAGCAATAAGAAAAAAAAATACTCAGCATCACTTTTCTTTCTTTAGTTTCAGATTTTAGCTTTCAAAACGCGCGATGATCATAACTTTAAATGCTTATCCTACTTTCCACTTATATGTTCGAAGGAATATTGTGTGTATTAATTTGCAACTTATCAACTACAAAACATAATGTCGTCTTAGGTTTTCGCGATTATTACACATAGTAATTAAACCCACCCCGTGACCACGATCACTACAAAGTGTTTGAAACGTCGGGACAAAAATAATGATAAATATATGCGATTTAAACAGTTTAAAGTTGTTTAATTACTAAACTACAAAACAGTTATAAGCTTTTGAAACAGTTCTGCATGTACTAGGACAATATAATGTTGACTGCTTCGAAACGATTTGTGCTTATGATCACCGAAACAATAACGAAATATACATCTAAATGGTTGGTAATAAACCAAATTTACAATTGACCAGCTGGTAAGTGACGTGGCGAACTCTTATTAGTGCTAGTACACTCTTTGAGATTTACACTAGCATAATGACCTTTTCCTACAAAGTGAGTTATCCGTCCCTTTGAAAATTCGATCTAGTGAGCTTGAACGTCAGACGTTTTCAGATGTTACTCTAATTTCCCTTGTGCCCTCAAATAGTGAAGTACAATACAGTCGTTACAAGGGTCGTCGATTTCTGACGAAATATGACGAGCCCTTTGTGAGTTTTGTTCTTTGTCCTACTTTTTTTAAGTATCTGTAAGCTTCGTATTTCGTAAAACTAGGCGCCGTCTCGCGGTACGTAGGGAGCCTGCCCTGAATAAGTAATTAGTTTAAATCAAATTAAACAAATGAATGCCGGATAGGGTCAGTCTTGAGCCAATCTAACACATTAAGAATTCTCGAGAAGTAACTACTATTAGCGCTTTCCCTCGCCTTAATATCTGTAAACGTGGTAATGGTTTCTAAAGGTACCGCTAGTATTAAATGTTGCCTGGAAAAGGATAAGATGGAGAATGTTCAATTGGTAGATCATATCCTCTATTATATTTATAGCTCATAGGTTAGCTTTTGAAAAAAAAACTGTACGCTACCAATCGGCAAAAATGAAGAAGCATTGCCAGATCAGTTATCACCGAGAAGAAGACTGATGACGTTGAAGACCCACCATGTACCGGTATCTTATCAACCACGACCACTCTGTCAAGAGCGCCCGACTGAGAAGAAGAGGTTAGCCTTTGACCACTATCTCCACTGATCGTAAGTGATGATGTGGTCGAAGATGTTTTTCAAGCTAAACTAGAATTACTGGCTACTGCCGGTACACACCGTTAGGTGTTTGGCGACAGATTTTCTAGTTGAGGGTGGTTTCTAACCAGGCGGGTAATTGCAAAATGCACTACCACCATGCAAAGAAATGCATTGAAATGATTTCGGATGCAAATAGATTCAAGCGGAACTTGAACCCGCAATCCCAGAATACCGTACTGGTGCATTTCTAAATATGCTACGAAAGCGTGTGGAAATTCGACAATTTATTCCATCCGAAATAGTTTCATGTTTTCACTAAACAGCTTTTTAAAAACCATGCTAGTCAATGTTAACATCATAATTTAGTGCAATATAATTTATAACGCATACATCCATAAAATATAGTGACACGACATTTCGTAATTTAAATAAAATGACCGAATTTAATTTCATAAAAGTCCCCGATATTGGACAACGGAGAAGCCAACGTCCCCAATTTAATTAAACTGTACAGATCGATCCAAATTGGGAACAATTATAGAGGAACTCATTAATTATAGACAACAGGTGGCAGCCTCTGGCCACCGCAATCGTTGTTCGAAAAGTTTCGTTCGATTATGGCAAGAAAATGTTTCATTTATGTACAGACGAGTATAGCCAGTATAATTTTAGTGGAATTGTAATTAAGGCACATAAACTGTCAATTACTGTCAGTTAACAAAGACAGATGTTTTGATTTTATGGAATGATTAATTATTACCTACTTATATACAATAATTATTAAATTATAATATTATTAAATTATTGTATTATTAAATTATTGTATAAAGGTAATTATTATTATTAAATACCCTTAATGTTAAACATAAATTGTAATGGAGATGTAATTAATTTATAATCGACATTAAAGAAGGAGGAGGTTCTCCACTCGAATGTATGCTTTTATTTGGATGTTGGTAGTTATGAATTGATTTTAACGAGACTCTGTTTTGTTTGGTAGTGTACGCTTCAAAGGTGGTCCTATAGAAATTTAACCAACATCGGTTACTGTATCAGCCGTATCGTCCACTGCTGAACACAGCCTCCCCTATTAAGGGGGTATTTGCCATAATCCCCACGCTTGGCAGGAGGCTTGGAGACCGCAGTGTAAGATGGCGCTGCTGCCCACTTTCCAGTATTTTTCCCTTAGTCGCCTCTTACGACACCCACGGGATGATATGGGGAGGTCCAATTCTAACCCGGCACCCCACGGGGAAAATCGGTTAAGTAGTCTTTAAATTACACTCAAATAATTGAAAATATATTTGGGAATATCCTCAATCAAATAGCTATTGCAAGTTTTGTAGATGGCGATTTTCTGTATTTTGAATGAGTAAAAACAGATTTAGTCAAAACGTATTAGTTTTATGGTGTTTTTTGGTTTTTATATAAACGGTACCAACTTGTATCACCCAAAAATATTAAATAACTTGTGGGAACTGGACTATAAAAATAGGAGATAGAGTAAAGTTATTTTATCTTTTGTTATTTTCAAGTTATTTTTACATGTTTTTTTTTATAGGTTTGTTGCAAGTTGTCACCGCCAATTATGAACGGATTTTGATGATTCTGTTTTCATAATAATAATAAGCTATTGTTGGGTTCATAATTCCGTAGATTATACCTCCAAGGTCACATTTAAATTTCATCAAAATCGGTTAAGTAGTTTTTAAGCTATAGTCAATTACTAAAAAAAATATTTTGCATACGTGGATGATTTGAAGGTCCTTGTCGATGGATGAACAGGATTTTAGACAAGTAAATGATCTTGTAACTTGAATGCAGTAAGTATTATACAAAATAGGTTCAAAATATATTTTTTTAAAGTTAAACCGACTTCAACTTCTCACTGAAACGTATGAAATAACTTGTGGAAGTTGGACCATGATAATGTGAGGTCAGTATTTTCAGTATGGTACCGAATTCAGCAAGTTATTTCCTACTTTTAAGTGCTGACAGTCAGTGCCGTATTTTTATATTTTTTAATGACCGAAATCAGTTAAATTAATATGAATTTAATTTTATTTGATGTATAACATTGTAAAATGAACGTCATTTGAGGTTTTAGACAGTTTTTGTTTTAAATTTAATGTATGTTTTCGCAAAAACCATGGCAATCTAAATCTTTTTGTATAACAAATATGAGTGATTACAGTACTTAATGTAGCTATCTATACCACAAACTAATTTTTTGTTTTTTACTGACTTTCCTGTTTGAGACACGTAATTTGCTAATTTACAGCTGACTTTTTTGTGGGTACATAAAAGAGAACTTTGCCCGTGACAGAATGCAATATTTTTTATTGGTTTTAGATTAACAAAATACTACGAACTATATACAACACTACATCTACTACAATAAAAGCATTTGGACTTATAAACAGTCCAAATGCTCTAGCCCACTTGGCAGCATGCCCAGCTTGCTGGCAGCATTGCCCCGTTGAATTGCAATGCTTATTCTTTGAGCCAAATAGGTGCCAGCATTTTGATCACGCGTCGCATCGACCAAGCGCTCTGATAAGTTTAGTTTTAGATTATAAGTGTTTTGATTATATCTGTTTTTGACTAATAAATCAAGTTCTGCTAAAGCGTCGTCACTCTCTTATACCCTCTTCTGTACAATCTGTCAATGGGGTACGACCGAGTTGTCCTGAAATGTCCACGTTTTTTTATCCCGCGACGCCCCGTAACGTTTTTTTGTAGTACTAAGTAGTTTTCCATTACCTAAACATGTCACCCTAACATCCCCATACCCTAATATATTACCTATACCAGAGACTAGGACGTATAATCTTTCACAAGATACATTATTGTGACATTTGAGGCCATAGATCGTTATAAGCTCAAAATAGAAAAGAAACTGTGAGTTTCCGGGTCAATGTGTTTGTTTTTGCTGTGCATTCTTTATGCTTACATATTTCTCCATAATTGTACCAAAGACTTAAATCTAATTCGTACAAGCTTTGAATTATTTTATACGTTTCTAACTTAACCGAAAAATCCTCCCCTTGTTCCACAAAAATAAACATGTGCCAGAAAAAAAATTAATCACTACGCTGACAGATTACTTTGCCCAAGATTCGTATCTTCGGTTTTTCAGGGGTATTTTTTTTTCTATTTTTTCTAGGTAACGCGACAAGGCACGGTCGCTTTGAAAGCAATTTCCTTGGTTGTGATAAAGATTTTTAATATTCATACCGCATGGATAAGGTTCATAGGTACAAATAACTTTAGCTTGGCTTTGAACAATGGATTTTTAGATTAAACTGGTAGTAATTTGAAGCAGTGATGGCTCAGTGGCATTGGCTATGGACTGCCGTGCAGCAGGTCCATGGTTCGAATCCCGCCGCGGGCTTGAGCTTCACCGCATGGTGATAGGGCTTTTTGCGAATGCCCGCCTGGCTAGCGACCACCCTCAAGTAGAAAATCTGTCACCAAGCACTTAACAGTGTGTTCCGGCAGCAGTCCTTGAGAGCCAGAAAAATTACAGGAACATGACACCTAACAACTGTACGTCTTAGTGTAACGGGCACAGTGCAATTCGTCGTTGACAAAATGCGTTATAGGCACAGGTTAGTCCACTTAACAACAGATGGGCCTCGTGCTTGTTCCGTCACAATAACATAAAAAAAAATATTAAAAAAAAATTTGGTTTGAGTGTTTGAAACGGAGCACTGAAAATCAGAATGCTTTATTAATATTGACTAATGTTTTGTATAGTTAATCGCTGTGAGAAGAAAGTGAATAAAAAAGGCCACTTTGTCCTTAGGACAATGACCACAGTCCTAAAAAACATAGGCTCAAAATCAATGATAATTATAAAAGCTTTGAAATCTCGTAATAGGCGGTACAGGTGAACATTCTTTTTAATATAATGATTAGTGTTCTAGGGAATCAATTTTTGTAAGTAATAAATTTGAATTATCCATATTAACCTTCACCTAGTAAGGGAGAACAAGCCTTCATTATACAAGGCACCCAGCAGGACCTGTCGGAGGCGTGACAATCCTATTGGCAGAAGAGAGATTGTAATTATGTTCACCAAAACTGTAAGATTTGCGCACCCGAGGTTTGTGATCAATGTCTTTGACAGCCGAGGTCTAGGACAATGATCGTTCAAGTTGTGTTCACATCCCACAGGGTCCTGATTGTTTTGGCGTCTTTAGTTGAAATTATCTAACTCTTAATTTCCAATGGATGATACAAATTTATCAAGTAGTGTTATTAAAATCTATCTACTAATATGTTATTAAAATAGTACTGTTATTATTATCCCGTAGTGTGCCGGGCTAGAATGTCACACCCTATCTCTACCCGTGGGTGTCGTAAGAGGCGACCAAGAGTAACACACCAGAAGGTGGGCAGCAGCGCTTTCTGAGGTACTGAGAACTCACATTGCGATCCCCAAGACGCCTGCCAAGCGTGGGGATTATGGCAAAAACCCCCATAATGGGGGAGGCTGTGTTCAGCAGTGGACGATCTGGCGGATACAGTACAGTTATTAAAATATTATAATATAAGTCTATAATATAAGTATAAATATTATAAGACATGGTGTAAAAGAAACAGAAAACAACTACCAAGACCTATACATATTGATAAAAAATGGGTTGCAAAATATAGGTGTTAACATCGAAAACTACGAACTAAATAAATATTACAGATTGGGAAAGAAACAAGACGAAATAAAAGTAAGACCTATACTTATAACGTTAGTGTCCTATTGGAAAAAAATAGAAATAATAAAAAACAAAAGCAAAATGCCACAACCCATATACATTACTGAGGATTTCTCGAAAGAAACGCTGGAATTGCGTAAAGATTTACAGCAAAAGCTCAAACTTGAGAAAGAAAAAGGAAATGAAGCATACATTAAGAACAACAAACTCATTATAAAGGAACAACCAGAAATAGAAAAGAGAAAAAGGCAATTATCAACATCTCCTATGAATATACATACACCACCGCAGACATCAGTGGGCAAAAATATTATAGCTCCGTCCAAGTTGCACAAAACAGATGCGTTCGCACATATGAGAGCTAGATCGTTGTCTTTGTCTGAGAAAAATTCCCAAAAAAAGCATAGGAAATACCAGACACCGGTAAAATGAAAACAATATACAATATAGATAAAACATTACATTTTGAAAACAAAAAATACCCCAATATGGGTGGTCACCACGGGGTAAAAGACCACACCCCTCAAGAGCTTTCATCATGCATTTTATACCCAAATGAGTCAAACAAACCGTTAGATCAACGTACTGAGATTAATACACCAAAACAAAAGAAAAGAATACACATAGCAACGCTTAATACCAGAACACTCAGAACACATGAACGCTTAATTGAACTAGAACATGCTTTACAAAACATTAATTGGGAAATTATAGGCCTATGCGAAGTAAGACGATCAGAGGAAAAAATAGAACAATACGATGAATATATTTTATACTACAATAATGAAATTCCTGGACTCTATGGAGTAGGATTTTTGGTGAAAAAGTACCTAAAAAATAGAATTATAGAGTTTAAAGGAGTGTCCGATAGAATCGCCGTCTTAAACATAAAACTTCCTGGTCATAAGCATCCTACATCTATAGTTCAAGTATATGCTCCTACCGAAAATGCTCAAAGCGACAAGAAAAATACATTTTATGAACAACTCAAAACAATCATGCAAAACTTGTTTAAGACCGTTATTGTAATTGGAGACTTTAACGCTCAAATCGGAAAAAGGAGAAAGAATGAAAATAAAATACTCGGACAATACTCTACTGGCAAAAGAAATGACAACGGCCAAAGACTAATAGACTTTGTACTTCAATACAACTTAAATATTATGAACAGTTATTATAAGAAAAAAATTAACAGAAAATGGACATGGGAGTCTCCAAACGGGTTAATAAGAAATGAAATTGAGTACATTATCACAAATAAGCCAAAACTATTTACTAATATCGAAGTTGTAAACCAATTTAATTATAATACTGATCACAGGTTACTTCGAGCACAATTGTATCCAGTTGAACTAAAAATATCAAGGAAAAATATATACAATAAGACACAACCAATACGTTTACCACTTCCAAGTAACACTTTAGAATCCTTAAAAAATAAATTAGACATAATAAAAGACCTTCAAGGGGTTCAAGAAAAATACAATGTTCTTGAAAAAGAATTAAAAGAAATTGAATCCAACGCTATACATAAGGGAAATAAAAAAGACAGAATGGGGTCAAAAGCAAGAGATTTAATCAAGCAACGAGCATTTTTACTTAAAGACAGGAAAAATAATAAACAGGACATAATCAAAATAAGCAAGATAATAAATGTATGCATTAGGAAACAGAGACAAAAATTGAGAAATGATACTATAAATTTACACATAGACAAATCTGGAGGGGTAAAAAGAGCATGGAAAGAGTTACAAGACAGTTCTAATTGGATCAAGAACATGACTCACCACAGACGCAAAATAAAAATAACAAAAAGAAGAGAAATATTAGAAGTAGCGACTAATTTCTACCGTAAACTATATAGTGATGAAGATTCAATGTTTTCACTGAGATTAGAGAGAGGTGATAAAGAAAATGAAGTAGCTGTTATAATGAAAGAAGAAGTGGTCAAGGCCATACAAACACAGAAGAAAAGAAAATCACCGGGAGAAGATGGAATCTCTAACGAACTTCTCATAGGAACATGTCAAACTATACTGAATACTGTTACAAATATATTTAATGAAATTCTATTTACTGAATATATACCGCAACAATGGTCTACTTCAACTATAATACTTCTTCATAAAAAAGGAAAAACAGATGACATTGCTAATTATAGACCAATCAGTATTATGTCAAATATGTACAAAATATTTTCTAAGATACTGCTAGACCGCATAACTAAAGTTTTGGATGAAAACCAACCTATGGAACAAGCTGGATTTCGAAGTGACTTCTCAACAATAGACCACATTCACACTATTAAACAGATAATTCAGAAATGTAACGAATACGGAATAGCATACTACTTAGCCTTTGTGGACTACAATAAGGCATTTGATTCATTAAAACATGAACAATTATGGGAGGCCTTAGTCGCTCAAGGAGTAAATAAGAAATATATAAGTCTAATTAGCAATATTTATAAGGACATGACGGCAAAAATAAAAACAGAAAATGTGGGAGAATCTTTTCCTATTAAGAGAGGGGTCAGGCAAGGGGATCCACTATCGCCTAAGCTATTTTCGGCAGCTCTTGAACATGTATTTAGAAATCTCGACTGGAGAAACTATGGCCTAAAAATAAATGGAGTCATGCTGAACCATCTTAGATTTGCAGACGATTTAATCCTCATTTGTGAAGATCCAAAAAGCTTACAAGAGATGATTACAAACCTTGTATTTGAGAGCGAAAAAGTTGGCCTGTCCATAAATATGGTTAAAACAAAACTTATGACAAATCGTAGTAAGGTTCCAATTACATCAAAAAACACTCAAATACAATATGTCGATGAATATACATATCTCGGACAGATCATCTCTCCCATTGATCTCACCACAAAGGAAATTTATAACAGAATAAACATTGGATGGAAGAGATATTGGTCCTATAAAGAGATTATGAAAAATCCTGGGATACCACTCAAAGCTAAAAGAAAAGTATTCAATACCTGTATCCTACCGAGCATGACCTATGGGTGTCAGACATGGAATTTGACAAAACAGAACATACAAAGATTAGAAACTTGCCAGCATGCGATGGAACGCAGTATGTTAAACATCAGAAGAAAAGATAAGGTTAAAATAAAAACAATTCGAAAACAAACAAAACTTACTGATGTTACATATTGTATTAAAAAGCTCAAATGGAAATGGGCTGGACATTTGATAAGATGCAGAATAAGGAAATGGGCCATGGAAGTGACAGAGTGGTGTCCTAGATATAACAAAAGAAGAAAAGGTAGACAACGACAAAGATGGGAGGATGACATAAAAAGAGTAGCGGGAATAACTTGGAAAAGGGAGGCGCTAGATCGTATAGCATGGAAAGCTCTAGAGGAGGCCTATGCTGGAAAGCAAGACAATCTTCAATAAATGTAATTTACTGGTGTCAACAACCCTATTGAAATTAACAAATTCTAACATTTATAGTTTAAAATTTATGTAAATTAGTAAGGTTGTAAATAAAGGCTATTATTATTATTATTATTATTATAATATAAGTCTAGGAGTATTATTGAGCTATAACAAGAAACTTAAGGTTTTTTTTTTAAATATTGTTTTGTTTGTAATAACGCCTGCTATGCGGATTACATTACAAAATTACAAAAGGGCGTGGATGGAGGCGGGTTCGAATCCCGCACATGATTAAAATTTTTCCTCGTATATTTGTTATTTTGTAAAAAAACTTAAGTTTGTACAGGTTACTAATTTGCCTCTGCAATCGACTGGTTCGTCATTTACAAAGGTAAATTATGGTGCACCCCATGGTGGATTCTCCATATCTTCCTGTGGGAGTCGTAAGAGGCGACGTATGAACGAACTGCCATCTTACACTGCGCTCCTCAAGACACCTACCAAGCGTGGGGATTATGACAAACTCCTAATAAAGAAGGCCCTTGTTCAACGGCTGTTGAGTTAAATGAATAGTACCTAACTATATCTGTACTATAAGCTTATACCATATCACAGTATTAACGACAGCAAAGTCCTGCTTCAGTATTAACTTATTTATAAATTATGTATATTCTGAATCACTCGTAGCGAAGTTTGCATAGCCGTTCTTAACCGATCAGCAAAGTTAAGCAACGTCCGCCGCGGTCATGAGTTGGATGGGTGACCGCTAGTGCCATTACTACTGAGTGCTCCCGTGCTTCGTAGGGCACGTTAAGATGTCGGTCCCGGTTGTCGTATAAGGATGGCAGTCGTCATGGCATGGTGGTAGGGCATTTTGCGAGTGGCCGCCTGGCTAGCTACCACCCTCAAGTAGAAAATCTGTCCCCAAGCACCTAACGGTGTATTCCGGCAGCTGTCCTTGAGAGCCAGTAATTCTAGGTTAAGCCTGTTAACACCTTCGACCACATCATAACTTACCATCAGGTGAGGTAGCGGTCAAAGGCTAACCTATCAAGTATAAAAGAAAAGTATTTCATAATTACAAAATAACAACAACAGGAAAAAATATAGTGATGTGTTATACATAATCCACGCCATACCCCTTATAGCTGGGGTACCTCTGACCGCTAAGCCAATGTGACATATGACTCAACACTCTAATTTGTCGTTCTTAACCATCGCATGGGGATGGCGCGGGTTCAAATCCTAATCGGGCGTGGAGCTTTCATTATTGCTAAAATAAATATATTCAAAATATTTTATAATCGTTAATATTTATATTTACACTTACTGTAACCAACCTAACTGTAAAAAATGAAGAAAGCACCACAAATGAAAACTGTACACAGCTAAGAACACCGCATGTTCCACTCCTGCATAAATAAGACTTAGCTCCTGCGAACTTTTTCAATCTTCAGCGTTTTGTCAAAGAAAAAGCCAGGACGTACAACGCCAATACACCCGCTGATAAGTTCTGGTACTGCATAATTTATTAGGCGCAGCACAATGGAGCTCCGCACAAAACTGTCTTTTGTCTTGCCGAAGAGACGTTCACAAAGAAACTTGGGCAGGGAACATGTTAGAGTGTGTAACGTTAGCTAGTGTACACATGATGTGGCTATACCATTTTATATTCTGTGACTATATATTCGTACGTAGAATATATCTGGATTTGTCGCTTCAAGTCGGAAATGTGCGCCAACTTTGATATTATGATGGCCGAGCGGTAATAGTAATAGGACTGCCGTTCCCCAGTATACCCTGGATTGATCCTACCGCCGCGCCGGCTGGAGCTTCACAATATGGTGGAAGGGCATTTTGCGATTGACCACCTAGCTAGCTACCAACCTTTAGTAGAAAATCTGTCGCCAAGCACCTAACGGTGTGTTTCGGCAGCAGTCCTTTAGAGCCAGTGAAATTACAGGCACATGCATGGGACTTTACAACTATGTCTTAAAGTGACAGGCGCAGTGCAATTCGTGACTTGTGATGAAATGCATCTGTTATTGGCAGAGGTTAGTCCGCTAATCATCAGGTGGACCGCGCGCTGGTTCCGTTACAATAACAAAAACAAATGTTGTTTGACTCTTTGCAACAGCGTTGCGATGTAGGTGCAATTTGACGAGAGCAGAGCTTACTTTATCTTTTAGATGGAAGTAGAACACTCCCAGACTCTTAGGCTGAGAAACAATATAGATTTTTCAATCATCCTCAAGTTAATAAATTATTTCATATTTTCTATCTTAGGAGAGGGTTCCGTTTTATTTCATTTACCCTCTTTATCTGCTGGCTGCGTATATAGAATCGACTGTATCATTCGTCTACAGCTGATCGCCATCGGTAATAATTCCAATGATTGGGCCATCAAGGTATAGGCACACCTATACAATAATATACTTAGTTAACTTAGTGTTACTTATAAACCTCTTTACCTAAGTTGAGGAAATTACCTTGATTACCTAATTATCACTTATGGTATTAGGGTTGCCATACGTCCCGTATATACGGAAATGTCATGTCCCGTATTTGTCCCGTATTTCGCCAAAATACAGAAATAAGGCGAGCCCATAAGAGGTGAGAGGGGGCCGTTCGGCTCACACTTTTAGTCAGTGCTCGCTGAACGCTAATCTGAGACGGAAAAGTAGGAAAAATAAGTCATTGCAGGAGTAAAATCAACTTTAAAATATGACTGGGCGAAAAAGTAGCTAAGTAATTTGGTGTGAATTTATTTTTTACTTTTGATAGCCACTACGGTTGATTTCAGAGGGTATCTGCAAACACGTAGTTTGTATCTCAATGTGAACATGCGTACTACTCGTATGTATGGTGTAGTTGAAAAGCCGCGTGTCGGCGTTGAATGAGTTGATCTTTGGGCATCGGAAGAGAAAACGTCCCGTAGTGGTTCCTAGAAGTTATGGTAGTCCTACCTATAACGAGTATTTTCTCTACCGGTACACACCGCTAGATGTTTGACGACAGATTTTCTACTTGAGGGTAGTAGGTAGCCAGGCTGGTATTTGCAAAATACCTGATCACCGTACAAAATGCATCATAATTGTATATCTAGACTAGAAAACTTATTGTTTTTTTTGTATTCTGTTATTATCGTTTGCAACGCTATGAAAGTTACTATAAATAGGTATACAGAAAAGCTCAAATTTCGAGTCTAAAACTTCCTACATTAAATAAAAAGTTTCGTTCACAGTAACGTTTTTGGTTCAACAACCGAGTTTCCTAAAAATCCTTTATCGAGCAAACTCTCACGGCTGGCACTCACCACATATCGTAACACTTCAAAAGTGAAATATAACACGTACATTGCTCCTGAACGCTTCTTTACTCACTCTTTACTGCTAAAAGCGTGTATTTTTACCCCGGCCTTATAATTTGAGGGTATTTGTTGCGCACATAAAAAGGGAATGCCTATCGGCTGTACGTTCTCTTGTAATGGCTGGACGTGGTTGGTTACTTTATACTTCTGCTGGCTTAAGGGTGAAATAAAACTCGAATATTTCATGTTTTTATGATTAAATTCAGATTATTACTGCTGGTTATATGAAAATAGATGAATTCAATAAAATTGGTAACATATTATTGGATGATTATAGAACTAAGTATACTTATCTACAATATATTTTATTGATAGCAATATAGTCAAAAACGGTGTATTCCAGATGGATCTGAAAAATAATGTACACGAACTTAATAAAAAAAAAGTGATCACGAATAATTTGATCTCGTTTCCGCATGTTTCTTTTATACGACTGCCCAAAAAAAGGAGAGTTATGTTTTAGGCTTCATATATGTATGTATGTTTGTCAGTTTCTTTATTCTACCATAACTTCTAAACATATTAACCAATGTTGATTTAAGAGATATCGTTAGATTTGTCTTGATAGCGCCAGTAATATAAGGTAGGTACATATAAAAACAATATAAAAACAAACTCTAAAATCAGTACTTTAGAAGCCATATTGTGTGATTAAATTTCTTTTATCTCTTCATCTAATAGGATATCAAAATGAAGAGCTTTAAAAAACGATTCCACTTATATATATCTGTAAGTTTGCTTAACCTTTCTTAATCGATCAACGTCCGCCGCGCTAAGTTAAGCAACGTCGGCCGTGGTCAGGAGTTGGTTGGGTGACCGCTAGTGACATTACTACTGAGCACTTCCGTGCTTCGGAGGGCACGTTAAGCCGTTGGTCCCGGTTGTTGTCTTACAGCATGGTGGTAGGGCATTTTGCGAATGCCCGCCTGGCTAGCTACCACCCTCAAGTAGAAAATTTGTCGCCAAGCACCTAACGGTGAGTTCGGGCAGCTGTCCTTGAGAATCAGTAGTTCTAGGTAAGCCTGAACAACATCTACGACCACATCATCACTTACCATCAGGTGAGATGGTGGTCAAAGACTAACCTATCAGGCATAAAAAAAAAGAAATTCGTTCGTAGAATATCTCGGTTTGTCGCATCAAGTCGGAAATGTGCGCCAGCTTTGATATAACGAATGTTAAGCAATGATGGCCGAGCAGTAATAGCTATGGACTGCCGTGCCGCAGTACCCGGGTTCGATCCCCACCGCCGGCTTGAGCTTTGCACGGTGGAAGGGCATTTTGCGATTCTCGCCTGGCTAGCTACGACTCTCAAGTAGGAAATCTGTCGCTAAGTACCTAACGGGGTGTTTCGGCAGAAGTCCTTGAGAGCCAGTGAAATTACATTCATTAGACTTAAAAGCTATGTCTCAAAGTGACGGGCGCAGTGCAATTCGTGACTTGTGATGAAATGCATCTGTTATTGGCAGAGCTTAGTCCGCTAAACAACACGTGGGCCTGAAGCTGGTTCCGTCACAATAACAAAAAAAAATATGTTGTTTGACCTTTGCAACAGCGTTGCGATGTAGGTGCAAGTCGATAAGATCAGAGCTTACTTATTTGTCGCATTATTTTCCCTCAGTCAGCTTTTACAATATTTTTTGGATGGATGTAAAACAGTCCCAGACTTTTAACCTGAGAGCCAATATACATTTTACAGTCATCCTCAAATTAATAGGTGTTTTCATATTTTTAGTCTTAGTTCTGGTTCCCTTTTATTTGAATTTCCTTCTTTATCTGCTGGCTGCGTATACAGAATCGATTGTATCATTCGTCTACAGTACTGATCGCCAAAGGCAATAGTTGCAATGATCCAGTCATCAAAGTATAGAGACACTTTTACCAAAATATACTTAGTTAATTTAGTGTTACTTATCTTTAAAGAGTAAGTATATAATACTACCTAAGTTGAGGAAATTACCTTAATATCCTAATTATCACTTATGGTTCGCTTCAACCTCAGATCAGGAAACAAGGTAGATAGGTAATTGAGACGTGGCACGTGCGAACGCATCTGGCCTAAATCAGGCTTTTTTTTACACTTTTATGTGAACAAACACGGACTGAAGGTAACTCTTCGTTGTTTCTCTCATCTGTGGGTTTACTTATAATGAGTATTGTCTCCACCAGAACACAGCGCTAGATGTTTGGTGACAGATTTTCTACTTGAGGGTAGTAGGTAGCCAGGCTGGTATTCGCAAAATACCTGATCACCGTCCAAAATGCATCATATATATCTAGAGTAGAAAACTTATTGTTTTTTTTTGTATTCTATTATTATCGTGTGCAACGCTATGAAAATTACTATAATGAGGTCTACATATAAAATCTTAAATTTCGAGTGTAAAACTTCCTACGTTTAAAAAAGTTTTGTTCCAAACGTTTTTGGTTCAACAACCGAGTTTCCTAAAAATCCTTTATCGAGCAAACTCTCACGGCTGGCACTCACCACATAACGTAACACTTCAAAAGTGAAATATAACACGTACATTGCTCCTGAACGCTTCTTTACTCACTCTTTACTGCTAAAAGCGTGTATTTTTACCCCGGCCTTATAATTTGAGGGTATTTGTTAGGCACATAAAAAGGGAATGCCTATCGGCTGTACGTTCTCTTGTAATGGCTGGACGTGGTTGGTTACTTTATACTTCTGCTGGCTTAAGGGTGAAATAAAACTCGAATATTTCATGTTTTTATGATTAAATTCAGATGATTACTGCTGGTTATATGAAAATAGATGAATTCAATAAAATTGGTAACATATTATTGGATGATTATAGACTTAAATATACTTATCTACACTATATTTTACTATACAGGGTTATTGGTAAAATGCTAACAACCTCTTAGGGTTGACTTCTGCTAGTCCTAATAAAAAAATTATGATGTTTTTTAACCAATTTTGATGTAAAAGTTATCGTTAGATTCGTCTTGATAGCGCCAGTGACATTAAGTACATATAAAAAAAAATTCAAAACCAAAACAAAAAACCAAACATTTTGGACGCCTTATGGGGAGGTAACATTTTTTTTTTCTTTTTACCCCATCGAGTTGGGTATCGAAATGAAGAGCTTTAAAAAACGATTCCATAAATATATATTTGCAGTTTTATGTTTATTGAACGATAAAACGCTTAACGAAAATAAATAATAAGCAGTCGGGTTTTTTACTTTTTAAATTAATTTACCCTTGTTTCTATTACGTTTTATCAATCATATCCACTTTTTTTAGATATCACAATTTAGTCCAAAACCCCGTCTTTTCTGTACAGCTTACCCTTACGCATCACGGGGAGCCGATGTCGTCCATTTATGAATGAAATTCAATTGTTACCATTATCTATGATGCGCATGGATTTAACAAGGTTAGTCAATCTTCAACTAGCGCTCTCTGATTATGAGTCATGAGGCCTTTTTTTTTAAGTTTCTTTTTATTTTACCGATTTGCTGCAAATTTATCACTGAAGTGGGTATGCTAATGTCAGAATCATTCCGGTAATTATTTGGTTGTTTGACACGGATCGCTTCTATCATAACATTCAATTTATCGTTGGTCTTCCTCGTGTTTTTTTTTTCAGGTCGAAGTATGCACTACGGAAACGGTTACCGATATAATCGTTTTCGTTAGCCATATCACAGATGACAGAATACTAGTATATACAGGGTTATTAGTAAAATGCTAACAACCTCTTAGGGTTGACTTCTGCTAGTCCTAACAAACATTAAGAGATGAATTTTTTTTTGAAGAATTTTATTATAATAAAAAGAATTTCTCAAAATGTTTGTTAGGACTAGCAGAAGTCAACCCTACGAGGTTGTTAGCATTTTACCAATATCCTTGTATATCCGTATCCTCTCCAAACACAGCATTGGCATTACGAGTAGTTTTTGCTGCATTACTCCCACGTTGGAACTCGTATTCGAATGTTATTTTGATTTCTGCTGTATCCAATTTTACGTCTAACGCTGACTGTTGAAAAACAACTGAAAGAGGAACATCAAATGTCACGTCTTTTTTTAAATTTAGAATGTTATAGTTTTCATTTGTTAAGCTACGCCCAAAGCAACGCGATCAGCACGTCCGCGGTAGCGTTCAAGGTTGCGATCACTTCTTTTTTATTTTTTTTATGACAAAATGCTGACAAAATCTCATAAAAAGAACTGAAGAAAAAAATAAATGAACCCCCGACGTAGCTTGGCGTATATTTTACACTTTTTAAAAAGTACGAAATTTGACATAATGAAGATTTAATTTATATTCAAAGTGGCCAGTTTACTTTATATTTTATTCTATATTATGATAGAACTCTCTCAGATGATTAATAAATAACATTAAACACTTTCTTTGTGCTTTAGTTTCATTAATACTTGTATTATGATAGGTTACCGATTCTGTTTCACTTTCCTCGTTAACTAGAATAAATGTTATTTTCATATCCTACGAATTATTTTATTTATTTGTAGAGTTACATAAAGCATGTATGTATCTACATAGCACTTTTCATACAAACGTAGTTTCGATATGACATAACGATATGATGTAAAAGCATTTGTTTAAAGCTTCGAGGTTACTTGTATTTAAATATTCTTTCAATAAATTGGAATATTGAAAAAAAACTTCAGGGAAAACCAATTTACTAAGGTACCCTATAAATTTTAAATAGTTTTTTGTTGAAATGTAATGATATAAATACAAATATATTGTAATTATCACTGTTTGAACTGAAGATAATATATCACCATGACCAATTTCTTCAGCGCGTAACTGACAGTTTCGTCGCTTCAGTGCGTAAGTGACAGTTACGCGCTGAAGCCCGTGCTCGTCGGTACGCGAAATCAGAACTTCGAAACGAAAAAGAGACGAAGGACTTCAAAACAGTCCAAAACTGGTCGGAATTTTGCCGGTATACAGGGTTATTGGTATAAAGCTAACAACCTCTTAGGATTGACTTCTTCTAGTCCTAGTTTTGAATATTTACATCGAGCTAAGTAATAAAAAATATGAAATATTAAATTACAGGCACAAGAGACTTATGACATCAGGTGTGTCTTCGTGCTTGTTCCGTCAAACATACATAAATAAACACAAAAAAAAACAGACATAAAAATCATTCAACAAAAAACCATTTTTATTTCAAAATGTTTGTTAGAACTAGCAGAAGTCAGCCCTAAGAGGATGTTAGCATTTTACCAATAACCTTGTATATAACGCGGGTCCTAGCCGGTTCCTAGTATTTTTTTTCTATTGGTCAAATTTTGTATGCATATCCTTGATCCTTATACATATATGGGTATGCTCCTGCATTGCCAATTTTCGGTGAAATTATGTATTTTCTAAGTTGGTGGTACCGTTGTTTTGTATGAAAATTCTTATTTTCACATTTAGAGATGGATAAATAATATAACGATTAACTGGTAAACCAGAAGCATAAAATACTAGCACAAAATGAGCTATATTTTAGATTTGGAAATATTGCTTAGAGCTATTTTCTTTTTGAACAATATTGTAGAACTCTCCCGGAGGAACAATAAATATCATTAAACACGTTCCAGGTTCGTACCATGGAGAACAAAACCAAACTATGAACTCCTTTATATAATCTAGAGTTGTTAATGTTTACTTATTATATTCGTATACGTAGAAAATATATAAATAACATTCACCGCATGGTGGAAGGGCATTTTGAGATTGCCCGCCTGGCTAGCTACCACCCTCAAGTAGAAAGTCTGTCGCCAAGCACCGAAAGGTGTGTTCCGGCAGTAGTCCTTGAGAGCCAGTGAAATTACAGGTACAATGAGACTTAACAACTTAGTCTCAATGTGACGGGCGCAGTGCAATTCGTGAGTTGTCATGAATTGCAACTGTCATAGGCAGAGGTTAGTCCACTTAACATCAGGTGGTGTTTTAAACTATATTTGATGTTATATTTATAAAATGAAAGATTTATTACTGAAGATTACATTTAATACGTTCTCAATTAACATTACAATGAGCTTGCCAAAAACCATAGACAAAGTACATAATATGTCACATAGGGATGTGACATTAGTGATGTTCCAACATCTTCCTCCTTAGAATTAGCCTTATTAAGTTTAACCCTGTTATAAATTTAAAACTTGTCTATTTTTTACAACTCTGCCACTTCTTGTTATATACTGCTTTACTTGTGAACTAGGGCTACAATGATTATCTATAGGAAGACGATGTTCGGACATAGTGTTTCTGTTATGAATCATCTCTGCATACATATCTCCATCATTGTCATAGCTATCAACAAAAGTTCTATCACCCTTACTTACATTAGAAAAAGATCTTTTAATTTGAGAAGTGTTTCGCCTTAAGGGCACACTACCATCATTCTTTTGAATGATGTATGAACGAGGCTCCTTGGACTTACAAATTATCTTAGCTTTAGTCCATACCTTACCTTCCCTGAAAACAATATTTTCTCCTGGTACATATTCAATTTCTTTCTTTCTAGCAGTTTTATCATATGTTTTCTTATATAATGATTGTCTTAATAGTAATTGATTATAAACACCTTGCTGTACTTTAGGTCTCAACACATCAATATTACATGGCATTAATCTAGCCATCCTGCTATTCAACATTTGTGAAGGTGTTACATCTAGCCCTGATAGAGGTGTGTTGTTGTAATGTAGTATGCCATCTCTGTAATCAGTGCTGTCCTCCATACTCTTTCTTAAAATTTGCTTGCAAATGTGTACCGCTTTCTCTGCTAAACCGTTACTCTTAGGATATCTAGGTGTTGATGTTACTAGAATAATATCTTTAGCTTTAAAGTAAGTTTTACACTCGTAAGAGGAAAAGGGTACATTGTCTGCAATAAGCTCTAAAGGATAACCAAACCGAGTGAAGCTCTCTTGCATAGCGTTGATTACAGATTTAGCTGATTTGTCCTTGAGAGGCAGGAGTTCTATCCAGTGTGAGAAGTAGTCTACAATCACTAAAAAGGATTTTCCATTAAAATCTAATATATCACATCCCACTTTAATATAACGTTCCACAGGAATCTTATGTGGCAATAAGGGTTCGTTATAGTTTTTAGAACTATACTTCTCACAAGGTCTACATTTTCTTACATAGGTGTGAATATCAGATCTCATATTAGGCCAATAAAATAAGGGCATTGCTTTGGAAATACATTTAGAAATACCACAATGGCCTTCATGCAAAATATTGAGTATATAAGACTTCAGTGAAACTGGTACTACCAGTCTGTTACCAACAAACAATAATCCATCTTGCATATATATAATATCCTTGAATTTTTCAAACTTTTTGCAGTCTACAGGTACTGATTTTGGCCAACCACTGTAATAGAATTTAGAGATTTTGTTAAGAATTGGATCATTGTTAGTTTCTTTCCTAAAAATATCCTTACGTTCATCTGACATTGGTAGATATTTTGATACAGAATGGACCATTTGTAGCATTTCATTGTCATGTTCTGTAACCTTTAAGCTATTCCTAGAAAGCATATCGGCAAAGTTAACTTGTTTGCCCGGCACATAGTACACATTTAAATTATAGATCAGTAATTTAATCCTTAGCCTCCTAAGCCTTGGTGATCCTACCTTGCTGATATGCTTTGACATTATTGCTGTGATAGGTTTGTGGTCTGACTGAACATCAATATCAGTGCCATATATATATTTGTGGAATCTCTTACAACCAAAATATATGGCCAGCAGTTCCTTCTCTGTCTGACCATAATTCTGTTCAGTACTATTCATAGTGCGTGATGCACATGCAACAAGTCTAGGTATACCTTTATCATCATTCTGGAATAGGCAGCATCCTAGACCATTTCCAGATGCATCACACTGTAGTGTAGTTTTCTTCTTAGGATCAAACGCACAAAGTGCTGGAGCTGAACTAACCTTAAGTTTCAATTTTTTAAAAGCATCCTCATGGCATGGTAACCATGTAAAATCTACATCTTTTTTGAGCAGTCTACACAATGGAGACATTAACTCCCCCATATCAGGAACATACCGCCTTATATAGCTAAAAGAGCCAATTATGCTTTTAAGTTGATCTTTGTTCGTTGGTGATTCTAAATTAATTAAGGATTCAGCTCTGTCTTTATCAATTGACATACCATTGGCACTAAATGTTTGGCCAACATATTTAACCTCAGGTTGGCGATACTGTAGCTTATCTTTATTGAAAACAACACCTAATTTTCTAGCTTTCTTTATAACATTATTAAGCGATACATCATGTTCCTGCATTGTACTGCCCATAACCAAGATATCGTCAGCCCAAACCATGATGTTAGGCAAGCTTCCAAAATGAAAATCAAGTACTTCTTGGAATAATTCAGGTGCATGCTTTAATCCGTAAGGTAAGACTTGATATCTATAGACGCCGAATGGTGTTGCAAAACAGCATTTCCAAGAAGATTCTTCGCTTAAAATTAAATGATGAAAACCTTCAGAAAGATCTAATACTGAGAAAAACTTTTTACCTTTCATCTTGGTCGCTAAGTCATCTAGGGTAGGTAACATCTTGGGCTTTTTTAAAATTATTTTGTTTAGATCAGAGGGATCTAAACATAATCTAATTTTTTTGTTAGGGCGTTCTACTAACACAATTCTATTAATACAGGCCTTGCTATTTATATTCTCAACTTTTACAATAGCATCTCTTTTTTCAAGTCTGTCAAGTTCAATTTTTAAAGGTTCTAGCAACGAATGTGGTATTCTAGGTGAAGGGTGACATATTGAGTCATAAGGGGATCTGGTAGGAATTTCAAAAATACCTGGCACTTTGCCAATTCCATGGAAGACATCAATATTATCATTAATAAATTTCTCTTTAAGTACATTTGGCTCACACAATGTCACACTATGCACCCTTTTTATCAAGTTCAAACTTACACACCCTGGCAAACCGAGTAGCATAGATTTACAATCAACGATAATAAAATTTTCAAAACATTTGTTTTCTTTATACTGACACTGCAAATTAATCATGCCTACTGGTTTAACCTGGTTACCTTCAAAAGATTCTAGTTTAATATTTGTTGGTAATAATGTTAAATTCAAGTTCTCATTTATTTTGTTAAACAATTTGATGGGCATAATACTTACATCTGCACCTGTATCAAGTTTACATTTAACTTTACAGTCCTCAATAACAATATTTTCAAACCACTCAGATTTTATTCCGTTAATAATTTTTGCTTCCCCACAATACACACTCTCTGTTTCACTATCAGAGTTTGACTTTTTATTCACTTCACGCACTTGTTTTTTACTACTTACTCTGCAACTGATTGCAAAATGATTAAGCAATCCACACTTAGCACATTTCCTGCCAAAGGCTGGACATGAACGAGCAGGGTGTTCAGTTTGACACCGCCTGCATTTGAATGACTGATTTGATGACTTTTTTATACTGGCCGCTTCAATCGACACTGGGTTCATTGCCAATACTTGCCTTGACGCTTGTTCTTTAGTTTGGCAAAACTTGATAGTTTTATCTAATGTTAAGTCATCAACTCGTAATAAGGCTTCCTGTGTAGATTTATCATATATAGTTTGTACGATGTGATCTCTCATTAGCTCCTCTTCCATAGCTTGGTATTCACATGACATAATGAGATGCCTGCAATCTGTTAGATAGGTATCAAATGGTTCACCTTCGAGCTGCTTGCGCTCATTAAACTTGAATCTTTCAAAAACTACGTTTGTTCGTGGATTTATATGAGCGGTGATGGCACTGATCACATTTTTATACTTTCCATCTGCCTCTGCAATTGGTATGGTTGACACAATTCTTGCTGCTTCAGGGCCCATCATATTGCGTAATAAAGACAGTTTCACTGCATCTGGACTCTTGTCTTTGCCCGTTACAACTAAATAATCTTCAAAATTTGACAACCAAAATTTCCACTCTGATGCCGCATTTTCTTTCGAAATGTCTAAATTATGTGGTAACTTCACGTGGCCATCCATCTTGTTTTAGGTTAAACTTAGAACTTTGCGTAGATTACGAAACAGAACAGTGCTGTAAATATAGATATGATGGTGTCTTTACCAAAAGCGACTGCGCCATGTTTTAAACTATATTTGATGTTATATTTATAAAATGAAAGATTTATTACTGAAGATTACATTTAATACGTTCTCAATTAACATTACAATGAGCTTGCCAAAAACCATAGACAAAGTACATAATATGTCACATAGGGATGTGACATTAGTGATGTTCCAACAGGTGGGCCTCGAGCTAGTTCCGTCACAAAACCATATTTTTTTTTTTTTTAAGAAAAACTTATTTTTGTAAATTCACATAAATTTAGTCAATGTATTTTTTATAATTAATGTAGCATAAAATAAATATGATTAGTGCCTACGCACCATTGCACGTAATGTATTTTTTGTGTTACTGTATCAACTATATTAATAACAGACTCCAGTTACTGTATATCCATTATTTAAAGCTTTTATAGGCTATAGCCATTGACCACTATCACACCTGACTGTAAGTGATGATGTGATCGCAGATGTTGTTCAAGAGAACCTAGAATTACTGGCTCTCAAGGATAGTTTCCGGAACACGCCATTAGGTGCTTCGCGACAGATTTTCTACTTGAGGGTGGTTAGCTATCCAGGCGGGTATACGCAAATGTCCTACCACCATGCTTTATCGATTGCCATCTAAGCCAATAACCGGGACCGTTAAGCTCACGGCCCCTCCGAAGCACGGAAGCGCTCAGTAGTATACTGCCACTTGTGGTCACCCATCCAAGTCATCACCACAAAAGACATTGCTTAACTTAGCTGATCGGTTATGAACGGCTAAGCAAACTACGCTACGAGCGCTTCATAATACGTCGTGAAACTGTTGTGGCTTTGAATATGAACTCGCGCATAATGGTAAACATGTACGTAGAGACGGCGCGGGAGCCGCACACACAGTAAGTAATTATAGATTTCCGGAAGTAAACGTAGCCTGAATATATGAAGTACCGCCCAAAAAAAACTAATTAAATTTCTAGTTCAACGTTCATCTTTGGGCCAACGTTCCAACACAAAACAGCAAAAATGTGGGTTTTAACTCATTCCACTTACGAGCTACACCATGACATATACTGACGGACAGACAGACAGCGGTGTATCATTAATAGAGCTCCGTTTTGCCCTTTGGGTACGGTACCCTGAAATCATTGCTTTTTCTGTCGTAACCGGGATCCCAGTTGCACGTGCCAGAACTGCTTCAGATTTTTCTACTGTTCCTGGTGTGCGTTCAATTACATCGCTCGACGACACCACGACCGCTCTTTGGCATTCATAAAGTCAGTTTGATCGTCCGTGTGATCACACAGAACTATTCACTACATTATCGGGAGGGAGCGAGCACACGAGCTGGTTCCTCGGAAAAATAGCAGGGGAAAATCATTATATATATATTTTAAATAAAATAATATAAAATCTCTTTTGAACTTAATGATACCTCACGTACTAGGGTACAAAAGAGTATTTTTCTGGCTTTTCATATATTGGAGCCAACCTGGAAAATAGTTTGGTTGAATTCCTACTTCCGCATGCGTCTTTGGGTCATCATTCCTTACAAAATATCAAACTTTGAGGTTAGTAACACCTTCTGTTAACCACCTAAAAACGTGTGACATACGAACGAACAGATAGCGGAGTCTTATTGAAGGGCTTTGTTTTCTTCTTTGCTAAAGGAACCCTTAAAACCATTCCAAAGTTATAGCCCCTTCATTAAGAAAATATTTAATAAACCTGTCTTACTTAAAACAAATTTGCAAGGTTATCTAAAAAAAAATACGGAATTTAACAGCGCAATTTATATATTTTTGACAAATTGAAAAACCGTAGCACCATTTCATTACTGAAACGAAGCAGCATTGTTCAGTAAAACGTGATAAACTGATAGAGATTAAATTATTATCAAAGGTGTATTACAGCCCTTCAGGGAAGGTAGAGAAGGTACGGGACGAGAATTCTATTACCTCCAAGTAGATATCCTTTTAAGAAAAAGCGCCAGGAAATAAACTTTATGAGTAGGTGTTAAAGTTCAAATTGGAGTGATTTTTGCAAAGATTATTGAGAAGATTATGGATGATATTTCAACACGGGTTTGCGGAAGGTGAATGATTTAGGTGGAAAGGTACTGGCAAGCTTTATTGCTTTGGGTGGTTAAAACATTTCAAAACCAAAGATATATTTTTTGGTCTCCCTAAATTAATGAGGATTTTCACTTCCCTGTCTCGTTTACATTTATATTTTTCCTCAGTTCTTAATTGCACACTAATCTCTGTTTACTTTTAAATATATTATTTTATTTTACTCATTATTTATAAGCATCCTGCTTCTTACTTTAAAGCTTCGTGCTTATTACCCTTTCAATGCTTATTGCTCGAAAAGTATCCTTAGTAGGTCTGTGTATGTACAAAGCTACTAAGGACACTTGTAAACTAAAGGTGTTTTCCAATTTAAGTAAACCATGCGATATGTAATTGGTAAAATGCTAACAATCTCTTAGGGTTGACTTCTGCTAGTCCTAAGAAACATTTTGAGATGATTTTTGTTGGACCGCGCCGTGGTCACTTTGAATAGTTTTGAATATTTACATCGAGCAACGTAATAAAGAATATGAAATAATACATTACGAACACGAGAGAATTTTGACATCAGGTGGTCTTCGTACTTATTCAGTCATTAACATATAAAAATACATAAGAAAATTAAAAAAAAAAAACATCTTATAATGTTTCTTAGGATTAGCTGAAGTCAACCCTAAGAGGTTGTTACCATTTTACCAATAACCCTGTATAACGCGCTAGTGCTTTACTTTTTATTATATTTTTTAAATTTATGTTCCTCTATCTTCATTGATGCCAGCTCCTTGCGCATATCTCTTTTTAGTGAGCTAAAAAGAGAGGTACACGCAAGGAGGTACGATAAGTCTACGAAACGTCAATACTTCCATGGTGATGACTTATTTTATTTAGGGCCTGTTTCAGAATGTTCGAGTAAGTTCTGGTTATACTACCCAGAACATAAAATAACTGAATGATAAAAATTACAGTTAACATGCAGCGCGTATAGGCTAAATCGATGACTGTGAAACGCAGAGATAGTATTTTATTTATTAAATATTATGTTCTGGGTAGTATAGCCGGAACTTACTCGAACATTCTGAAACAGGCCCTAAGTGTAAAAAATATTCATAAATAATCCTATAAATTATTCATTTTACCATTGCGTCATTTAACCATAGTAACAAATATTTTTTGCCTTATTTTTTAATTTACATATAAGTATAATCTTTTTGAATAGACTCTTTGCCAAATATTCTTTGGTCCATTAATTTAGGCGCCCATGCGTTATTTTAGAGCGCGAAAACCTTGCACGCACTATTTTTTACTGACGTTAGCGGCATTTTGAAATTTTCTGTGTACATATTTTCACATTTCAAACCTTTAAAGCGTGATTATCATTGTGCGTTCAGTGTTAGTGACTAAGTATTAGCTCAAGCAGAAATGGAAATCTGAATCCACCTGAAGAGGCATGCAAGCACTCAATCTGGAGCTATGTATTTTATTTCCTTGCATTTCATTTTGATTTATCTCACAATCGTATTGAAAAACGACGTGCCACACACGTTTAGGAAGATTTTTTTAAACTAGGGTCTATGGTAATCTTTGCTAAACAAGCACAGCAAACACCTTCTTTCCGCACTAGTATCACAATGTACTATTTAATTAATCATGTTTGTTACTTTTAAGACGATACATGAAATCGCAGTCAATAGTCACAGAATAATGACATAGACTGCGAGAAAGTGATAGATGAAGTCTTGAATGCACAAAGAGATAGACATAATATTTATGCATATATTTTATACCCAGCGAAGCCGGAGCGGGCCGCTAGTATATATAACCAAGTCGCTTCCCGCTGTCTGTCCCTATGTATGCTTAGATCTCTAAACCTACGCAACGGATTTTAACGCGGTTTTTTAAAATAGATAAAATGATTCAAGAGGAACGTTTATATGTATAATACATACATAATGTAGAAGAGAAACACTAATAATTTTAGAGCTTTCTAATGTGATGTCGTAAAAAAAACATTTTTTTTGTGCTTATGTAGCAAACGCTGACTGAACCCTACGATATAGATCATAATAATGTAGTAGAGTTGAACACCTTAAAGAGGTCTACAAAAAAGTCCGCGAAGGTATATGTATCTCTTAGGAATAACCCAAAATAATCATTTTTATCCTTTACATTTTACGAGAGATAATGGCTTATTTACGAAGCAATTTTAAGCAATACAGAATTAATCCTTATTCAAATCAGTACCTAAAATACAATGTGCACTTAATAACAGATCAATGTAGCCCTGTACACTATGTTATTTATATATATTATCATCTTCATATCTTCTAAATATTTTCGAAGATATTACATATTATTTAGTATCAGCATTGCACCCGTGCGAAATCGGGGCGGGTCGCTATATTTTGAACACTCTCATATTTTGAAATATTATATACCAACTAAAGATATATTAAATTGATCTATCAATAAACTGACATGGTTAAACTTCTGAACGTACATAAACTTATAAACATAGCGAAAATCGTCAATGTCGTTTAGATGGAGATACGAATTCTGTTCCTCCGTTATACTAAACTTCATTTCACAAACTTTCTGACTCGCAAAGTTTCGCAAAGTTTTGGTGCCACCAAAGATTATGTGAGTTTTACAGTATGGTGAAAGGTGATCGTGAGATTCTTGGTTACGTTTTTATCATGTACGTAGTTTGTAAGCACTTTGCAAGTTCAAATTCCAACCTTATGTATATTACTTATATTGCAGGTACATTCACAATAGAAACGTAGTCAATCTAACGATCACTCTTTCACCGTACTGTAAAACTCGATTTGGCAGGGCTCAGATTCAAAATATTTTTTTGGTCGTAATGTAGCAAATGAAATTAAATTTAGTTCAATTGCTATTCATCGCGATCTTTTATTATTATTTATTTTAATTTTATAATATTGATATTACTTTATGTTGTATTATTTATTATTACTTTTTCTATAAATTGAGTTGATAATAATCATTTGACAACTCTTAGCCCCCTTAAGTTTCTAGGTTTTTAATTCGTTCTCAAAACGCACTGTACTTATGCTGTAAAATAAAAAGTTTAACTAGTCTTCCTGCTGATATCTTTGTTATAAAATGGAGACGAACTGTTTTATTTTTTTTCTTTTATTTTACAATAGATGGACTAAGTAAAATACCTCTAAATTAAATTTAGATGAAAACATCTCCAATCGTTAGCAGTACGGAGTGCATAGATTGCATTGTAAAAGCAATTTAATCATTTTTATGCATACAATTTTATATGTGTAGGTATGAAAGCTGTAAAAGGTGAAAGAGCTCTTAACATAATCATGCATAGCTATATCACATGACTGCATACGTAAAACTGGGTGTATTGTATCGCGTCGCAAATACGTATTAATCAGGTTGGAAGTTGAACAATTTCCGTATGAGGCTATTTATTCAGTGTCCTTTGTTAGGGCCGGCATTTGCATAAAGGTGGGCATTCTCCTTTATGCCCTGGGCTCTAATGGTTCCCTTGAATGGATTAGTTTCATTAGTTTAAACGCTTAGATTGGACAATGGTTATTTTTAGGCGATTAACTCGATTAACCGATAAACTGATAAGCTTTTTGTATTGTTGTCGCCTGATGTGTTTTATGACAAAATCAGCGCGTTTTGTTTTCATACCCTTGGCAATATGCATATGAAAACGGTGATAGGAGGAGTTGAAGTAATTATCAGAATGCTAACTAATACCAAAAAAAAGTTTAAGCATTATCTACATTTTTATCACAAAGGTCATATCAATGTAACTCATGGTTAAGATTACGATTAAGGTAAGGATCTAATTAATCAACTTAAAGCCAAAAACAAGAAACCTTTTCTTGATTTATATTGCAGGTTGGCTTTTTAAAAATAAAAAATAAGCATGTTTTTATTCAAAAGTATGAAAACTCTGACTGTTCACTTTTCTACCGACTTCAAAAAAAGGAAGAGGTACTCAATTCGTCTGTTTTTTTATGTTTGTTACCTCAGAACTTTTCATTATGGGGGAACTGATTCTGATGATTCTTTTTTATTTGAAAGCTCATCCCATAAGTAGCAAGGGTCACTAAAAAGAGTGAAATTTTTTTACCAAAAGATGGCACCGACTTCTACACTCAAATGTTTAAAATAACTTGTCGAAGTCGGTACCATATGCACAAATTTTGTGGTAATAGGTACTTTGAACCATCATGGTACCGACTTCAACAAGCTATTTCACACATTTGAGTGTTAGAGATGCCTGTTTTGGTAAAAAAAAAATGTAAAATTTATTAGACAATCGTGATAACTAGTCAACTGAAGGAAGTTTTTGTTTAATAAAATAGCTTTGAAGACGTTTATTCTTTTCATTACTGCCCGTGGCCCGCACGCGTTAAATTTAGAGTAAAATAATCCTTCTTTCCCTAAACTATGAAGATTTCCTGCTATCTTTGGTATATCTAAATTCATACACTACATTTTTACTTATATTTACTTTTACATTTTTACACTACTACACGCGCTCGCCGCCTGGGCCGGCCGCAACCGCCGCAAACGCTACGCCCCGCAATTTGTAAATCTGTAATATCTTCGAAAATATTCATTTAAATCATATGCTGTAAAGGGCCATATAGATCTATATTAAATCAACAATGTAATTAAGGTATTTAATTAGATAAGGATTAATGCTGTATTGTCTTTAAATTTTCATTTGTCGTAAAAAGTAAATAACAAAAAAATGTTATTGTAGGATATCCATCACAGATAGACATATACCATTACTGAGTTTTCTGTACACCTTTTAAATGTGCACAATACTTAGTACATTATTTTGATAAATCTCGTAGGGTTCAGCCTGTGTTTCCAATGTAAGCGGAAAAAATGTAATTATTTACGATATCACATTAGAAACCTCAAAAATAACAGTATTTTTCCACTATTTAATGGATGTTATTATACATATAAACCTTCCTCTTGAATCACTCTATCTATCAAAAAAACCGCATCAAAATCCGTTGCGTAGTTTAAAAGATTTAAGCATACATAGGGATATAGGGACAGAATAAGCGACTTTGTTTTATACTATGTTGTGCTACTACGACGAGTATGTAGTGATAATGGTCGGGCGCACTGTTAAGTAAAGATGAATTTCCCGTTTCAATTATCAAGCATGTATAAACGAAAACAGTGAGTTCGATTCTCACCAGATGCTAGATATATGTTCAGGCTATTTTTTTTTAATAAATTGCGCTTAATCCCATTCTGTAACAAAACAATTCATATAAAAAATCGTCCGTATAAAAACCGTCCATTCCATTCCATTCATTTGCCACCTTCCAGAGCTATTTATCTTTACATAACGTAAACAGGTTGTCTGCTCTGCACGCAATGTGTGGCTATTTTGTACTGCCATGCCCACTTATAAATCATGCTGTTATTTTTTTTAGTAACGGTGAATTTATATTAATAATGTTTTATTTGAAAATGTGAATTCCCTAGTAAGTAGATATATAAAAAAAATCGTACCTATATAACCTTAAGGCGAACGTTCCGAAATCAGATTGAAGACGTTCTGAAAAAAGGCCAGGTCAGTAGTACTCTAAAAAGGATTGATGAGTATAGATGATGCGAAAGATATATGTAAGGATCGTAGTACGTGGAAATCCGTGGTCTCTGCCTACCCATACGGCAAAGAGACGTGATTTTATGTATGTATTATGTGTGTGTATAACTTCATAAATTGATACCGTACCATACCATGGGAGGAATATTAAATATTATAGTTACATTATTCTTAACATGCGAAACAATAAATACAAGAAGAGTATCTAATATCCATTAATTAATTATTATTTTTTATTTAAGTACCTAATTTATTTTACTTTGCCTACAGCCATGATTTTATGCAGATAATTTTGACAAACAGGCGGGCATTCGCAAAATGCCCTACCACCATGCTATATCGTCTGCCATCCAAGACAACAACCGGGACCAACGGCTTAACGTGCCCTCCGAAGCACGGAAACGCTCAGTAGTAATGTCACTAGCGGTCACCCATCCAACTCATTATCGCGCGCAACGATGCTTAACTTTACTGATCGGTTGAGAATAGCTTAGATTAAATATATTATATACAGCTAACTAGTTTGGGGATGGCTACCCCTTGGGGTGCCGGGCTCACCTCCCCCTCATTGCTACCTGTGGGTGTCGTAAGAAGCGACTATATGAAGGTAAAATACAGGAAGGCGGGGCGCCTTCTGAGGAACTGATATCTTAAACTGCGATCTTCAAGACGCCTGTCAAGCCTGGGGATTGCGGCAACTCCCCCCCCCCCCTTAATGGGAGAGGCTGTGTTCTGCAGTGGACAATACGGTTGATACGTTATTTTTCTTTTTAAGTTTCTCTATAATTACTACAGTGATAATTTTACATTCGCAAAATGCACTTCCACCAAGCCGTGCAGCTCAAGCTGTGGGTGGGAATAAAGCCATGGACCTGTAGCACGCCAGTCCATAGCTGTTACCGCTTGGCAATAATTGTTTCTAGGTACATTATATAAGAGCTAGAACCTGCGACCGAGCATCGCTTGACATCGATGATATTAGTACATTATGATACTAGTGAGCTAAGTTGCTCACGAGTTTCATACGCACTTTTTCAACACCCTTGTGACGAAAAAAAAAATACATTGCTCAAATGCAATACAAACAACATACGAAAATTATGGGAAATAGGGCGTAAGATTTTTTTTGCTCGCGGCAAGTTTATCATAATTGATTACATATAAAACTCTTTGATGTTACAAATCTGTATTACCCAGTCAAATTGAAAATGCTCTGTTTACTCGCATATAATTTGCAGTTAAGTACCTACTAACTTAACTTTGTAGGGATAATTCTATTACGCACTAGTGTATAATATTAGGGTGTTATAGTTCGGTTTATGGCCCTAAGAACGATATAATAAAGCTCACTTTACGAGCAAGGGTGTTGAAAATGAGTTTTGTCAGAGACTCCACCACCTACCTAGAATAATTTATCACCCTTGAATATAAAAAAAGCCCAAAAAAGCGTGATTTTATATAATGTTATAATGAACGTCTCGCTGGCTACCATTCTAAAAAAAGCATCTGACAGAGTGTTCCGGCAGCTGTCCTTGAGATCAAGTTCTCATTATGCGTTAATCCTGTTTTAGACCACATCATCACTTAACATTAGATTAGATTGGTCAAATGCTAACTTATCGAGAGTAAAAAAAAACCGGTCAAGTGCGTGTCGGACTCATGCACCGAGGGTTCCGTACAAACTTGTATATATATAAATAAAAATGATAGTATTTTTATTGCTTAATGAAATCTATAACATGTAAAAATATTTTTACTACATGATGTAACTAAAAAATTATGCGTCGTCGCAATTTTTCCTTTATCTGTGCTATAAATCGATGTTTCTCACACCTCATTATTTGCAGTTCGTTAAAAAATAGTTTTTTTTATGCTATCGTGCTGTTACAAAGCTGTAACACCTGGCTACATTCTACAACAGCATTTCGTCACAAATGGCTAATAAGTTGGCATCGATAGGACCACTATGTCCTAGTTGTGAATGAAATTCTATTGTTATCATTATCGCCGATGCCAATGGGTTAAGGCACTATGCCCGTCACACTGAGAAAAAGTTGTTTAGTCTCATGTGCCTGTCATTTCATCGGCACCAATATGCTTCAAAAAGGAAAGGTGGTGCAAAAAATACTATTTGGTAGTAGAAAGTGGTAGAAATATAACTAAATCGTACAGAACTCTACTGCTTCTTTATGTTTCTACTATGCTAAAGCTATTGCCCCGGATACGTGAGTACGTGAGTTATCACGGCCACGGCGACCTGTAATGGAGCATTATTTTATTTCCACACGTCAGCCACCGAGGAGCAATTACACTGTAATTTATGGGATTTGCGCATGTCTCCCATTACTTCACAGCTAGCTTATCATACATTTGTCACGTGCGTAGCGAGAATACTCTTATTTTCATCATGAATAAGATTCACATTAGCCCTTCTGAAAATATAGATCGTAGTTATTCAACTTGCAGAAGTTAAATCAATTTGAATAATGAAATATGAACAATTAACTTGTGGGGTGTTGGGCTTGAACCCACCCTTACATATCTTCCTGAGAGATTCGTGAGAGGCGAAGGGTAAAATACTAGTATTATGCAGCAGTACGTTCTGAAGAATGTCATCTTAAACTGAAAAAAATAATGTTGTCTTAGGTTTTCGCGATTATTACACATAGTAATTAAACAACTTTAAACGGTTTAAATCGCGTATATTTATCATTATTTTTGTCCCGACGTTTCAAACACTTTGCAGTGATCGTGGTCACGGGGTGACTGTGAGTCGTGACCGGAGTCACCCCGTGACCACGATCACTGCAAAGTGTTTGAAACGTCGGGACAAAAATAATGATAAATATACGCGATTTAAACCGTTTAAAGTTGTTTAATTACTATAAAAAAATTACCCAAGATGCTTGCCAAGGGATTATGGCAAGTCACCTCTTATGGAGGAGGTCTTTGTACAACAATAAACATTGTGTCTGTTGATGAATAAAATACTAACCTATCGCTGCGCTCGACGACTTTGTGTATGACAAATGCTTGAAACAGCAACCTAGAATAATAATGGAGTTTAACTTCGTATCCAGACTGAGATTATTGCAATGAAATAACTGTAATAGTTGCATTATAATTTTTTTTTATTGCCACATCCACACTCTTTATATCCACAATCTCACCTGATTGTAAGTGATGATGTGGTCGAAGGTGTTAACAGGCTTAACATATAATTACTGGCTCTAATTGACAGCTGCCGGAACACACCGTAAATTGTTTTGGCGACAGATTTTCTACTTGAGGGTGGTAGCTAGCCGGGCATTCCAAAAAGACCCTTCCACCATGCGGTGAAGCTCTAGCCCGCGGTGGGATTCTAACCGTGGACCTGCTGCTCGGCAGTCCATAGCCAATGCCACTGAGCCATCACAGCTTCAAATCATATTGCGTATGCTTACATTATTTCGTAGTGCAAGCCCCTTGCCATCCAATTCTTACACAATACCAGGCCTGGATCACTTTGCACTTTAGGTACAAAGCTACAGGTACCCGTTTGAACGGCATTATTCTATGGAGAGCAATCAGAGCTATGCGTGGCTATGCAATCGAAAGAGAGACAGCCTGTAGGTGAATATAAATGTAGGGTATTCCGTGCTTTGCAAGCTTAAGTGCACTTTATTGATTCGTAGCTAGAGTCGCTTATTTATTGGAATGGCTTTGCGGAGCAATCCTTCTGGTACTTATTATTCTGTGACAATTCTTCCGCAAACAATGGCTACTCTGAAGTTCGAATTTGCCAATTTTGTAAGACAATAAGTCTGAAAGTTGGAAGCACTGAATCTGATACAGACTTGACGAATTCTTTAGTTTTCCAATAAGAAATCGTCGAAATATTTTTAGTAAGTTTCGTTTATCTTTTCCTGGGAGTAGATTAAGATCTGATTCAATAAAATTACTCTCAACACTTGTAAATTTTATTACAATTTGGAAATAGAGCTTTCTGTTTTGAACATCATCAGAGCGTTATAGCGGCTCAATGGCATGGGCTATGCACTGCCACGCAGTAGTTCCATGGTTGGAATCCCGTCGCGGGCTTGAGCTTCATCGCATGGTGGAAGGGCATTTTGGAACGAATGCCCGCCTGGCTAGCGATCACCCTCAATTATAAAATCTGTTGCCAAGCACCTCACGATGTGTTCCGGCAGCAGTCCTTGAGAGCCAGTGAAGTTACAGGCACATGAGACTTAATAACTATGTCTCAAGGTGACGGGCGCAGTGCAATTCGTGACTTGTGACGAAATGCATCTGTTATAGGCTGAGGCTAGTCCGCTTAACATCAGGTGGGCCTCGAGCTTGTTCCGTCATAATAACATAAAACTAACATTAACTCTGTATTGTATTCTATACAAGATACAAATTATTTTATGTCTTAATATGTAATTTTGAAATTACCAATAAATTGTTTTATAATTTACGTTCAAACATTATCGAAACATTTTTCTATGTCTAATAGTACCCCTTTTTGTTAATTCACTGCGCCATTCAAATATCTCACGTGTAAATAAAATGCTGCTGAACGAGAGCTCATTTTAATCAAATCACGTTGGAAAAGTGTTAGCGAGTTGAGACACGCGCGACATTCAATTGGCACATATTGTGGCCAATGTAATGAACATTCTTGGAAAACTCGATAAATATTATGTAGGCTTCAATACGATTCGATCGACTTTCGTGCCTCGTTAACTGCCAATTTAGAGTTAGTCGTATTATGAATAGACTCAAGTGTTACTTAGGAGTTTTTTTTAGGCCTGATAGGTTAGCCTTTAACCACCATCTCACTTGATGGTAAGTGATGATGTGGTCGAAGATGTTGTTCAGGCTAACCTAGAATTACTGGCTCTCAATGACAACTGCCGGAACACACCGATAGGCGCTTCGTGACAGATTTTCTACTTGAGGGTGGTAGCTAGCCATGCGGGCATTCGCAAAATGCCCTACCACCATGCCTTAACGACTGCCATCCTAAGATGACAACCGGGACCGACGGTTAACGTGCCCTCCGAAGCACGGAAGCGCTTAGTAGTAATGTCACTAGCGGTCACTCATGACCGCGGCGGACGTTGCTTAACTTTGCTAATCGGCTAAGAACAGCTAAGCAAACTCCGCTCCGAGCGATTCAAATTAAAACCAAGTTGTAAGAACCAAAAAGTAAAACCATAGTCTATTTGTAATATAGTTTTAGTCTTATTTTAGGACTAGTGTGAACGCTTTCCATGCCAAGCAATTGCGTCTTATCAGTCCAAGTGTTCAAACTCCGGTAAAAATTTACATGTATAGTAATTAAACAACTTTAAAATCGCGTATATTTACCATTATTTGATTCACCCCGTGATCACCAAACCTGAAAATAAGGATTGCCATTTCCCGTACATACGATGATAGAAATTTTTACGGAAATCCATAAATATGGCACTATATGACTTTCTTTTTCGTGTGACAAGTTATGTAGATAAAAAAACACCAGTATGTTCGATTTTCTGCGATATGACCCAAGCTTTCGACTATGTTAAACACAATATATTGTTAGATAAGCTTGAACTTTATGGCATTAGAGGAAATTCTTTACAATTAGTTAAATCGTATTTAGAGAACAGAAAACAGGTAACGCATATAAAAAAAAAATTATGAAACAAAACTACAAGAAGTTTATGTATCAGAGGAACGTATAATTAAGTACGGCGTCCCGCAAGGGAGTGTACTGGGCCCGTTGCTTTTCATAGCTTATATAAACGACCTGCCCAAAGCTACTACACAACCTATGTCATTATTTGCAGATGACAGTACTGTGACTATAACATGCAATAATATTAACACATATGTAAATGACGTTAATCTAGCATTGACATCGGTTATAGAATGGGTAAATAATAATAATTTGAAAATTAACATAAATAAAACGAAAATAATTCATTTTAGACAACGCGATAATGCTGCTTTACCAAATCTTGACATAAAATACAAAAATAATACCATTGAGGAAGTTGATATTACAACATTTTTAGGAGTTAATATTGACAAAAAATTGAAGTGGAAGCAACATGTAGAAAATCTGTGTAAAAAATTAAATAGCCTGGTTTATGTCCTATATAAGCTGGCTCCAGTAGTTAATGAGGAAACTGTACTTATAGCATATCACGGCCTAATTGCATCAAATATCAGGTACGGTGTAATGTTTTGGGGGAACTCTACCGATGTCGATAAAGTTTTTAAATGTCAAAAAAGATGTGTCAGGGCAATGTTTCACCTTCGTATGACCGATACTTGTAAACCTTTATTCTATAAATATAAAATTTTAACTCTACCTTCGCTGTATATTTTAGAAACGGCTATGTTTGTCAGATACAATCCTGATCTATTCTGTCGGCTGTCTGATGTCGTCAGTCGTAATAGACGAGATCAATATAAAGTTTGCGTTCGTAACCCTAAGACAACATTCATGCGCAAAAGCATCTTCAGCATGGCTCCATTTATTTACAATAAAATACCTCTTTCATTGAGAGAATTGCCCACTCATTGTTTCAGAGAAAGCTACGAACGATATTATTAAACAAAAGTTATTACAAAATTAATGAATTTATGAACGATAATTCTGTTGATAAATAAATTTAATTAATTATTATATATTATTTAGGCAAAATTTCAATTTATATATGTCATAGATTATAATTAGGTAGGTAATGGTAATTTTAATATATCCTCATATTGACCAATTTTTATATTTCGCTGTAATTTAATTTGAATTCTAATTTGACATTTTTATTTCGTATTTTATTGTGTAATTTAATTATATAATTCAATTATTTGTTATTATATGTACCTAATATAAATATTGCACGCCCTTAAAAGGCAGATTACATTGAAACAATCATAGGTAGTTCATTGATACCTTTACTAAAAAAACCAGTCGGACGGGAATCAATAAAATCTTTGAAGGCGATTTGGACTGCCCCATCGGAGTTGAATTTTTTCCCTTGCAAGAAGTTATCCAAATTTCGAAAAAAATGGTAATCTGTTGGAGCAAGGTCCGGGGAGTACGGAGGATGTCTTAGACTTTCCAATTGAAGCTCTTCTAATTTAGTAGCCGTCTGTAGCGCAGTGTGTGGTCTAGCCTTGTCGTGAAGCAGCAGTGGCGTGGAGCGATTGACCAGCCTAGGTTGTTTAGCCGCTAGCTTTTCCATCATGGTTTGCAATTCCTGACAATAGACATCAGCCGTAATAGTCTGGCCAGATTTGAAAAAACTGTAATGAACAATACCGGCACTAGTCCACCAAACGCTTACAAGTAACTTTTTTGGGGTTAATTTTCGCTTGGGGCAGGATTTGGCTGGCTGGCCAGGATCTAACCATTGCGCTGAGCGCTTCCGATTATCGTAAAGAACCCATTTTTCATCACAGGTAATGATTCGGTTTAAAATACCTTCATTATTGTGCCGGTTTAGTAATGTAACGCAGCAGTCGACGCGCGTTTGCCGGTTTGTTTCAGTCAATTCGTGAGGTACCCACCTTTCAAGCTTTTTAATCTTCCCAATTTGCTTCAAGTGAATTAAAACAGTTTTATCACTAACATCGCAGCCTGCAGCTAACTCGGACGTGGTTTGCGATGGATCCGCTTCCACAATAGCCTTCAACTCTTCATTATCAACTTGAGTCTCAGGCCGTCCACGGGGCTTGTTCTGCAGGTCGAAATTTCCAGAACGAAAACGTTGGAACCAAAAACGAACTGTGTTTTCTTTTGCAACACGACCGCCATACACATCATTCACCCTTCGAGTTGTTTCCGCAGCACTAGTGCCACGGCGGAACTCGTACTCGTAAATAATGCGATATTTAAGGTTTTCCATTTTGTAAAATGAGTGACGCAAACAGAAAAAAACAGAAGAAAAAAAAACAAATGAATGACGATCATCGAAGCACAAATACATGAGTCTATAGCTGTACAAATTTGAATTTGGAATTCCTTACCAAAGAGGAGAAATTCGTGATTAAAGTGGCCAGTACGAAAAACGCCAATTTCATATGTAAGGACCTATTTCACCCACTGTTACTATAACTACTACTGTTGTTTTATTTGGTCAAATTTATGACAAGCCTACGTCTGTATAGATAGCGCTACGTGAGCACTTACCTTAATTTTGAGACACATCTTTTTAAATGATCATGACTGTAGTGTTTGTATCTATTTAATAGATATAATACCTTGTCTCATGTACACGAGTGGTGGGGCGATACGCGAGCGTCAGTTGTTGACAAGACGTCACGGCGACTGGACGTACGCCTGCACGTGACACTAGGTGCTACAGTGAGCCATAGGGAAGGTGGTACCGTACCTTTATTAGTGCACACGGGGGTCCTACAAGTGGCGACGAGGAGAAAGGTCAGTGAATAAAAAAAATATTCAAAAATGAAAGTAGGTTAGGTATGGCAAAAACAATTAGGTTATTCGTTATAATATGTATTGTTGATCACAAGAGTAGACGAATTAGTAACTCGCAATACGACCAATCGAATAAGTAGAAGGTACATAAATGCAAAAAGAATGCAGTGCAAATTATTTTGTTTTTGTTGAGGGTAGGACTTCAAAAAAGTCCTAGCTTGCTGTTGACTGGTTATTTGTTTTATTGTTTAGATTTATTGTCAACTAGCTGCGCCCCGCGGTTACACCCGCGTGGTGATGGACGATGATGATAAAATGTACCATTCGTGTTAATCCAGCACCTCATCTACCTCCATAATTTCATTAAATTTGGTCTGCCGTTTGAGTGTGAAGAAGTAATAAACATACTAACACACTCAAAAACGTTCGCCTTTATAATATTAGTTTGATAAGGATTTAGAGGAGTACGTCACATATGGCAGTGTTTTTTCCTATTTACTTGACACTTATCGTTATATTTTGGACAATTCACACAATATCTTAATAAATAATAGCCTATGTGTTATTCTGACATATAAGCGATATTAATGGAAAGTTTCACTAAAATCCATTCAGTAGTTTTTGCGTGAAAGTTAAGTAGTAAGGATTAACTGACTTGTTAGGACTGGCTGGTTTATTTAACGATCGTTATATATATATCATCAAATAATCATAAATAAGATACTGTAACTAGGTATGAACAAAGCAGTGAGTAAAATAATACGAAACGTTACTGATTACGACCGATTTTAGAAGAAGACTGTCAATTTGAATATAATTTCGTGTGTATGCCCGCGATATACTAGTGTTGTTTTGACTTATTAAAGTCGCCGTTGTCTATCATGTATGACGTGCTGCGGGTCTATTGAGTTACGTTTAACAAGTATAATATAAATGAAAGTAACTGCATACATTAAACATAATAAAATCTAGTCTTCATAAATAGCAGTAATAATACCCACTGCTATTCTGGAGGGATCGTGTTACCAAATATAGTCAAATGAGATATATAGTTTTAACAAGATATGAAAAGTAGTTAGTTTGCCAAGTCATTTCAAGTAGTGACAAGTCGTAGTGAGTAAAGTCATTCACATACAGTCAAGTAGAATTTTCCGGATTTCGGTACCGTGATAATGATAGTTATGTACATAAGGATTAAATGATTAAAATATTCTACACCTAAAGTATGGACTTCCATTAAATTGGAGGTATGTTGGACTTCCATTAAATTGGAGGTATAATTTTGACTTCCATTAAATTGGAGGTATATTGGACTTCCATTAAATTGGAGGAATGTTGGACTTCCATTAAATTGGATGTATGTATTTGACTTCCATTAAATTGGAGGTATATTTTTGACTACCATTAAATTGGAGGTATATGGGACTTCCATTAAATTGGAGGTATGTATTTGACTTCCATTAAATTGGAGGTATGTTGGACTTCCATTAAATTGGAGGTATGTATTTGACTTCCATTAAATTGGAGGTACGTCGGACTTCCATTAAATTGGAGGTATATTTTTGGACTTCCATTAAATTGGAGGTATGTATTTGACTTCCATTAAATTGGAGGTATGTCGGACTTCCATTAAATTGGAGGTATATTTTTGGACTTCCATTAAATTGGAGATATGTTTGGATTCCTATTCAATGGATAAACATTTCTGGGCGCCCCAACTACCAACGATTGTGCATATGCTACCAGCACTGGAACTCGAAGGGGACAGTGTTTCAGTAGGATTACGTTGGGAAAAATGGAAATGATCCTTCTTGAGGCGGCTGACATAAAATGTCAATTAAAAAAGAGAGTAACGCGACTTTTGCTGGGTGGAGCTGGACTTCAAGAGATATTTCACAACCTGCCAGGTGCAAGTAGGGAACCTTTGAAAGAAATCGATATATTTCAAGTTGCGGTCGATAAGCTTGACAATTACTTCCGTCCCAAACAAAATAAAACTTACGGAAGACATCTTTTTCGTCTAATTAAGCTTTGAAAAGTTGCCATCAAACTTAGGGATTAAGCACGTAAATGTAAATTTAATAAACCTGATGATCACATTATTGATCAGATAATAGAATGCTGTGTGTCATCAGAACTGAAAAAAAATTGATAACGGGTTGTTCCTATAGACAAAGTAATTACGAAGCAAATACACTAGAGGTGGTGAATCAGCAGCTAGCAAGCTACGAACAGAAAGACAAGGAAAAACCAATGACGGTAACGTGAACGTTATATTAAGCTAAAACAAAGCAACTATAATTTGGAGAGGATACTACAAAAGTAGAGATAAGAAGAGACGCTAACCAGAAACCAAAATACGGTAGATGTGGTAACTCTACGCATAACTCACAAAACTCAAGATACCTAGCAAAAGAAAAGAAATGCCATAGTTGTGGCAAATTAGGATACTATCAAAAATATTCCAAGAGTAAGATCAATCAATTAAAGCGGAAAACAGAACAGACAAAATCAAGGAATAGGAACAATTTTAAGAAAATGCGTACAATGGAAACAGTCAATGCAATAGGAAATGAAGAGGAAGAAGTTCAGTATATTTTAATGTAAGCGATGACGAAAAATATAATGCAACTTAGGTGGTGTAAAACTTGGAATGCTAATTGATTTTGGCTATAAACTAAACTCAATAACAGGCGACGTTTGGGAATACTTATAATAAGGAAGTAATAAAATATGCTATAACCAAATCAAGGAGCTAAATAAAACATTGATGGCGTATGGCCGTACAGAACCCTTAAAGGTCAAGGGATCGTTAGAAGCTGTTATAAATAGATGGACGATTTGAACGTTGTACTGTTTATGTCGTCCAGAACGGAACGAGGAACCTGTTAGGCAAAGACACGGCATTGTGCTTAGGGACATTAAAACTAGGCTTCGGGTTTAATCAAATTGCTCAAACACGCAAACCTTTTCCAAAATTTAAAGACATTTTTGTTGAGATCCCGACTGACAACTCAATCAAACCCAAAATGCAACCCCACCGTAGAATACCCATACCAATAGAAGGGGAGATACAGATAAAACTATATATAAAAAAAACACGTTCCACCGAAATGAGCTTCATCCTAATTCACGATACCTGACCACATTATAACGTCCAGCGGTCCTTACGGATATTAAAGGTTTGAAGTATTGGAAAAATATTGATTAATTTGTGACGGTATCATAAATTTTATAGATGATATTTAGATTTAAAAAAAAACTACTTTCTAACAGCGGATTTAAACTTGATTTTGTGTATTTTACAATAAAAATGGGTTTAATTAATGTGTAAATTACGTGTAATGTTTTTATTTCTATTATTCTTCAAAATGTATGCAGCAAAATTAGTTGATGAGTGAAACTAAAAAAATTACAGACAGCTGTTGAGCAGCATACCAAAAATGACGTAAAACTATGGTAAATCCGTTTTATAACATCGTGGTTCGGAACAGTGCGAGCGGGATAACGGTATATTATAATCATCTTGTATCTCGTTTGTAAATCCTTGATACATATTTCATTCGTTCTTTAAGTAGGATCAAACCAATATTGCTTTATGTGCTTGTGGGTCGGTGATAATTTGTGTCTACGAATTATCATTTAAGCATGAAACAAAACGCTTTTTTTTATGATGGTTTCATAAAAGGTGGGAATACGCGCCCAGAGCTCCTAAGAAAATTAAGGAATTACAATGTTTTCAGGGATTGGTGAATTATATAAATAAATGGATACATCATTTGGCGACCATAACAGAACCATTGAAACAGGTACTGACACAGAAATTAGGATAGAAGGCGAGTGTTGATAACTAGTGGACGGGGAAACAAGAAAAAACATTAAAGAAATTGAAGGTGACATTATCGGAAATAGAAACCTTAGGCTATTATGATGTCAAGGATAAAACACAGGTCATAGCTGATGCCAGGCCTGTAGGTCTGGATGCTGTTTTAGTTCAAATTGACCAGAATGGTCCAAGTATCATTTCGTATGGGAATCGTACTCTGACAAGTTGTGAACGGTAATATAGCAGACCGAAAAAGAAGAACTAGCATTTGTCTGGGCTATAGATCACTTCAATACTCTTTGGGAAATAATTCCACCTAATCACGGACCATAAGCCCTTGGTATTTTTATACGGTAGGAAATCACGGCTCTGCGCTTGAGTCGGAATATGGTTTTTGAGGTTATTGTTATACTGTAAAGTTCAAGCCTGAAATTCAAATATTGCAGATCCACTTTCAATATTGTGCAAAGAAGTCAATAACGTAACTGAAGAGAGCAACTACGTTTTCCAGATTCTAAAACGAGTGAAACCTCATGCGATCCCCTTACGAGATATAATCGACTATTCAGACAAAGGTAGATATATAGATAAACTCTTTATTGAACACCTTAAACTAAACTAATATTAAAAATATTTGAATTAAAAATAGTGAACAATTAGCGGCCTTATCGCTCAAATCAATCTCTTCCAGACAACCGTTGAATGAAGAGGAGCAAGTTTTGATAAGGAATGGCGGTAAGTTTTGATAAGCTAATGAGATTAAAAAAAAAAACGGCATTATACAAATCAGTGGGACGAAACGATAAAGATACAAAATCTTTGAGAATGAGCTGTGTTTCTATGGGAATGTTCTTTTAGGAGGGAAGAGGATTGTTATTTTTGAGATAGTTTTGCAAAGAATGTGGTATTACACTTTTTATCACAGTGCCATATTGACCTCAGAATATAAAGATATAAAGAGAAATTACATGCACATGAGACATAAGAACTATGTCTCAAGGTGACGGGCGCACTGCAACTCCGCTTAACATCAGTTGGGCCTCGAGCTTGTTCCGTCACAATAACAAAAAATTAACGGTGAGGTCGAGCGCCAAAATCGAGATATATGGAAACGTCTCAAAATAAGCCAAACTGAGCGGAAAGACCTTAACGAAACATTATATAATTATTCTTTGATGTATAATTCAACCTCTCACTCATGTTTTTTTTCCAAGAGGCAGAATAGTGACAATTCCGATGTTAAAAAATTCACAGCAGACAAGTTGATGTCGAAGTTCATGACAAAATTCAAAAAGAGAAAGGGAAGGAATACGGAGACCGGAAGAGAAGAGTTAAGGAGTCGGATATTGTAGAAGGAGACAAAGTAAAAGAGATGTAGAAATGAAAAAAATGGCAACAAACTTAAATCCTACCCCTTATATGGTGGAGATGTCTGTAGGGGGGATATAAAATTAAGGAACGAAGAAACAGCACAACAGCATCGAAGAAATGTTATACATCTAAGGAAAGTGGAAGGACAATGGGAGTCTGTGAAAGATAACTCAGAAAAGCAAGACGAATAAAGAATTGAAGAGTTATCGATAAGAACTAGTGACTTGGCTAAATAAATGGTGTTAAATATTGATTCAAATATGAGGCTCAATTATATGTAATTACGTGATCCTGTTAAATTATTTTGAATAAATTCCTGATTAAAATTAATTAATTAAAATTAATGATAAGAAAGGGATGTAGTGTTTGTATCTATTTAATAGATATAATACCTTGTCTCATGTACACGAGTGGTGGGGCGATACGCGAGCGTCAGTTGTTGACAAGACGTCACGGCGACTGGACGTACGCCTGCACGTGACACTAGGTGCTACAGTGAGCCATAGGGAAGGTGGTACCGTACCTTTATTAGTGCACACGGGGGTCCTACAATGACAATTTGAGAAATTTTGCTCCATAACTGCTATACTCTACAAGGTTTGAATGGCATGGGTGCTGGAAAACTTACAAGCACATGAGAATTAACAACTTTATGTCTCATGTAACATCTTCGTATTTTATACAGAACAATACCGACATATACAAAGGTGAAAGTTACCAGGAGAAGTTGAACGTTTGTATTCAAGCACATAACGGTCTGTTCCGGCACCTTTCCGAGCCAGTAATTCTGCGTTAACTTTAATAACATCTACGATCTCATCATCACTTACCAACAAGTGAGATGGCGGTCAAATGCTACCCTGTCGGATATGAAAAAGTACTCTTAATGACATTTACAGATTTTGTGCTCCAATAATTCGTTAATTATTTTTAATTGTGATTTTCGCTCAGCACGCTAATGCTTGTAATTTAGAAATACTCTTGATGAGTTTGCCCAATAAGCATCAACACCCTGAGCAGCATGACAATACACACATATACGTGAGTGTAATCATGCAGCTCCCTTGAAGCATTCTTGTAGTCCTATTTTATCACATCCAGCAGGACAATAAAATGAGAACTAGGCCCTTACATAAGAGAAATGTAATTATATATGACTTTAGTGTTTTATTTATCCAACCATTATACACAAAAACATATTTTATAATATAATCACATCATCAGAAACGAAGTCCACCGTTGAAAAAATCCATTGGGTGGGGGGTTTTACAATAATCTCCACGTTTAGCAGGCGTTCTACTAATCGCTTTGTATGATGGCAGTTCTCAAAACGGCGTTGCTGCTCATCTAGTATTTTTCCTTTTGTCGCCACATGCGACTCCCAATGAGTACGGGCGATATTAGTTTGATACAAGATTTATAACATTTCTCATTCCATTGCGCCTAAATTGTATTGATCGCTATCATAACGGGACATCCTGAATAATCTGCGATATCTGATCAAATTTCATAGCGACTATGCATTTCAAATTGCTTCGGGTACGGGATTTCACAAAGCTGTTATCACGAAAAACGGTATAAAACAAAAGTAGGTACATTTTCACCTAGCAGGACTTAGTACTCTGGAAAATATCGCTGGGAACTCTTTCGTCTCTAAATTATAAATAAAGTTCGTCAAGTGTCCGCGGCCATGCAATATGTAGGGTTCCGTCCATCCTAATAAAACCAGACAAGTAGTTGGACTTCGTAGACCTGTTCCAAACACGGCTTGTACGTGTACTTGCCTTAAGCACACTATGGTAAATATCTAGCGTATACTTACAGATTGCGTTGATTTATATAAAGCCGAGTCTGAAGGTAGCTGCAGATTGATCTGCTATCTATAGAATACATATGCATAGATACCTATAAAATTTTGAAATATGAACAACACGCGTATCCAGAGTAGAGTAGGCTTTTACGAGTAAATCTACTACGGGCCCCCAGACAAAGTACTTTTCTGGATTCCACTGAAGTTTTTAACAATACTTCAATGTTATAAAATTACAGCATCTACGATATTATTTGATTCAGTAATTTATGCTACATATACGATTAACTCGTCATAGACTTGCTTAAGATATTAATCTCATTAAACGTTCCAGATTTAATGGGTTAATAATGAAATGATAATCAAATGCAAAATTGAAAATTATTTTACTATCCCCACAGCTGCAAGAACATTTTACCTACCAACATGTGAAGTAAATGTGTGCGAAAGTAAATTTCAACTCGTCAGTTTCTCTTAACGTTTTATTACGAGTACGGAACCCCGAAACCACCGTTTACATTTTTACGAGCGGAAATAATTTTCGCGGTGCGCCCTTAGAGTGTTTCCCTTTGTTTTTATGTAAATCAACTGGGGTACAACAATCAAATTGTATAAATGAACCGCTGACAACAATGCCCCGGTGCTTCGGCGGCCATTTTCCTGTTTCACTCACTTTATTGTTTCACACCTTTTTGATTTCCGCTAAGTTAGTTATGTGACATCTTAACCTAATTGTTTGAAGTTAAAACTCGGCTATGTGTACGGCTGTGTAAGAATTAATTCTTAACATCTCGCAATAAATAAGAGAGGTGAATTGCCGTAACTTAATTATAATTATTTTCCAACGCTTGCAAGTAAAGTGGTACTACCGATTTCAGGTTATAATGTTCAGATATACAATTACTTCATTTTCTTTACTGCTTCTTACTCATTCCACAGTTTTGGTAGAAAGCAATGATGCACGCCTGTATATCCCCGAAAGTGTAGGCAGAAGTCTCTAAACAACCTCGTCAGATATATTTTAATCTAATGTGATGATGAGTGAATTGTTATCTGTCAGGCATAGTTTTGAGAAGTAATAACAAATATTTTAAATATTATTTTTATAATATACATAATTTTTTTTTTGCAATTCAACGGGGCGATTCTGTCAGCATGCTGGGTACGCTGCCAACTGGTAGTGGGCTGGAGAATTTGGACTGCCTGTGAGTCTGCAATGACTTATAGGTTGACTAAATGTTTTTATTGTAGTAGCTGTAGTGTTGTATATTGTTCGTCGTATTTTGTTAAAAAGGCGTACCACCAGTAAAAAGAAAAAAAAAATAAGATATCAAAAATATACAAATACATCTAGTAACAATTTCCTGTTTAACCGACGTTTCATCATAATCTCCAAAGCCAAACCGGAAGAATTTTCAAAGCATCCGCTTCTACCCAAAACGTCATCAGGAGCTCTTCACTTTTCGAGCGCACGATCTGTTATTAAATACTACCTGTACCTGCGATTTCGTTCGCGATGGCCGCACCTGCAGACAAATTATTCACATTTGAGCACTGTTTATCTCATATTAAGCTAGGCTGTGGTCTGCGGTGAAGCACTCTTAGTAAAGCATAGCTCAGAAAGGAGCTTTTTGCTTTGGGTTAGAAAACTCCCGGGTTGTATTTTCCAGAAGACAGTAGTTAAGTAACTCAGGGAGTTCCTTCGCGGGTCGCACAATAAATGTTGAAACAAAGTACTTTCTACGTTTCTTTGTAATTTCGATTTTAAAACGGTGTCTTCTTTTCCGAGGTTCTCCTTGTTTGGCGGTAGAATGAAAATATATTAGATCGTGCACTTTCATTGCGCAGTCTCCAAAATATATCCGGCATAAGATAGATAGTTAAAAAAAACGGTGCGAGTGGGACTCGCGCACGAAGGGTTCCGTAACTAAATATTTTATGAATAGTTAAAGCTAATACCTGTCACCGTTATTAGTATCGAGCAAGAAACGGTAAAAAATCGAGTTTTTTGTATGGGAGCCCCTCTTCAATATTAATTTTATTTAATTTTTAGTATTTGTTGTTACAGCGGCAATAGAAATACATCATCTATGAAAATTTCAACTGTCTAGCTATCACCGTTCTTGAGATACAGCCTGGTGACAGACGGACGGACGGATGGACAGCGAAGTCTCAGTAATAGGGTCCCGTTTTTACCCTTTGGGTACGGAACCCTAAAAATTGATTGTAGCGAATGTTCCAGATTTTAGAGTTTTATCTTAGCAAGCTTGCAAAACTAATTATGGGTGCCGGGCGGCCCGTGGGTGCCAGACTGCCCGTGGGGTACCGGGCTCCCCGTGGGGTGCCGGGCTGCCCGTGAGTTGTCGGGCTGCCCGTCCGGTGTTGGGGAGCCCGTGGGGTGCCGGGCTGTCCATGGGGAGCCGGGCTGTCCGTGGGGTTGGAACTATTCTAACAAAAATAGAATAATTTAAATTAGACGACGCGTTAATAAATTACAACTAAGTGTACATTTTGACTTTCATCCCGTTACCCGAGGGAGCCGTGCAAAATATCTGGATAAAAAGTATACAATAAACAACTTCGTAGTATGAACTCAAATCGTGTTAAGCTTCATTGAATTCCATCCAGTAGTTTTGGAGTGATGCGCGGCCGGGATACAGACAGACAGACAGACAGACAGACAGACAAACATAAAATATAGTTTTGATATCAGTGTCAGCTACAGAGTGATCTAAAATTTTTTTTTCAAAATATATGCCATGTACAGAATCGGATCTGTTACAGTTTTATTATACGAGTAAGTATAGATGAATTTCCGCAAAGAAACGCCTGAATGTATAATTTGAGAAGTTTTAATGATAAACATTAAACTGTTGCTCCATTGTTGGGGTAGTTCAACGGACAATCACGTTTCGTTAAATTAATAATTGGAAATTTGTCATTGCTTGTCAACGTGGGAATGAGTAATTGCGAGGTATACCACACCGATGAACGATACTTTATGCATAATATTTACAGCTTGTTTGAGCTTGTTATTGGAAAACATCATTTCATTCTTCTCGAGTCGGATGTGCCGATATTTTTCACCGCATTAAGTTCAATGTTCTTGTACTTCAGGTTAATTTAAACTTAATACGAATTTCTCTTTTTGTCTATCTTATAAACCATTACTTACGTTTCTGAGGTAATGTCATATTATAGTCTGCACGTCTGGAACTAACCTACCGTGGTATTCATACAGAAGTATGTTTGTTTCATTATAAATTTCAACGAGAGGAGAAATTACAGTCATTCTGGGGACTCCAATTTTTCCTCACATTGTAATTTTGTAATGTCGCGGATTACACATGCGTTATTGAAAAAATAAAAATGTTTGTTTAGCAGGTGTTAATATAAAAATTTTTCAAAATTTCTTAGTAAAACTATTTCCATTGCGATTAGTATTGTAATTTCTTTATACTAAGTAATACAACAGGTACCGCCATTTCACATTGCTTGTAAAACTACTGTTTTGCTCCGTTTGTTTGTATGTCATTAAGGTAATAAGTCATCTTGTTTGCTTAACGTTCATAATCATAACACGATTAATTTATTCAGAAACACAAACACATAAGTTAAATGTGTTTGTGTTTCTGTTAATGTTAATAACATTATAAATAAAAATGTAGGCGTCTACTTTACTCCCATGTGAGTCAATTACAATTTTAGTATTTAAATATTTGACAATAAACGTGAAAAAAAAATGTAGATCGACTGCAAGAAGAACGGGCAAAAATTGTCTTTATAAGCGTTTTTAACAATTGTAACAATGTATAAATATCTTATAAAATGATTACAATATGAATTTAAATTACGCAAGTGACAGTAATAGCTTGGCAGAGGCGGAATTGTCGAAGCATATTTGTCGTTTAAATAATCCCAAACTGCATAACAGGTACTTGCAGTTTGAACTTTTCTTGTGTGAACATTGTATCATCTTTGGGATGTTTATTACATGATAAAGTTTATATCAAACCGCGCACAATTCCCTTTTTTGCACCTTTTGGTTTTCTTTCTTTTTTTCCTAATCTTGAACCTGGCACCGCTATTTAATTTTTATTTCTAGTGTTCTAATCGTGGTTGTCACTATTTAGTTGTAATTTACACTGAACAATGTCTTTGACCAATATCTAAAGGGGATGGCGGCCTCCCCCCATTAAAGGGGAGTTTGCCATAATACCCACGCTTGGCAGGCGAGTTGGATATCGTGGTGTGAAATAGCAGTTCCTCTGAAGGCACTGCTGCTTATTAAATATATTATAATAAGCAGCAGTGGTTTTATCGGTCTCTCTATCTTTACGATGATGGTCGGCAAGCAGAGGTTGGACCCATCAACCGCGATCAGGGATCGCTTGACTTTTCGCGCTGACCGCGTTGGAGACCGGCCTATAAACAAAACTTGGTTTCAGAAACACGTATTGAGGTCGAATCCATATCACGAACTCTGTTAAAACTTAATTATAATTGGTCTTAGTCCTGTCAGATGCATAATTTGGTATTCGGAATAAGTTGTATACTAATTTATTTTTCATCGCTAAAGTCAAAAAGAGACTAGTTGAAAGATGGCAGTTCTTTACAAGGCGCTGCTGCCCACCTTTCAGTATTTTTCCCTTAGTCGCCTCTTACGACACCCACGGGATGATATGGGTAGGTGTAATTCTAACCCGGCACCCCACGGGGATTGTGTTATAGTTTCGTTAAAATTGAATTAATTCCGAATTGGTCTCACTGTATATTTCATTGGTTCACTGCTCAGTGATTCGTTCTAATGCCAGTACGCTACCCTCCCTCTGCACATGCGGGAGGTAAATGTGTTATTTCATTAAAATTTAATCATATGCTACATAAGCCACGGAGAGCATGAAATAAAATTTCATGATTCTACCAAAGACAAAAGTTTCGTGTTTTTGTATAATGTTTCGGGAAAAACCTTTGCAGGGACGCACCGTTATGGTACTAATACATTAAAACAATAAAATAGGGTAGGCAGTAGTACAACATTCAATAAAACATGGAAGGGAGCGCCATTTTGAGTCATAAGTTCACTATCGTCCTTTGAGTTCTAATAACTTATTATAAATGACATGGCATATAATACGGAGCCAACTTGAATGAGATAAAGGTACGAAAATTAACTAACCAGGTCCAATTCCCCACAGTACTATTGAAACTAACCTCCCAATTAAACAGGTGTTTAAGCCCCCACTAAGTATTCCAGGTGTTTAAATAAGTTTCCTTATCTCGGGCCTAAATAGGCGTTCATATTCAGAATTTTCTCCTTAACAATTAAAACTTGGCAGTTAGGGCAAAGTTTTAATACCATCATTATTTACGGGGCGGAACTTTGAACACATTTGAATAGAGGTATAATGTATGCTACAAAAAAAGTGAATTTTACATTCTACAATGAAGTAAATGTTGCATTAAAAGTCTAAATTGTGTGTTTATTTATTGCGCATAGGTTAGTCTTTGAGCACTATCTCACCTGATGGTCGCAGATGTTGTTCAGGCTAACCTTCAATTACTTCCTTGCAAGGACAGCTGTCGAAACACACCTTTAGGTGCTTGGCGACAGATTTTCTATTTGAGGGTGGTATAGCTAGCCAGGTGGGCATTCGCAAAATGCCCTACCACCACGCTATAATGACTGCTATCTTAAGACAACAACCGGGACCGACGGCTTAACATGCCCTTCCAACCACGGAAGCGCTTAGTAGTAATGCCACTAGAAGTCATCCATCCAACTCATGACCGCGACGGACATTACTTAACTTAGCTGATTGAAATGCCTACCGCGCTTGGGCTGGCTGGTGGTCATAAGTAAACTTCGCTGAAAGCGCTTCGATTGTTTTTTTTTGCTGATAAGCTAGCTTTGACTAAGTGATAGTGTTAACAATTGTCGAAGGTATTTACAGGCTAAACCTCGAACTACTGTCTCTCAAGGACAGCTGTCAGAACTTACCGTTAGGTGCATGGCAGCAGGTTTTCTATTTTGGGTTGATATCACAGTTTCATAATTCATTATTTTAATACTGTGGTGCGAGTTAGCTAGGTTCGCAAAGATTGGCAAAATGCCCTACCACTATGCGGTAAAGCTCAAGCCAAGATTCAAACCATGGACCATGACAGTGCGTACTTATCAACATCACTGTCCCCAAAAGGAGCTGTAAAACGTATGTATATGTGACAAATGATACCATCGCAAAAACCGTGAAGATCGAGACTGTGGATCAGTTCGTTGTCCGTCTGTCAAAGAAAATGTTCGACAGGGCGGACAACGGACCACACACACACCTCCACGGGATCGCACCACTACATGCAAGACCACCCGACGCCAAAAAGACCTGGCGAACGCTCCCCCGTGAGATCCTTAGAAATAAGGAAGCCGCAGAAGCTCTGGGGGACGACTGTGAGCCAGGAGGCATGCACCAATAATAAGAAACAACAAATGGGGCATACAAGATGCAACAACGCTGCTAACATCAAAAACGGCGGTATGATCTTAACTCTTCTTCGAAGAAGAAGAACTCAAACAAGAAGAAGCAGAATGTATGGAAAAATCATCCAGATAAACCAAAGCACTAAAGTGCATACAGACACTGCGCAGAGCGGCCTAGAACAAGTGAAGCCTGCGCAGTGAAGAGTTACCGTGGGGTAGTGGCCCCACGAGGTCCTGCAGAGGCCTTGAGCTCAGGCTCGATGCCTCAACCAGCCCCGCCAAAGGCTGAAGATTCACATGTTGACTGCGCGGCAGTGGGCTATCACTATTTGCAAAAACTATTGAAAAGTTTGCTCTATTGGCAAGAGAAAGTCTAATATAATCTTATTTTCGTTTAGTAAAACCCTATTCTATACATCGAAAATGAAAAACTCCTAATCGATATATATAAGCGGCTGCCAAGTGCTAAATAACTTTAATTGAACAGGTTTTTAGCAAAATATATTTTGTTTTTAGATATTAATTTTGATATTTTTTTTTATTCAAATCAATTCCGAAACACGTTGCTGTAATTTTGTTTCGATGATTAAATTGCAAAGTTGACTCTAAATTGCGGTTATAACGCTTATTATATGTATGTGTATAAAAAATATAATAATAAAATAGCCAATCTTTATCATCATTTATATTTTCGTTTTAACTAGTTTTGAGTAAATAAGCTTTCTTTTGTTTGTCACCCAAGCTGACCGTAATTTTACCATGGCTGCACTCCCGCCGCGGTTAGGTTTGCGTTCTGCGTTTGTGCTTGACTTAATTTTTTTACATAATATTTATTTGTAGCTTTACCATTAATCCACCATTCTTTCTGTAACTTTTTTATATGATGCCGGTCCGAAAAGAAAAGCTTTAGTCTCAATAAACGCCGTTTCCTTCAAAGCTTTCTTCATTTCTTACAAGCTTCTACTAAGAAAGTCTACCAGTGGGAAGTGTAGATGAAACCAAAACTTTTAATTATGATACTAAACTTTTAAAAAGGTTTTAATATTTTTATATTTGCAACAGCGCATGTTCTTACATTACAAAATTAGTACAACGGAAGTTGAACTATACGTTTCGCTCTATCCCTATAAGCTGTTTAAACGAACGAGAGGAAAAATTAGAGTTACGAGTCATATGTCATGTTAGCTCAGTCGGTCAGAGCATACCCCGGCTATGGGACCTTTTTTGTTTCTAACATATATATTAATGATCTGCCTTGCATGGTCAAAGATTTCTGCAATATTGTTTTATTCGCAGATGATACCTGTCTGATTTTTAAAGTAGATAGGAAAGACAGTGATCTGACGCATGTAAATAATGTATTATCTAAGATTTGTAAATGGTTCGCCGCTAATAATTTTCTCCTAAATTCAAAAAAGACGAAATGTTTAAAATTTCCTTTACCAAATGTTTCTTATGTTGAACCAAACATTAAGCTTGGCCCAGATAAACTCCCTATTAACAATGCGACAGTGTACCTGGGAATCAAAATGGATTCCACTTTACAGTGGGATCCACATATACATGATCTCTCCGGAAGACTTAGTTCTGCTGCATATGCAGTTCTTAGGATAAGACAGTTAACAGATGTAGCTACTGCTCGCCTAGTTTATTTCGCATACTACCACAGCATTATGTCGTATGGTGTATTGCTGTGGGGAACTGCGACAATCTTTATCATTCTCGATCGTGCGCTCGAAGAGTCAAGACCTCCTAAGGATGCTTCGTGTAGAAGCGAAACGCGTCGAAAATTCTTCCGGTTCGGCTGCGTGGCGTTTGTGACGTCACGTCGGCTTAGCAGGAAAATTAAGCGGAATTGTCACTAGATATATTTTTATATTTTTTAAGTGTTTTATTAAAATATTAATTTGATGTTTTCTTAAAATATTTTAAAAGTATTTGTTATTATTAAAAATGGATTTCCGCAAAGTAACGCCTGAATCTATTCATTATTTTCATAATCTTTATCATACAAAAGCGTGCAATTCGAGCCATATATAAAATGGGTCCTAGAGAATCTCTGAGGGATCTTTTTAAAGAAATTGATATTTTAACTTTACCAAGTTGAAATTATTATGTGTGTTCGTAAAAATTTGAGTAAATTTAAATTAATCAGTGACAATCACGATTGCAATACAAGGAATAAAGATAAAATAGCGGTACCAGGTTTTAGATTAACAAAGACAAATAAAAGGTCCTTCTTAGGTAATTGTGTACGGATTTTTATAAAGTTCCCAAACATATTACAACGCTCACAGAAGGGAAATTAAAGTTGCATGTGAATTAAATTTGTTTTTGTTTGTGCCAACGGGCAGCTCGGCACCCCACGGGCAGCCCGGCACCCTTATTTAGTTTTGCAAGCTTGCTATGTTAAAACTCTAATATCTGGAACATTCGCCACTATCACTTTTTAACAATCTATCTTTTGCCAGATAGATTTTGGAGACTGCGCAATGGAAGTGAACAATCTAATATATATTTGTTCTACCGCCAAACAAGGAGAACCACGGGGAAAAGACGCCGTTTTAGAATCGAAATTCCAATGAAACGCAGAAAGTACTTTGCTTCAACATTTATTGTGCGAACCGCAAAGGAACTCTCGGAGTTACGGCAATCGCGAACGAATTCGCAGGTTCAGTTAGTAGGTAATACAATAGTGTGATTACCTTGTATATTTTTAAGTTAAGATGTATCTTTTTAGGGTCCCGGACCAGAAATCGGGTCCTCATTATTAAACCTCAGCTGTCCGTCCGTTCATCCATCCAACCTTTAAAGGGCTGTATCTAAGGAACGATATAGGTAGGTAGAATAATAGGTAGCCAGTTTAAATTTTGCATAGAATGTGTTAGTATTGAGGATTGCCTAAACAAATAAAAAATAACAAAAAAGTGGAAATATAAGTGAATCCCCAAAGAAAAAACTTGTTTTTTTACATTAGCTGTTCATTGTTTTATTTACGGTTTTTTCTTTTGTAAAAACATTAATACATAGAAGCGTCAAACTAAGTACGATTATAGTCCAACATCTAACGCATAATAACAAATACTAAAAGCAGCAAAGTGCAGGTTGAACTCCTGCTAGGGCTCTTGATCAAAGTGAAATAAATTACGATTTTTTGGTACGGAGCCCTCGGTGTGTGAGTCTAACTCTCATTTGGCGGTTTTTTTTATTTACAAACTATTGGAGCTCAAATTATTTTGCCCCGGGCGGGCATTAACCTCGCGTCCTCTGACCGCCGGATGCCTATTCCACTCAGCCACCGAAAGCTTCGAGCTTGAAACTTTGTTCTCCAATAGTATTACGTTAACCGTTATAGGGGACGGCGCACAGTCATCAACCAGACTACTAGACTTCATCTGAGTATAAGTGCTTTTTCAAAAACTTAACTCTCGCAGTAATATGCTGCCATCCTAAGAAATGCCCTACAAAGCACGGATATCTGTAGCCGGTCACCTAGCCAACGGCAACAATCCGTGATAAAAATCCAAGGCCAAGTTCCTATTTCAATTTTCAATTCTCATCTCCCATAGCAAAATAGTCTCCTTTCCTATTGTGCCATTTCGTCCATCTTCAGCTAATCTTATCTCCATTAGACCCGATCTACAGATTGAATAGTAGGTATTACGTGACCCGAAATGTCGTCCATAAACGTCTATAGTATAGGAAGGTCGGCAGAAAAGACGGTAGTTAGTCGTCCCTGATCTTTTCACAAGTATTAGATGTCTAGGATTCTGTAACCGCTGTGGACCTTACGAAAATCGATTAGTTAGGAAAAGGTTTTGCCTAAATGCAAATTTATGAAGCGCTCGTAGAGAAGTTAGTTTACCGGTTCTTAACTGAACAGCTCAGTAAAGCAACGTCTGCCGTGGTCATGACTTCGATAGGTGACCGCTTCGGAGGGCACGTTAAGCCACCGTTCTCGGTTGTTGTGTAAGGATGGCAGTCGTTACAGCATGGTGATAGGGCATTTTGCTAATGCCCGTCTGGCTAACTACCACCATTAAGTAAAAAATCTGTCAGTAACACACCTGACAATGCTTGCCCTGTTAATTCTACGCATAATTTAGGATTAGATATAAGTTATTGAGTTTTACACAATAAAGGTTTTACAACCTTACTTAATCTGTATCTCTGATAGGCAGATGCCTATCACGTTTTCCTAGCTGTGATGCGGGCCTTCCTCTCAAAAGGAGAGATAAGTATGAACCATAATCCATCACCCGGCCCAATAGGCTTGGGCAGCCATAAGGCCTCTGATTTATCCTAATGATTGCCATCCTGAGACGTCACCCAGTACCGTAGTTTAATGTAACTACCGTGCGAAGCATGGAAGCTATCTGTAAATGACAACTAGCAGTCACCCATCCAAGTAGAAAATAGCTAGTAACCGCAAGGAACGTTACTTAAACTAGTTTATTGGTTAAAAAAGACAAACTGTGCTAAGAACGCAAGCCACACGTAGGTAGGTTTAGTCAAAAGACCTTTATCTTACATACGGATTCACTATCATATCGTGTAACATCGTATCGCAGAGAACAGATGACGTCATACAATGACAGTATCTCGGCCATACTTCCGTCTGCATCCAACACAAGAATCCCAACTACACTCTCAAACATCGAGTACTAAACCTATAGAGATGATTTAACGCAACAACTACTTTCCCCAACTGTTCAGTTAATTTGCACATATAAAGTATAGCTGTTCTGTTATTAGAGTTTTGCAGTTCAAGTCTACATGAAATTACCCCATCTACATAATTCCTAGCAACACAGCCGAAATTTTATCATTTATAAAATTTCGTTCGATCGTTTGAGCGTTCGAAAACTGGCTCTGACGGACAGCTGTCGGATAACATCGTTAGGTGATTGGTGGCAAGTATTCAAGATAAGTTGATCGCCCACCGCGGCAAAACTGGACCGCACCGCGCTCCCTTTGGATATAGTTTTGAATATTTACTTCGAGCAAAGTAATAAAGAATATGAAATATTACATTACAGGCTCAAGAGACCTAACATCAGGTGGTCCTCGTGCTTATTTCATCAAATACACATAAAATAAAATAAAAAAGTATATAAAAAAAACAAAACAAAAAAAAACTCAAAATGGTTCTTAGGCCTAGCAGAAGTCAACCCTAGAGGTTGTTAGCATTTTTCCAATAACCCTGTATATAACTTGTAGTTTTATTTTATTGGAATGATAAAACGTTTAACGAAAATAAATAATTTATTATCATGTTTTATGATTTTTAAATTAACTTATACATAATGTTTGATTTTTTTTTGGAACACAAAGGATCATTGCACCTCTACAAGATTTATTTCTCGTCGGCGTTCTCTAACTACAGTAATGAGACCACGTGAAGTGTTCACTCCTAACGACTCTGGATAAAACAACCCCAACATCACACACGCAAAAACATACTCAATGGCACACATTTTAAAGTATACTTTCAAATGTCTTCATCGAGCTCATCAAGGCAAATTACCTAAAATCAAAGCGAGTGATGTGATTCAAGTAGGTATATTTAAATTAATAGAGTTGATGATGCCTTATTCCCTTTGATACTGCAGGTTAATGAGTAAAGTCGTTTATCAAATTATGTGATTGCGTAATGGTTTTTCACTTTGCAGTTTGGTCGTTTGTAAATTTTCTTTAGCGTGAACTGAAGAGAATGATTCGTCTTTTGAAGAAATTAACGTATTGAAAATTTATGTGATTAAATATGTACAAAAGTAGGCGGTTGGAACTACTCGTAGGTACATATCAGCATATTTAAAACGTACATAACTTGTATAGCGTATTATATAACGCATATATGTACGAACATCTTTATTTCGAAACCTGAGGTCACAGGTTTTCATTCAGAAGTCGTAACTGCTTAATTATATATTTTGATACGGATTTCGGCGTTAAATTTGAATCATCAGTACTTAGGGTTCATACGTTTTTGGACTACATATCTTCTCAGAGGCGCCTTAGTATATTTCACTACTTAGGACTCATACATTTTTGTGTTATGTATCTGCTTAGAAGCGTTCTAGTGTATTTCAGTACATTTTTTATAACTTAGTTGCATCTTTTCTTTATTTTAAGCCATTGTAGTGCTGGCCACTTCAATTGTTTCAAACTCAGGTCGCAAATTTGCAAATCTTTCATACTAACAGTACCCTACCATAAGTAATATCAGAAAACATGTTAGATTTTCACTTAAAAAACCTAAAGTAATAATAATAATAATAATAATAATTTTATTTCCAAAAGATGAGATACATTTCTGTTTGTACATAATTAAAAGTAAGGTTGGTTAATAATATTAGGAACACTTGTTAACATTAAGATCCAAACTAGGCGAAGGCCTGTGTCTTGGGGCTCAGAGTACAGACTTAAACGGTACACTTGATTATATTTTATGATAAATTTTAAGAATTATGAGAGTGTATGTACAATATTTCCAAGGAGAGAAAGTTTAACAATAAAAATGGAACTAAGTGGTTTTACGTTCCAATATTTAAGGTTAACAGAGATAAATTGAAACGCTGATACTGGGTAATAAGTGGTATGTGCGTGAATTTGAGTGAGTGTGTAAAACTAATGTAAAGTGTGTGTATGTAAGGATAAGGTTGCCTTGGTTGCGCTGTGCCACAATATTATATAAGGCCTTCTGTTTCATCATAGGATAATTTAAAAAGCAAATTCTGGACTAGTTTCTTACAGGTAAAAACGTTAGTGTCTTTAATTGGACAAATTTTGTTGACTTTATTGTAGGTGTTTGCATGAGCAAACCGGGGACTTCTCCGGACTAAAAGAGATGAAGCAGGTGGAGTCGGGAGTCGGTAAACTCGCTTAGATAATATAGATTTATAGTCACTTAGATTCAAAACGGTTTTATGAGCTTTTAATGTAGCAGAAAGGACAAAGAGCTGACGCATTCGTAGTACCTTGAAATCTTTGTAGAGGGTGTCTGTCGGGTATCTGAATGGTTTCTTTAAAATTACTTTAATAAGTGCTCGCTGAGCTCTCTCAACTAAAATGAAAAAGCTTTTTCCGGCGCTTCCCCAGACCGATATGCAGTATTGCATGATCGATTGGCATAAAGCCTTGTAAATTTGTCGTAATAGGTCTAAAGGCGTACAGTCTCTGAGTTTTTTCATGACAAACATTAGTTTCCTTATGCGACATGATAACTCTGCTATGTGGTGTTGGTAATTTAAATTCTCATCAATAATTATGCCTAAGTATTGAAAACTAATAACACGCTCGATTTGACAACATGCACACCCTGAATGGTGATTAAGACAGTTGTCTTGTGAGCATGAGTGCATTTTGAGAACGCTCTCTTCAGGAGAGCTTCCTGCACAAGTTTTAGAAAAGGCTATGTATTTTGTCTTTGTGGTGTTTAATGTTAGCAGATTCTGGTCAAGTAACTTTCCAATATAATAGAGTCCTTCTTCAGCGCGACTGTAAACTTGCTCCCACTCTTTCTCGTAAAAAATTACGACTGTGTCGTCCGCGTAAGTGATTATATCAGAATTTCGTGGGGAACAATTTATTATATCATTAATATATAACGTGAAGAGCGTCGGACCGAGAATACTGCCCTGTGGAACGCCAAAACTGATTGGGAGCTGACTACTACATTGAGAACCGATTTTAACAAATTGCCTGCGGTCACTCAAGTAACTTTGAAACCATTGATTAGCTATTCCTCTGATGCCTACACTTTCGATCTTTTTTAGAAGCAAACCAACCGAGACGGTGTCGAAGGCTTTAGCCAAATCTAGAAATACCGCTATGCAGTTGTCTCCGTTTTCTATGTGGTTTGAGATGGTATTGGAAAGCAGTGACACCGCATCTTCGGTCGATTTGCCCCGCTGAAATCCGAATTGTCTGTCAGATATTAAGTGATATTTTTTGAGGAATGACGTTAGCTGATTATTCACAACTTTTTCAAGAATTTTTGAAGTGATGCTGAGTAGTGCTATTGGCCTGTAATTATCAGGAAGATTTCTAGGTCCACTTTTGTGTATTGGAGAAATAGAAGCCGTTTTCCAGCACTCTGGGAATACGCCTGACGATAAACTAAGGTTAAATATATGAGTGAGTGGAGCAAGAAGAGATTTCGAGGACTTTTTAAATAAAATTGTAGAAAATCTGTCAGGTCCAGGAGAACTGTCAGTTTTTAGTTCGGATATAATCTTTGAAATTTCAAGTGTATTTGTTGGATTGAGAAAGTAAGAATGAGTTGTGTAGATCATAGATCTGTACGAAGATATCAGAGCGTCTTGAGTAACCTGGAGCTTTTTAATTATGGTGTTGGCTAGACTGCTACCTACCGATGCAAAGTGTTGGTTGCAATCATGAAGTGACGTCTTAGGATTGGCTTTGTAGTTAAGAAGGTCGATAGGATCCATTTTGTTTTTCTGTGTGTTACATATATTTTTTACTGTTTTCCAGAGCTTTTTGGTGTCGTGTCTACTCTCTTGCAGCTGTCTGGTGTTGTATTCACTTTTTTGTTTCTTAATAAGTTTATTACAAAAATTCCGGTACCGAGTGTAGACTTGGCGACGCACTGAGTCGTCCGGGTGTGCTCTTGATTCAAGGTGTAACCTATCGCGGTGTCGCATACACCTTATTAATCCTGGTGTGATCCACGGCTTCATTGCGACCCATTTTCGACCAATTTTAATTTTACGTGTGTGTTTGTCTATCATATACGTCAAAGTTTGGTTAAAAACAAGCACTGCGTTATTTACACACGATTCCGCAATTACGATAGACCAGTCAAAATTGCTGATATCAGTTATCACTGCGACTATGTCCGTTTTGTGTCTAAAGCTGGGTTGTAACGGTGCCTTCCTATCAACGGATAGACAGGCAATAGTGATATCGTGATCAGTAATTGAAGCCTTACAAATAAATCCAACTGATTTCGAGTTTGATTTTACGAAAATATGGTCAAGGCATGTTTTGCCATGGGTAGGTCTGTATATAGCAGGTAAAAGGCCATGAGATGCCATCAAATACATGTAATTGCTATTGTATGCATCGTCATGACTTATGTCAATATTTATGTCGCCGGCCACTATAATGAAAGGTACATTCTTTAACGTGTTAAGAGTAAAATCTAGGGAATCAATAAATGAGTCATAAGTTTTTGTGGACGGAGACCGATAGATCCCTAAAACAGCAGTCTTATTGTCTAGTACAATAATTAAAGAATCTGCATCAACAATAATTATGTCTTTTACATTAAAACTAAATGAGTTTTTGATATATACTACTACACCTCCGTTTTTATTTTTTTGTACTGAGGAGCGAAATGAGTTATAACCTGGCAAAGGTTCAATTAATGTACCTTCGAAGAGCCAGCATTCAGTCAAGACAATAACGTCAATACTACAGTCCATCCGCTGTAACGCTACGACAAGCTTGTCAAAATTACATTGGTAGCTTCTTATATTTAACGAAAGTATTTTAAAATTGTAGTATGGCACAGCCAACATACTCTTGCAATCATCTACAGACTCAAGTGTATGACAGTCAATGTTTACGGTTTCGTCAAAATCATTCACAATGTTAAGTGAAACCATCTTTATAGTCATAAAATAGTGTTGATGAAAGGGTACGGATCCAGTTTGTCATCTTTGTAAGAAGTAAAGTGTAGTTGTTTACAAGAAGATACTGCGTGTAGGCAACCAAGTGTTTGAAAATGTGAATATAAAATTTATAAGTTGAATGTGTGTGTGCGTTTTTAATGGAGAGAAGAATGAATTTTTGTGTGCTTGACATAGTGTGTCTTATCTTATAAACATGTAAAATTAAATAGAAATAAAGTACGGTACTACATAATAATATGTTACGATAGATTAGACCTGCTAGTTCCTTTTTTTAACTGCTATTGAGAAGTCGAGGAGTGGAACTGCTTCTGTAAGACTTCCATGTCTTTAAGGGCAATTGCAGGATTTCCCTCTTGCTTGCGTACGTACACGGTGCCATTCTTGACCCAGCAGAACTTGTAACCTGCTGATTTTGCGTGCTGCCGGGCTGTCCGAAACAAATATCTGTTTTCTTGCGTTAGGCGTTCGTTGATGTATATTTTTCGAGGAGGGCCTTTTAGTTCGATATCGTTGCAGGTCAAGTTGCGTCTAGTTTTACTAGCCTTCAAAAATGCGTCGCGGTCGTGACGCCTCAAAAAGCGAACGATTAATGGTCGAGGGTTTGCTGTAGAGTTCTCATCAATGTCACCCGATTCTTTTATTCCGTAGATGCGTGGCCCAACCCGGTTTACATAATCTACGTCGTTAGTTTCTAACGTTGCTCCAATTTTGAGTGAAATAAGGTGAATTAAGTGCATCGGGCTTTCATGAAAATGCTCATTTACTCCTGTAATTTCAACCTCATTTCTGAGGCTAGCTTGAGCACGGACACTTAACTCGTGACGCAGCTCTACAACTTTGTTTTTGTTCAACAAACACTCGCTTTCGAGCTTTTCAAGTCTCGTTTCCGCATTGACCAATTTTTTCTCATGTTTGTCTAAGCGAGAGAAGCATTGCGTTACGTGGTCCGTCAAAGAGATCATGTGGGTTTTCAAATCGCTTATGTCTCCACGAAGCAGCTTTATTTCAGATGTTAGAGTAATTATGTCATCTTGGTCAGCTGTGACAAGCACGGATGGGCTCGCCTGAGCAGATAGTTCCCGGACGGCGGCAGCGCGGGTTTGCGTTGGAACGTCAACACTATCATCGTCAGTAATACAAGACACCGCTGTGGCTAGCGACACCGATGACGTTAGTGCCGCAGAACGCACAGGCGTGTTTGAGTTGTCTTTTTTAGGCTCCTTACATAAGCATGTAGGACATATCCAGATTGATTTAGCATCCTCAGGTAGTCTGCGCTCGGAGATATTTACGCATAGAGGATGATAGGTGTTGCTGCATTTTACACATTTCACGCTAGGCATATTTGTTCGGATCATTCTGTTGCATGCTGCGCAGTTTATTGCCATCTTGCACAGGAGTTAATGATAACAATACGCGTACGTGAAGGTACAAAGTTCAGTGCAGCAGCGGTAAGGCGATAAAGGTGTTCTTACGCACACATGCAGTACGAGCCGGCCGCCCGTCAAGCAGGTATATGACGGAGACAGAGTAATAGTTATGTCAGCTATTTGTTTCGCTTACCCCAAGCAGTAACGCGGATTGCTCGACTACTATTTGTTATTCTGTGACAACTGTGTTTTGAATTAGTGCACTTTCTGTGGAATGTTTTACGATAACTCCACACCACTTTGAGACTTCTTCACGATAATTTAAGAATTATTATAGAATGAAATTAAGGACTGGACTATTCGGAGCACACGGAACGCGTCTTCACCTTAGCCTCGTTAAAGTCGTACTCCAAGTAAGTGTATTCATCATCTCCATTAATAATAAGTTTTTCCATAATGTTAAAATAATTTTGTAAGTATATAACAAAATTAATTAAGTAAAGATATTAATTAGGCAGACCAAAGAGCTTGTATTTATATTTAAACTATTAGGGCATTAAGAGCCTTATTATAATTTAAAATTTGCTAATCAAATGTAATTTATATAATACATTTTCTCAGAGTATCAGCGATAACAATGTATTTCCCAAGTTGTGTAACCGTAATTAACCGTTAAATGCAGACCCACCAACTTAACTGTTCAAGTGGCAGAAAAAAGAACTAAAACTTTCCTTCAAATTGTGACAGTCTGTAGTTGATTTCCATGACCAGTAGCGCCCTCGAAAACTGCACAGTTAAGTTGGTTGTACTATACAATTGATTAAAAATAGAAAACACTATAAATCAAGCAGTCTTATTACACAACATTTAACATTATTAGTGGTTGAAACTCACGATTTTTCCCCATTTGTTTCTATAATTACGATAATACAACCATTATGTAATCTCTTTGCATGACTACAGCATATTTACGACATTATAAATAGCTACGTAAAGTAAATAAATAAAAAAGTTTTTGTTTCATAATATTTGTTTTAATGCAGCTGTATTTTGTAAGTGGTCGTTTATTCATACTTCATAAAGTCAATTTGTGCCAGTTATCGTTAGTGGTGCTCTTATGAAGGTTATTTAAGAATTTTCGAGAAAGTGTGATTAGACTTAAGTGGTGTAATTTTCATAAATGTCACTTTCTATGAGTGTTAATGTGTAATACGATTAAATACTGTACCGGTACTGTATTTAGTCAGATCGTTCACAGCTGAACACAGCTTCCCCCATTAGAGGGACGATGCATTTCAATTAGGAGCTAGTAAAGGAAAATAAAACAAAACATGAATTAAACAAAGTTCACTCTCAATGTGCGGTGCATGTTGCAGCTACTACCTTTTGTTTTATTGAAAAAATGGGAAAAATAGATAAATAAATACTTTCCCTTTAAAATACGGATGTGTTGCCAACACGTCCTTCCATGGTGTATGTTTTTTTAAAATCCAAACGATGATCCTCTGAGGAGACATTCACCTTCTAAGTGACCAAAAAGCCCCCATAAGGGAGGTTTGCCATAATCCTTACACTTGGCAGGTAGTTTGAGGAGTATAAGACGTTAGTTTTTCATAAGGTGATGCTGCAACTGCAATTTAAAAGCAACATTATAGGTATGCAACACTGAAATCAAAACTGAAATCCAAAGATGCAGGAAGAAATTTACAAAGAAATAATTTGGTCTGAAGAGAGAAAATTGCATCATAGTAGGTAGGTACTTGATAATAAATAGCAAATGCTCAAACAAGGACTAGGACACCTCGAGAAGCTCAATAAAATATATAATAACTGTCAAGTGATATACAGGGTTACTGAAAAAATGCATACGTACCGCTTAGGGTTGCCTTCTGCTAGTCCTAACAAATATTATGACATCAACATTTTTACTCGTTGAAAAAAATGTGTTTGTTTTTGTGTGTTTGACGGAATAAAAAGACTTTTAACATCAGGTGGTATTTGTGCTTATTCCGTCAAATACACATAAACACACACAAAAAACCCTTAACCCTAAGAGGTTGTCAGCATTTACCAATAACCCTGTATATGATGATTAATGAACAGAGTTCAATGGGATAAATAATACAATACACTTAACTGTACACCAAAACCATACAATTAGTTAAACTATTTTTCAAGTGTAATTAACAACCAAATGACCGCACATTATAGACATGCAAAACTAAAATCAAAATTCATAGCTGCAATTAAAATTTGAAAGCTAGCAATTTCTCGAATGGTTTTCAGACAATTCGAATTCGTGTAGCTGCAGATGTTCGACACTTTCATTCGTTTAACAATTAAAAATGTGCTGAAATGAAAGTGCTGGACACAGCTTCATCGAATATAGCAGATACAGCAGATTTTATTACAGAAATGCTCACAGTATCGTGTTCTGAAGTCATACAAAAATGAGTTTTATAGTAACGACTTTATAGTACTTACTGGTGATTGCCATTTTTTTGTAGGTGACATACAGTAATCCTTTATCTGCCATCTCAACTGTTGATAATATATGATGTGGTCGAGTATGGTAAACAGGATTAACCTAGAAGGTATTGAGGACAGCTGCTGCTACAACATTCATAACTAGCCAGATGAACATTTGCAAAATGCCGTTATATAATGTATTGAATTTCAAGCCCATGCCACGGTGGGATTTAATTAAATTAAACTATCGACCCCTAGATATTGATGTTGCCGCTGAACCATCGCGGTTTTAAATATTACTGGTATTATTTTTGTGACAATGATAGCTAAGTCCTATCATTAGTGCCCTGCCGGCAGCATCCACAGCAGGTTCCACGCGGCAATTCGATCTGTGTACGTTGCTAGAAGACCTCTTAGACGCTTCAATAGGTCTTTCGAACATGAAGATATTACAAAGAATATGAGCGAGACGAGTCGCCGGTCACGCCTGTTGTAACAATAGCCTTTATGGAGTCCATAAATGTCGCGCTTTGCTAATATAATATATACCAACTTAATTTTTCTACTTATTTATCTCATAACCAAAAAACACAAAACTTTCCAAGTAGCAGCTATAACAAAGCGCAGTGCTTAATGTGCAAAGTCCTGTCATATCATTATTCATTCTTGATCGTGCGCTCGGAGATGCAACATCTTCCGATGATGCTTCGTGTAGAAACGCAAGTCTTAAACCAATTCATGTGGCCTTTCTAACTTCTAAGATTATTCAGAACATTTTGGCGGAGTTAAAAATAAAAATGGGTATAGTAATAAAACAACTTTAAACGGTTTAAATCGCGTATATTTATCATTATTTTTGTCCCGACGTTTCAAACACTTTGCAGTGATCGTGGTCACGGGGTGACGTGAAGAAAGTGTTTGAAACGTCGGGACAAAAATAATGATAAATAAACGCGATTTAAACCGTTTAAAGTTGTTTAATTACCGTTTAAAGTTGTTTAATTACTATGTGTAATAATCGCGAAAACCTAAGACAACAAAAATGGGTATATTTAGTATTAATATACATATTATCTACTCGGTCATGACCAAAACGAAAATGAATAAAACTTTTCATACCTACACCAGGTATGAAAAGTTTTATTCATTTTCGTTTAACGATATATAGAGTTATATTCTACAATGTACTCGTTTCATATTAAACGCTTAACTACCAATTCATTTTGAACCCGCTTGGCGACAATGATATAAAGAACAAAAGCCTCGCATCACAGTGCTGAAGTACAGTCATTTAAAAACAAAATCCCGTTGAAAATTGGGGAAGTCATTAAGGTGCTCAGTCTGAGAGAGCAATTAGGAATCTGGAGCGGAGAGAGTCAGAAAATAATATGCAATAATAATTGTGGTAGAATATTTGATTTCGTTGGAATGGAGGCTGTAAAATGCAGGCACCTAATGTGTGAAAATGTGAGGTTTCGAGGCTTTTAAAGTGTAGTCTCATAAATGGCCGCACCGTTGCCTTTAAAATAGTTTGGGTGAGAATATTTAATGCAAGGAGAGAAACCGTGGGCAGAATGCTGCTGTGACTTGCTGTTCATCGCCGCCAAAAGTGTTTTGCAGTTCAGCTCTGTATGTTTGAGGAGTGAGAGGAAAATGTGTTTCAGATTGATTTTAGTGAATCAAGATGTAGAATACAAAGCTATTGAAGCTATAAGAAGTTTAAGTGAGCCATGTGTATTTGAATGTTGCGGGGTAGAACTCACCCATTTCAAAGTAAATCTAGTCTGTTTATATAGAACACCCTCGTCTAACGTCAATAGATTCCTAGAAAAGCTTGAAGAACTTCTATCAATACTAACACGTAGCACTCGAAAAAAAACAATACTTTGCGGTGACTTCAACATTGACATACTAAAAATGACAAATCCTAGCAAAACTTACAAAGATATATTGACATCTTTCAACATGAAGCTGTTTATATCTGACCCAACAAGAATAACTGCAACATCAAAGACATGCATTGATCAGATTGACAGCAATATTAGCAATGGTAAGTCAACTGTTCTGGACTTGGGACTCTCTGACCATACAGCACAATCTTTCTATTGGACTGTGTTGCAACAAAAACCACGGAAATTGTCTCGATGGTGGTATGAGCTAGGAAGGGATTTATGTCAAGAGAATATTAGTAAATTCATTGAATGTATTTCAAGTATATCATTTGCTGAAATTTTACAAAATACTTTGCCAGATGAAGCATTCAATGAGTTTCTCGAGGTTTTCTCTCTTTTTTACAATCTCTGCTTCCCAGTCATAAGAATTAAAAAAAAAAGTGACACGGGGAAGAAGTCTAAGTGGCTTACAAAAGGCTTAAGCAGAAGTTGTCAGATAAAGAGAAAACTATATCTTAATTTAAGAGATAAGAACTGCACTAGGGATGATAGATCAAAGTATATTCAATATTCTAAACTGTTAAGAAAATGTATTATATCTTCTCAGAAACAATGTAACGTGAATTATATAAACAAGGCAACCAATAAAGCCAAAGCAGTATGGAATGTGATAAAGAAATATGCTTCTGAAAACTGTAATTTAAATTCTATTGATAAAATTAATGTTGACAATGGTACTTTCACTGACCCTAAATGTATTGTAAAATATTTTAATGACTTTTTTATTAATATGACGAATAAAGATAATTATAAACCGGACATTTCAAGTGCAAACATTAGTAAATATGTTGAATCTAACGAAAAAAGCATATTTCTAGATCCCACTACTACTGACGAGTTGATGGACATAGTTAAATCACTTAATAATTCCCCAGCGGTGGGCTATGATGACATACGCACAAATATTGTAAAATTATCTATAAGATATATAGCTTCTCCATTATCCCATATTATTAATCTTACATTAGAACATGGAATTTTCCCGACTGCTTTGAAAAAATCAATAGTTAAACCACTTTACAAAAAAGGTGATAAAACTAAAATGGATAACTATAGACCAGTCACCCTGATACCGATTTTTTCAAAGATACTGGAAAAAGTCATGTTTCGCCGAGTAAATAGCTTCATTGAGAAGTACGAGGTTTTAAATGATGAGCAATACGGATTTCGGCAAAACAGAAACACTTCTCTTGCAGCATTCAAATTAATGAAATACATCACAGACTGCTTAGATAAAAAAAATCCTGTTGCCGTAATTTTTATGGACATGAGTAAGGCTTTTGACTTTGTTTCTCATGACCTATTATTAGAAAAAATTTACAGATATGGTATTCGCGGTCCTGCGCATAACTGGATTAAATCATACTTAAGTGAAAGGACTCAATGTGTCCAAATATCCAAGTATAATGAAATAAGTAGATCGCTTGAAATACATACATCGGACTTCTTACCAAACAACTATGGGGTACCTCAAGGAAGCATTCTGGGTCCATTGTTGTTTCTTTTATACATCAATGACTTTCCTAATGCAATTAAACACAAATGCATCTTGTTCGCCGATGACACTACTATTGTTGTAGAAGGAACCAAAAATTCTTCATTTGAAAATAGTATTAAAAAAGCGCTCACAGATGCCATTGATTGGCTTGCATCAAATAATTTAAAGGTGAATATAGAAAAAACTAAAATTTTACAACCACGCACTATAAACAGTACGCAATTGCAACTGCAAGTATCATATAATTGCAAGCAAATAGAAGAAATCAATTTGGTCACATTTCTTGGCTTAACCATTGACTGTTTTTGTAATTGGAAACAACATGTTGCGAAACTATGCTCGAAACTAAATAGCTTCGTTTATCCACTAAGACAGATTGCACAGACTGTTTCTAAAAAAGCAGCGACTACAGCTTATTACGGGTATGTCAACTCAATTTTACGCTATGGTATTGTCATTTGGGGTAGATGCACAGATATTGAGCGACTCTTTATAATTCAAAAACGCTGTTTAAGAGCTATTTACGGCATACAACAAACGGATTCCTGTCGACCGTTTTTCAGAAATAATAAATTATTGACAGTCACTTCATTGTATGTTTTAGAAGCAGGCCTGTTTGTGTATAAAAATGAATACCTTTTTCAGCAATACAGCGCGTTAAGCTGTCATTCTACACGCTCACAATACAGGCACACACTCTATAGGCCATACACTAGATTAACACTCAGCTCAAATAATAGCTACATAATGTGTATTAAAATTTATAATAAAATTCCTAATAACTTCAAAGACCTGACATTTAATCGATTCAGAACACAATTGACGCGGTGGCTTGCTGAGAAATGTTTCTATAGTTTAAATGAATTTTTTGATTATAAATTATAAAGATTAAAATAAGTAGCTTTCATATGACATGTGTTTATATATAATTTTAGATTTAATTGACATTTATTGGTATAATTTGTATTGAATTTTCTTGACATTAATTAATTTGCAATTGTATTCATACGTCTGTAAAGACAAGTTTTAGCGGAACTACATTCTTATTATTATTATTAATTTCTAAATTGTACCTGAAACTTATGAATGAATAAATGAATATGAATATGAATATGAATATCAGATATTTATAAGTTTCATTTATTTCATTATGTAAATAATAATAACGATATTTTGGAAAGTTTTGTACCTATGTATACATTTGTTACAGAAGCCATTTTTATTTCACCAACTACGTAAAATATTCTTTCTTTCTCCTTCAATTTGATCAGATCAGTTTGTTTCAGTAATCAGCCAGTCTATAAATAGAACGCATCGTTTTTACCTGTCGCAAACAAATGCTTATTACAATATCACTGAAGCTATTTCGTAAACTTTTTATGTATTATATAACAAAACGGAAAAAGGGTTTTGCGTAGTTTTGCTGCATATATTCAAATATATAAAAATAGCACGGCTGTATATCCTTCTTTTTTTTAAAATTGCCTTAACATACAATACACCCTCAGAAAACTTTCAAAACTTTGACGCATAAGCGCTGTAGAAAAAAACTCAGTTGTTTATTTTAGGGGAATCAAAAACCTTCACAGGAAACATCATCGGCAACGTAAAATAAATATAGCCCTTAAAGTCTTCCGTTAAATTCCTTATCATTCACGAGGGTCGTAAAAAGCCGCATTTGAATAGCTATTTGGAAATTTTCAGCCATAAAATATTTACCTTTGCAACGTAAATGTTCGAAAATTTTGGCATCCTTTGAGGCAAAGTTATTTGAATTTATGTTGCATTAAAGGTGAGTTTACCTATTTCTACTCAATGTTTACTTAAAATAACAATTCATGATGGTTCTTCCTCTGAATGTCTTTTAGACTGAAATTGATCTACATACTCCGTAGCTATTAAATATTCTGGATTTTGAAGGTTTGAATATCTTTGCTATATTTAATGATTTTTTGTTTAGTTCGACGAAAACCCTATATAATGTGATATGTTGCTTGTCTGTAGAAGGATTTGTCACAAAAAAAAAAACCGGACTAGTGCGAGTCGGACTCGCTGACCGAGGGTTCCGTACAAACCTATACGTATATAAGTAAAAGTTACGGTATTTTTATTGCGAAATGAAAAAAAGATATATATACTTATTTTTATCTTATAATGTAACTAAAATGTATGCTTTTCGCATTTTTTTCTTTATATGTGCTATAAGATGTTGCTTCGTACCAAATTTCAAGATTCTGAGTTCACGGAAAGTACCCTGTAGGTTTTGATTCCTTTGCAAGTGTCGAAAATTTGCGGCATAAAAGTCTGTATCTTGTGATTGCATTAGCTTAGAAGTTTGATTGTTTTAACAGCTCGAATGGACAGTAGTGTATTTAATATGATCCTGTGTATCTAATATGAATTTCAGCTAGATACCCTCCACGCGTTCCTGAGAAAAAGGGCCTTGACAGACAGGCGGACAACAAAGTGATCCTATAAGAGTTCTATTTTTTCCTTTTGAGGTACGGAACACTAAAAACAGCGACGCTTTGAAAGTTTTTGTTTCATAATGATATGGATTATTTTTTGTTTGAATTATTATACGTTTGACAAAATTCTGGTCCAGTGGAAAGCAACTTACGTTGTCTAAGCGTATACTGATTCTGCACGTAAGCGTATGTAGTAGGTATTTATTCAATCCAAACTTCAAAACTCTGAGTTGATATTCTTCTCCGAAAATACAGATATTGACAGAGCATTTAAATCATTTAAATTAGTACAGCATGGGGTTCTTCAAAAAGGGCGTGAAGAGATTTCTTCAGGGTCGGCAACGCGCGAGTGATACCCCTGGTGTTGCAAGCGTCCATAGGCTACGGTAACAGCTTACCATCAGGCGGGCCGTATGCTTGTTTGCCACCTTTGTGGTATAAAAAAAAAAAAAAAACCTTTGCTATATAAATTACGACTTAAATACTTGATGTTTGCTTGATGTTCTGCAATTATTGCAGAACTGGCAAATTATCAAAAGTTGACTATTTGCCATTAGTTTAGTAGTTCGATGGTAATGAAAACAGTATAATGAACGGCTTACACAGTACAACGTACAGTGAATTGCTTCTTTTATATTGAAGACAAGACTTTTAACTAGTTAAATCTATGTTTCTTTTTCAATTAATATACTTTTTCCAATAATTTTGATTGTACAACCAATCTACGCAACCGATATTGATGAAATTTCTATGGAACCAATTTAAAGTAACGATTTAAATGACAAAGTTTTTTAATGGGTCCATAAATTGAAGTGTTATGAGGTAACAGACATACAAAAAAAGATACAACCTAATTGAGAACCTCCTCCTTTTTTAAAGTCAGTCAAAAAGAAGTGAATACTCGAAATGAATATTATATAATATGTAAATAACTATAGTACAGCGGTAACTGAGACCTCGGACTGGAGGGCTGTATATTTTGCATTTTACATATTTTATATCTGTGAGAAATGGAATTTATCAACTAGCAGTTATGAACTAAATAAATGATTTTAAATGACATACAAAAGTACGATATTCGGTCAATTTCAAATTTCAACTATTAATTAAGACCATACGTAATATAAAATATCCGCTTTAAAAATACAGGGTCGGACCACAGACCTAGGATTTTTTCGCTGTACATCCTAAGCCTATGGGTCGGACCAATTTTTTAGATGATTCAGGTCATACCTATATATATACCTAGGTACGAAATCAATATATTATATATGTTTATGTAATAAAAGCTATCTTCGTCATTCAGATTTGAGCAACATGTGAAAGTTATTGTCGGTCTAACGTATCTACATTATGTACCAATGACTTCAACTTGCCACAGAAACTTCACTTTTCTGAGTCAATAATATCCCATTGAACCCGTACTAAGTATTGGCCGCTTCAATAAATTAATAATTTCGGATGATTTATTGCTTCTATTTACCAGTTCAGTAGTTTTATTGTTAATATTCAATTTAATTTCATATAATTTCTTTTCATTACACGATCTTTGACATTTAACTAATTGACTTCTCGAGCTTTGATCATAGACTGATCTAAGTATTTCCAGCTCAATAATAAATGAATTGCTTAATAGCGCTCTCTTAGAAAATTGAGTTAAGTCTAGTCTAAAGCTACTGGTCCAGTAAGTTGAACCTTCTATAAAATACTTGATCAATTAAATAAAGTCAATAAATTTGAACACTCAAGTCCCTAAAACAAAATTTGTTCTTTATAATTTCAAATAATTAGTTTCGTAAAATTTGCTTATATGTACATGTTATTTCCCGTGATTCAAACTTAGAACACACAGTTATGGACTATTGTAACTCAATCAAATAAACCTTTTTATTATAATAATTGGATATTGTCGGACATACGTTTGCAAATATTATATGAAAGAAAAAAAATATCACAAAGTTACGACGAAGGCAAAAATTTGAACTACGAGTGGCTACGATATTTTTTCCTTTCGTTGTAATTTTCTTAGCTTATACGCTGCTGAGCAGGGGTTAATGCAAAAATTACAATGTCATAAAGAAATAAATAGGCTGCACTAATCTAAACGCAACCAAAAATGCGGGCGACATCTTGTTAAATAAAATCCAACGACGGCTTAAAAATAACATATGAACAAGTAATTTATATATAAAATAAAACGGAACCGAGTTTTAGCAATGTTTGAAATAACTTGTTTAACTCATTTACCACATTTTATTTTTACTTTATTTAACACATTTTATGGCCAGGGAATGGAACACCCTGCCGGAGTCTATGTTTCCGGTTAAGAACAATATGGGGGTTTTCAAAACGGGAGTGAATACGTATCTTCTGGGTAAGCGCGCTCCATATAGATCGCATCATCACTTAACATCAGGTGAGATAGTGGTCAAGTGCTACCCACTTCGGTATAAAAATAAAAAATTGGCCCGACTTCCACTAGTTATTTCATACTATAGTTTTTTAGTGCTAGAAGTGGGTTCTGTCTTTTTTATTACCCTTTTATTTGATACATACTTTTTACAACATCGATTTTCAATGATACACAATATTGATCACCATCGATAAGACTTGCAATCACTTTATCGTACCATGTCATCGAAGTATGGGCATATTGCCAACTTCAAATATTATATTGACAAATACATTTTCAGTTATTTTTAGTAAATAATACTGGGAATAAGACACGTGAATAAGTCAGAGAGCTCCATCAGGTATCCCGTATTATTCACAAAATTTAGTCAAAACCACGTTAGTTTTAATAATACTTTTTCAGTTCTATGAGTGTAACTTAAAAAACTACTCATCCAATGATGATGAAATTAAAATGGGACCGATTTGAAAAATACTAAGATAGGATGATCAAGTAAAATTGTGCTCTCATAAAAATATAATTGAGTAACATCACATTAATGTTTGCTTTCGAACAAAATAGCAACATCACAATTGGTTTAGCAGTTCGAAAGCTACGACAGCACAAAAGTACGCACAGATAAATTGCAACCTATAAAATAATATCAGACGTATATTTTGCATTCTAAATCAAAAACAGTTAAAATACAAATAATTGTTTCAACTAGTTTTCCCGTATTTGAATCACGTATAACACAGAACTTAATTTGCGAAATTCATTAGTTTTTAAGAGGCCTTTTACATTTTGCAGCCCTCTCACTCGCACTTTTAAAGATAATTTCAAATAGCAACAATATGGTTTATATTTTTTTAAATGTACTCAATCATTATTTCGCTGCATGCAACTATACATGTTCTCAACATATTTTTACTTTGTTACATGTTGAGTCCAATTAGAATTAGAGGCCCAAAATTTTAAATAACTAAATTACGCGTTTTGAATCCTCCATAACAGATATCAAAATGAAAATCAGTAGAGAACATCTATAGTTGCATGCAGCAAAATAATGATTGACTACATTTTAAAAAATATAAACCATATTGTTGCTATTTGAAATTATCTTTAAAAGTGCGAATGAGAAGGCTGCAAAATGTAAAAGGCCTCTTAAATCATGTTAACATGACGTTTAATTCTATATTCAATGACATATTATAACTCATGCCGGTTCGATTATAATATTATAAGTTAATCAATAGTATTTGTCTAAAAACACCATACTCAACGAATTTTCGGGTGCCGAGTTTGCTCAACTTTTGGGCATTGTATTACGTAGTTGAATCGTTAGTCTTAGAAAACTAGGTTCATTAATTATCGTAAATTCTATTCAAAACCCAGACAGCGCTTGCAAGGGTTAATACTATAGTGAAATGTCATGATATAGCCCCGCCGCTGTCACCTTTGACATGAGATTTTTATTTCCACACTGACTTTGCACTTGACATCAATGAGTAAAAAGGGATGAAAAATGGAGACTCATTTGAGAGCGTTAACCAACCCTCGGGACTGAGATTTGGCCTATTTATTTTGGGCAGAAAAACCTGTTTAATTTCAGAGAACATTTAGAATGGATGGGCTTTAATATGTTGGTTGGCTTTTCATGTAGGTAATCAAAAAAGGGCTCACATGTGTAATGCAAAACGACATCTGACGAGAAGCTTTTAGATGTTTTCTCGACGTGCATTTGCCTGTGACTCCGTTTGCGTGTTGTTCTATTATTAAGAGATGCCTTAGAGTTTTTAGATTTATATCTCAGAATATTTAGATTTTCTACTACTTGACTATAGCATTTTGGGGATATTTTACAGGATTCACAGTATTTATGTTTCATTGCTATTGAAACCTGTTAAAAAGTGAAATTTCCTTTTCTGAGCTCCAAGTTATTAACAAACAAAATAGTTTTTTATTGAAATCTGTTGAATATTTTAGTTGTGAAGGAGTGGAGTAACAGTTGCGCAGAAAAGTTAAGTTTTAAGTAGGTTTTCGAAAATTTACATATTAAACTCCTATGCAAAAAGAGGTTTTATTTTTCTACATTATGGTTTATAATTTAGTTCTAAGGAGGTTTTAATTTTAGTCAAACTAGTTACTGGAGAGTGGATACGAAAAATAAGTTAATTCCGACGTCGAAACTTTTTATAGCTTTCTAGTGCTAACTTCTCGTTATTTATTTATTTATGTTTGTCGCATAATCCTGCCTTATCTTTGTGTCTATTACAATGGCAGAAAATGTAATAAGAGCTGGTAAAATTATAGTGCTGCTGGAAGAGAGCTATGTAGCCAATGATTACGTCTTACAGCGGTTACACGTGGGGCAAGAGACATTGTAAAAAACAACGAGTTCACCGTTTTTTAGTGACTCAGTTTTTTTATGTTATTGTGACGGAACAAGCTCGTGGCCCACCGGATGTTGAGCGGATATTATTACAGATGCATTTCATCACAAGTCACGAACTGCACTGTGCCTGTCACCTAGAGTTACATTTGTTAAGAAGTCTCATGTGCCTGTAATTTCACTGGCTCTAATGTAATGCTGCCGGAACACTAGGAATGGGAAATCATTCCACAGTACACCATCAAAAGCCTGGTGGAAATGCCAAGACGATTACATGCCGTAATCGCTACAAGGAGATGTCTCTATTCGTTCATTTTTATTTTCTGTTTTATTTAAATACCGAAAAAATACTTGTAGTCTTAATTATACCCATAAAAAGTACATTTTAACACGGGTCTCTGTTTACATTGATTTTGACTAAATCACCGATTCCAGGATGTAAGTATTAAAAATTATATTCTTATTTATAATAAGAAATTTCTAGTCATCTATGCTAAAGATATTCAAAGTCAAAGATCTTATTTAAAAGATGTAGGTAATACTTGTTGTAAGATTTATAATATTAAAAATTGTAATATATATCCTCACGATAATAAGTATGCAAACTAATACAAGAGGCAAAGTGATACATAATACATAAATTAAAATATACAGATCTATGCCATGTTATGAGAAAATAAAATATTAATTTAAAATACATTATTTTTCATTAAATTAAAACACATATTATAGACTAAAAATAAACTAAGAAAAGCCATTGACTGTAAGATGCCGTTTTTTTGCAAAGTTGTGTATATACATCCTATAATAAAAGTCCTAAGTCATGATCCAATATTGCTCTCTTATACACAAACAACAACAACTTAATGACGCATGAAAAAAAGCACTAGAAACCTAAGAACACTTCAACGCTTTCAAGTTCTAAAAAGCTCTGACAAAATAACATTTCCCTAGAAACTGTTAAGTACGTAATAAGTACTCAAACGACGGATGCGAAGGCCGGAGACAAGGCCCACTTCAATCTATTTCCGTATCCGGTCACATTTCTTTCTCTGCCATTCTTTTGCTCCATAACTATTCAAGAAAATAGAAAATGCTTCCAACAAGTGACATTAAGGATATTTTTCGTAATAGAAAAAATATGATCTCTCAAAACCAAAGGATAATGTTGTCAAACGCCATACTCATGATATTCCTGAGAGCTTTATAGATTCCGCGTGCAGTTCTTAGATTATGCAGAATCTGTTGAATTAGGGTTCCGTACCCAAAGGGTAAAAACGGGACCCTATTACTGAGACTTCGCTGTCCGTCCGTCCGTTCGTCTGTTACCAGGCTGTATTCCAAGAACGGTGATAGCTAGACAGTTGAAATTTTCATAGATGATGTATTTCTATTGCCGCTATAACAACAAATAATAAAAATAAAATAAATATTTAAGCGGGGCTCCCATACAACAAACTTGATTTTTTATCGTTTCTTGCTCGATACCAATAACGGTGACGAGTAGACGCTTTAACTATTCACAGAATATTTGGTTTTATGTTCACTTTGAATATAATAAATTAAAATAAATAATTAAGCGGGCTCCCATACAATAAAAGGAGTTTTTGCCTTTTATTTGCTAAAAATAATTATTATTAAATTGCTAAAAATAATATAATGGTACGGAACCCTTCGTGGGCGAGTCCCACTCGCACTTGGCCGTTTTTTTTTAATACAGCCCAGTTTATAAATTGGGTGTGTATTCTATGATTGAGATTTTTTTATTATAATTGGGATTAGATATGATAGAACGCTCGTTTTTAATTTAAAATGTTTCAGCTTATTGACACTATACCAACCTCATGAAGTGTTTGTCTCGTTTACTTGATTTTTTTATTCAAAGCTCTTTTTATATATCACTTGTCGAGTTCCCTTTTATGATATCTAACAGTAGGACTTAGAACAGTATTTAACTCTTTATACTGTAGCGTGAACATGGTATAAGTAAAATTTATTTGAAGCAATGATTGCCGAGCGGTAATAGCTATGGACTGCCGTGCTCCAGGTCCTGGGTTCAATCCCCACCGCCGGCTTGAGCTTCACAGCATGGTGGAAGGGCATTTTGCGATTGCCCGCCTAGCTAGCTGCTCTCAAGTAGAAAATCTGTCGCCAAGCACCTAACGGTGTGTTCCGGCGGCAGTCCTTGAGAGCCGGTGAAATTACAGACACATGAGACTTAATTACTATGTCTCAAGGTGACGGGCGCAGTGCAATTCGCCACTTGCAATGAAATGCATCTGGTCTAGGCCGACATTACTCCACTTAACATCAGGTGGGCCTCGAGCTAGACCCGTCACGATAATATAAAAAAGAAATTTTGAAACTTTCACTCATTATGGTATTGTGAATCCTATAGATTCTCACGAGGCTAGGTCTTTACTCTCTTTATCTTTCTATTCTGCCTTCCTTCTTTCTCTATTTTTCTTTAAAAGTTAGAAGGAAACGTATCGCCTTGATACCTTTGAAGTCCCTATTAGAGTCACTCCGAACAGTCACAGAACAATTGTGCGTAGGGCCCACTCTTAATGGTATTACACTGTTGTAAAGGAGCAATTAGATCCATTCTCCCAAAATAAACTCAGCAGCAACTCAACCACAGGGTGCCATTACGAGCCCGTTGTAGACTTCTGTATTTATAGCGTTGCGTTTTCAGCGCCAGAAGACAATGGAGGTAGAAGGCGCTTCACGTCTTCTGCGCTCGTATACTGTATGGAGTTCCATACAAAAATACTGAACAGCTCGAATGGAGAATAAATAATTGGCACTGTAACGCCCCATTCTTATGAATTCTCGCTAAGTCGTGGCGATGCCGATTCGGCGTGATTAGTGTGCGTTATATTGTTGTATGGAGTTCCATACAAGAAAATACTGAACAGCTCGAATGGATCCGATGACGATACGATCGGGGCAGTGCACGTCAACCATTATAAGCATTGTTTTAACTCATAAAAATATATAATGTTGTTATTTTTCTTTGTTTCAGGTACATTGATTTGGGTGTATTAAGACAGTATCATTTGACTTTGTAAAACGAAGGATATTTTACCTAAAGGTAAGTGTGTTTGTGCAACGGTAATGAATAGAGATAATACTTACTATGCTTTCATAACATAAATTACACCTTAGTAAGAGAGCACATCTACCATAACATTCTTATAGTATCTTAAATTCTTCATTTGAAAATATTCTCAGTTGTTTTGAGTCTCTATTTGTTATGAAATTGTTTTGTAAATTTTATGACCAAAATTATTAGTTGTAAAATCTAATTATAGGTTCGTTTCGATATTCTGTATGCATATTTATTTTTTTCTCATAGTTAAGCCTTTGACGACAATTTCAATTTCCTGATGTTAAATGATGATGTGGTCGAAGGTGTTAACAGGCTAAACTTAGAATTACTGGCTCTAAGGACAGCTGCCGGAACACACAGTAAGGTGCTTGGCGACAGATTTTCTACTTGAGGGTGGTCGCTAGCCAGGCGGGCATTCGCAAAATGCCCTTCCACCATGTTGTGAACCATGGACCTGCTGCGCGGCAGTCCATAGCCAATGCCACAGAACCATCACTGTTTTAAATATGTTTTGTACATTGTTGATAAAATATCTAGCCCTTGAGGACAATCTAACTGGATACAAAGTGATAATGTGGTCGATGTTATAAGCAAAATTTGCCATATCTTATTTATTTTTTTTTATTTTTGTTTATTGAGGGATAACTAACAGCTACACATTAATCATAGGTACATAATGTAATAATATTCTTCAATCATTTAGATTAAAAAATATAACATGAATTTGTGAATGTGCAGCCAACCACATTATCCACAGATTAAAAATATATATATAATATATAAATATCAGTCCCTTGCACTCAAAATAATTAATGTTTAAAAAGCATGTACTTTAAATACTCTACTACATAATCATCTTGATTAATTTTATTTTCATGGAACTGACTCTCAAGAACAGCTCCTGCAACACACCTTAGGAGTTGATTGATTGATTTTGCTTTAAGGTGGTAGCTAGTTAAAGTAAAATGTTCTACCGCCATAAAATATAGATTTTATATCTCAAACAAAGCATTATATAAAATTGTCAACAAGAGTATTGTATAGTTTACCAATACCCATAAACCAATATCTTGTTACATATTACATTTCGACAAAGTTATTTCACTCCCCAAAGATTTATGACCGTCGCCATCAAAGTTCTCTGCAACTTTGTACGTAGGGATTATTATTTGCTTAGTTTTGTTGTCCCTGGGTTAACTTACATACAAACCACACCTTAGTAAAGCAAATTAGTTGAGAAATTTCTTCTTCCGTACAGTTTTATTGCCCGTGGGGTACCGGGCTAGAATGTCACTCCCGCAATTCTACCCGTGGGTGAACTGATATCTCACATTGCGATCTCCAAGACGCCTGCCAAGCGTGGGGATTATAGCAAACCCCTCCATAACGGTGGAGGCTGTGTTCAGCTTGTGTGTGTGTGGACAATCCAGATGATACAGTAGTACAGTTGTAGAAAGTTTTAATCGAAAGGTATCTCCTAGGTATACTACCACCAAAATCATTTTTAAGGAAGATGGCACATAGCCGAACGATTTTTCATTATGTTCTTGAGACGCTCATCGCGTTGTTAGAGATAATATGTCATATTTTTCGTAAAAAGTACACATCGAGATACTGCTTGGAATAGTACATAGGTACTGTTACAAGACCAGTTGATAGTTACCAAGAAAAGTTAATTTTACCACACTAATGCTTTTTGTAACACTTTCCTGCAGTAGTGTTAAGAGCTTTTTTTGCAATTCCATTATTAATAACATATTTTTATTAATTTAATAAAAAAATAATGGTTTTTTTTGTATGTAATAGTGACGGAATAAGCTCGAGGCCCACCTGATGTTAAGTGGACTGACCTCTGCCTATAACAGTTGCAATTCATCATAAGTCACGAATTGCACTACGCCCGTCAGATTGAGACAAGTTGTTAAGTCTCATTGTGCCTGTAATTTCCCTGGCTCTCAAGGACTACTGCCGGAACACACCGTTAGGTGCTTGGTGACAGACTTTCTACTTAAGGGTGGTAGTTAGCCAGGCGGGCAATCGTAAAATGCCCTTTACCATGCGTTGAAGCTCAAGCCGGCGATGGGGATCGAACCAGGGTACTGCGGCACGGCAGTCCATAGCTATTTCCGCTTAGCCATCATTGCTTTAAAATATCAACTGTACACGACGGACAATAAATAAATGTATTTACTAAAATATGCAAGTCCTTTACGAAATTGATTAACATTTTTCAAATCTTTATTAACTTCTACATATTCAAAGTAGTTAATAATTTTATTTACCCATATTTATAAATTGTAGCTGCTGAATCTCTTCTAAGCAATGAATTTGAATAAATATTGGTTGCGTACAAATAGGTCTTTTTTTTTTAAATGTTTGTTACCTGGGAACTTTTGACTGGTTGAACCGATTTTAATCATTCTTGAAGCTGATGTTTCCTGTGTGGTCCAATTTTAATTTTATCAAAGTCGGTTGGCCCGTTTTTGAGTTACACTCCAATAACTGAAAAGTGTTTTCCTATCTTGATGATACAGCGATTGACAGTGAATTATAATCGGTCCCGTAAGTAGCATGGGTCAAGTAACGTGGTGTTTTTTTTTAAACTACACATTGAACCGATTTCAACACTGTATGAAATAATTTGTCGAAGTCGGTGTCGTGCGCACAATATTGTGATAATACACTTCTGGACTCATCTATTGGCCCACCTTGTATTTTCAGTTTCGTTTGGTCCTAGCTAAAATTTTATATTAGGTCGAGCAAAAAGTTTTTATGCAGTTTTGAACCTGGCACATTCACAATTTCATTCAATAGTCTTTTTTTGAATTTCGAACACAGAATTTAAAGAAACAAAAGACAATTTGGAGCCTGTTTGTTGATATCAAACAATCGAATACTAAGAAAACTTGGTTTTATTGGTTTACTTGGATTTAATTCTTGAAAAAGTGATTGATATCTTTGGTTTTGCAACAAACATTACTTATTCTTAACATTAAGGTGAGGTTCTATCAATAATCTATGGATACTTCACCTGAAGTCGCCGCCCAAGCTGTGGCACTTATTCAGGCCGGACACAGCCAAAGAAACGTGAGTGCTCAACTTAATTTAAGTCGATCTGCGGTCCGAAATGTTTATCGGAGGTACCTAGAGACTGGCGGCTTTGTTCGTCGCCAAGGAAGGCCACGATCTCGGGTCACAACTGAAAGGCAGGATCGATTCATCGTGACGACCAGCTTGAGAAATCGTCACCTTACCTCCATTGAGATACAAAACCAACTTCGCGACTTCCACGGAGTATCTGTGAGCGCTCGAACTGTTCGGAGAAGGTTAAAAGAACGCGATATGGTACCACACAAGCCAGCTAATGGGCCCAAACTAACGCGAGCCCACGGAACAGCGCGCCTTCATTTCGCACGCAGTCATTTAAATTGGACACAGCAAGATTGGAGCCGTGTACTCTTTTCTGATGAGTCTAAAATTGTGTTACATGGCAATGATGGAAGGAAGAAGGTCTACCGACGTAAGGGAGAGCGTTTCGCACAATGCTGCTTTGAAGAGAGGGTTACTTATGGCGGTGGCTCATGGACTGTCTGGGGCGGTATATCCGCGAGCGGCAAAACTCAACTTGAGGTTGTTACAGGACCACGGCTACCAACATTAAATGCTGAAAGGTACATTCGTGAGTGCTTAGAACCTCACGTGATACCATACGCGGACTATGTGGGCCCAAATTTCCTTTTTATGCATGATAATGCAAGAGCCCATGCGGCCGGCATCGTCAGGGAATATCTTCTGGATGTGAACATCACAGTTATGGACTGGCCAGCCAGAAGCCCAGACATGAACCCTATTGAGCACATGTGGGACGAGCTAAAAAGACGTGTTAGGGCTCGTCAGCCAGTTGCCCAGACGATGCAGGAGTTGAAAACTGCCATAGAAGAGGAATGGGAGATGATCCCTCAAAATTTCATAGAGCGGTTGATAAACTCTATGCCTAATCGTATGAGAGCTGTGGTAGATGCCCATGGAGGCAACACGCGTTATTAAATTAAACCTTTATTTGATAAAACATGTTTTTTATTCAAAAATCAATTGCCTTTAACAAGGCGCATATCCGACTTGTTAGGCGTAGCTCCATATCGTATGGTATTCTGAATTCAAATTTAAAACAATACGATCGAAAAAGATGGTAAAATGTGCCAGGTTCAAAACTGCATAAAAACTTTTTGCTCGACCTAATATAAAATTTTAGCTAGGACCAAACGAAACTGAAAATACAAGGTGGGCCAATAGATGAGTCCAGAAGTGTAGTTACTTTTGAACTACGAGTCCCATGGTACCGACTTCAACAAATTATTAGGTCCTTACATATGAAATTGGCGTTTTTCGTACTGGCCACTTTAATCACGAATTTCTCCTCTTTGGTAAGGAATTCCAAATTCAAATTTGTACAGCTATAGACTCATGTATTTGTGCTTCGATGATCGTCATTCATTTGTTTTTTTTCTTCTGTTTTTTTCTGTTTGCGTCACTCATTTTACAAAATGGAAAACCTTAAATATCGCATTATTTACGAGTACGAGTTCCGCCGTGGCACTAGTGCTGCGGAAACAACTCGAAGGGTGAATGATGTGTATGGCGGTCGTGTTGCAAAAGAAAACACAGTTCGTTTTTGGTTCCAACGTTTTCGTTCTGGAAATTTCGACCTGCAGAACAAGCCCCGTGGACGGCCTGAGACTCAAGTTGATAATGAAGAGTTGAAGGCTATTGTGGAAGCGGATCCATCGCAAACCACGTCCGAGTTAGCTGCAGGCTGCGATGTTAGTGATAAAACTGTTTTAATTCACTTGAAGCAAATTGGGAAGATTAAAAAGCTTGAAAGGTGGGTACCTCACGAATTGACTGAAACAAACCGCCAAACGCGCGTCGACTGCTGCGTTACATTACTAAACCGGCACAATAATGAAGGTATTTTAAACCGAATCATTACCTGTGATGAAAACTGGGTTCTTTACGATAATCGGAAGCGCTCAGCGCAATGGTTAGATCCTGGCCAGCCAGCCAAATCCTGCCCCAAGCGAAAATTAACCCCAAAAAAGTTACTTGTAAGCGTTTGGTGGACTAGTGCCGGTATTGTTCATTACAGTTTTTTCAAATCTGGCCAGACTATTACGGCTGATGTCTATTGTCAGGAATTGCAAACCATGATGGAAAAGCTAGCGGCTAAACAACCTAGGCTGGTCAATCGCTCCACGCCACTGCTGCTTCACGACAACGCTAGACCACACACTGCGCTACAGACGGCTACTAAATTAGAAGAGCTTCAATTGGAAAGTCTAAGACATCCTCCGTACTCCCCGGACCTTGCTCCAACAGATTACCATTTTTTTTCGAAATTTGGATAACTTCTTGCAATGGAAAAAATTCAACTCCGATGGGGCAGTCCAAATCGCCTTCAAAGATTTTATTGATTCCCGTCCGACTGGTTTTTTTAGTAAAGGGATCAATGAACTACCTATGAGATGGCAAAAGTGCATAGAAAATAATGGTTCATACTTTGATTAATTAAATATATTATATTAAAAAATATTCGACTTTTTGTTCCTCCCATACAAAACGCCAATTTCATATGTAAGGACCTAATATTTCACACTTTTGAGTGTTGAAGTCGGTTCCAATTTAAGGTATTTTTTTTTAAATAACACTTTATATTTTACGTTCAGTTTGAGTTCTTAAGAGTACTCCCATTTCAAATTTAGCAGCTCGTTTTCGGTGACTTCAAAAATCACACAAATTACTTGTGGACTAAGTTCATATTGGCGTGCGTTGCAACGAGGCGGAAACGTCAAAATCCTCGTCCAAAATGTGCGAAAGTAAGAGCAACTAATACTTTTCGTTTGGATACGATAAGAATAAAAACAAAGTAAGCAATACGGGTAAATAAATAATCTTACTATTTGTTTTCTCGTAAGGTTTCAAGTGAGTTTATTCCGTAGTTTCAGAGACATTTTTCAATTTATTTCAAAATAAGAAAACCTTTAAAATTTTTAGAAAAAAAACTTAAAACATAATAATTATGAACAATACAATATATTTTTAACAAAACAAGGAGTAATGTAAAAATTTTGCCGTCACTCAGAAAGATTCTTCAACAAAATTACATAAAATAACGATTTCACCATTGTTACCCACTTACGCGGGAGGCGAACCCGCACTTGGGCCATTTTTCTTATACGTTAGAACTTAGACTACAACCGTAGTAAGTTTGACCCCTGTCTGTATAACCATTAATACGATAGAGCAAAAACAAACCCCCTTACTTATAAAAAATCCGCTATGTAGTTGCTAAGTAATGGATAACTAAACAGTGTTTAAGTAATGCTTAAATATTTCTTACTTATAAACGCTACATAGCACCTGTTTAGCTAAGCAATGGATAATGAGGTCGAACGTATTTTAAACTGACAACATTGAACTAAAAGGTATTATGAAAGACCCAAATTGCCAAAAAGTATGTATCTAGTGCTGAAAATCTTAAAATTAAAAAGTAAAAAAAATACTATTCTTTGTAGACCTACTGATTTTTGTACATATGGTAAGGCGTACTGGAGACTTCTGAAGCGAGTTTTTTTTTGCAATATGGTAAATTGTAAGTGCCCCAGTATTCTGTGAATTCGATCCAGCAACCTATTCCATAGCATAATTGGAAATGCATTATGGAATCCCGAATACCGTTATATCCCGCTGGAAGTTATCTTTTTCCATCCCAAACAATACCTAATATGCTCAATTATGTCTACGTTTTTTTCTATGAAGCCAAGATTCCAATCTTCATATATATTTTTTTATCATTCTATAGCGATTCCTTAAATCACAGTAATATTATAAAGGCCGTAATATGTTCTTGTGTTTCGTCTAGTGTGTTAGAGAAATTATTTTGTATGACCCTGAAACTGTGCCCGGTGAATGGCAATAGGGTCGCCACCTATTACATGGGACCAAAACCCAATTGACCGAAACATGGGTGTTTAAACACCTCTGCCTACCCCTTCGGGGAATACAGGCGTGATTATATGTATGTATCTAAAGTTTGTGTTTTTGTCTTCTACGTGTATTCACTCAGTTTTAACGGCTTGAGGGTTTGGATGAAACAACAGAATAGTTAGTTTAGGTTCTCCATACTTTTCATCATCATTGTCTACGCGGGTGAAACCGCGTGGCGCGGTTAGATAATAAGAAAATTACAATGAGTTCCATCACCGGATCGGATCAGATGTTGGGGGTTTAACGAGAAATGATTTTCAGTTAAAACAGTCCGGCGTCTAATTTGGACCAGTTTATTACCATTTGGTGATAAACTCGCGACCTATTAAATGAGATCCTTAATACAAATAAGAATATTTCGACTCCCAAAATATTTTTTTTTGCTGTACTGAATCGACATCTATCCTGAAATTCGCAAATAAGTACTAAATTCTGCTTTTAAATTGAATCTCTAGTTCCTCATCAGTCTCAATCCTCATCCAATAGGAATATACGAGTGTGGCACAATCCTCATATTCTTAATTCAGGAACTGTACCTGCGGTATACTTTTCAATAAGATCACGAAAAGTAAGTAGGTTACGCATAATATTTATTTCATCATCCAACGTATGTTTCTACTTGCTATATTTTTACGATTTATTAACAGAGTATGTCGTGTTTATAGTTTTGTATACCTCCTTGACAATAACCTCAATAGTAACTAAATCAGCTGATCAGAAATATGGGCGCCATCTTGCTACTTAAATATTTAAACAAGGGTCGGACGGTGTTTAAATTGACAGCTGATTTAAGCAGTACTTAGGTACTGCATAAAGTTATGCAGCGTTTATGAGTAAGGAATTTTGCTAATCAGCGGCTAAGTAATGCTTAAAATTTAAGTAGCGTTTATAAGCGTTCATAAACGCTACATAACTTTATCCAGTACCTAAGTACTGCTTAAATCAGCTGTCAATTTAAACACCGTCCCACCCTTGTTTAAATTTTAAGTAACAAGATGGCGCCTAATTTCTGATCAGCTGATTTAGTTACAGACCCACCAACTTATCTGTTCAGGTGGCAGAAAAAAGAACTACAACATTCCTTCAAATTTTGACAGTTTGTAGTTGATTTCCTTGACCAGTAGCGCCCTCGAGTTGTTGGTACTACACAAAGAAAAGTATTATATTTACTTTTTAATTTCAAGATATTTAGCACTAGATACATACTATTTGGCCATTTAGGTCATTCATAATACTTTTTAGTACAATGTTGTCAGTTTAAAATACGTTCGACCTCATTATCCATTGCTTAGCTAAACAGGTGCTATGTAGCGTTTATAAGTAAGAAATATTTAAGCATTACTTAAACCATGTTTAGTTATCCATTACTTAGCAACTACATAGCGATGTTTTTATAAGTAAGGGGGAATATGTTTCAGTTTTAGTTACCCACATACGAATACATCTTGTTTGGAAGTTCCTTCCAGAAGTTTCTTACTTTTGAAGGTTCCAAAGATACAGCCCTTTTAAGATCGGACAGGATGAGAGGACAGTGGAGGCTTAGGCGGGTATTAATAAATGCTTCACAAAGTTGAGTTCGATTTTAAAATGACTTTTGATAGTTGCAGCATCTGTAAAAACAGCAACTTATGATCGTTCTCTCTGAAAATAGGCAATATTTTAACGCGCTGATGCCCTTCATCTAGTATTTTCCCTTACGGTCTAAACAGACGGACTGCATCCCAACTGCAATATTGCAGTTTGCAGTTGGTATACAGTCCGTCTGTATGAGAAGGTGTCATTCTGACTCGGCAACCCAAGGGGTGAATATTGTATGGAGGAATAAAAGCCTATTGTTATAAGTTCTTCTTTTATTTATATATATTTGTTTTGTAAGGCATGACATGTGGTACCTCCATGTCTGGAACAAGGGTATGAAGATGATGATGGTGAGTATGACGCAGGTAATATCACAGTAATAGTAATTAGCAAACCAAAAATTCAAAATATTCCATACCGCATAATTTTTAGGATTCCGTAAGAGCTTTGTGACCGAACAAGCCCGAGGCCCACCTTATGTTAAGTTTTTCTAGAGGACTAACCTCTGCCTATAACAGATGCATTTCGTCAACGACGAATTGCACTGTGCCTGTCACACTGAGACGTACAGTTGTTAGGTCTCATGTGCCTGTAATTTAATGGCTCTCAAGGACTGCTGCCGGAACACACTGTTAGGTGCTTGGCGATAGATTTTCTACTTGACTCCTTTCCACCGTGCGGTGAAGCTCAAGCCCGCGACGGGATTCGAACCATGGACCTGCTGCACGGCAGTCCATAGCCAATGCCACTGAGCCATCACTGCTTCAAGACTTTAACTTAGACTCTCATTAGTAATTGCATCTCAAGAATGAGATTGATCATAAGATGCTGTTTCCACAGATGATCCATACATTAAACGTCATTTTAAGATCGAATTCAACTTTGACATGCATTTATTAATACCAGCCTAAGTCTCTCCGGTCCTGTCGTCCCCGGCACCCTACGGGGATACGGAATAAATAAAATATATTATAATACTCATTGCTAGTCTCTCAGTAATCGATTTTCAAACTCCAAATGTATATTGGTTTATTTTGTCTAGAAAAGCAGCGATTACAATTTCACGTCATGCGTAAGCCTCTGTCACAATGAAACTTATGGTAACATCGCAAGCAACACCGCTAAATTGAAATTGAACGCTATTATACTTAAGTTCAAAGTTACGCTTGTTGTCAAGAACTATCTAGACGCATTAATTATGCTTGTTTGAGCACAATAGCTTAACATTTCAGTCACGAAATGAATAAAACGAAACGATCACGTGATGTTAAGGTACTTAATTTATGGCTGAGAAATGCAAGAAAAATGCTAAGAGAAAACACTTCATGACCTTATAATGACTTAATCTTATTTTTGGTCATATAATGAATGCATCTCAAGGTTTAGATTGTTTTTTTTTTATATGGCACAAGCCCGAGGCCCACCTGATGTTAAGTGGACTAACCTCTGCCTATAACAGATGCATTTCGTCATCGACGTATTGCACTGTGCCCGTCACACTGAGACGTACAGTTGTTAGGTCTCATGTGCCTGTATTTTTTCTGGCTCTCAAGGACTACTGCTGGAGGTTGCTTGTTAGGTGCTTGGTGACAGATTTTCTAGTTGAGGGTGGTCGCTAGCCAGGCGGGCATTCGAAAAATGCCCTTCTACCATGCGGTGGGATTCGAACCATGGACCTGCTGCAGGGCAGTCCATAGCCAATGCCACTGAGCCATCATTGCTTTGATGCTGCTATTGGCAGATGTTCAAACTTTGAGAGGTGACCACATCAGTGAATCGAACCCGGTTCGAATACGTATAGTGGCCATGGGAAATGAAGACCTTGAAACTCAAATATGTAGGTTATAATAGTTAGTTAATATCTTCTAGGTTAGCCTGAACAACATCTTCGACTACATCATTACTTACCATCAGGTGAGATAGTGGTCAAAGGCTAACCTATCAGGCATAAAAAAACTAATAAGTTAACACCCCCATATCTCCACTTTGTTTTTTTTTAATTAACAACCACTAAATGATCAAAAAATATCTCTGTTCAAAATTTGTAATTTGAACAGCAGCAACAGCAACAACTCGATTTTACCGCAACGTCCCCTATAACTGTTAAAGAATACAGTTAGAGCACAAAATGTCGGCAACGAGCATGAAACATACTCGTTGCCAACTGTATTTAACTGTATTCTTTAACAGTCATAGGGGACGGTGCGGTGAAATCGGGGAACGAGAGTTCGATCACCACCCGGACCAAAAAAAAAAAACGCTTTAATATTTTGTAAATGCGATTTTCGCTTATTACGCGATAGTGTTTGTAATTATATTCAGAAATATAATTTTCTTGACCTTTAACCTCATATCAAGTAAGGTCAGATTATTGTGTTCCTTTTTAATATATACCTATCTATATAATTGCAATAACGCATGCTCTGCGGATTACATTACAAAATTACATGTTTTTTTCTACTTCGCTTTTTAATCTGCCTTGCCTTGCCTTTGCCGCGTTTAGAGATGACTTTAAGCTTAATAAATACCTACTCCTTCACTTTGACAGCCAATACGTTAATTACAGCCCGCCATTAACAAGCTCTCGGCGCGTTCCGCACAGACACTTGTTTACCGCTCGCGACGCACAATTTCCTTGCCGGTACGCTGCAAGTTATAAGAGAATATAGATATTTCTAATTTATCATATAATCTCAGGGTTGTTGTTTTTTTATTGGTAATAGGTAAGCCTTTGATCACATTCTCACCTGATGGTAAGTGGTGATGTGTTCGAAGGTGTTAACAGGTTTAACTAAGAATTACTGGCTCTCAAGGACAGCTGCCGGAAACACGGTTAGGTGCTTGGCGACAGATTTTCTTCTTGAGGGTGGTCCTTAGCCAGGCGGGCATTCGCAAAATGTATAGAAATTGCTTTAGTCTATTTTTAACCAACTTCACAAAAAAATTAGGTTTTCAATTCGACTGTATGTTTCCTTTTCAGGGTTCCGTAGCCCTTACAAGGAACCCTTATAGTTTCAACATGTCCGTCTGTCTGTCCGCCTGTCCGAGGTTTTGCTAAGAGACTGTTTGTACTAGAAAGCTGCAATTTTGTAAGAATATGTAAACTTTTCACGCCAACCAAGTGATGAAATAAAAAAAATACGTATTTTATTATAAAGTCACTGGTTCGACCTCAGTTGAAAGACACTGTGGCAATGTGGAACCCACTTTACAAATCTTATATAAATTCAAATTCAAAAAAATTTATTGTCAGACATCATAAAAGGTCCATTAATAATAATAATATATGTACACGATAAACAAAATTACAAATAGCCAAAATTATACCATGTCAAATTAAATTAGGACAAATCAGTACAATTTATTGGTGCACAACATCTTGGTATAAAATTTTAAAAAATTATGACTAACACATGTTATAGTTTCGACAAGAGCATTGCCAGACCTAAAAAGTGAGTCTCTTAATCTGGCAATTTGATGCCGTATCAGTCCATCAAAAGACGGCACGCGATCTTCAGTGAACATCGCAGACGAACTGCAATACCGCGGGAGGCGAAACAAGATGCGACACGAGTCATTATATTGCACTTTGAAAGTGCGGTAACTTTCAACTTTACAGCTAAACCATAAATGTGGCGTACACAGTGCCGTACAATATGTTTTAAATAATTAAATTGTCGCTTCCCGTGAGCATATATTAAATTTTCTTCCTAGCATGTTTGCTCGAACGGCAAGAGATCGTCTCTCTCTGTCAATGTCATGGTCGTCCCTCAGGTCACTGGTGATTATATGACTCAGATATATGAAGGCAGTAACATATCTCAGAGTATTTCCGTCAAAGTAATGTGGTAGGGGAGTATTAATGATATTAAAATAATTCAAAAGAAATTCTTACGCTGATTCGCTGTTTTTATTCTATAAAAGTCACAAAGGAATATTCGAATTACAATTGAAATAACAACTTGGTAGCAATCGTACTCTTGTATTTTAACCTTTGACAGGAAGAATGTGGAAGAGATAAAAAAGAAAAACAAAATCGTTCCATATTATGATAACGGGCTACTACGGAACCCTTATTTGTATGTTTGTTACACAAAGACTCCGCTAATTATGAACTGATTTTTATGATTATTTTTTCGTTTGGAAAGAAATAAAAATAAAAGGTAAAGTAGCTTTTCAGTATAGTCAACAAAGTAACTGAAAAATGTATTTGCATACCTGCATGATTTAGTGGTAATTGCAACCCTTGTCGATAGTGAATACTGAACAGTATTTAAAGCAAGCAAATCTTAGAAGCAGTACGTATAATTATATAGAGTGAAAAAGTCTTCGTAAGAATGAAGTTAGTTCAGAATTTGTATATTTTCACAACCATTCACAACCAGCGAAAGTTATTTCCTTCTTTCGTATGCACTCAGTAATAGTGATTATTTACTCCATTTCATAACTGTTTCTCATAACATAACCGAAATAAAATAGTAACAAATTATCAAGAACGAAATATACATTCCTTTTCATAACCAACTAAAAAATAACCACCATAAATTATGCTGAATAACCTACTCGTTGTACGAATGTTTATGCGCACAAATAAAAAAGTGCTTATAAAATAAAAACTAAAATAATTTTATGATACAAAAACTAAACTTTATGAGCACAAAGTTTGTCGCAGTTTGTGTTACGGATTTTGCCAGTATTTTACCTTTCTCATCACGGTTGGATTATTCAACGGGAAAGTTTCAAAAAGTATACGTCAAACGGAGTTAGGTATGAGTATTTTGCTGCTATTGTGCCTATCTCAAAGTTAGCATAATTTTAGAAATGTGTCAAAGTCGTTTTTCATCAAGAGGAGGAGGGTCAAAATATCCATTAGGTAATTTTATACTCGGGCAGTACACAGGTAAGAGTTTTGTTTTGTTGACTTAGCTTCTTTATTTAATAAACTTTCGGGAACAAAGTTTGCCTATATTATACTTTTTTTTTTTTTTTTTTATGCCCTTTTCGTTAGCCTAGACACACCGTTAGGTGCTTGGCGACAGATTTTCTACTTAAGGGTGGTAGCTAGCCAGGCGGAAACGCTCAGTAGTAATGTCACTAGCGGTCACCCATCCAATTCATGACCGCGCGCGACGTTGCTTAACTTTGCTGATCGGTTGAGAACAGCTAAGTAAACTTCGCTACGAGCGCTTCAAACTTTACACAAATCAAGGTCGGTATAGCAATATTTTTTAAGTGAACGGGCGATGCTCTATACTCAAGTGTTCCCCTATTTTAATATTTGCAATAACGCATGCTCTGTGGATTACATTACAAAATTACGAGAGGAAAAATTGTAGTCATGTGCGGGATTCACCCCTATAGCCAGCATGCTCTGACCGTTTAAGCTAACATGACATGTGACTCATAACTCAAATTTGTCCTCTAGTTCGTTAACCATCGTATGAAGATGGAGCGACACCTATAGTACTACGAATAAGCATAATTTTGCAATTTGCTTTAACGCAACCCTATATTTTTTACCGACTTGAAAAAAAGGAGGAGGTACTCAATTCGTCTGTTTTTTAATTTTGTTACCTAAGAACTTTTGATTGGGTAAACTGATTTTAATGTTTTTTTTTATTTGGAAGCAAATGCTTGCCGTGTAGTCCCATTTAAATTTCATATTAAAGTTTTTTTTTCTGTTTTTGCAATAACGCTTGCTCTGCAGATTAAATTACAAATAGAGTTATGAGTCATCATATATCATGTTAGCTCAAACGGTCAGAGTCCTGGCTACAGGAAAGCGTGTGCGCGGGTTCAAATCCCGCACATGACTGTAATTGTTAATCTCGTCATTGTGTAATTTCTCTATTTTTCCTAGATAATGCATCTAGGGCAATCTCTACAGACACGCTCCTGTCATTTCCCTTTTCAGCAACTAATTATTACTAAAGAAAATATGATCCTGAAACCCACAAAATTACGCGTCCTACCCCCATAATCAGCAGATCACCGCCAAAATTTCAAAAGTTTTTAATTTAAGAAAATGCCTAGATATACTCTCCCTTAAAAATTTTATGGCATAAAAAATTGGTTTGGAGAAAACGAGACTACGAAACGTCGGTTTCGTGAATTTTCTTCGCACGCATCGTTCCCTTCTAATAAGTGCGCGAACAAACCAGAAAGTGTAATGTAAACTTCACTTCTTTTGTTACTTGACCTGACTTTTATTCAGGGTTTCACAGGGAACCTCAGTCTCAGATGATATTATGTGATAATGTGGTTGAAGATGGTTCACATGCTTATGCAATAACGGATACTGTGTCTCAAGGATAGCTACTGGAACAGATAGTTAGGTTCTTGGCAATAATTTAGTCTGACCAGGCGGGCATTCCCTAAAAGCCCTTCCACCGTGCGATGAAGACGGCGAAATTCAAGCTGCAGCATGATATGAGTTTTCTGCGTGGCAGCTCTTAGTCAATGCTACGGAACTGTCACTGCTTAATATTCACATACAATTTTTTTTTTCTTGATAGGCTACGCAAGAATCTGTGGGTATACTAAGAGATTTGTTACTAATACGACACGAGGACCTTCGTCTGTCTAAACCTTTTTTTATAAGTTATTGGTTTTATCGTCAACTGTTTAAAAAACCGACAAGCCAGTTGGTTGTGTGACTTGTATATCCAATATCTAACGGTTTTCAAAATTAGTTGTCGTTTACTTGTTGCATTTTAAATTTTATTATTCTTTATACATACAGGAAAGAATTTCAAATTCGTATAAACACATGCGCATCATAAATAATGATAAAAATTTAATTTCATTCATAAATGGACGCTATCGGCTCCGTGTGACACGACACGCACAGGACAGGACATCAAACAGAAAAAAAAGTTTATTATTACCTATCTCTATAAAAATAAAACCAACGAAGCGCCAGTCAGACTTGAACATCAAGGGTTCCGTACTACGTATTGTGCGTACCAAAGCACATTTACAAATAAAAAGTTTTTAATCGGAATCCTTACCGGGTGTCCGAATTGAATTGAGCCAGTTTTATTATATATTGTTTTTATGTAAGAATTAGTACATACTGGAGTACTTTGATCATGCCAGTTTTGTCCTACCTTTGCGTAAGTATTATATACAAATACTAAAGAAGAGCGCATATATATATAAAAACAATACTTAATTCGTTATTTTATGAGTATATTTATTACTGATAGGTTACCTGTGCCTTTGACCACAATTTCACCTCATGGTAAGTGATGATAGGGTCGAAGGTATTAACAGGCTTTACCTAGAATTACTGGCTCTCAAGGACGGCTGACGGCACCCACCGTTAGGTGCTTGGCGACAGATTTCCTACGTAGTTGGTCACTAGCCAGGCGGGCATTTGCAAAATTCCCTTCTACCACGCGGTGAAGCTCAAGCCCGCGGCAGGATTCGAACCATGGGCCTGCTGCGTGGCAGTCCAAAGCCAGTGCCACTGAGCCATCACTGCTTCAAATTGGTGAGGCGATTCACCATAATTACACACATTCTGTAAAGTTTAATCGGATAAAAGATAAAAGTCGGGAGGACAGATTAGGCTTAGTACTAGGGTCGCGTTTTTTGATGATGAAGAGGAAGTGTCCAAACAGTGTCCGTTGTGCCAGCCTATGTAGCGGAGACCAAGTCGATTGTCATCTATCAGCCACAGCTCCAAACTACAGACAGCTACAAAATATCCAGGGTTCGAACTGAGTACCTCCAGATTCCGAAACGGTGAATGTACAGTGTACACACACCAACGAGGCCTTAATGCTTAAATAGTATAAACAAGTTTCTAGCTAAAAGTTCCTTACTAAAGATTAACCAAAAAGTTTTCATCTCACACCACACACCAATGACTCGCTAGGTTTCAGCCTCAATTGACTAATCCCGGGACTTGGGCGGTTCCCTCTATTCATCATATCTGTCGGCGGATTACGGTTGATACACTGCGTGTTGGCACCTAGGTTATTATTATGACCTTACTGTGCGGCTATGTTCTTACAAGATTATATGGTTTTATCTAGAAGTCATCATATGAGTAGTTTCTATATAAAATGCCAAATTTTTACTTCGTCATCAATAGCTATATCGGCTACCGTTGAACAAAGGCTTCCGTTACTGTCGCTGCTGCCCATTGTATATGTGAAAGACAGATCTTGGCATTAGGTACTATAATTTTGTTTTTTTTTATTAAACTATTCATTGTACAATTATTTATCTCTCCTATTAAATGCGTAAAGTGTCATTAACCCCTATGTCACCAAAATCGCAATGGAAAGTACACTTTTACCCACAGCAACCCATTTAAAAGATTTTATGAGACTTGATTATAATAATAAATAGATTCAGGCGTTACTTTGCGGAAATCCATATTTAATAATAACACATATTTTTACGCGCACGATCGAGAATGAGCGGCCGGCGGCTCATTCTCGATCGTGCGCTCGTAGAGTCAAGACCTCTTGAGGATGCTTCGTGTAGAAGCGAAACGCGTCGAAAATTCTTCCTGTTAGGCTGCGTGGCGTTTGTGACGTCACGTCGGCTTAACAGGAAAATTAGGCGGAATTGTCACTAGATATATTTTTGTATTTTTTAACTGTTTTATAAAAATATTAATTTGATGTTTTCATAAAATATTTTAAAAATATTTGTTATTATTGATAATAATGTTATTAACAGAACTACAACTGAAACCATGCATGAGAGACAGGCGTCATGTATGATAAAATATACTTCTACAAGTTAAAAATGTATGTGTAAAAAACCCCAGGATACCGTTGTATTATATGTACATGAATATAATATATACATATATACGGAAATCTACTGTTACTGGATCAAGTCCCGCAGGTGTTTCTTAACGCCCAAGATTCCGATTAAAGTTGGAACTTACCATTTCCATTAGAAAATTTTATGTTTTTGCTTAGCATGCTATAATGCTTTTTAAATAATACTATGAAATATTTAAACAAGCGGTGCACAACAAAAATGTGCATACTTCGGTGTTCAGCGGGTGTTGACAAAATCATAATGAGTACATAAGAGGGAGTTTCATAGTTATTAAAAGTTATTATCGATAAGGTCGAAAACTAGGGTTTGCGATGGTACGGTCACATCCGAAGCAGATCTGGAGACTTCTGTTATCTATGGCCCAGGCGATCTTATGGCAACTTGCCAACGATGAAATGTAGCCGTGGAAAAACCACCCGCCAACTATGCTGACGTCACGGTCTAAAAAGCTTAACTTGACACTGACGTAACCAAAATCATATTTTTTTTCTTTATACTGTAGAGCATTAAAATGCCTTTTCTGTCATACAACGTCAAACCTTTTGAAGCAGCGATGGCTCAGTGGCATTGGCTATGGACTGCCGCGCAGCAGGTCCATGGTTCGAATCCCGCCGCGGGCTTGAGCTTCACCACATGGTGGAAGTGCTTTTTGCGAATGCCCGCCTGGCTAGCGAACACCCTCAAGCAGAAAATCTGTCGCCAAGCACCTAATAGTGTGTTCCGGCAGCAGCAGCCAGTGAAATTACAGGCACATGAGACTTAACAACTATGTATCAAGGTGACGGGCGCAGTGCAATTCGTGACTTGTGACGAAATGCATCTGTTATAGGCAGAGCTTAACATCACAATAACATTGATTCGATTAAATTTTTTTTAATGTGAAAGCAGCTGTAATGTGGCCATAATTGTTTTAATACGATTGACCTATACCGCCAACAGCAACTGTTTCTTTTTTTTGGTTACTATATGTATGTCAAAGCATGCATAGTTTTTTCATACTACCCGCAACGAGCAGTGATTGATGCTTCGCTTCGCCGCGGCGAACCAGTCTATAGAGTCGACGCTGGACCGCGCCCCGCGCCATACACTACGACGGTGACGCATTCATAATTTAAATACGTACAAAAATTGACGTTTAACCGCACCGTGTTATCTATAATAGAAGTGCATCATCATATGTTCTTTGAATAACTGTTAAGCTACGTGAGATTTTGTGACGTGCGTGAAAGGTGACAGCACCGCGGCCTTCGCAAAGGAGAGTCTGACTACTGGAGATGGTGGAAAAAGCTATGGTATGTATACATACATTTTAGTATAGCCTCAATAAAGGACCTCCTTTGTGTTTGGGAAACTCTTTTGTATAAGACCCCTACTCAAGGCTTTAATTAAGTACTATAAACGACTATCTAATCGGCCCCTACCCCGCGCGGTGGGAATTCCTTATTTTTGAGGACAATTCCTTTTACTAAAAAAACCCAATAGTTACAGTATTCTTAATTTTGTTTTCTATTTTTCCCGTTGCTGACTGCCTCATTTTAGATTTCTAATAAGTCAATAAAATGGCAAATTTAAAATATTGCAACATTGTTGATTGATCTATGGTGACGAAGGCCTATCATATTTGGTTCGTTACAGTCATTAAAATTATCGTCACATATTAATAATAAGTACCTTAATTTTGTGAAGCACTTTGAAAGCTAGAGGGCTCTCCGGCATTGCGGTTTTACTTTTTAATTTTTTAAAGGATTGACGCTGTTCGTAATTTGGTGCCCTTTTGATGTAAGTGCAGTATTCGTATTTGACAGAATAACGGGTGGTTAAATTGTAAGGGCCGATGTTGAATATGAACCACACCTAAACGCCAAGTTTTTTTCCGAATTTTATTTGACATTTCTCTATTTCAGACTTACTCAATTTGAACCATGGAGAGATACACAATCCAACAACGTGTTAAAGTTATCCAGACTTATTATGAAAATGGGCGTTCAAATCAAAATGCATATCGTGCACTTATCGTGAGATGATAACGAAATTTTTATGGCCCGAATTGGAAGATATGGATGTGGACAATATGTGGTTTCAGCAGGACGGTGCCACTTGCCACACAGCTAACGAAACAATGGCTCTTTTGCGCAACAAATTCAATGGCCGTGTTATCTCACGTAATGGCGATGTCAATTGGCCGCCAAGATCATGTGATTTGACACCGTTGGACTTTTTTCTTTGGGGTTATTTGAAAGAAAAGGTGTACGTCGATAAGCCAGCAACAATTCAAGAGCTAAAGGATGAGATAATTCGGCACATTAACGGCATAGAACCTCCATTATGCCTCAGGGTCATCGAAAATTTGGACCATCGGATGGAGGTGTGCCGCCGTGGTCGCGGCGCCCATTTGACCGATATTTTATTCCATACATAATTGAGTAATACCAATATATCATAATAAAATAAAATTACAATAATTTCCTACATAGTTTGTGTTTTATTCAAAATCAACATCGGCCCTTGAAATTTAACCACCCTTTAGAAGTCTTAAAATCTTGTTCATATTGTATGTTAAAAAATATTTTTTCTTCCAAACCCATTGAAAGAGCTATCAAAATGAGGGGCTTTAAAAATGATTACATACATCTATATAAATAGCAGTTTTAATTTTAATAGAACGATAAAACGTTTAACAAAAATAAATAACGTATCCTCTCGTAATTTTTTAATTTTAGTTTGTCTTTTTCATGTAAATTTATACGTGTATGTTATTTATGTTTTCTGTAAATCTAATCAAGTATAATATACCTACCGCAATTTTGATAGGAATCAAAGAACTATGAAGTGATGGCTCTGTGGCATTGGCTATGGACTGCTGTGCAGCAGGTCCATGGTTCCAATCCCGACGCGGGCTTGAGCTTCACAGCATGGTGGAAGGGCATTTTGCAAATGCCCGCCTGGCTAACGACCACCCTCAAATAGAAAATCTGTCGCCAAACACCTAACAGTGTGTTACGGCGACAGTCCTTGAGAGCCATTAAAATTACAGAAACATGCATGAGACCTAACAGCTGTACGTCTCACTGCAATGTGACAGGCGCAGTGCAATTCGTCGTTGACGAAATGCATATGTTATAGGCAGAGGTTAGTCCACTTAACATCAGGTGGGCCTCGGGTTTGTTCCGTCAAAATAAAAAAAAAAAGCACCATATATTTTTGTTTTTTTTTTGAAAGTGGTTTAACCAACAATACCTGAACGCAGCTCAACCTTGATCCTACCAGCTCCATTTTATTGATTATTTGCAAATACTACTGCATAATAGTATCGTTTTATTCTTCTGGAGTTTCTATACCTAGGTGTTCTTTTCGTTTCTGTAAGCAATCAGAAATATCAATTATTACTTAAGTATTTTCCTATACATATACATACTCGTATAACATATTTAAGCAATATGTGAATAAGAAATTTCTTCAGAGTATGTATTCTATTTCCACTTTTTATCACCATATCAACCGGAACATCCACCGTTGAACAAGCTCTCCGCCGTTATGGGGATTTGGCTAAATCCCCACGCTTGGCAATCCTCTTGTGGATCGCAGTAAAAGTTTTCAGTTCTTCAGAAGGCGCTGCTTCCTACCTTCTGGTTCTTAATCGATCAGCTAAGTTAAACAACGTCCGTCGCAGTCAGGAGTTGGATGGGTGACCGCTACTGACATTACTACGGAGCGCTTCCGTGATTCGGAGAGCACATTAAGCCATTGATCCCGGTTGTTGTCTAACGATGACAGTCGTTATAGCATAGTGGTAGGACATTTTGCGAATGCTCGCCTGGCTAGCTACTACCCTCAAGTAGAAAATCTATCACCAAGCACCTAACAGTGAGTTCCGGCAGCTGTCCTTGAGAGCCAGTAATTATAGGCTAGCCTGAACAACATCTTCGACCACATCATCGCTTACCATCAGGCAAGATAGTTGTCGAAGGCTAGCCTACCATACATAAAAAAAGGCGGAAAGTACCTTTTACTTAGTTCTGAAACAGGTATACCTGAATTGGTTTACTATGTCTTAATAGTTTAAAAACGAAAGCGGACAGAAATTCTGTAAAATATTTAGATTTCTAGCTACCTTTGATACTAATTATAGCTACTCATAATGAGTAAAGGAAAACAGATGATTAACCGTAAACTTGCTTGGTATTAACAATAATGATTATATAAATTATAACTATGATTCACTCTTTAACTCAGGTTGGCAGAGCATGTTCCAGCCCGAGGGACGAAAAAACAACGACTGGCGGGGTTTAATATTCAATTGCGACCGTGAACATAGATAATCCCAAAAAATTAGTTCAAGCTAATCTGATTTGGAAATAGATGGTACTCCTCTGAATTTAAAATTTGAGGCATTCCTTTTTGAGAAAAGCATTATACAAGCCTCAACCAGTAAAAAAGTCATCCTGACCTCGTATATAACCGGAACTCATCTGCGGTTCGATGCGGTTAACTCATACTTGGCCAGGAAGACTTACTTACTGGATTCTGCAGTAATGTACTAATAAATAACCAAATACCAGCAACTGTAAAGGAAAATCTAATGACTTATGTTTTCGTACGAAATACCTACTACCTATTTAAAGTTAGTCAAAGTGAAATTGCGGAAACGGACACGAAATAACATGCAGAAAGTTACTAAGATTCTATGATAAAACATTAACGATTCTGCTAGTACAGTTCACTATTTACACGGTACATTAAAAAAATTACTAAGCGCAAAATTATCTATGATATATCTCTTTCAAGATTATGTTTGCCTAGTATATTTTATTTACATTTATACTTCCATATTTTGCTATTCCAAATGTTATGCGTTCGTTTTGTACCGTAATACCTCCTAATAAGTCCAAAGAGATGTAAGCGCAAAATATCGCTATTACATTACGTACCACTTTCACAATTATGCTCCCCTAGTACTATTTATTTGAATAGATTTCCACAAATTGCTTTTTAATTAGATTATCAGTTCAGTTTAGTAACTTAGTATTTTTGGTCGACGATGATAAAACAATGAACATTTTCCTTATCTCATAATATGGCGTCCAAAATCCGCCAGTTTTTTTATATATACATTTATGTATCTAGTGTCATTTGCGCTATCGAGACGAATCTAACGATATCTCTTACATTAAATCGGTTAAACCGTTTAGAAGTTATGGTGGAATAAAGAAACTCAGAAATAAACATAACTCTCCTTTTTTGTGCAGTCGTGTAAAAAAAGGAATTTAGGCGGCTGAAATAGCTCAATTTCGCTTAGTTAACTAACCCAAACACGAAGCGTATAGGATAGGCAATAATACTAACTCGACTTTATTCGGTCCTGGTAGTTACTCGTACCCATAACATGAACGGTTCATGTTCGCTTCGTTAGCGAAACGTTAACGCATCACGATTAGTTTGCTTATTAGGTGCGGGGATTATACAAAGGTGAATACAGTATACGCATTTCGAACGTGAATCGTGAATGATAAGCTCCCTCATAGCTTCATACGAGTAAATCCTGAGAGACTCTTGGTCTATGACGATTGATAATTACTGAATTTTAGTATCTACTGCTGTAGGTTCTCGTGTTAAATCGTTCCCATTTTGGTTATTAGAATTTCCAGTCATAGTTAGAAAATCAATTGAGTGCATGACGTGTCCACCAGCTGTCCATTAGTTTCAGTCAAAATTAAGGATTGACTTCAAAACGTGATCAGTATTCGTGGGTATAAAAAAGGAGAAGTATGGTACAAGGTTGTATTATTATTTAAGGCCCTGGTAAATTATTATTTAAGGTCTATATAGCAATTTCCATACAAACGCATAGATTTAAGACTGTATATAAAATACTAGCGGCCCGTCCCGGCTTCGCACGGGTGGACATATTTTTTTTAACATTTTGGCATAAACATACAGTAAATGCAGGGCATACCTAAATAATAATGTATTTAGCAATAGTGTATCGCTGGCTCCCTATGGGTATGGGACTTGATGATTGAAAACAAAATGATAACAAAATAAATGATATCAACGGGTAATTTTTATAAACATTTCAAATTGAAAAACCAGTCCAGTTTGTTGGAAAAGCCGAGAGATAGCGTTGATTTTAGCCAAAAGAGACTACGTTTCTAGAGATTTCTTCGTAAGAACATCACAATTCACAAGACTATTGTTACTTTTTGTATTTTGCCCTATGAAGTTTTAGTACCTGCTTGAGTGTAGTTGACTTAAAAATATGTTGTGCTTACCCAAGTTAACGTAAGACCTTTAAGGATAACGACCATAAGTAATAAGACCATAAGTTTTAGGCTCGGCAATTAAATTAATTAAGCCTTTCTATTCATAATCCTGACGACTGTTTAAAATTGCTTAAGTAAACGCACACACTATAGATAAATGAAGACATTGCATAGTTCTATTCATAGTTTTATTCATAATCTATGAGTGTTTATTATAAACGTTCTGTAAAATGGCAACTAGTCAAAACCTTTATTTCACCTGATGGTAAGAGATGATGCAGTTGAAGATGTCAGGCTTGCCTAGAATTACTAACTCCCAAGCACAGCTGCCGGAACACACAGTTAAGTAATTGGCAATAGATTTTATATTTAAGGGTAGCAGCTAGCCAAGCGTGCATTCACAAAATTACCTATCACCATGTTATAACAACTGCCATCTTTAGACATCGACAGGGACAAATGGCCTCATAAATGTGCCCACTGAAGCACGGAAGCGCTCAATAAATAAATGCCTTAAACGGTCACCCATCCAGATATGGCCGCAGCGTTGACCGGTTAAGAAACGACCGAGCACTGCGATGTTTGAAAGTGATGTAAATACATTTCAATACTGGAAAAATTATTTATTAGTTATACCTTAAACAGACAAAACATAATAATTACGGAGGTAAAGTATAATAAATAACTTTGAAGCTTCGGAATTTCGAGGCGCTAGTCAACGACAAATAGTGCAAATCCCAAACGATTTCAGGCAGCTGCAAACCACTGCATGCTATCATGAATTTATAATATCAAATCATTCATCCCAAATTCAATTCGAAATTCTATTTAATCTTCTAGATTAAAATTTATAATAAGATATGTATGTTTCGTAAGAATTTGAAAGAGATCGGTAATAGTTTGTAATGCCAACAAAAACATTTCACAAGCCTTAGCTTGGGATAAACTGTTCGTAATATAAAAATCACTGTAATTCACATGTCTAAAAGATTTACTTCGTCTTTTAAGTTTAAGTATTCTTTTAACTTTGTTTTTTTAAAAGAATTGATAGCCTAGCGGTTTTAGCTATGGACTCGGTGCCGCTGGTCCATGGTTCGATCCCCAACCCCGGGTTAATCTTCAACGCATGGTGCAAGGGCATTTTGCAAATGCCCGCCTGGCTGGCTACCGCCTTCAAGTAGAAAATCTGTCGCCAAGCACCTAACAGTGTGTTCTGACAGCAGTCCTTGAGAGCCAGTAAAATTACAGGCACATGATGAGTCTTAACGACTGTATGTCTCAGGGTGACGGGCGCAGTCATTTCGTCACAAGTGACAAACTGCATATGTTATAGGGAGGATACCGCTTAACAGGTTGGCTTCGTGCTTCCGTCCGTTCCGTTACAATTACTATAAAAAAAACTTTCAAAAAAATTCTTCTCCTGTTGACATCCCCCAAAACTCGGTAAGCACCACATGTATGTTCCTTACACCCTGTTGTTCCTAACCTCGCTTCTCTCATATTTTGCAAAAATGTGAAGGACATTCAGGCGTGCCATTCAAAACTATTTGGCTTTTCTCTACTTATTTATGAGTCCGCATTAGATAAATCTCAATACTCTTCTTGTACCCACCTGATATGGTTTTCATCTCTCTACATGACATGCTTTCGACCCTAATGTCTCTTTAAATTCTTTTATATTTTTTAGCTCAATAAAGCTACTTCTGAAATAACAGTTTCTTATCCTGCCATATGGAACTTTTTTGCCCAATATTCCCGAATATTAAAAAAGTATCATCATGTCAGAAAAATGTGCAGTGGCAGGTTTGTTGTGATCTACTCTTGCTACACGAAGATATGCTGTCTCAAGCGGGCAAGCTTTATCAGTGTCAAGTGCAATTATTTATATCCGTGCCGTCATGTGCTGAATTCAATAGCATTTCGTAAGTGTTGTTGTAAGGGATAATAGTTATATGTGTTACAAGGGGATAAAGTATATGTAGTTTGATCCTCGAAGACGTTATTTTGAATTCAGAGCGAAGTTACCTTCTTTCTATGCCGCCTGAGGACAAGATATCGTGACTCAGATTGACACTTGAATTAGAAAAAGAAAACAGTCGTCAGAGTGCGCGTAGGACTCGAGGTTTCCGTATCAACACAAAATGTAACAAAAAATCGTTTTTGTTTTCATATAGTTCGAGATCCTTAGCGAGAGTTCGAACCGTATTTGGCCGGTTTTTTTATGAATTGTTAACGAACGTTACGTATTTGACTATAATTCAATCAAGTTTGTCACTTGTATGTAGGTATTACCGCTTTACGATAGAGCATAAACATAAAACTTAAAAAGATACACGTTTTTTGTATGGTATAGATATAGATTCCGTTTTATTATATATTGAGATATAGATTCCGTTTTATTCTTAACTTTTTGCTATTATTACCATTTGTTGGGCAAACCACAGTACCAACATATATATTCTGTAAAAAAAGCTACCTATTACGGTTCCAAAGATACGGCCTTTAAAGGTCGAACGGACGGACACGGACGGACAGACGGACAGAGAGCAAAGTAATCGGTAGGTTTTTTAGAACGGAAGTCAAGCACTCGAAGTTACAGTACCCATAAATATTCTAACCTATTAGAAGCTCAAATTATTATCTGTGCTCGAACGTGGACCAATCAGAATAAAGAAAGCTGGGAGTTTGTCCCATGAAAACATATTTGAATTTTGTGCCCGCTGTCGTTTATTTTAGCAAAAATGTGATAATAGTACTATGATACAATTATGGAATGTTGACCATTACACACGAGGCGATTCACCGCGCGAGCCGAGTATGTAATGATCAACATCCCACACGCGTGTCATTCAATTCAACACACTAGCAAGAAATAAATACGAACATTTCGATAAGAAAATATTTATATAAAAATCACGCACTGAGTAAAAATGGCCCTGACAAAAACACCGAACAACTTTGATTTTTATTAACTGAATATCTGAAATTATCCTTAGTTCAAAAATGTTTTCATACATAATAATATGTAAGTAATAATATGTTATGCCAACCCCAATTGTCACGGAACAGCGGCAGGAAGGAACAAGACATTACACTAACAATTTATGAACATATTGCTTTTGTGTTCTGATTAGTTCGCCTACTGAATACATATTAGTTCTAAGAAATTGGGTTAGTGGCGACATTAACATAGAATTCCTAATAGTATAAATAAGTTCTTGTACCGCCTTTAAATTTCAACGTTTTTTGGAACAAATGCAATCAAATTAATTCTAAACAGTCATTCTGCATTAATACCATTACCGCGACACGGAAATATACACGGATGGAATCAAATTATCATTTGTCGCATGCCGCGCTCTTTGGATTAACCTGATTTGGAACCAATATTTGTCGAATATTGGTCTGTTTAATAGTTAAAGCAAATGGCTGTTCAATTTGCCGTCAAACGCGTAGGCCTTTGGATTTAATATTATACACATCATAGGTATACTCATACTAGTAGATTGCCTTATCATGATCGTAGATAGAGGGATGTTTCATATTCAAATTAATTTCCAAGCAACTCTCCTTGTAAACTGTAGCTATTTGCAGACGTAGATTATGGATAGTGAATATATTGTAAATTAACGTAGCATATACGTAAATGCAAGTTGCAAGTTACCGAAGTTTGAAGTGCTCGTAGCGAAGTTCTTAACTGATCAGCAAAGTTAAACAACGTCCGCTGCGGTTATGAGTTGGATGGGTGACCGCTAGTGACATTACTACTGAGCGTTTCCGTGCTTCGGGGGGCACGTTTAGCTGTCGGTCCCGGTTGTCGTCTTAGGATGGCAGTCGTTATAGCATGGTGGCATTTTGCGAATGCCCGCCTGGCTAGCTACCATCCTCAAGTAGAAAATCAGTTGCCAAGCACCTAACGGTGTGTTCGGGAAGCTGTCCAGTAATTCTAGGTTAGCCTGGACAACATCATCGACCACATCATCACTACCATCTGGTGATATAGTGGTCAAAGGCTAACCTTTAATGTATGAAAAAAAAGTTTTGTAACAGCAGAAAAGTATGCTGGAATGTGTACTTACACCTATAGGCCTGTTTGCACATACAATACAAAAAATATATTGTCTTGATTACATTTTTTAATGATTTATTTCGGAAACCTATTTATTTAAAATTTTCTCTATAGAATATAACTGCGAAGTTGACTCTGATTTACGCTTTTAAAGAAAATATTTTAATTATTGTGTATATATTAAACAATACAATACCAAAATCTTATGAAGAAGAACAAATTACACAAATTTTTATTTATTTATGTTACTATTTTTGTGATACTAAGCTTTTTTCGTTTTTCACCTATGATGATCGCGATTTCACTATCAATGCCTCTCTTTCAATCCTAGACAATTCAAAAGTGATGGAATATTATCATAAGTCAGCGTTTTTTCTACGACTAGAAAAAAAGCGCAACAAGCGCTTCCGTAAACATGGCTACAGCTGATAAGAGACATAGATCTAAAAATCATGACTGCAGATTTGCTATACCCAAAAAATAAACTCCATTTTCATGTAAATCAGAAGAAAACAAAGACACTTGAAAAGTTTTCAAAACAACAACCGGTTTAGCATCCCGAACGAGTTACAAGGCCATGTCAAGGTTCCATTGTGAGCCAAGGGCAACCGAGGCCGCGATGAGGGCCCTCCAGCTCCGACATGTGACGAGTTATGTCCCAGCCTCTTGGACTAATTCCGGACTAGTTGACTATGCCTTGCGTTCAAATAAGGCCGTACTTTTGAAGAGGATGGCCACAGCTGCGGAAAATTTGTTTTTGAATCGAAATTCTTTTTATGCCAGTAAAAGGTTTACGATATGCTCCCGGTATAAAACCTGTTGATGAGATAATCGCTATCATCGATTTTATTCGCTCTTCACATCTAATTTTAAGTTATTGCACTTGGGGTGCTAGGCTAGAATGTTATCTCATAGCGAGGGTGTCGTAAGAGATGACTAAGGATAAAATATGTTTAGTGAATTATATATTCATTTCCCTATTTTTAGTGAATTATATATTCATTTCATTTCAAATACCGGAAGGTGGGCAGCAGCGCCTTCTGAGGAACTGATATCTAACACTGCGATCTCCGAGACGCCATCTGAGCGTGGGGATTATAGCAAACTTCCCCTTAATGGGGCTTGGCTATACCCAACAGTAGATAATCCGACTGCTACAGTACAGTACATACTTTATTTGTTGTATTTGTAGCTAGGAGGCAACATAATCAAATAGGTAAAACTGTTTAGGAAATAAACCAAAACATGAATTAAATAGAGTTCAATCTTAATGCGCGCTGCCCATGGCGGCTACGACCTTTTGTTTGTCCGAAATGCGTGAATATTAGAGAAAGTAACACTCTTCAAAAGGACGCGATTATCGGATTTCAAAATTTTCATCGGGGATTACTTAACGATATAATTAGTCACATTTTAGTGAAAATTAAATGTGGGAATGCGTTATCATTGCAGAATTTTTTGAACACAAACATTGTTGGGAACAAATGATAAAATATAATATTTGGTCTTATGATATTAAGCTTGATATTGTATAAAAATACACATGGTCTGATACAAATGGATAGGACTGTTTTGGATACAAATACATAAAATTACTTGTACCTACTTTACTCAAATAGCCGTAGACAATGACACCTTACGTGCAAAATACTTCTTTTCGGACGTCCATTATCATAATTCTTCATAATGATATTTTCAACACACTTGCTCGTAAAGACTCTACTAAAACGTAATCGTCATCTTTATAAAAATGTGCTTTTTTCCTGAAACATACTTTTTACTTTTCAGTTAAGTTTAATAAGCTATGAGCACACGTTGGACGTTGTTGTTTTTTTATTCATTTTCCTTAGAAAAACAAACCAAGGAGTTTTTCACCTTCGCAGATAAAGATATGATTAGCCTCTTTACTATTAGCGGTAAAGTGCGATAAGAGAACAAAGGTACTGATATTTATTTCTTTTTTTATAAAATCTGTGCGTGCATTTGTAATTCTAAGGATTCCAAATGAAGAATTAACACACTAATGTATTGCATATAGTCGTATGACACTTGTGCTATATTAAATTATTCCAATTTAGGCTTGTTCTATCGAAGGCTTGGGCATATAAGCGTTGTAATCCCTCGCTTACGGCTCGGGTTTACAATATCGTAGCCTCGTTAGCTCTGCACTCGTGTGCACAATTTTAATTACTTTTATTTGCATTATAATTTGTTTTAACAATAAATAATTATGTACCTATTTTTCTAAGGTATATTTTTAGTAGTGCTAGGTTTACTTTTGACAACAATCTCACTTTATGGTAACTGATAATGTGACCGAAGGTAATAGCTAACCTGGCACTAGAAGTGCCGCTAGCATGCTGCCACTGGCCGATATCGCAGTGCAGAATCAACACGTCGTTTGTAGAAAATAAAATGTTAACGCATAAAAACCTAGCATAACTTCATAGTCTTGAGGTGAGATTGATCTTCAATTACTATTGTTATTATAGTATGATATCCTTAAGCCAGACTAATAAATAAAATAGAATAGAGTAGTCGTCAGTCGGTATTGACAGACAAGGGGATAATGGTGGTAAATAAACAGGTGGGCATTCGCAAAATGCCCTTCCACCACATGATTAAGAATCAAGCCTGCAGTGGGATTCGTACCATGAACCTGCTGCGTGGCAGTCCATAGGCCGTCCATATTACGTCCACATTACCATTGGGCCAGTACTGTTTCAATATAGTATTTTATTTGCATCATAGTAGGGCATTTGCGAATGCCCGACCAACCACCTCTACCACCCTCAAGTAGAAAATCTGTCGCCAAGCACCTAACGGTGTGTTTCGGCAGTGGTCCTTGAGAGCCAGTATTTCTAGGTTAGCCTGAATAACATCTTCGGTCACATCATCACTTACCATCGGGTGAGATAGTGGTCTAAGGCTAACCTATCGAGGATAAAAAAATATATATATAACATGCTTATTTTCTTCCCTGTAAGTATCCCACTTAAAGCCAGTATAATATGATTTCTCTTACAACAAAAGAACAACGAGAAAAACTCCTTGACTACTGAATTGTTTCCATAAATACATTAAGGTATGTACATGAATTCCATGGAGTTTATTTTCATTTTAATTAAGTCGCCACTTCATGTTGAAAGGAGAATGATGCTAAAAGTTTGAGCAAACATAATTAAAAAACCATTTTGAAGGCTTCTCGGCGCCACAAGACAATGCGAGCTGGCAACACAAACTTGGGCTGGGGTTAACTTCTGAAGCAATAATAAATTAGCTTTGTTTGATCAGACGTATGGGGAATATTTTGACTACCTAATGTTTGTTTTGTGTTTATGTATGTATGATTTTAAGTTATAATGTGATGGATACGTGATAGTAAGCATCATGCCTACGTCCAGTCGCACCTTTCTCGTTCTGCTTGACACTTTACTTCGCTAATCACTCACATTTCTTTCGCTTCAGTACCCTTCAAGCCTATAAAGGTAGAGTTTGCATATTACTGTTTCGGCGTAAAATATTTGACATTACGGTGGTACCTACTAAGTCAAATTCTTGCTAGAAACCTACTACCTGGTAAAATTAATTGTTTCCAAAGCTATTTCAACATTCTTCTATCTTTATTGCAATTACGAGGAGAGGTCGGAACGTATTTTTTATATTTATTTTGTTATTGTGACGGTACAAGATCGAGGCCCACCTGATGTTAAGCGGACTAACCTCTGCCTATAACAGATGCATTTCATGACAAGTGACGAATTGCACTGCGCCCGTCACCTTGAGACATAGTTGTTAAGTCTCCTGTGCCTGTAATTTCACTGGCTCTCAAGCACACACCGCTGGGTGCTTGGTGACAGGTTTTCTACTTGAGGGTGGTAGCTAGCCAGGCGGGCAATCGCAAAATGCCCTTGCACCATGCAAATATGTACCTATTTCTTTAAATACACGCGGCGCGGCGGTGGTTATAGCTATAGACTGCGGTACCCCAGGTCCATGGTTCGATCGCCTCTGCCACCTTGAGCTGCTTCACCGCATGGTGGAAGGGCATTTTGCGAATGCTCGCCTGGCTATCTACCACCGTCAAGTAGAAAATCTGTCGCCAAGCACCTTGCAGTGTGTTCTAGCAGAAGTCCTTGAGAGCCAGAAAAACTACAGGCACATGAGAATCTGACGTGTGCAGTGTAATTCGTTATTTATCGATATGTATCTGTTATAGGCACAGGTTAGTCCGCTTAATATCAGGTGGAAATCGTGCTTGTTCCGTCACAATCACATAAAAAAGTCCCTTGGTATATTATGTACTGAACCATTTGTCACCAGTCGGCTAATATGGATAAGAAGATGGTAGCATGGTGGTTATTAATACAGAGCTATAAGACCTGCCATAAATCTTCCTGTTGGATATCGTAAAAAGCGTATAAGGGAAAAGTTGCTCCTAATGAGCAGCTTGCCACCACCACTCACGGCGATGCAAGTGTAGTGTTGCTGCACATTTGATGCTCAACAGGGCTTCATATCATGCCCTAGTTACTCGAATGTGAATGTACTCGAACATACTGTTAGTTTTTCCGTGTACGAGTTTTTGCTAATACATAGTACATCATATAAAATAACGGCGGGAATTATGAGAATCTGGTATTATGATATTCAGCGGAAACTTTTGTCAGGTAATTTTTTGTTACTTAACAAGTTCTGTTATTTTTCTACACTGGTATTTTGAGAATATTTTGCGCATTCTTTATAATGCTCCGGAGCCGTCTTTGCCACCACATAAAGCGCAAACACCTTGTAGGAAGATATTAGCTTCGATGGTGCTAAACATTATTTTTGACCAATCGACTACTACGTAGAACACCACCGCATCACATGCCTGATTTCTTTTTACAAAACAAGTACCACTACTCATTGCTTTGTAAAATGTAATCTCGTTAATATTACGTATTACGAATCAACTTTAAGGCCCTGTTCCCACAGCGTTTAGAGAGTCTGAAGTCTAAGCTTAAAGTTCAGCGTTCCGAGTTCAATGTATACACACGCTAGTGGTAAAGTTCTAATATCGAATGTTAGTTCCGGGTTAGACTACACATCCCACGCTATCTTCTCACTAATTATCCTTTAAATCATGGAGTAGGGTACAGGTATTTCTCGCATTAGTTTAATTTTTTCGTAATGTCGGATATTGGTCGACGCAAGCAGAATTCCGATGTAACGTGCGTTCTCTTTGACCGCCGCGGTCTGACAGCTGTAGTATGTGCATTCAAAAAAGTGATTGCTATACAGTGTACGCAGAACGCCAACCTCAAAAAAATTAATATATTTATTAGCGTTGATTGACGGGCACCTCTAAATGCACCTCAAATTCAAGGAGTTCGCTCGCTCATTTAGCCAGGCTAGATATGTATACAAATAAAAAATATTTATGTAATACGAGGTTACCCGTGTTTCCATTTAGTAAAGTGAGGTACATAAATGTAAATATTTAAAAATCGTTTCTATATTTTAAGCGTTAAATAAGGGATCTCTTACGCATTTCGTTAGTTTTTTTCTTTTATATACCTACCTAGTTAAGTGCTTATAAACTAATTTTAACTTATTAAACTTAGTTTTGACACGCTAATTTTACATCCTTATAAGCTGAGTTTAAATAATAAAATTTATGCATTTGTTAAATAAGAGTCCAAAAAAAATTACCAACATACTTTGATGTTGCTTACGTCATTATGTATATGTTAGGGGATGAGTCACACACGTCTCTGGTTTGTAGGAGGGTAAGCAATTTTTGTATTTTAATAAAAATAATGAAAAAAATAATCTTTGATGATGTCTTTGATGAACTCTTTATTTAAACGCCATAATTAAGACAACTGTAACAAACTAATAATAAGAGTAAGTGTTACAATGGGCGGTCTCATCGCTCAAAGCTATCTATTCCAGACAACCCATTTGTAAGAGAGATTACATTAAAAAGCGACTAGGTGGTTTCATAATATTAAACATCTAACAAACTTTAACTGACTAAACTCAATCGTAACTTAAACACTTTAAATACCTACATAGACTTTATTTCACATGATCTTAGAAATTCATAGATAATAAATAAATGAATAAAATATATAATAAATAATTTGAATACATATATGATAACTTTCGAACTAAAATACCTACCTAAATGTTACTGATGAAATGTTACCACATTTCATCAGTAACATTTAGGTAGGTTTACCTACCGGCAAACATAATTTATACAGACTATATTTGTATTAATATTTTTTAAGGTCGTATCGCACATGAGCTAAGTGGGTCGGAGGGTTGAAACTAAATTGAAAAAATGGGTCAAGTAGGGACCTGCCAGGGAATTTTATTTGCAGATGTTTTATCAATCATCAGATAAAAATAACAGGCTGATAAAATGTTACAAAAATGATTAACATGCCAAATTGAAAAAATAAATAAGTACCAAAATTACTTTTTTTGTGTAATAATTGAAAACCATGCCTTTAGAAAACATTATATATTATATTTTTGACATATGCCAAAACCGCCGCTTCGTTAACTATCCTATTTTATGAAAGCAAAACGTCCAAAGCTTAAAATGTCTTTAACGCAAAATTTTCTAGACGCGAAATATCCCGTTTTTTATTGCTGATAGGTAACCCTGTGATCAGGATCTCACCTACAAGTGAGTGGTAAGTGATGATGTTGTCGAAGGTGTTTACAGGCTTAACAGAATTACTGGCTCCCAAAGACAGCTGCCGGAACACACCGTTAAGTGCTTGGTGACAGATTTTCTACATAAGGGTGGTCGCTAGCCAGGCAGGCATTCGCAAAATGCCGTTCCACCATGCGGTGAAACTCAAGCCGCGGTGGGATTCGAACCATGGACCTGCTGCGCGCCAGTCCATACCCAATGCCACTGAGCCATCACTTGCCTGTATTTAAAATAGCCTTGACTTTATACTTGCTACCACTTTGACCTGCAGATTAGGAGGAAGTGGAGGTGCTAAACTTATATTAATAAAAAAATATTATAGAACAATTTAAACATAATATATTACGTACATAGGTTTTATCCATCAAGCCACCAAACAAGTTACTTTCAGGAACGACTAGTAACTGCAATGAGATTGCTACAGAGCTGGCATTACTAGATTTGAGCATAGTTGTAAAACTTACATATAAATGATACGGTTGTTTAAAAATATTTCATTTTATTCTTTTTTTTTTAGGTATGTAATAGATGCTGTCTACCGCTTCCGGACGTACAGCTCCACCGGTATTTGAGCGAGGGAAAGCCCTCTTATAGCCCGGGAGGGGGAAGTGCTGTAGCTACTATTGGATGGGTGACAACATGCTCATGGGCACCACTGTGGTTCGGACCTAGGCTTGTCTGGCTGCCGAGAGATAATGGGGGGTACAACTGCAGTGTTGTACCGTTGAGAATGGGGCCTACTGAAATTTAGTCTGTGACTATTTGGAGAGGGACTAATCGGGACTTTACTTTTGTCTCGAGCTCGCTGGCGAGCTCGGTGTTTCATCGTGTAGAGTTCTTGTTTAGATAAAGCACTTTATTATGCTACCGTACTTTCAAATTGGCTTTTTGACCGCGATTCTTCACATTGGCTGTAACGACTTAAATCCAGTTACATTATTAAGGGTGAACTGGCCGGGCCGTTCTCCAAACAAACGCCGTAGGGTGATCACTGCCTTATTTGCGGATTTAGGTCCAAAACAAAGCATAATACCGATTGATCTCGTCATTACCTAGGCTTGTATGATGCCGAAATTTTAATAAGATAATTAACTTGAGAGTTATGAGCTTCGAAACATTTTCATATAACATTTCCGAAGCTCATAACTTTAAACTTAATTATCTTTTTAAAATTTCGGCATCATACAAGCCTAGATAATGACGAGATCAATCGGTATTATGGTAAATTCTGGACCTAAAGTCTCAAATTCGGGAGTGATCATCCTACGGCGTTTGTATGGAGAAGCGACCGGCCAGTTCAACCTTAATACATGCACACCTTTTTCATCGCGATCACGACTTCTGACAAAATATATTATTATATATCTATAAAGTTTCTAAAATATCATGATATTCAAAGCCATCAGTTTTATTTCAAATAATGTTCAATTTGTTTGTTCCCAGTCTAGTCAGTAAACAACATTGTTTCAGCTACATTTCACTTAAAAGTATTTCTGTTTGAAACTATTGTGATTTTCCTGATCTTTTCTTCATGCCTGACAAACCTAGATAAAAACTTTTTCCTGTAAGTAAAGTTTTCTAGACAAAAACCGGTAAGCAGACCGATTCAACCCTTTCGATATTTGAAAAAGCCTCGCTTTCGCCGGCTAGGTTGGCGTGCTTCCAACTCCGAGTAAAGCATAATGTTAGGTATCTACCCATCTGACATCCACATTTGGGTCATAATAATATTTTATCTGCGAACCGCTGTTGAAGCGCCCATTTTGAACGTTTAGAATGTTTGTGAATGCTCGCACGGACGAAAGGTTGGGAATAGCTGGCAATATCTGGTAATTTTCGGTAATTTTTGCTACCTACTCGTTTAGGTCTAGATTTTTTTGCAATGTAATGGAATCCTTTTATAGGCTATTTTATTGAAAGGGAAACCTAATTCACATCGTATATTTTGGTAGGCGTATAAAAAGTGTGTAAATTGTTTTTTGGTGGAAGAGATTAATATAAGAAGTTTGCTACGTGCTTATAATACTTATACTACGAATAAGTAGAAATATTAACTATCCCCTATGACGCCTAAAGTAATAGGATTGGAGCACGATATTTCGGCTCGAAAGAGCGTGCCCAGGTGGCCGAGTGGTTTAGACAGGCATCCGGCGCGAAATCGAAGGACTTGGGTTCAATTCCCAGCCGGGCATAAAAAAATTGGCCTCTTATAATTTGTAAATTAGAAACATTCATGCTGTGAAGTTTCTTGTAGGTATTAATTTTACTAGCCATGTATGTATGCAAACTTAAAAGCACATTAAATGCCAACTAATGCCCAAAAACTTTTTCGTATAAGCGAAATATCAGAGCCAAAATATTTATTACATTTTGGTGTCTACAACACTTATAAAGGTCAACTACAAAACATAACTCTAAAAAGATTCTACTACCGCGATCAGAAAAAGGTGTATAGAGCTACTACGAGAAGAACGGATAAGAAACTAGCGGCCGCTATTTTTACTCCTTTGCACCTTGTATCACAAGTATAATATAAATAATTACAATATTTATTACATAAGTGACTGATAGTGGCTTGGCAGAAGTGATATATTCCAAGCATTTTAGTCTTCTAAATAATCACCAATAGTATTCTCGTTCCTGATACGGTTATAAATGATCGTCTTTTTTACGAACCGATGGCTGGCTCTGTAATAATGCCACTAAAAATCATCCATCTGAGGCATGACCGCTGCGAACGTTGCTTTGAACGACTAACAAGCTAAGTTACGAGCGCTTTATTGCTAATCTAAAACCTGGCACCGCTATTTTATCTTTATTCCTAATATATAAATGATATACATTAAAATAACACCGAATGTTGATAAATGACCTCCTCCATTTATATTATACTTGTGATCCTATCTGCCAATCGCGCCGACAGGTACCTGCTCGTGTCCACGGAATAAAAGTAAGGTATATTTACTGCCGCGTGGCGTGTGTCGACGCCTACCCTCATTATACGAAATTAACAATAATTTGGTTTTATTTTGTAAATTATGCACAAGTGGGAGCAAGTCTTACATCAGGGGCTACGTAATGAGTTTCTATAGTGAATTTAAAAATGTTATAGTTAAAAATTAGAGATCATAAAAATCCCGGTTGATGAAACCTCCTTGCTGCTAGTAGGTTGTTGGTCACTACCAGCTTGAATTCTGAATAAGACCTTATTGTAGTAGGTGGTCTATGGTTAAAGTATCAATAAAACTAAAGTATTCATAAAAATATTAGATTCCATTTTCGAATCAATGTTGACCAGTGGGTTAATGTAATGGAGTAATCATCATCATCAGCCGGAAGACGTCCACTGTTGAACAATGACCTCCCCATAGAGCGCCACAGAGAACGGCTATCAGCCGTTTGTAACTAATGGCTACCCGCGACTTTCACGGTGTCGTCAGTCCACCTAGTGGAGGGCCTACCAACTCTACGTCTTCCGGTGTAGTGTGGTAACCACTCGAGAACCTTTCTTCCCCATCGGTTATCAGTTCGTTGAGCAATGTGGCCCGCCCATTGCCACTTCAACTTGCAAATTCTGAGAGCTATGTCGGTGACTTAGGTTCTTTGGCGAATATCCACGTTCCGGATTTTATCGCGCAAAGAAACTCCAAGCATAGCTCTCTCCATAGCTCGCTGAGTGACTGAGCTTGTCCATAAGGGCCACAGTCAGGGACCACGTTTCAGTGCCATATGTCATCACTGGCAACACACATTGGTTGAAGACTTTGGTCTTCAGGCTCTTCATGTTCGACGAGAAGATGTCGCGTAACTTCCCGAACGCTGCCCATCCAAGTTGGATTCTTCGGGCGACCTCTTTGTTGAAGTTGGACCTGTGTGGAGTAATGGAGTAATACATTTTACCCCAGTTCGCCTTAAACTAGGACTAACAATGGCTTACTTTAGATTAGGTTTGCACGGCATATAATGTGACGTAAAGTATGGGGTAGCTTCTATATTTAATGGAACATTATGTGTCGTGTTTTTATTTTGATACAACCATGCAGCTTATAAAAATCTTTTATAATTGTATCAAAATGAAAGCAACTCACCTATTTCACTCCGGTAAAGCTGCGTTTCTGCCACCCGCATATTTTGCCCGCATGCGGGCTGCCGGCATCCTATGATTTCATACTTGTTTTTCCTATGACACGGGCAGTACGCGAGTGGAACGCGGATTGGCGACACACTGCAGCGGCAAACGAAATCTTTGTCCTGCGTGTGGCCAGGAGCGTGCTATCACCCGCATGTGGACTGGATGAAAATACGCATGGTAGGAAAAGAGCTATTGTAGATTGTTTTTTTTCTCGGAGCATTATTAGTCAATAGATCCGAAGTAAAATCATAATGTTAAATAATACGCATTACTAGTAAATAATCATGGTAGTATTTTGTATGTTTCAGATCAATGTTACGGCTTTAGACATTTGTGGTTCTTTGCAATTTTATATTAATTTAAAATTAATATATAAGCTTAATGTATTCTTATATAGCATATTAGTTAGTATATCAATCGCTATTATGCTATTGCATTATTTATTATGCATTGCTAGCTATGGGTGTTGTAAGAGGCGAATAAAGATAATATACTGCAAGGTGGGCAGCACACCCTCTTTAATGGGAGAGGCTGTGTTCAGCAATGGACAATCCGGCTGATACAGTAGGTATAAATTCTTATATACCCTTAAGTGGTATTGTAGTATAGTATTTTGTGTCTACGACTAATGGTCTTAAACGTTTAGTGCGTCTTTGTGAATTTTAAAGTACTTATCACTGGTGTTAAATTACGCAGTGAAAGTAGCCTTATAATAGTAAACAGAAAAGCTATTTTTGTAAAAGGAATACAGTGGAACTTAATGCGTTTAACCTCCAGACATAACTTGGCTCAAACGAAAGGATACACTGACAAAACCACGGAGCAAAACAAACAACACGTAGGCTAAGGTAAGACCACAATCATATAGCATTAATTCCATCATGTATGTTTAATCCTTTAGGGACAGTCTTCAGAAGCTGTAATTCCTTTCTAGAGTCCGGTTGAACTGATCTCACTATTTGGTATTCAAATGAAGGTAGGTCACCTTAATCTTTTCATTTAGAACTCCCGTCCATATGTGACAGGAATGTACTAAATAATGTAATTTGATTTTGACGGTGCCTAAGGTAACTAGTTTTACTGCTAATGTTGCTAGTTTTGATAACGATAATAGATTATGATATTCGTAACTGTAAAATAATATTCTCGAAAAGTTTTTCAACACCAATGTACATAATTTTATGTTACCTTTAAAGCCACCAAGAACATAAAAAATACGTTTAGCTCTACGATGGTTAAAGAACGATAGGAAAGATTTGAGTTATGACGTCATGTCATGTTAGCTCAATTGGTTAGAGCATACCACGGCTGAAGGGGTGGATGGACGCGGGTTCGAATCCCGCACATGACTTAAATTTTTCCTGTCGTATATTTGTGATTTTGTAATGATATCACATATACTTGAAGCCTGGAGAGTTCATAGGATCCCATTGGCGTATTTTGTGATCTGTCCAGGGCATATTCGACATGTGTGAAGCTAGAAGCACACTATGGCATTTGTGGAAAACCTCTTCATATTATAGAGTGGAATAAATGGCACTACTTCTTCCAGGTTTTTAGTAAAAATAGTAGCATCGTAAGAATCAATTTTAGGCCCTTTTCTGTTTCAAGCGTATATTATTAATTATTTTGAATGTTTTTTTCTGAGATGTTGATTTATTCGCAGATGATACCTCTCTGAATTTTTAAGTAGTCAGAAAAAATAGCGAATTAGTTCACGCAAATAATGTGTTATCTGTGATATCTGAATGGTTCATCGCTAATAATCTTCCCCCGAACTCAAAATAAACAAAACTTTTAAAGTTTTCTTTATCAAATTTTACTTAACTCTCTATTCTCAATAGTATGGCAGTCTGCCTTAGTATCAAAATAGATTCAATATCACTTACAGCTAAGCTAGTATATTTTGTGTACCTTGACTAAATAAGTCATATAGTGTATTGCTGTAGGGAACTGCTGCTGAGATAGAGACAATCTTTATCTTGCAAAAGCTTGCTATTCGAGTCTTAAATTAAATGAAGGATCCTTGGGAATCTCTGAGGGATCTTTTTAAAGAATTTGAACTAAAAAGCTGTCGTGAGATTGTGTAATTATTATTTAGTAACCGGTTAGGCGTAATATGTACCGGATATTGCTCCGTTCAGTTTCGAACTTATTTGAAGTTCTTCGTCTGGGTATAACGATTGTGCAGAGCGTCGAGCGCGGCGCAACTGGCGTTGGCTCAGGGTACTCAATGGCAAAGTACAAGTCAATGTCAGGGGCAGCAAAAAGTGGAACGCTCTCCTATTTAGCTGCCCTTCGTGAAGGGGGTGACTGGCAATCTGTCCACCCGGACAGCTGCGACAACTTCTCTGGTCCCGAGTTGCATGTGAATAACATTTCGATTAAGAAATCCAACTTCACAGTTTGTCATTACTCAAATGACAAAAACAGTTGGACAGAGCCACCGCTTGCATCTATACATAGTTGAGATCAACAATATGAATAAAAAAATAATTGGAATTCTTAAAAAGACGTAGAAAGGTCATTGAGTAAATGTTTGTCTTTTACCGATATCTAAGATTTTTTTTTTTACCGGCGGTATGCCTTTATTAACCAAATACTACAAACTATATACAACACTACAGCTACTACAATACTACAGCTACTACAATAAAAGCATTTGGACTCATAGGCAGTCCAAATGCTCTAGCCCACTATCAGTTGGCAGCGTGCCCAGCATGCTGGCAGCATTGCCCCGTTGAATTGCAATGCTTATTCTTTGATCCAAATAGGTGCCAGCATTTCTAAGAAATTAATACCTTGCTTCGTTTTCTTTCTCGCAAAAAGTTGGAAAATATTTGCATTCTCTTGGGGTATAAAAAATGATCATTTTGGGTGAGTTAGAATTGCACTGCACTCAAGATTCTAGATTCCTGATAAATCCCGCAATCTTTTTGTCATTCTATTAAAATCCGGGCCGTGTATGTTTAATAGGGGAGTAAGGGGAGAACGGACATAACTGCTGAACACAGCCACCCCCATTATGGGGGTTTGCAATAATCCCCACGCTGGGCAGAAGTCTTGGGGATCGCAGTTTAAGACATCAGTTCCTCAGTCAGTTCCATCTTCCGGTATTTTACCTATAGTCGCCTCTTACGACACCCACAGGTAGCAATCGGGGGGTGACATTCTAGCCCGGCACCCCACGGGGGAAATGACTTGTAGGTTGTCTAAATTACTTCATTGTAGCAGCTGTAGTGTTGTGTACGAATCGTAATATTTTGTAAATAAAGGGATTACTACGGTTAAAAAAAAAATAGAGAGTATTTTTTTATTTTTTATTTTTATTTTTTTTATTTATTTATTTAGATGCACAAAACAAATAACAATCATAACATCAACTAAGTTTACAATATATATATATATATATAATAAATATATTTAGTTTTGAACTGGATTGTGATTTAAACATATGTGCATTCAGTAAAAACAAAAAGTATCGAACGGGCACTTTTGTGCTCTAATAAAATAAAGAGTAATGATAAATTTACAAAAAGGTAATTTATAAACCTGCAACTTAATATAATGATGCTTATGTGGGCACACGTGCACGAGCGAGCAAACAAGCTAAGCTAAACAAGTATAATCTTATTAACATTCCATTTCATGAATTCGCGAGAACCGCGACTTAATTGGAGGTATAATTAAAAAAAACGGTGCATCTTCGGCAGCTAAAATTGATTCATACCTCATAAGACTGATCTATTTGATCTCTCTATAGACACAGGTTCCTCAAATACAGGCAACTAGATTTGGGGCGTAATCATAAGTTTCTAAGCCAAAGGAAGTTTGATTAATTTTGATTTACCTACTCAGGCAAATGTGAAACCATGTTTTAGGAATCGTCAGCAAGATTATATTTTGGTAACCACCACCAACTTATAGTGTGCAAAAGATTGGTTCGGGCGCTAGGGTTACTGTAGCAAGTGAAAAAACCATCTCGGAGGTACGAGCGCATTGTGATAATGTACCTACCGGAGATGACAGAATCCTAGTATCTACTAAACGTATTTTTAGTATAATCTTGCACTATTATAAAGGAAAGGGCAAGGAGCAGCAAAAGATAACTCAAACCCTTTCAGAATTAGTCCAGATAAGGGATTGCCCAGAGGCCCAATATTAACCAGTTTGTACGAGTACGTATTACAGAGAAAGCTCTTTGGGCGTCTTTGTAAATAATTGATGTGAGCGTTTTAGTGAATTGAATCATTGGATGTTGCACACACTTAGTTTTGATAGCTGAAAGGATTTGTAACGTTACCTAGGAGTTTTCTTTTATTTTGAGATTAATATTAATTATTACCAGATTCAGGCGTAACTTTGCGGTAATCCATATTTAATCAAAGTCAAGTCAAGACCTCATAATTATGATTTGCGTAGAAGCAAAACACGATGAAAATTCTTCCGATTTGGCTACTTAGTGTTTATGACGTCATGCCAGTATAACAGGAAAATTAGGTGGATTTGTTATTAGATATCTATTGCCAAGGACCTACCTGACAGTGTGTTCCGGCAGCAGTCCTTGAGAGCCAGTACAATTACAGGCACATGAGACTCAACAACTGTATGTCTCAGGGTGACGGGTGTAGTGCAGTTAATAGGCAGCGGTTAACGCTTAAGATGGGGTGGGCTTCGTGTTTGTGCCGTCACAATAGCATTAATAAAACTATATTACTAAGTGTTTTTCTGAGATATGTATAAAAATTTCTTCAAATATAAAAAAAAATTGGTATATGTTACTCATTATCTATTTAATGTTTTTATTGTATTAATGTAATGTTTCTAGTTTATAACTAAAACTGTAGGATAAATAATTTCAATGATATTTATTTCGAATTTCTAAAATGTATTAATTCATTTATTAGTAGGAGTTAGTTTGCTACCAGACTGGCAACACTATGACTATCGACGTTATTCTAGTCTGTGGTCGCGACTAGTATATTGTCATTTGAGATACTGTGACTCAGCCTTCGAAGCTTACGTCACAAGACGCGACAGTGGACTCGACCTCCAAAGGCGACACAACTAAAAACGAATCTATATTGAGTGCATATAGTGTAAGTGCTGATAGTGAGTGGATCACCGAATACGACAACCACAACAAAAACAAAAGGCAGAGTACTTTTTTCAGATAACTTAAGGTTTTCAATAAAATATTTGTATTTGTAATGACACAGGTACCTATGGGGACTCTGAATAATGGGGAAAACGAATCAAAAATCTCAGTTTCTTGCACGACGAAATGCACACCTACGCCAAAAAAATGGACACCAACGTCAAAATATTAGTGAGTTTACGTAATCAACATTACTTATATTGATAGTTCGAAACATCCAACTTTAGCTAAAATCTCCTCATCCGATACTTCAGTGCGAAACTTCGTCAGGATTAGCGTTGACACATTTCGGTTCAATTCACATCAGTGATTTGTCCGCACCTTGACCGAGGGCTTACCGTACGTTTGTTTTATTAGATTTATTCGAAAAGGTTATCAGGGGTTCAAATCTCGGAATTAAACTGTGACGCCACGGTACCTAATCGCGGCTTTAATATGTACCTGTCACACCTTTATCCACTGATACCCTTACTAATTTGGAAATGTGTTTTATGTAATAACGCATAGTTTGATGAACCTATAATAAAATCACCAGCTTCTTGTTCTAAAGTTGAATCTACAGCTGATATGAAATGATATGAAAATGTTATTATTCGTGTCAGTATGTAACTTTGAAGCGCTCGTAGCGAAGTTTGCTTAGTTGTTCTTAACCGATCAGCAAAGTTAAGCAACTTCCACCACGGTCATGAGTTAGGTGGGTGACCGGTAGTCACCATTACTACTGAGCGCTTTCGTGCTTCGGAGGCGTTGCGTTCAACTTAAGCCGTCGGTCCCGCTTGTCGTCTTAGGGTGACAGTCGTTATAGCATAGTATTACAGCATTTTGCGAAAGCCCGCCTGGCTAGCTACCACCCTCGAGTAGAAAATCTGTCACCAAGCACCTAACAGTATGTTACGGCAGCTGTCCTTGAGAGCCAGTAATTTTAGGTTATCCTGAACAACATCTTCAACCACATCGTCACTTACCATCAGGTGAGATGGTGGTCAAACGCTAACCTATTAAGCTTAAAAAAATAAAAACACACTTTTATTTAATATATTTACATATTATAAAACCAATTGGTTAGTATGTATTAAGTATGCCATCTACCAGGCAACTATCTAGTTCTTTTCAGCTAACAACTAATAATAAAAACAGGGAAAATTTAGTTTTTTATGCTGTTATGTAAAAATGGCGATATAATATTTTTTATTACCAGCATTATGCCTTAATTAACAAAATACTGCGAACTATATACAACACTACAGCTACTACAATGACAGCAATAATATAACCTACCACCTTTGGTGGGCGACGGTGATCACTTAGCACCAGGTGACCCGCCTGCTCGTTTGCCCTCCTATTCCATAAAAAAAAATAAAGCAGCCTCACAGTCAGTCTAAAAGCTCCAGCCTGCTACCAGTTGGCAGCGTGCCCAGCATGCTGGCAGCAGTACCCCGTTGAATTGCAAAGCTTATTCGTTGAGCCAAATATGGTACCAACATTTTGATCACGCGTCGCTTCCACCAAACGTTCAGATAGATTTTGTAAATAAAATTACATGCCTATGTAAAAACGTTATACTTAAAGTGATTATGGTACGAAATTAAGTTGAAAGTATTATATTTTGAATTTGTCCCGTCCTTTCATTTTGCCATTAATCATAACTCATAACTTTTAGCCTTATTAACACAAGACAACTCATTACTTCATTAACCATTTCCAAGTCCAAGTCTGCAAGTCCGAAAACTCTATAATTCAAAACTCTTAAGTCTCTGTTTTGAGCGGAGTAAGGGTTGTCAAAATGATGAAACTCGTAATGAAAGTATTTTATGAATAAGTTTTATGTGCAAAACGTTATTTATCTAGAGGGATCTAGCATAAAGTTATTGGTCTTAGATTTTAGTGTTTAATTTTTTAACCTAATTTAAACCTCGGTGTCCACTCTTGGAAGTATAAGTAGAACAAACGAAACTTTATGTCTACACCTGTCACACCACATTTGCTCAGAATCTACTATAAGGTGAAGCATTTTGATATTTCATTTGGTATTTAAATAAAGTAAGATGACCAAGAATGACAGTATATCGTAAAAAAAACTGTTTAAAAGTCAATTGGGGAGGAAATCATAACAAAATAAAAAATAAATACTTGTATAAATTAGAAATGAATGGTTGGAACCGGGTCATTAAACTAAAGTTATGTAAAAGTGTTGTATATTTGAATATCTCTATAATTGACAAGAAAAACTCTATATAGCTGATGTTGAGAAAAAAAGTTTTTGCTATGATTTCTGTACCAAACCCTTCCGAACACCGAGATCGACTCGCGATTGACCTGTTTATTTGTGTGACGATCACATTCTTAGAGTCGAATTTTAAATTCAGGTGGGTATATGTAGATAATAATTTCTATTTAAGAAAGCGGTGTTCAAATTTGGTACTTTCTTTTACTTCGTCTCGGATTTTACTTTACTTTTCTGTATACACATATTATTATGTTGAATTAAAATCCAGCTCAAAATTGGTATAACATGTATAATTATTGTAAATGAGAAATTGACTGTTATTTGTTTTGTGTATCTTAATAATAAATAAATATGTTCTGTAAGTAAAAAAAATCAACTATATTTTTTTTTGTCTGTCTGCGTGTGTATTCCTCCATCACGTAAAACCTACTAATCCAATTTGCAATAGAGATAGTCTGTTATACTGAGTCAGTCGGATTGTCTACTAAAAACACACCCTCCCCCCATCAAAGGGGCGGGGGATTGCCATAATCACCATGATTGGCAGGCATCTAGAGGATCGCAGTGTAAGAAAGAAGAAGACGCTGCTGCCTACCTTTTGGTATTTTTTATCTAGTCGCCCCTTATGACACCCACGTAGTGTACCTAGGTAGTGATGTGGAGTTAGGAGGGGTGACAATCTAGCTCGGCACCCCACGGGTAAACGTATAATCTGTATTAATGACTAAATATTATGTATATATTTTTTACATTTTATTTCTTAAGCAATTTAAAAGATTATTTAATCCTGATTCACTGAAATTATCCGAGATGGCAACTTCGACTCTGTACCACGCGGTCCAATTTATATAGGGGTCTTTAATACTAAAATGCACATGCGTGGGTAAAAAAACTACACTTTGTAGGTAGTCTACGTCTACCTAAAAATGTTATACGAATAAAGTCGCTGGGGCGTGTGCATGTAGCATATTATAGGACGGAACAGCTGGTTTATCCACTTTATGACCAACACACCTAAAACATTCGTAATTATATTAATTTACAATTTAAGACAGGAATACAATTATATTTTTTTATAAGTAAAACAATCAGGAGGCAGCCCTAAAAGTAAAACCATAAATTGCATCAGATAAAAGCGTACTGACGCGGAAAGAAATTCGCATAATTATTTAAATCGTTTCCAATGCTAAAGAGGCTGTATCCTTGTTTCTCAATTTTAATGGACTCACAGAAAAGTTGGATTAAAACGCCGCGTTGGTTTTTAACTGTACTCGCTTGAGTAATAATAGTCATCACGCAGTGTTATTTTAAAATATATTGATGCATATTAAGGGTAAACTGGCCGGCCAGTTCTCCATACAAACGTCGTAGGTCATACTGTGATCACTCCCTTATTTGAGTATTTAGGTCCGGAATAAAACATGACATCGATTGATCTCTTTATTATCTAGCTTGAATCGTAACAGTTTTTTAATAAGTTAACTAACTTGACAGTTATGAGCATCGAAACATTTTCATATAAAGTTTTCGAGGCACATAACTTTCAACTTAATTATCTTTTTGAAATTTTGTTACGATATAAGCCTAGATAATGACGAGTTCAATCGATGTTATGCTTAATTTTGGACCTAAAACCTCAAATAAGGGAGTGATCACCCTACGACGTTTGTATGGAGACTTGACAGGCCAGTTCACCCTTAAGTGAAAACATATTTTATTCGGATGGAAAAAGATAACTTCCAGCGTGACTTGAACCTGTGACACAAGGATACCATCCTTTCGAAATATCAATTTATGCTATGGAAGCAGGTGCTGAAGATTATATAGATTTTTTCCCATACGTTATGTTTAAAAAAATGTCTTCGACTTTGCTTAGCATGAATAAATAATGTTTAAATAATACTTACATTTCTAATTGGAAACGGTATCATGGATTTGTTATAGCATATTGATCGAATATCAAGTAATTTGACTGTCCAGCACCCACTTTCATAACATAATTGGTAATATGACAGATAAGCATATTGGGGTTGCGGGTTCAAGACCAGCTGAAAGTTATCTTTTTCCATCCAAAAAATGTCAGTAATAATAGCGTATAATTTCATTTCATAATTTTTTTGGGGTTAGATTAATTGCGGTAGAACCAAGTGTAAAAATGGTAAAAGCGAGATTCGGTGGTTGTTTTAAAAAAACACAAACGAGGTCTGTCACAGGGGTGGATCAGATGCACGTTGGAACTCCGTTCGCGGTTCACATTTTTTGCTTAGCAACACTTTAGCACCCCTTTTGATACGTACCAAATGTGACGGAACCTCATTCACTGTCTGTCCATCCGTATGTCGCGGGTCTTTTGGCTCGTTAACAGAAAGAGTAACATTAAGATACCAGCGTCTACAGCTCGTTTAGTAGTAGTATATTTTTTTATTTAAGCAAATAAAAGAGCTCTGAAATATAGATAGATAAAAAACACTTTATTTGCACAAGAACTTAAAATTAAAATTACAATAAAAAAAAAATTACCAAAAATGCACTAGTGCAAAATGGCGGCCTTATCGCTTATAGTGATTTCTTCCAGACAACCTTTGTTCCTACAAAGGATTTATGTATATTTGATATGGGAGGCAGTTTTCCGCAATTAGGTTTACAACTTACTGACATTACCATGATCTAAGAAAAGTAAGTAGCCTAAGAAAAGTTAAGGCTCGGTTTTCAATAGATAGATAGATGGATAACACTTTATTGAGACACCATTAGAAAAACTTATAAAGATAACAATACAAATTATAATTGAATGTGGTCTTATCGCTTAAAGCGATCTCTTCTAGACGACCTATAATAAAAAATATTCAATCATCGGATATATATTATCAAACTGATTAAATGTTACTGTACTGTATCAGCCACATTGTCCACTGCTGAACACAACCTCCCCCATTATGGGGAGTATTGCCATAATCACTACGCTTGGCAGACGTCTTGGGGATCGCAGTATAGTATAACAGTTCCTAAAAAGGCGCTGCGGCCTACCTTCCGGTATTTTTCTCTTAGACGCCTCTTACGACACCCACGGGAAGAGATGCGGGGGTGTCATTCTATCCCAGCACGCCACGGGGTACAAAAATTATATACATACAATATAAAAAATTAAATACATTTGGCCGTTAACCGACCAAATTTAAAACAAATTAACTTTTGATTTAATAAACCAGAATTCGTTATTTTAATAATGGTGGTATTAATATTCTAAGAAATAGGATTATATGATTATTGAAAAACCAGGTCTAAGTATCATAATTTTATTAAAAGTACTAAATATAATGCTCATTTATAAAAAAAGACAACGTACGGTGGTATCCCCATGGTTTCTATTATTTTATTCTAGCCATCATGCTTATTTATACGAGTAAAATGTGTAATGTTAAATTAACTTTAGTTTTAAAACCTTTGTTTTAGATGACTTACATAATAAAGATTAGAAATAAAATATTTATTTATAGCGGACTTTATTATTGTTCGTGTTTATGTATGGTAATCTTCTCTGTGTGTATTATGTTAGTGTGTGTGTGAATGTGAGAAGGTGTCAGTTGCGAAGATTAATTGAATAATATAAATATATTAGACATATATAAGAATTCAGCTAACTCCTAACGGCTTGTAATTACAAGTTTATGTATTTATGTCATATTTCAAATCAAACTTCCTTAAACAAATTCAAAGCAGCTTTCAGTCCTTTATGATTAACTAACTTCAGCTAACCTTTCAAATCAAATAAATCAATAGTTACTACGTATAACAAATACAAAGAGAGCATAGAATAACAAATAGTAGCTAAGAGAAAAGCAGTTTCAAAACTGATAACGCACAAGTTAGCCTTGAGTGGCATTCAGGTACTTATCTGAACATTACCATCTACAAACAGTGACTATTACTGTTCCAAACTTGAATTAGGTGCTCGGGTAATTGTTTGTGATTTCGTCCTTAGGGGTGTAATAGCTCTACTGTTATTTGAAGCTTTTGTAATGGATCTCGCTGTATATATATACAGGGAATGAAACAAACTGTCATCGTCCTTATCTCACTAATGTGAATTTGAACATGAAAGTATAATACACTTTTTATTTTTAAATCTTATAAACCGTCTGTCTATTAAAAAGTACAAAGAGAGGAAGACATAGTCATGTGCGTTATTCAATCCCACGCCATCCTCCCCTATAGTCGGGGTATGCTCTAACCGCAAAGTCAACATTACATACTCGTATAATATACGAGCATGCGTCATTGCAAAAATAAAAATGTAAAAAAACGTCTTTCTATTTTAAATAGCATACGGTAGTCATTTATATCGTTGCTGTACTTCTTGAAGGCAGGTATTAGCTCCAATGTACCTCAATCTGGAATAAAACTACGTCTCAATATGTAGATTTTTTCCAGCATACTATGCCTTTTAGTTTCAATAAATGCCTCTATTAACAACACACTACAAATTATATACGATACTACAGCTACAACAACGAAAGCATTTAGGCAACTTAAAGGCCATTGCAGGCCTACGAGCAGTTAAAATGCTCCAGCCCATTACTAGTTGGAAGCGTGTCTATAGCAATATGTAGATTTTTTCCAGTATACTTTGCCGTTTAATTTCAATAAATGCCTTTATTAACAACACACTACAAACTTTATACGATTCTATAGCTACAACAAAGGAAGCATTTAGGCAACTTAAAGACCATTGCAGGCCTGCGAGCAGTTAAAATGCTCCAACCCATTACTAGTTGGAAGCGTGTCTAGCAGCATTGTCCCGTTGGATGATTATTTATTGAGCGAAATAATCTCAGCATTTTAATAACGCGTCGCTTGGATTAAGCGCTCTGATAAGTTTTGGATAAGCTCCCGGTCCCCACGGACCCAACGTCTGTACACTAAACGGCTCAAATATTATGTACCCATGTTTTGAAGCAATGATGGCCGAGCAGTAATAGCTATGGACTGCCGTGCCGCAGTACCCTGGTTCAATCCCCACCGCTTGAGCTGCACCGCATGCTGGAAGGGCATTTTGCATAACTACCATTCTCAAGTACAAAATCTGTCGCCAAGCACCTAACCGTGTGTTCCGGCAGCTGTCCTTGAGAGCCATTGAAATAACAGGCACATGAGACTAATCAAACATATTATCTCAAGGTGACGGTTGCAGTGCAATTCGTGACTTGTGATGAAATTTATCTGTTATAGGCAGAGGTCAGTCCGGTTAACATCAGAAGCCCCTCGAGATTGTTCCATCACAATAACATAAAAAAACTGACGGATTTTAAACGCTATATTGTGTCATAATTTTATTTTCTTCCAAAGCCTTCAATTTGTAGTTTTAATTTCAATGGAAGAATAAAACGTTTAAAGAAAATAAATAATTTGCATTTGAATATTTTTTAATATTTTATTTTTGTTACATTGAGTATTTGCAATCAAGTACGACCCGTGGGGTGACGGGTTAGAATGTCAACGTCTATTTCTTACAAAATCACAAATATACGATACGAAAAATTTAAGTCATGTGCGGGATTCGAACCCGCGTCCATCCATCCCTTATGCCGGATATGCTCTAACCCATTGAGCTTACATGACATGACGTCATAACTCAAATCTTTCCTATCGTTCTTTAACCATCGTATTGGGATGGAGAGACATCTATAGTACCACTTGCGTTGTACCGTCTATTTCTTGACTAAGGGGAAATACTGGAAGGTGGGCAGCAGCGCCTTCTAAAGAACTGACAACGTATACTACGATCCTTAATCCGCCTGCCAAGCGTGGGGATTATGGCAAAGTCCCCGCGAGCTATAAGGTTTTTTTTAACAACAAGGAAAATTTTAACAATAAAACAACCGGCTTTAAACATAAATACGCCTTATTAGAGATAACTCAAATACTACTCGTCAGATCTCATTCAAATTAAAATGGGAGAACATGACAAGCACCAGCTTTCGAATATATAAAAAAAACATCAATGTTGGTACACCCTGTTTACAGGGAGTTATGAGTTTTCAGGTCATGGTTCGAATCCCGCCGCGGCCTTGAGCTTCACCGCATGGTGGAAGGGCAATTTGCGAATGCCCGCCTGGCTAGCGACCACCTTCGAGTAGAAAATCTGTCGCCAAGCACCTAACGAAGTGTTCCGGCAGCAGTCCTTGAGATCCAGTGAAATTGCAGGCACATGAGACTTAATAACTATGTCTCAAGGTGACGGGCGCAGTGCGATTCGTGACTTGTGACGAAATGCATCTGTTATTGGCAGAGGTTAGGCCGCTTAACACCAGGTGGGACTCGAGCTTGTTCCGTCATAATAAGATTTAAAAAAAAATTTTTTTTTGTAGTCTTTAAATAATTAATATAATCAATCTTTTGTTTTTAATTTATTATTAATTTTGTTTATAATTAATATTTAATTAATTAATAATTATAACTTAATTTCCCTAAGGGAAGGTTATCACAATATTTGTAGCATATTAATGTTTTAAATAACCGACTGCACTCACGCGTATTGGTCGAGATAGTCGACTTACGAGTAGGTTTCGGGCATGTCCAATGCCCTTCATCAGGTGAGTTCACGCGTCTAAATCGCGGTGAAGACACCGCGCAACTGTAGTGCCGATTATTGATAACATTTTTTTTATGCCTGATAGGTTAACCTTTGACCACTATCTCACCTGATGGTAAGTGGTGATGTGGTCGAAGGTGTTGTTCAGGCTAACCTAGAAGTACTGGCTCTCAAGGACAGCTGCCGGAGCGCACCGTTAGGTGCTTGGCGACAGATTTTCTACTTGAGGGTGGTAGCAAGCCAGGCGGGCATTCGCAAAATGCCCTACCACCATGCTATAACGACTGACATCCTTAGACAACAACCGGGACCGACAGCTTAACGTGCCCTCCAAAGCACGGAAACGCTCAGCAGTAATGTCACTAACAGTCACCCATCCAACTCATGACCGCGCGCGACGTTGCTTAACTTTGCTGATCGGTTGAGAACAGCTAAGAAAACTTCACTACGAGCGTTTCAAAAGATGTTATTTCTCATACTCACGGGAACTTTCAAACAAAAATATTTGTAGCAATCTGTGTTATTACGGAACGATGATAATCTACCGTTCCGTCATCAAGTCGCGTTCGTCATCATGTCGAGAGTGCTCTCGCTATTTCCGTAGCCTGACCCGCTTTCTGCCACTTTGACGATTGACTTTGCGTCTACCCGCTAGAGGGCTCTCCGGCATTGCGGTTTTACTTTTTAATTTTTTAAAGGATTGACGCTGTTCGTAATTTGGTGCCCTTTTGATGTGAGTGCAGTATTCGTATTTGACAGAATTGATGTCTTAAAATCTTGTTCATATTGTATATTAAAAAATATTTTTTCTTCCAAACCCATTGAAAGGGCTATCAAAATGAAGGGCTTTAAAAATGATTACATAAATCTATTAACTAGCAGTTTTAATTTCAATAGAACGATAACACGTTTAACAAAAATAAATAACATTTCCCCTCGTAATTTTGTAATTTTAGTCTGTTTTTTTTTACTTTTTTATGGTAATTTATAGGTGTATGTTATTTATGTTATCTCTAAACCTATGCAAGTATAATATACCTACCGCAATTTTGATAGGAATCTAAGAATTTTGAAGCAATGAAGGCTCACTGGCATTGGGTATGGACTGCTATGCAGCAGGTCCATGGTTCGAATCCCGTCCAGAGCTTGAGCTTTACCGCATGGTGGAAGGGCATTTTGCGAATGCCGGCCTGGCTAGCGACCACCCTCAAGTAGAAAATCTGTCACCAAGCACCTAACGGTGTGTTCCGGCAGCAGTCCTTGAGAGCCAGAAAAATTACAGGCTAATGAGACCTAATAACCGGACGTCTTAGTGTGACGGGCACAGTTCAATTCGTCGTTGACGAAATGAGTCTGTAATAGGCAGAGGTTAGTCCACTTAACATCAGGTGGGCCTCGGGCTTGTTCCGTCAAAAAAAAATATATTGCATAATAAAAACTGTTTAATATGATTGACACTGTGATCAATGTTTTTCTTACCGGGCTGTTGCAATTCGTAACCGTAAAAAAGTAAAATACAATAACTAAGTAAACCCACAATACCTGCTTGGCTAGTTTGTATAAACCTACAGTTCGAGCTACTTAGTCCGATCTGCACGTTGCAGGTTTATAATTTGTTGCCATACCTTATATTTATAATTGGATTTTAATGATATCAAGTTTAAAAAAAAACACGTAACTTTTAAAGGAACCCTTTATTGTTTTATTATTATCAGTATTTGTTGACAAAGTCGTTATTCAAACATACATTCTGTGACAAGCAAGGCAACCGAGGCTTACCATAAAAATAACTCAACCAATTAAATGCATGACATTATAAAGAACAACAAAAATACTTAAGTGTAGTGCTTGTTTCTTAACTATAAAAATTTGTTAACTACAAATTTGTTGAGGAGGAAATACCTTTTTCAAAAGAGCTTGTAAACAACCTTCTAAGTCCGAGCAATTAAGTTGAAAAATGTTTTGTAGGCCCTAATCGAAGGGCATCGCCATACGGCCGGCATCCGCTGCCCTTAAATTGTAGGAAGCATCGACATTTTATTTAATGTTATACGACCATCCAGATTAAAAAGCCTAAACGATTACACTCGACAATCTGCTTTGAAACTTATGACTTAAATGTTAAGATTTATATTAGTACGACTACTTTTATTATATAACATTTAGAGTTACTTTATTATAAGTGCCTGGACATTTCACGTAGGGCTTTTCGTAGGTTTTTGGTTACATCGTATTTTAAGGAATATGAATAAGTAAGGTCGGTATTAGTACAGAACCCTTTGTGGACTAATCATGTAAGGGTATACCCAATTTTAAGAGTATGTCAATGGGTTTATTCTGAATTATATACCTATGAAACGCTGAAACATATTAGATATTTTTTAGAAAAGGAAAAAATACTGTCATATTGAAATTGAATACCAATGAACTTGATTTATTTCGTGATCTGTACGATCCATAGGCTAGCCTGTAGTTGAAGGCTAGCCATCTTATCTGTAGATAATTAATGTTGTGGACAAGGATGGCAAAGGACCTTAATCTAAAAGGCATATTCATGCCCTCAAAGAAAACTGTAAGACAGTGTGTATTGTTATGGTGCATGGTGAAAATTATTACTCCCATACCTCTTTAGAGTTCAAAAGGTAAAAACGGGACCCTTACTAAGATTCCGCTGTCCGTCTGTCTGTCACCAGGTTGAATCTCATGAACCGTGATATCTAGACAGTTGAAATGTTCACGGATGATGTGTTTTTGTTGCCGCTCTAACAACAAATGCTAAAAATAGCCCAAGTGCGAGTCAGACTAGCACACAAAGGGTTCCATATCGTTCGTGAAAACAAAACAAAGGTTATGATATAGTATAATGTTGTAAAGAATTTGTTACGGAGCCGATCGTGCGCGAGTTCGACTCGCACAGGGCCGATTTTTTTCTAAATGTAATTGCAAACACAGCCTGCTAAGCAAAATGAAATGTAAAATTTTGTGTTGTAAACTCGAGCGGGCGATTAAACCCATCATACCTTTTACGCACTGGAAACTTTAACCATTGGGCTATCAAAAATATAATATAATATTTAACCTTATAGCTAGCGATCGAGTACAATTATCCAGGACCTCAATTGTATCCATCCAAAACGTAATCGTCAATAAATCCAAAACCAATTTAGTAACAAAAGCTCATCACCATTATGTATCATCATACATTCATTATGACGTAATTGACAAGAGATTGGATTCCATCCGACCTTAACATCTATTGTACCTAGATCGGGAGGCATGATTAATGTGATCCCAAGGCCCGGCGGTGGTAAATCAATCAATGACGTCACAACACATCTGGGGCTGTAACAAGACTGTAACTTAAACTTGTCTGTCATTAATTAGGGCGCCCCAACTTGACAGTTGATGGTAACTTAGTCGTGTAGGAAAATTAAGAATTTTGGCACTTATATACAACAGTTATATGGCTGTACAGTGAAGTAATGATGGCTCCGTGGTATTGGCTATGGACTGCCGCGCAGCAGGTCCATGGTTCGAATCCCGCCGCGGGTTTGATCTTCACCGCATGGTGGAAGGGCATTTTGAGAATGCTCGCCTGGCTAGCTACCACCCTCAAGTAGAACTTGTGACGAAAATGCATCTGTTATAGGCAGAGGTTAGTCCGCTTAACATCAGGTGGGCCTCGAGCTTGTTCTGTCATAAGATAAAAAAAAGTAATAGGAATTAATCCGAAATCGATTTAGTGTTACAAAAGGTCATCACCTTGTGAATTAAATTCAAGAGATTGGATTCCATACGATCTTAACATCTATTGTTCCTAGATCGACAAGGATGATTAATGTGACCCTAGAGCCCGGCAGTGGTAAATCAATCAATGACGTCACAACACATCTGGGGCTGTAACAAGACTGTAACTTAAACTTGTCTGTCATTAATAGGGGCGCCCCTACTTGACAGTTGATGGTAACTTTGTCGTGTAAGAGTTTAAGAATTTTGACACTTATATAGAACAGTTCTATGGCTGTACAGTGAAGTGCTAGGAATTAATGCGAAATCGATTTAGTGTTACAAAAGCTCATCACCTTGTGAATTATGTATCAACGTACATCCATTCAGACATAAACGACATGAGATTAGATTCCATACTACCTTAATATCTATTGTAACTAGATTGACAAACATGATTAATGTGACCCTAGAGCCCAGCAGTGGTAAATCAATCAACGACGTCACAACACATCTGGGGGCTGTAACTTAAATTTGTCTGTCATTAATTAGGGCGCCCTAAATTGACAGTTGATGTTAACATTGTCGTATAAGAGATTAAGAACTTTGACAATTGTGTAAAACAGTTCTATGGCCGCTGTAGAGGGCAGTGTTGAGAATGAATCCTAAATCGATTTAGTGTAACAAAAGCTCATCATTTTGTGAATTATGTATCAACATATATCCATTAAGACATAATTGGCAAGAGATTTGATTCCATCCGACCTTAACATCTATTGTACCTAGATCGGCAAGCATGATTAATGTGACCCTAGAGCCCGGCGGTGGTAAATCAATCAATGACGTCACAACACATCCGAGGGCTGTAACAAAGCTGTAACTTAAACTTGTCTGTCATTAATTAGGGCGCCCCAACTTGACAGTTGATGGTAACTTGGTCGTGTAAGAGTTTAAGAATTTTGACACATATATATAACAGTTCTATGGCCGCTGTACAGTGAAGTGCTAGGAATTAATCCGAAATCGATTTAGTGTTACAAAAGCTCATCACCTTGTAAATGATGTATGAACATACATACATTCAGACATAAACGACTTGAGATTGGATTCCATCCGATCTTAACATATATTGTTCCTAGATCGACAAGCATGATTAATGTGACCCTAGAGCCCGGCAGTGGTAAATCAATCAATGACGTCACAACATATCCGAGGGCTGTAACAAAGCTGTAACTTAAACTTGTATGTCATTAATAAAGGCGCCCTAACTTGACAGATTTGTTACCACAGTCGTAAAGGAAAGATTAAAAATGTTGACGGTTGGGTGTTATTTGAATGTAGGTTTCTTTCTTGGTACAAATAGCCAAAGATGCATTTACATTATGACACACGCGGTAAAATAAAATTTGGTGATAAAGCAAAGAGTTTCCTCGATTCTGTTATTTTAATAATACATACATAAAATCACGCCTCTTTCCCGTGGGGGTAGGCAGAGACCACGGATTGCCACTTACTACGATTCTAACATATCTCTATCGCTTCATCTACACTCATCAATCTTTTCATACATGAGCGTCGGTTTAGGGTTCTCTTGACCTAGCCATTTTTTAGGAACGTCTTCAATCTGATTTCGGAACGTTCGCCTAGGTCTTTCCCTTCCAACACTTCCGTTCACTTGTCCCATGTATACTTGTTTAGTTATTCTCATTTCACTCATTTTTTCTCTATTTTTGTCACTACATCCTCATTCACATCATCGTTCCCTTACCCTGTCACTCCTTTTGACACCAATCATGCTTCTCAATGCTCTCATCTCCACTGCATTTATTCTACTTACATGCTTTTTTGCCATACCCAACTTTCACTACCATACATTAGTGTCAGAACCAACACTCCCCCGTGAACAGCTAGACGAGCCTTTTAGACACCTTCTGACTATTTATAAACGCGTGCAATGCTCCGTTTACCATGTTTCCAACCTTAACTCTCCTTTCTATATCACTTTTACACTCTCCATATTTCGTAAACATGGATCCAAAGTATAGAAACTTTTTCACTTGTCTTTTTCACCTCTAATCACAATAGTGCAATCGGCCACTCTATCATCTCGTTCAATCACAACTTGCGTCTTACTTACATTTATTTTCATTTATTTTCTTTCTAAAGCTTCATGCATAACATTTACCATTTCCTGCAACTCTTTTACCGACGACGCAATTATCACTTAGTCGTCAGCGTAGATAACACAATTGTTGAGTAACTTGTTTATTCTAAATCCACATTCACTGTCTTTCAGGTTTGTCAAACACATATACTTCAAGTTATTTATGAACTTGAAGTTTGATAATAAATATAACTAAAATGAGTTCGGATGATTCTGAAAGTGAAATGGATATTGATTGCGCTCCTCCAGATCTAAGATTGGGAGCCAAGTAAGCGATGAAAAACCTGCTTCCAGCGAAGTCAACAAACATATATAAAAATAGATGTATGAAAATTTTTACTGGTGAAAACACAAATAATTTTTTGTTTGAGCTTTGACCTTGGTCTTGAAAAATATATCATACAATATATACATCTGGATAGATGATATATTTTTCAAGACCAAGGTATTTTTTAATATGAAATTTATTTTTATTTCCTTGCCTGTCTCACCCTTCAAAGTCATATTTGACCTGCAGTTGTCTATTTTGCGGCTTTTGCGATACTGAACTTTTATTTTGGAACATCTACTATCCACTTTCTATATCAATAATAATAAATGATTTCTAATCAATTTTCTTAATCAAAATGTTACCAGCACAGGATGGAAATTTCAACGTAAGAAACAATCAATCAACGCCTTCGGGGAAATGAGGGAAATGAGCAGACGTGTGCCGCATTTATCAAACATCTTGTAAATGAACTTGAAATATGAAAGAATAGAGTACATTTGAAGTATGGCACTTAGAGAATCAAATTTTGGAGTATTCCACTTTCTACGTCCAGGTCTAAATCATTTATTCAGTTTTGCGTCTACGCCGCAGAAAATGTATGCACGTTGCGTTTTGTACTCAATAATTTTATAGAAGTATAGTGAGGGATTTTATTTTTGTATTAAGTAATTTCAGTTTATAAATCATGTTGGATTAAAACTTTCCATTCCAAAATTAACTTGGAGTATCAAAAATGTTAATGTACATTTTTTTACGTAATGTAAAAATGAAACAATGTTCAAAACTACGAACAAATATTAATAAATTATTTATTCGTAGGTTCAAAACTAAACGCAAACATTTTAATAAAAAAAGACAACGACTGGCGGGATTTCACATTCAATTGCGTCCGTGAACATACATAATCCCAAAAAATCCTCCTTCTGATTTAAAAGTTGAGGCATTCATTTTTGAGAAAAGCATTTTACAAGCCTCAACCAGTAAGAAAGCCATCCTGGCCTCGTATATAACCGGACGTCACCTGCGGTTCCGTCCGGTTAACTCATACTTGGCAGGAATGCTTACTTACTGGATTCTGCAGTAATGTACTATTAATAATAACAAATATTTGAAAAAATATAACTTGTTAATGAACATTGTTATAGTAAAATTTTTGCTTGTATAAGTGTCTTCTACCCAAATGAACTTTAATTGTACGCGGAAACTTTGATTAAACTTCAAAAGGACGGTGGATGGATATGCCAGCTTCCATAGAAAAATGTTCGTAGCCCTTTATTATTTACCTTTGTACTTGACTTTTATTATTATTTATAAAATAAAACATTATACGGATTAGATACTTTTGTTGAATGAAAAGCAAAGTTGAACCTGTAAGTACTGTTATCCTATTGAATAATACCATAGCTGAACTATTAAACAACAATTCAAGTTACGAAATAGTTTTAAATAAAGAAGAAGGCCACCATCTGTCTCTTGGAAAGGTGTCGGTTATACAAACCAACAATTAAGTGTTCTATATGCTATGTGCCAAGTCTGTTTAGGTCCAGAGCTAATTTTTATCTACTTGCAAAGAAAATATTTACCCATGTCGCCCGTTTTAATTTACGCCAAAGGCTAGCAGGTTTTCCTAAGTAAACATCATTTTCTTTTAATAAGGCCCTTCGTTTATCTTTTGACATTTTCGCTTTCGAGAGGTTTTACAAAATAAGTAGCTACATCTAATGAATTACAAGAAGATTACCTGGTGCCTCTCTACAGTAAAATGTATTTTAAAGCGAATTTATTCGCCTATTTAATATTTGGTTATGTAACAGAAAATCAAAAAAGTATTATACCTTGCCACGAATCTCAAAGTTCTCGAACGATCAAAAAGCTAGTACTAGTTCGAGAAATTAGCCTGTGGCCAATATCTCACCTGATGCTAACTGATGCTGCGGTAGAAGACATTATTCAGGCTAACCGACAATTACTGGCTCTCAAAATCAGCTAGCAGAACAAACCGTTAGGTGCTTAGCAACAGATTTTCTGCTTGAGTATGTTAACCAGCCAGACCGACATTCGCAAAATGACCTACCACCATGCAAAGCCAGAAAATCAGTTCATTCCTCAAATCACGATATACCAGATTTCTTTAACCTAGCTTATGACCATGTTGTTAAGACTTACGTAGGATGACTCGATCTCAATGCCAGAATCCGGAATACAGCGTTACGTGCTTAGGGACATATTCTGTACTTAAGGGTGGTAGCTAACCGTCATTAAAAAAGCTTTGACACGATAGCGAAAACTATCCTAGATCAACAACTGGGACTACTTAACGTGCCCTCCGAAGCACGGAAGCATTCAGTAGTAAATGCCAACAGCGGTCACCATCATCCAAGTAATGATTATGCAACACATATTCTCACCCTATGGCTAATTTGACTACTCAAATTATCCGATGCAATTATTAATTGATTGTGCAATGTAAACCACTCAAAAGAGATATACAAAGTTTTAAGATATATCACTCAAAAATCATTATCTAGTTATGTTATACTAGAACGTTATATAATAATTTGTTACGGGATCATTAATGTAAAATGGAGCACTAAGGTTCGAATAAAATCTTTGACTTCAAATTATTATTTATTAAGTTTTAGGGTCAAAAAGGGAATAAATCAAAATAAATCTAATACATATTTTGTGAAAATTTCAACCGGATATCAATTTCTGTTCCAAAGATCCCTTCAAAGGTCGAAGGACGGACATCCAAGACTAAGTAATAGGGTTCCGTTTTTTTTATGCCTGATAGGTTAGCCTTTGACCACTATCTCACCTGATGGTAAGTGATGATGTGGTCGAAGATGTTGTTCAGGCTAACCTAGAAGTACTGGCTCTCAAGGACAGCTGCCGGAACACACCGTTAGGTGCTTGGCGACAGATTTTCTACTTGAGGGTGGTAGCTAGCCAGGCGGGCATTCGCAAAATGCCCTACCACCATGCTATAGCGACTGCCATCCTAAGACAACAACCGGGACCGACGGCTTAACGTGCCCTCCGAAGCACGGAAGCGCTCAGTAGTAATGTCACTAGCGGTCACCCATCCAACTCATGACCGCGGCGGACGTTGCTTAACTTTGCTGACTGATTAAGAACAACTAAGTAAACTTCGCTACGAGCGCTTCGCCGTAGTCTATAACAGGACCCTAAAAATTGCGTGATATTAACTTATCATCCTCATCATCATATCAATCAGAGAACAAAGGTCCCCCACATTGGGGGGTATTTGCCATAATCCACACGTTTGGCAGGTGTCTTGGGGATACTGCGATTCCCAAGTTTTGGCAATTTTTCAGAAGGCGCTGCTGGGCAGCCGTTCTAATCTGGAATACCACTTGGCTGGAGTTAATTTGCTTTTTCAAGTTCAGTACGTAACATAATATCTTAGAGTGAGCGCCAATCTATATTGCACGAAAATACGATATATCATTTCTAATCTGCGTTACACATCAAACAACGTGTATAGGGAATTGAAAACACATTTACTTTCATTTTCCTTTTTACAAAGTATCATGTATCGGGAACTTTTCCGGCTTCATTGTTTTCACTTTACTACATTTGCCTAAAAGCTATGGACCCTCATTCATCATTGTATAAACATAATAAATTTCATAAGAATTACGTAGATATCAAATTTACTTGCCATCAGTTATCTGGGTAAACAACGAGCAAGAAAACAAAGGAATCTTTTTGGTTTGTGGAAAATTAAATCGCAATAAGTTATTTATTCCCCTACTACCTGTTACCCGCGGCTTCGTATGCGTGGGTAAAAGCCGTATACCATGAAGTTAGATTGTTACATACGTTTGAGAAAACAGAGCTACTTCTGTTTTTCAGAAATGTGCAGATGCCACCACAGCAGTTTTATGAGAAATTATTCCAGGAAGGGATCAGCTGCGTAAGCAATAGAGAATCCGTCTCCGGGCGTCCAACTCCATGATATGTACTGTGCCAGCTGGATCGTCCACTCCTGAACATTATAAAGAGGAAAGATCTGTATTTGGTACTTTTATATTTTTTGTTTATAACGAATAAACTCAAAAACTACTAGACCGATTTCAAAAACTCTTTCACCATTATAATCCTACACTATTCCTTATAAACATATGTTATAAAATATTTTCAAAAACTTAGGGATCCGTATGAAAGTTCGATAATGTGAGTAGCATTGAAAATAAATACCAAAAGTGTGATAAAAAATACCAATAAAATCTTTACATCGCGTACGCTGCGGAAATTGTTGAGAATGGAGCAAAGTGACAATTTTATAGAGGACATCAATATCTAAAAAAAAGTCCATATTATGTCTAACTATTACAGTTATGTCACAATAACTACTTTTTATGTGTTTCAATTTATAACATAATTAAATACCGGTGCAAAGCTGGGGCGAGCCGCTACTTATTTATAAACTTTATGGTCATTGTTTCACAGATGAAACTTACATATTCAAAAGTGCATATAATTACAAAGAAAAGAAAAATTTTAATCACGAGCAAGAGCATAGTGTTACTAGCGGGCGGGGACAGCTAATTCACTTAGCAGGCGTTAAATGATAGTGATTATTAGATTACAATGTGAGAATATGTGACAGTAATTTGAACCAAGGAAATGTTCAGTTACAGCGAGAATATATTGTAAGTAGGTATATATGTTTATTATACGTTTCGAAGTTTCGCACATAGCGAAGTTTGCTTTAGCCCTTCTTAACCGATCGGTAAAGTTAAGCAACGTCCGCCGCGGTCATAACTTGGATGGCTGTACGCTAGTGAAATTACAACTGAGCGCTTCCGTGCTTCAGAGAGCACGTTCAGTCGTCAATCCCGGTTGTTGTCTCAAGCTGGTAGTCGTTTTAGAATTGTCGTAGGTAATTTTGGTTTGCTTGCATGTCTACCTACCACCTACTACCTCAAGTAGAAAATTTGCCGCCAAGCGCCTAACGGTGTGTCCAGCAGCTGTTCTTGAGAGCCCGTAATTTTAGGTTAGCCTGATCAACATCTTCGACCACATCATCACTTGCCATCAGGTGAGATAGTGGTCAAAAGCTAGCATATCGGCAATAAATAAAATAGAAAAATTAAAAAAAGAAAAGTTTTGAGTCAGTCGCTGCATGTTTACCAACTGTTTTTCCTGAAAACTCTGGGCGGAGTCGTCGCCGAGATTTAGACGCGTAAACTCACCTGATGAAGGGCATCGGATATGATCAACTCGTAAGTCGACTATCTCGACCAATATACGCGTGAATACAGCCGGTTTTTTTAAACATTAATATGTCTCATACTCACGGAACCTCTCAAACTAAAAAAGAATTAAGTTAATATTAAAAGTTGTCTCTATCTCCAACATAATTTATTAACATGATTTCTAATTCGTATCTATATATATATATATATATATATATATATATATATATATATATATATATACAAATATTATAAAGAGGAAAGATTTGTATTGTTGTATGTAACTAATAAACTTAACAACTACTGGACCGATTTGAAAATTCTTTCACCATTAGAATCCTACACTACCACTGTTTAACATAGGTTATAGAATATTTTCAAAACTTAGGGTATGAAAATTTGGATAATGTAACCCAACATGTGAAAAAAATACGGAAAAAATCGTTATATCGCGTACGCTGCGGAAATTGTTGACAAAATAGCAAAGTGATGCACTACAATTTTATGGAGCACATCAATATCTACAAAAAATCCGCATTACCATAATATGTCTAACTTTTACAGTTATGTCATAATAACAACGTTTTATGGGTTACATTTTTTTTTAATTTTGCATAGCTGGGGTTTTTAAAATATAGGACTGAATAGTTGAACGTTTTAACTTTATATTATATTCAAATGTTTTTATAAAGACTGTGATATTGATATTAGCAAATAAGCTAGGATAAAAACAATCATATTCTTAAATTAAATTAATCAACAATAATAATGTTTTATTTATATTTTTCAACTAAAAACTCGTGTCATAACCAACATAAGTTGTAAACCAAATTTTTTATAGAATGATTTATCGGTTTTTTAAATTGTTCAAGTAAAGATTTAAATACATTAGAGATTGAACTCGTCTACTTAGTTAATGAGAAAACTAAGTGCTGGAAAAAAAACGTTATTAAATTATCAATAAAAGGAAACTGTAACCTAATCATCATGTCTGTACTAAATCTAAAATCAGTTGACCTGGCAAAGTATTCAACTTCTAGTTAGGTATAATAACTATATTTATTAATAATTGTCCAACGTTCGCTTCGCTTGATCACATCTTTTGTATATGTTACCGGTAATCTGTTTAATTCAGGTATTCTATACAATACCTAGGCAATGTATAGAATACCTGGGGCGTCCAACCAAATTTGAAGGCCGAGATAGTGGCTAAGTTAAGCGGTATATGTAGTCAATGCGGGCCAACGCTTTTATGGGGCTTTGATAAATTAATTCAAATATATATAAAAATAAAGAAGCATTGATGGCTCAGTGGCATTAGCTATGGACTGCCATCCAGCAGGTCCATGGTTCAAATCCCGCCGCGGGCTTGAGCTTCACCGCATGGTGGAAGGGCATTTTTCGAATGCCCGCCTGGCTAGCCTCAAGTAGAAAATCTGTCACCTAACAACTGTACGACTCAGTGTGACGGGCGCAGTGCAATTCGTCGTTGACGATATGTATCTGTTATAGTCAGAGGTTTGTCCACTTAACATCTCGGCCTCGGGCTAGTTCCGTCACAATAACATAAAAAAAGAAAAAAATATGATAAAACCAGCTTAGAGCTTAAGAATTGATTAAAAACTTTTTGGCACATGTCTGTATTTGAAACAAAATTCGACAGTAATGGATTTTCAAAGAAAATCGCTCCTTAGTTATTAAACTCTATACAACTTTGCTCCATCTATTCGAAAAGCCGCAAACTAAACATCAACTTTGTTATGAGAAAGTTATCGAACTAATAACCGCATTATAAGCATTTGAAGTTAAATAATATTATACAAAAACAAGAATAATATAAACCTACCAGTTACATCTTATGGGGGACTATATTAGACGTCTTTTTGTATTCTTTAAAGTTACAAAACTTATGAAAAGTCAGAGGTAGGACAGACGGTGTAGAGTTTATAAGGTCTCATTTACTCGTAACCCTAAAACGTGCAAATTTGCAGAAACTCTTAGTATAAAATAAACAATGAAGGAACGCCGTCAACTTTTATGTCAACGACAACAAAGAAAGTACATCTGGAAATCCTTTATCGCCTAAAGTAAATTGCGCCTACTTTCGGTTCAGATAACTCCATTTTCACAATATTGCGTCTGCTTCTTAGTATTCAAATCGTTTTAGGGATTCATTGAACAAAACGTCTCTTTTCTCTTTTCAAAATGTTGACTTTTCCAACTCAATCCTCCGTTTCTTCGCAAATGCCTCGAAGGAGCAATATTCGGACCTTTCCTCAAATGAAAAGATCTAATCTCAAGTTTTTATCCAATTCTTTACAATTGGTCTCCGCTTAAAAGGGCAATGCTTTAGAACAGCAATTGCAAACGAATGGTTCGCTGACCGTTTTTGTGCGACCCTAATTTTAGTATAAGTAAACTGATTCTCAAAACATTCGAAACTTTAACATTTTAAGTGATAGCGTAGCTTTCTGACAAGCATGAAAGTATTTTTATACAAAAAGTCAAGAAATGTTCAAATCACTATAAAGTTTTAGCATTCAAAACTGCTGTGCATATTTAGGTTTCTTTTTGACATAAGCACGATTTACTAATTATTTAACAACGTTATTATTAGGTTAGATATAAATCGTATATTCATACCTAAATAGCTTAAAGAACATAAGATTAAGTATTTATTCGATTCTTATATATAGTCAATAAATTCATATCTTTGTTATAATTATTGAAAACGTAAATAAATTTTATTATGGAATCGTTATTAATTTAGAATTACAATACATGACTTATTAATAAATATTTGTATTATTAGAAAATAAGGACTACATATGTATTTGTGATTAACTAGTAAGTAAGGTATATCTATAATAAACTTAAAACAAAATTGTTTTCATATTTGATGAACCTAACATACAGATAAAATTTCAAACGACCAAACATTAGATTCAGAATGCCTGCAAGAAGTAAATAAATACTCATTTACTTGGGACTTAGTACAGAGTGACACAAGATTTAGGGCGCATTTATGTTATTTAATGGGACGACCCCTGGCGTCCTTTGCGTGATTTATTCTGCCTCAAAGTGAACTCATATCTTTGACCTAATAAGTACAGGTAGACAATTTATTGAAAAAGGTTGACATTTGAAATTATTTTTAAGAAATGTTCTCAGTAAGCTGTGTTTGCCATGTTTATTTAGTCTATTGTAATTGTTATCGTGTCTTTTAATCTTTCTTTATTTAGAAGTTGACTGTTTAGTTTGTTTTTTATTTTATAGCATATATATAGGTATATATGTATGCTATTGGGTTGTTATTTTACTGCTGAACTGTAATGTTTGCATAATCTTTTTTCATTATTGATAAATATGATATTTTATTGGGACATTAGACACATTATTTAATAGAAAAAGTTTAACAACACAGTTTGTAATAAAATCAAATCCTGCATAGCTCAGGTATATTTGCCAAGATCCAGTGGCTTTCTTGGTTGATAAAATGTATGTCAAACATGGTTAGTTGTCACACTACATTTTCTACAAAATGTATATTCTTAGTATTATACACAATAAAAAAACTTAGACATATAAGCGTATGTACAGTAATTTTATTTTTAATGCAGAAAAATCTTTTGATTTGTTTTATGACAATTGATCCTGTCTATACTATGTCTAGATACAAATTCGCCCGGTAAAAAATACCAGTTAAGAATCTACAGATGGAGATGCTACAGAAACATAAATTGGGCATCATAAACCTGACAATAATCTATCATTTAACTGACATTAATTTAAAATTAATATTATAATTATCATTTACGACCTACTTAAAATATTGTATGTTCGCTATGAACAAAGCTGTTGACACTAGTACTTAATTATAATTTAAGAACCGAATGTAACACAGTTTTACAATACATGTGTCTGAATCTGAATAAAAACTTGTATCAAAATCGATTTAAGTTTTTGGGAAGCTACGATGCCACGAGACAAATACTATGGCGACACACCGCCAAAGCCCCATTTTTGCCATTGAATGTATAAAACTCCAACAGTGAACAACTCAGCGACAGACTGCTTAAATATGTTAAGTATGATACTCGTTGTCGACTGAGAGCATAAACCGCCGGCCACACTAGCTCATTTTGCATCTCCACTCCATAAAATATGGTTAGCCAAGATAAATGGTATATTGTGGTATAATATAATAATAAAATGACAGTAGCTCTGGAGCTTAAACTATTGCAAGTGTTTTGTTTAAGTATTTTTGTTCTATATTAAGAACGCTTTCCGCACTTCATAGGCATTGAAATTTGTAATCGTAACTACATGAGCACCGCCTTCATACATTGAGCGATGGAATAATACCCGGGATTATTAGGAAAATCAGACTCCAGTATAGAAATAAGGAGCTGATATACAGCTGCTGTTACCCATGTGCTATTTATGTTCGTTTAGGAATTGTTGTCACATTTATTTTTATGGGATTGTGATGAAATATTGGTGTTAAGCGGTTACGTCGGTCTATGTTGTAATATTCATCACAATTCAAGAACCTGCGCCCATCATCCTGAGACTAAAGTAATTTAGTCATTTGCCAGTAATTTCACTGGCGTCCATACCCTTCAAACCGAAAAAGTAATGTGAACTCTACTAGCATGTGAAAGCTCAAGCCCGCGGCGGAATTCGAACTATGGACCTGCTGCGCGGCAGTCCATAGCCAATGCCACTGAGCCATCCCTGCTTCAAACTAATTTGTATTGAAGAAAACCGCGTCAGAATCTAATCCATTTTTCAATCCACCCCACTATTATGAATAGCCTATTAAAATTAAAATTTAGTTTGTCAGGAAAAGCAATCTCACAAAAGACGGCATAATGCCTTCATAGGCAAATTGAGTTGCACAAATTGCGCATATTTCATTGCGAGTGACATTTTTTCCTATTAAAACTTGTTGTCCGTAGGTTGCAGGAAAAGTAATTTTCCGCAAATGGAGTTGGCTCGGGCAGGTTAATGGGTTCGTTTCGGATCGCATCTCGGACTATTTGGAAATGAACCGTGCCGGTTGTCATTACCGGCGTATGTTGCGTCATTTCAGAAGGATACTTTACTTACTTTTCAATATATACTTGCTCGTCATAGCTACATTACCGGAGTAGAAGTTACCTGTGTCTAATGTTGTGATTTTGCACACGTCATCATGATTTACTCTTTAATTTTTGATAAATATATGCAACTTGACGCCAAGGGGACTTTTTGTTTTACTAATTTTATACGACTTCCAAAAAAGAAGGTGGTTCTCAATTCGACACGTATATATTTTTCTTTGCTATTACGCTAAACTTTTTACATAGTTGCCCGATTTTGATAATCTTTTTATATTGAAAAAGGTATACGTCTGAAGTCCTATATAAGTTTCATCAATATCGGTCAAGTAGTTTTTAAGTTACACTCAACTAACTGAGAAATGCTTTAACTACCAAGTCATCTAGATTACTATTGTGAGTGAGTAAAACTCTATCGCTTAGCCAGTAATTATCAAAAAAGGGGGAAAAAATATACAAAAAAAATTACCGACTTCTAACACTGAAAGTAAGAAATAACTTATAGAAGTCCTAGTTCCTAGTCTCTAAGTCAAATATACTAATTAGTCAATACTTTAGTATAGGTATACCTAAGAGGTGAAAACTTATTTTAACGATTAAAAATACTTAACCGATTTGAAAACATATGTAACTTTTATAATCCTACATTATCCTTGAAGAACATAGGCTATGATATGATAACGAGCAGGCGGGTCACCTGGTGATAAGTGATCACCGTCGCCCATGAACATCCGCAACACCAGAGGTCTCGAGGATGCGTTGCCCGCCTTTGAGGAGGGAATATGCTCGTTTCTTAAAGGCCCCTAAGTCGTATCTGTTCGGAAATACTACACAAGGTAGCTGGTTCCAAATTGTGGCAGTGCAAAGTAGGAAATACTGTGGAAATCGCAAAATTGTGTTGTTCCAGACATCGATATGAAATTGATGAAACATCATGCTTTGTAGGGACGTCCGATGGGGAAATTGAGCTGCAGGTGGTAAATCCAACCGTTCCTCGGAACACTCCCCGTGATAGATACGGTAAAAGATGCAAGTTTACACGTCTACATTTGTGAACTTGGGAAATAATTGTATATTTCCCAAGTATTGTATGTAATAGTTATATTTGTAGCTACGTTCATTAATATTAATGATCGAAGTATTTCAATTTAAAATGTACATATGAAAATGAGCTGCACCTCATGGTGGAAGGGCATTTTGCGAATGCCCACCTGGCCTGCGACCATCCTCAAGTAAAAAATCTATCGCCAAGCACCTAACGGTGTGTTCGGGCAGCTGTCCTTGAGAGCCAGTGAAATTACAGGCACATGAGATTTAACAACTTTATCTCAAGGTGACGGGCGCAGTGCAGTTCGGGACTTGTGACGCAATATGCGAGTAAACAGAGCATTTTCAATTTAACCGGGTAATACAGATTTGTAACATCAAAAAGGTTTATATGTAATCAACCATCATACATTTGCCGCGGAAAAAAAAAACTTGCGTGCTATTTTCCATAATTTTCGTATGATGTTGGTATCGCATTTGTGCAATGTATATTTTTTTTCTCGAAAGGGTGTTGAAAAAGTGCGTATGAAACTCGTGAGCAACTTGCTCATTATACACTCGGCTGATTTACGCCCTCGCCTACGGCTCGGACTGCAACACACAGCCTCGTGTATAATGAGCAACTAAGCTCACTTGTATCATAATCTACTAATATGTTAATATTTACACGTGTCTAAGCGCCAAACACACGGAATAACCTTTTAGTATATTTTTATTTCCCACGTAGCGTATATAAAATCCTTTTCCTCAATTTAATCCGCAATTAAATCCCACAAACATTTTCCCTCCTCACACCGTCTTGTCTAATTTTTCATGTGTCGCCTTTGAAAGCCGGCCCGAATCTGTCAAAGTGCAGTTAGGATGCTGCGTTGAACAGAACATAAGCTTTAGACGGTTTGAAAGTATTAATAATATAAGAATATTTTTTTTAGCAAAAAATGGGTCGGCTACAACACTCAAATATGTGAAATAACTTGTTGAAGTCGGTACCATGATGGTTCAAAAGTACCTATTATCACAATATTGTGCGCACTAAAACAATAAAAATATCACCCTTTTTAGTGACTCTTGCTAATTATGGGATCGATTGTCATTCACTGTCAATGACTATATCATCAAGCTAGGAAAATACTTTTTAGTTATAGGAGTGTAACTGTAAACGGCATGACCGATTTTAATAAAATTTAAGTGAGACCACACATCAAGCATCAGCTTTCAAATAAAAAAAGAATTAGCAAAATCGGTTCGCCCAGTCAAAAGTTCTGAGGGAACAATAAAAAAAAAACAGTCGAATTGAGATTTCAACTTCTGAGTTTACAGTATGTATTTTGCAATTCAGTACACGCTTGGTAAAGACTTAAGTTTGATATGCCTTTCACCCGTAATGCGGCACGTAAGTATAAATTGGAATTAAAATCGCGCATCGGGCAGTAACCGAAAGTAGAGTGTCATGTACTACGGACGGTACGCGGACGGGGGGCACTGCATGCAGTGATACACGTTGAAGATTGCTGTGCAGCAAAGGCGTCTGTCGCTTCACGGATATTTTTTACTTTGCCGGACAGCGGTGGACGTGTCAGCAATTTGAATCTTTTTGATCAGTATGTTTAACATGAATAAGTCTTTTTAGAGTTCCGTAGTCCTGACAAGGAACCCTTATAGTTTCATCATGTCTGTCTGTCCAAAGTTTTGCTAAGAGACCGTTTGTAATAGAAAGCTGCAATTTTGTAAGGTTATGTAAACTTATTTTATTGTGAATTCTAAGCTGATTAGCTGGTCTAAGGCTACTTGTCCTATTGACTGACTTGGTTTTTTTTCGAAAGAAAAATCCCGAATCTGGAACTGTCCAATATGTGGCAATACGCTCGTTCCTTTTACATGTGCCCAAAACAAGTAACAACGTACGTGTAAGACAACTTTTGTGATCCTCTGGGAGGAATATACATATAAAGCGTTATGTTTTTTACAATGGTCCAAACCTTACATACTGTAGCCTATGGCAATGTCCTAGCAAGACGGCATGCGAAATTAATGACATCACGTCAACCAGATATGATTCAGTAGTGTGACGTCACGGATTTATGGCTCTGATATGTCCTCATTACAAAGGAAATGATACGGTAGATTAGATAGGCGTACACGCCGGCCGTATGCGTGTTTGTAATTTTTTAGAAGGGTAGCGAAGCATTTTTCTTGGGCCTTTGTGTGGTTTACTATGAAAGAGAACCTCGTATGGGTCATGTTATGGGCTATTTTTTATATTGTGATATTTTTGGTTGTACATTGTGTTGAAGTAAGGTAAATTTATCGCTGAGTTTTATTAAATACAGTCACAGTTTATAATTCAAAATTAATTAAAATAAAACATTTTGAATGGCTTGTATGTTGCCAAACGCTTAAAGTGGTGTTCCGGTAGCTGCCAGTGCTTTTTTACTATCTTCGACCACGTTGTCACTTACCATCAGGTGAGATTGTTTGCAAAGCCTAGCATTTTGGATATCATAAAAATAAGTGCGATAAAATCTCTCATTACCTGTGGCGTCAATAAGCATAGATAAAATGTAATTCTATGTACTGTATTTTGTCGTTTAAAAGTAAACGACAAAATTGTCGTTTACTTTTATATTTGGTGGTTTGTCTTATCGTCCCTTACCAAAAATAAATACATGTAATTCATATTTGACTGAGCATTATTTAAAGAGCATTGACGCGTGCTAAGCCAAGAGAACGTATAAATTACTTCAGATGGAACATATTACTTCCAGCGGGGCTTAAATCTCATAGTCTAGGACGGTATTCTTGTGTTATGGGTTCAATTTCCTTCCGAAATAATTCCAATTTTATTTGATAACTACATAGATGTTTGGCAAAACATTAACATTCAGCCTAAAAAATACTCCATAGCTATACAACATCATTAATAAGTGTATGGAACACTGATGTAGTGGCCCAGAAATACACAGAGCACTATTGTCGACAAACTACAGAAACAGAATGCTTGGCCAAAACAGATTGTAGGAGAACGTCATTTACTGCAACTAAAGAGGCTCTACACCATTGCACCTGTTTGTTCAGCAAGAAACAGCAGTATATGCATAGAGACTAAAGGCTACATAGCTCTGAAATATTGATATCTGTCCCGTCGCACTACAGTCTTAGATGAAATTGGGGCAGCAATTGCATATTAAATTTATACGACAAACAACATTGTGAACACTTTACATAAATGTTTTATCATATAACTGTATAAGGGGCCCAAAAGAAAGGGACAAAGCAAGTGAGAATTTACACAGATGCTTCTAAAAACACACAAGCACTGGAGTGGGACCGTTCTCGGATGATTTAAACATAGAATTGGGAATGCACTACTTGATCTTCCAGGGGGAGTGTGTGGGTATAATTCAAGTAACAACAGCAGTTATAAGAAGGAAGGTAGGCAGAATGAGGGTCCAGAATTGACTACAACCTCAGAATACTCTCCGGTAGGTCTGCAGTCCTACGAACATCCTACAATGGTACGACTACACGTCAGGACTATAGTAGGGCTACAGTGTCGTTATCTACTGGGACAAGTAAATGTAAAGAACCTTGATACTCATCAATGGGTAAAGGAGCACAACGGATCCAGAGGCAATGATGACGCAGATGAGCTACCAAAATGAAGCTCTAATATGTATCCTGTAGGACTGTATATTATGATCCCGCTGCCTTTGTACCAAGACGTGCCTGGCTTTGTACAAAATCTAAATAGAAAACCAAGATTACTGAGAGAGCATCGAAGATTCTAGGCAGTCGAAAGAGATGTTCCCGAAACTCACCCCAAGATAATTAGAAAACTCTGCAACGTATAAGTAGAAGAAATTCATCGAATTTTCAGGATTATTACGGGAAATTGTTAAGGAAATAAACACTTGTCTATGGTTGGTGTCTACAAACAGCCCCAACTACTTCCATAAAAAAATCACTAGTACACTTTATCATTGAAAATGGGAGTGTAGCTCCACAACAGGCAGAAGATCTTGGCTTACCAAGGACCATCCGGGAGGCCTGCACCGGCAATAGTGATTTGTTGGCCCTGATGACATCGAGTAGTTGAAGTAGCGTTCGCCACCTGAAAGTACGTAAAAGAACCGCATACAGATGGTAAAGGTGCGGAAAGAAGCCCGTATGCCAACAAAACTCACAAGAGTAGATTGTTATACAAGGGATGAAAAGGACCTACTTAGGCACGACATGGTTTGCGTTCTTACTACCTACGCCAATAGTTCGAGTGCCTAAATAAGTATTTCACCCGCTGTCAACACTTCCTTTTTCGTTTAAATTGTAAGATTATAAAACCCGGATTAGTTAAACAAACAATAATTCATAAATTCAACAATAACTTAAAAAGAAAATCGAAAGTGTTGTTACAAAATTGCTTAAAATATTTTTAATTGCATCGCAATTTAACAAATGGTTATATAAAACATTGAGGCATGCCTAAACAAGTAGGTGCGTATTTTCCAAATTAGAAAAAGAGAAAATAACAATATTTTACTAGTAGGTATACCAACAAGCGACTAAGGCATAACCTGACATAACACGTCACATCCCTTAAATAAGGCAGAAAAAGAAGTGCCATCATAATTACGAAGCAAAAAATGCGCACGTTCACAATCGCCAACAAAAAACTTCATTCACGGAACAATAACGCGTTTCATGACGACCTTTTTATCGCCAGCACATTGTTTACCTTCGACTGACAATACAAATGGTCCTCCCGGATTAATAGCCCGCCCTACACAGAGGACTGACAAATGTACAGGATTTGTTCGGTGGCATCCATAGACCGTTTCATAATAATAGACCCGCTATCTAGTTTAGGCATTAATCCTAAGACTTCAAACACAATGAAGTCTGATCTCGATCTAATAAGTGAACTCAACAATGAAATACCTTTTTTTCAGTTTACTACTTACTACGTTATTGAATATGTTATTCGGCCAAAGACAATTTCGGTTCGTACACAGAGTGTTACAAAGGGACACATAAAAACTTTTATTATTTCATTCAACTTGTGTTCCTTACGCATGTAACCTGAATTCGAACGAGTCCATATAACGGCCGTTGCCGGTCTGTAGGTAGTTAAATGCACCAGTCCAGTGATTCAACAAAAAGTTCGCAGTGTGCCAAGCATTTCGTCCAACATTGCCATGTTGAATTGAAATGCTAATTCTTCGAGCTAAATAAGTGCCAGAAACGTGGTCACGTATTCGACCAGGCGTTTTGATAAGTTTTGGAAACGCAATGAACTCCGTCCTTATGGACCCAATATCTTTACACAAAATGGCTCCGAAACGTACCATTGCTAATTGAGTTGTTCTGCCCAAGTACCGAGTGCTCTAACTATAACGTTTGTTTAACAATGTGACAACGTGTCGACGCATGTAGCATCCGACACTAATTGCCGCCCTATTACCGATCTAGTACATTTATTCAATGCTGTAGAACAAAGGCCATAAAAAATTTTAAAATAGTCTCAAAGGCAAAACGTAGGTTACATGTTATCGTTTCATTAATGATACGCTGGGTTTAAGAATGAAAAAATGTATCTTTATCCGTGATTATTGAATTCCGAATAGCTAATATAATTCTTATGACATCCCAATACGTAGCATTTCATGAACTTGTGCTTACAGCATGTTTACATGTAGCATGGTGGAAGGCACTTGCACGGTGATATGCCACAAGCATGGTGATAGGGCGTTTGCATGGAACCTTCATGCATCCTCAAATATAAAAACTACCGCTAAGAATCCACTCGTGGGTTCCGGCAGTTGAAAGTAATTCTAGAGCTTGTAAACAGCTTCGCTCATCACTTACAATCAGGTAAGATCATTTTTTATGCTTGATAGGTTAGTCTTTGGCCGCTATGTCACCTGATGGTAGGTGATGTGGTCGAAGATTTTGTTCAGGCTAACCTAGAATTGCAGGCTCTCAAGGACAGCCGGAACCGTTATGTGCTTGACGACAGATATTCTACTTGACGGTGGTAGCTAGCCAGGCGGGTATTCACAAAATGCCCTACCACCATGCGAAAATAGTGGTCAAAAGCTTACCTATCAGCTATAAAAAGTATTACCAATGGCCGCTTCTATTATTATAGTTTAGCAAAGCCTTCTCTATAGCTACAGACTACGAAAATCCGGAAAAGAAGCCGCTTAGAGATTTTATTGTGTTTTATTTGTTCGCGTTTCTCATTTCTACGTTATGTTGGCCTTTTGGGAGGCTTTAGCGGGGCACTGACTGTTCGTTTTATTGGAGGTAGAGAGATGATGCAGCGTTATTTAGGCTGCATCGTATTGTCTTATTTCTTTTTGAAGTTTGCGTCTAAGCTCTGAGTACTCTTAGTCTATCCCGTTAAAATGTTTTTTTTTAGCTGCTATATCAAAATAGTTTTCTTATAGAGGTGATTTATTTCTGTGAACTGAATAAGTTTGCTGTTCAGTTCATATCATTACCGTCAATTCGACAATACAAAAGTTTTAAAATTACATTACGGCCGCTAAATCGTACTTTGCTCACTTTTTTTTAAAAGTAAATTGAATATTTTTACTTTTGATCAGAATTTGAACACCCGAGAATCCGGTTCTGGGACTTAGGCATACCATATGCCAATCTGAACTTCATTTCTAAAGGAAATACATAGTTTAAATTAATTCATTTGTTACGTTCACATGCCCTGATTTTGACTCTGGTGCCTAAACCACTCGGTACCCATGGCATGAGAGGAACCCGGCGCGAAATCGGGGGAAGCAGGTCTGATTCCCACCTCGGACAAAAATTTTGAGCTCTAATAATTTGTGAATGTGAATGTCACGATCGCGCTATAATGCTTGTAATTATATTTAGAAATTATAAGTATAGATTATTCTTTTTTTGATTATATATTATTCAACCGTCTTAAGCGACGGAGCGATCTATACTAATCAATTCACATTGACAATAAATGACGCTAATAAATAATAAATATAAAATTTTAACTATGACTCACCTTCACCACGGTAGCTCAAACGCGCAGAACATGTCCCAAACGCAAATCATGTAATTAGTTGCAACCAAATCTGATTAAAATCATAGCAGTCGGTGGTTTTGCTATTCCATACTCATATTATTTGTATCTAAATAAAGCTGTTATTGACTTAAGTCCATAGATTAATAACAGGCATTGTAACAAATGCCCGTTGGGTGCTGTGCTGCCCATGGGGCGCCGTGCTAGAAAGTCACCGGCCCATCTCTACCCGTGGGTGTCGTATGAGGCGACTAAGGGTACACCAGAAGGTAGGCAGCAGGGCTTTCTGAGCAACTGATATCTCACACTGCAATCCCATAGCTTGCCAAGCGTGGGGATTATGGTAAATCCCCCCCAAAATGGGGAGGCTGTGTTCAGCAGTGGAGAATCCGGCTAATACAGTACAGTAGTACAGTAACAAATGCACGTACAATATCACGACACCGCAATTCTTACATACATAAAATCAGGCCTCTTTCCCGTAGGGGTAGGCAGAGACCACATATTTCCACTTACTACGGTCCTAACATATCTCTTTCGCTTCATTTTCTCTTATCAATCCTTTCATACAAAAGCGTCGGTTTAAGGTACTCCTGACCTGGCCTTTTTTCGTCTACGTCTTCAATCTGATTTCGGAACGTTCTAACACTTTCGTTTAACCGCATTTCTTCTATAATTTTATATATTACTACGTTGGTAACATTTAATAATATTTTGGTAGTTATAAATAAAATAATTGGTCAGCCGGGCCCAGGGACCATTGGTTGCGTGTTTGAAACCCGCTCGGTTAATATTTATCCTTTTCTTATATTAATTTGTAATTCATTACCTCACAATACAATGATATATCAGCAGAAACTGGTATATATACAAGTATATTGTAATAAAATACATGAACCGTTTCTACTTAGCTACAACTGACCGATCCGACTGAATTGATTTCTCCTAAAAGCGATTCAATTCAAGAAAATATTCTGACAGAAAAAAGCACCTTTGGCTACACTCCTGTTAGTGTTGACCCTTTTAAATTGAAAGATTTTATCTTACTTATTTAACCTCTGGGTTTCGACGTGTTTTGTGTTGACTCGCAAAGTATATGGAATCCAATCAACAGAGTAAAAGCTCAATAATGGTTTTTCACTAAACCATTGCAATAAACTTGTGGAAGGATTCCTTAGGTAAGGATTTCTCGGAAACTCTTTACGGCAAAGTGAAAGTTGTGAATGAGTTTTTAATCTATTTTGAATCGACTTTTTAGACATCGATTAAAGTTTATTATAGTCTGTGGAATCTGAGAAATGCTATCAGTTTAGGAAAGTTAAATGTCCCCATTACAAGTTTTTATTTTGTTTTAGAATAGCTACCAATTTATTTATATCCCGCATTTTTCATCGCAACGGTAGAATTTATATATTATCAACTTACTATTTCAAAGACTGAAAAAATAGTAGTGTGTGGTCTTCATTATTTGTTCACGCAAATAGTTCACTTCTCTACTGATGGTTTGCGATTAATAAAAAACCGTATGGTTTTCAAAAGGATGCATCCATGGCTATACGAGAAAATTATTCATATTTTTCTACGATAACGGTTAAATATTTTTATGTAAACTGAAAGCAGCTCAAATTACATTTTGACGAAAAACATAATACTCTACGATACCGGAAAGTTATTCAAATCGTGAAGTGAAAATAAAAAACATGGAAAGAAACATGGAACGATGGAAACTTGCATTGTAAATAATCTAATAATTACTTTTAAATAACTAAACCTAAAAATCTAAAATAATTCAGGTGTATAAACGACATGTAAGTAATCATATCGAAAGAAGAAATAAAATAGTAGCAAAAGATAGTAAACTTCTTAAAATAAATTGCGTTGTCGTCTCGTAACTACTTTTAAAATGTTTGGCCCAAAAATCTGTAATTATTTATGTGTGAGGACCAATAGTAATTTATCATATTAAAAGAAGAAACAAAGTTGTAGGTGAAATAGTTTCGGAAAAAAGCTATTTTTGCCATTTTCGTCGTGTTTTGAAACCCGTTTTCCAGTAAGTTTTTCGATGAAGAGGTCTATTTTTATTTTAACGTAGCTCATATGATGAGGATTGCATTGGTACCAAGAAGGTTATATATGTTGACTGGAAATTACATCAAATAAACTCGATTTAAATACAAAAAACCTCAATATCTGAAAAAATATATTTACATTACGCTGTTCGGACTACTTCATAAAAATTTAAGGAAATGTTATTTTTGTACAGCTAGGGGTGTGGATATGTTAATGTAATGTAATATAACTCAGTACTAAAAAAACGTCACGGACCGTCGAGGGTCGAAAAACTTGGAAAATGCACGGACAAATGCGTCTGACATTTTATGTAAATTGTACATTTTTGTACCAATATATATACATATACAAGGTAACTGCTATTTAACTGGCGAAACGTAATATGACAGATAAGTATCGATAAATCACACAAAAAAATATATATAAAAAAATAAGTCTCATGTGCCTGTAATTTACTGGCTCTCAAGCACACTGCGGTCGGTGCTTGCCGTCAGATTTTCTAATTGAGGATGGTTGCTAGCCAGGCGTGGGGTGCCGGGTTAGAATTGCACCTCCCCATCTCATCCCGTAGGTGTCGTAAAAGGCGACTAAGGGAAAAATACTGGAAGGTGGGCATCAGCGCCTTCTAAAGAACTGCCATCTTATACTGCGATCCCCAAGCCACCTGCCAAGCGTGGGGATTATGGCAAATACCCCCTTGATAGGGGAGGCTGTGTTCAGCAGTGGACGATCCAGCTGATACAGTTTCAGTTACAGTACAGTTACAGCTAGCCAGGCAAGCATTCGCAAAATAACTGTGATGAAGCTCAAGGCGGCGCTGGCGCTCGAACCATGGACCTGCAGCATGGCAGTCCATAGCTACTACCGTTCGGCTATCACTGTTTAAAAATCGGTTGGTCTTTTTAAGTTTATTTATTGCTCAAAACATATTTATAAACTAACATATACATTCAAAATACATAAGTACATATATATATCTTCTAGGCAAGCATGCTCCACCGTCGACCGCGTCGTCGCTTACCATCAGGTGAGACTGCGGTCAAATGCGTGTCTGTTCATGATAAAAAAAATAAAAAAAAATAAGTTTAATTGTAAGAATGAAAAATCTCCATTTTCAAAACATAAAATAATTTGGTGATTAACTACTGAACGCTTCCGTGATTCGTAGGGTACGTTAAACAATCGGTCCCGGTTTTTGTCATGTATGGCAGTCATTATGGCACGGTGGTAGGGCATTTTGTGAATGCCCGCCTGACAAGCTACCACCCTCAAGTAGAAAATTCGTCGCAAAGCATAACAGTGTGTGTCGCCAGCTGTCCTTATGAGCCAGCAATTCAAGGTTAGCCTGAACAACATATTCAACCACATCATCACTTACCATCAGGTGAGATAGTGGTCAGGCTAATCTAACAGGCATAAAAACAATAAAGACGCGAATATTGCTATGCCGTTTGCATATTCCTTTTATGACATCAAAGAGAAAGAAGGATGTGAAAAAGTCTTTCTATTTCTAAGCCGATAACTGTACGGCATATTTAAGTATCTTGATTAAAACGCTTTTAACTTTTTAAGGTTTATACGGAGTAAACCGACATTTTATTCACGTGCTTTGGATGTTTTATGCATGCGGGCTTTATCTACTATGCCTTTACAACCTTTCTGAATACTGCTGAAAGGAATTTAATTCACGCTTAAGCTAAGAGAAAATTCAACATTTTAGTGAAGCAATAATAATAAGAGAACATTTATATGCAAGGATGATTAAGCAGTATCACGTGCTAAGCGAAAATCACTTTTAAAAATGATTCGAGTACTAAATATTTTGTTTCGGATGGCTATCGAACCCGAGTCTTTCGGTTTATTGCTGGGCGCCTAAACCACTTGGCCAATGAAACTGCACTCTTTTGAGCCGAAACTTGGACGTGCAAAATCGGAGCACGCGGGTTCGATTCGCGACCGGAACTAAATAATATTTTGTGTTCTTATTTCTTATCTCCAATAATTTGTAAACGACAAAAATAAATTTATATTTTAGTAAAACATTTATAGAACACAAAAATACATTTTATATTCCGCCTAACTTTATTCGTACTAACTAAGAGTGTAGACTATCTGTTTTTTTTTTTTTTTTTTTTTTTTTTTTTTTTTTTTTTTTTTTTTTTGGGAGGACATAAATGCTGACTACCGCTAAGCGGACGTTCAGCTCCACCGGGTTTTGGGCGAGGGGAGGCCCTTTTATAGCCCGGGAGGGAAGGGGCGAGGGCACTTCTCCTGAGACGGGCGCATAAGGCGAAAAGCGCCTTATACCTCCGTCTCCTGCGAGCGCCGAAAACGCTACGCTACTATCGGGAGGGGTGACAGCGACCTCAAGGGCACCACTGTGGTTCGGACCTCGGCTTGTCTCGCTGCCGAGAGACAATGGGGGAAACTAAATGCCCCGGTACAACTGCAGTATAGTAGACTATCTGACTATAGTGCACGCGGAACTAGTTTGCCGCGCCTTATATGGCGCCAGGGGCGGTGGGGGGGGGGGGGGGGGCGGTGTTGCCTACTGCTCGCAACGCACACACGCACATTAGACAGTGATGACCAAAGCAAGCACCCCCTCCTCCACCGCATACCTTAGGCGCAGCCAACTAGTTCCGCGCGCACCATAGCTACGGGTGTGGCTATTCGGGTAGGAATTCGGCGAGATGCCCTACCACCATGAAAATTATGGTACTCCACTCATATTATTATGTACATAGACACATAAAAGCACGCCTCTTTCCGTAGGGACACCACAGATTTCCACTTGCTACGATCCTCACAAATATATTTCGCTTCATTTACACTCATCAATCCTTTCATACATAAGCGTCAGTTTATGGTACTCCTAACCTGGCCTTTTTTCAGAATGTCTTCAATCTGATTTCGGAACGTTTGCCTAGATCTTGCCCTTCTAACACTTCCGTTACCAAGTCCCACGTATATTATGTGTTTAGTCAATCTCATTTTATTCATTCTCTCTACATGTAAAAAACCGTCTGACCATACATTTCTAGATTTTTGCCACTATGTCCTCACACCACATCGTTCCCTTATCACACTATTCCTTATCCTGTCACTCCTTTTGAATCATGCTTCTCAATGCTCTAATCTCCACATAAACTGATGGTAAGTGATGATGTAGTCGAAGATGTTGTTCAGGCTAACCTAGAATTACTGGCTCTCGAGGCAGGTTGCTGGAACACACCATCGGGTGCTTGACGACAGATTTTCTACTTAAGGGTGATAGCCAGCCAGGCGGGCATTCGCATAATGCCTCACCACCATGTCGTAACGACTTCCATCCTGAGACTACAACCGGGACCGACGGCTTTACGTGCCCTCCGAAGCACGGAAGTGTTACTAGCGGTCACCTATTCAATTCATGACCGCGGCGGACTTTGTTTTACTTAGCTGATTGATTAGAAATGGCTAATCAAACTTCGCTACGAGCGCTTCACATTCTTGTTAGGCATTGCACACACAACTTTTGTAATAATTATTATGATAGGTAATATTTCCCTTGAACCACGAAAATAACACATACAAAGCTTGTATTTCCCCAAAGGGTAGGCTAAGGTGGCTTTTTACAGCTACGATTTGCCAGACTTGCTATGGTCCCATGTAATAAGGATGTCAGAAACCTTATTAAGTTGTCCGAACCATGTATTAGTACTAAGGACGTCGGGATTCTAAAGTAGCATCACATACCAATTAGGAGGCACTCGGAACTGCAAAAAAATTTTAATTTACACAAGTTATAATTATACATACCGTGATCCCATTCAAATGGTAATGTATCTGATAAATGCAGAGATTAGCGCGCGTTAAATCACGAAGCTCAACTGGCTTCGTGATTTTTCATCATAATACAATATGTAAGGGCAGGGGCCCTTCGTAATCCCCGTAGTCCCACACTTTACCACTGTGTCGTGGCGTATTCAACTGGGCTCCTGGAATGTCATAGGAAGACACCAGCCGATATATGTGCTATTTATTAGGCACGTGAGTATAAAACGGTGGGAACGACCTACCTTCGGACTACGTGCTAGTCGCTCTGTCGAAAGGGGATTATCCCTAAACACCCTAAAGCTGGATAATTGTTCAATCAGCTAACAATACGGAATTATATTAGGATACTTTCCCGGATCTCGATCTCCCGCCGAACAGCAATTCGTTGCTTGCACTAACTGCCTGACGCCTGGCGTCACAAATAACAGTCCCTCACTTTGCTGCACAAAGCACCAATGTTTATCGTCACTAATAAACTAGCAATCCGTTGCTTTTAATCCACTAGGTCGCCGTAACCTCAATTTGTCTCACGCACACCCGAACAGACCGCTGGTCGAAGTCGTACTAACTTCAACAAAACTAGCCGGCCGCCTCGGCCGCACGCACATATTTACAAAATCCATCGCAGATAACACAAACAAGATTCGCGTCCGCGCGCGCTCAGAAACAGAGTGTATTGTTTACCTTTATTTACCGAACACAATATATACATTTGTGGAAAACAATATATCAAACAGTCCTTGAACACTTAAACCGGGAACTGTACTGTCTTAAATATACCACAGTACATAGTCACAGTATATATATACCTAAATAATCAGTTTATTGAAAACCTCTTCAAAAACCGTTTAAAAGAAATCCAATACGAGTAAAGTGGTCATGCTATTCCATCTCGGCAAACACGCACTTATCCAACGTATAAAAACTCAAAGAAAATTAGGGGAGGCCATGGAGATCTGCGAATCGAGGGTCGTTATGTCCAAACGAGCGATTCACTCTCAGGAGTGGGCAATAAAATCACGAGAAAATCCCGTCAGTCTTATTAAAGGACGGTCATTACACTGTTTTGGCGGAAAATTAAACGGCTTTGATATCTTTCGTCGGACACGGCTTCCGAAGATATGGACAGATGAAACAAACAGTACAACAACATTTAGATGAAAGATAGATGAAACTTTGAAGCGCACGTAGCGAAGTTTGCTTAGCTGTTCTTAACCGATCAGCAAAGTTAAGCAACGTCCGCCGCGGGCATGAGTTGGATGGGTGACCCCTAGTGACATTACTACTGAGCGTTTTCGTGCTTCGGAGAGCACGTTAAGTCGTCAATCCAGGTTGTTGTCTTAGGATGGCAGTCGTCATAGTATGGTGGTAGGGCATTTTGCGAATGCCCGCTTGGCTGGCTACCACCCTCAAGTAGAAAATCTGTCGCCAAGCACCTAATGGTGTGTCCGGCAGTTGTCCTTGAGAGCCAGTAATTCTAGTTAGGCTAAACAACGCCTTCGACCACATCATCACATACCATTAGGTGAAATAGAAGTCAATGGCTAACCTATCAGGCATAAAAAAATTATGGTAGATTCAATGTTCGTACAAGAAACATTGTTCATTATTTAAGCAACCATGAAGCATTTTTTAGTAATAACGCGTCCTGGTGTCATTAAAACTGATATGCTAGAAGTTGAATGTGAGTGAATTCTAGACCTGTCTTCTAAGCAGGGCAATAGTTTCTAGATACACACAAACCATAACATTAAAAGAATATCTGAGCTTTACCTTACGACAACATCAATAAAGAACGGTACAGAATGAAAGCTTCACTACTACACACACAGCTATGTGTGCGTAACTAGTCACTGACAAGAGGCGCGGTAGTTGCAGTGGCCACAGCGGCGCCCGGTCGAGTACAGAACTGCTTAGTGAGCGGACCAATTTCTCATAGCTTTCATTCTGTTCCTTTCTTTATTCGTGTGTTACGAAAACGCGGACGCAGCTGAATGCACTGATTTGGACATGTTATACATTATAATCACACGATTGACGTTTATTATTCTTTACTGGTATTACCAAATTATAAGTGCAGTTTTTTATCGGTATAATTTATGTTTTCTTTTACGTTATGAACTTATAATGCCCATACTGTTACACAGGTTTTTTTTATGACAGCAGATGCGCTTTGTTTAATAAAGTCGGGTACTGTATCGTGCTTTCTTTCTGATTAAATTCTTGGGGAATGGGATGAGGCATTTTCAGGGTTATCTCGATTTGCGCGGGTGTATAACTTGATTCTAATTGATCTACTTGCAAAATAAGAGTTTAAATGTGCTATATAAATAATTTAGTTTTCACGTTATTTTGGAAAGATTTTGATGGTTATTCTGCAAAAGTGCTTTTTGAACCTTTAGCATGGAAAAGTTTTTTTTTTAAATATTACCAACAGGCTGTACCTGCGACTTTGTTCTCGATTGCCGTACCTGCAGACTGATTATTCACATTTGAGCACTGTTTATCTCATATTAAGCAACGCTGTGGTCTGCGGTGAAGTACTCTTAATAAGGCATAGCTCAGAAAGGAGCTTTTTACTTTGGATTTGAAATCTCCCAGGTTGTATTTTCCAGAAAACAGTAGTTAAGTAACTCAGAGAGTTCCTTCGCGGTTCGCACATAAATGTTGAAGCAAAGTACTTTGTGCGTTTCTTTGAAATTTAGATTTTAAAACGGCGTCTTTTTGTCGTGATTCTCCTTGTTTGGCGGTAGAACCAAAATATATTAGATTGTGCACTTCCATTGCGCAGTCTCCAAAATGTATCCGGCAAAATATAGATAGTTAAAAAAACTGATTGTGGCGAATGTTCCAGATTTTAGAGTTTTATCTTAGCAAGTTTGCAAAACTAAACAAGGGTGCCGAGCTGCCCGTGGGGTGCCTGGCTGTCCACGGGGTCACTCGTTACTATTCTAATGAAAAAATAATAATTGGAATCGGAATACGCGTTAATAAATCATAACCTAGTGTATATTTTGACTTTCATCCCCTTTCCCGTGGGAACCGGACTGAATTTCGGGATAAACAGTATACAATGTCTTTCTTATTAGTATGAACTGAAATCATGTTAAGTTTCGTCGAATTCCATTCAGTAGTTTTGGATTGATGCGTGGCTGGGTTCAGACAGACAGATAGACAAAAATTAAAAAATACAGTTTTGGCATCAGCGTCAGCAACAAAGTGCCCTTAAATATTTTATTTCAAAATCTCTGCCATGATAATCATCGTACTTTTAAAATTCTAGTTACGCTCAGGAATCAATTTCGTTTTTGTGTAATAGTGACGGATCAATCACGAGGCCCACCTGATGTTAAGCGGACGAACCTCTGCCTATAACAGATGCATTTCGTCAAGTCACGAATTGCACTGCGCCCGTCACCTTGAGACATTGTTGTTAAGTCTCATGTGCCTGTAACTTCACTGACTATTCGCTTCGCTCATGGTTCAATTCTGGAAACCTTCCCTTCCTCAGGAATCAATACAAGTTAAGAGGCATTTTACATTTTAATGCGGTACACGAAGATTTTAAGCGCTTAATTTACTATAATAGGAAATATCTACAAGTTGTTTAATAATTGATAAAAATAGAATAATCTGTTCTCTTTTCAGTTAATGGACCAGATTTACAAACATAACATTAATTATTATGTAGTGACCAATCTCCCGCACCTTGTTTTACGAATTAAAGTACACATAGCCAACTTCAGAGTTCTATCTCTTGTATAAAGATTCATCAAATTAACTAAAAAAAAAACTGTGCATCAGGCATATAATCCTGTTGACACATAGTGTACTAGAATATCGATAATTAATCGTCATTGTAGAAAAAAAAAATAAAGATCTTGCGCCAATTTCCACGAATTATATCAGTAGTTTACCACGATATATTGCGTTTAATAAAGTGTAATTCCAAACAGATTTTATATGAGGAGAAAGTTCATTCTTTAATTAATCTGATCTTTAATAAATTGTGATATTAACTCTGTTTTGTTAGACAAGAAAAAATATTTAACATAACTCGAAATGTTCATAAATTGAAATGTACAAGCGCGAGGCGATCAGTACCGCACGAGCGCCCATCGAGGTAGGACCTGTGTTCGTTTTGCCTTGCTCTGACGTTTCGTACACGGAACGCTTAGACGCAAGTTTATAGTGCGACCACAGAGTTTTGATCATGTCTTTATTTTTTTAAGTAACGAACTATACTTTATATTTGTTGTCCATAATATAAGTATTGTTGTCTTGTTAAGTAACTACATTTTTAGTTTCTGTTCATCCATTGTGTTAAAAAAAAAGGAAACGTCACAATTATGCAGCTTTATACAGCGTTATTGGAAAAATGCTTACAATCTCAGAGGGTTGACTTCTTCTTTTTGGTCTGCTAGTTTTTATATTATTCTAGTTTAAATTAGTAATTCACTATAACTTTTGTTTTAGGAGGATAAGATGACAGGCGAATAATTGATTTCCAATATTTTTGGATTCAATTAATGTCTATAAGTGAACACAGCGATAACTTTAGCTGGAAATTAAACTACCTTCCGAATTTGTACAAACCGGCCTCCCGGCTTTTCCATCATTTGTACAAACCGCGATACCAGTTAGCGGTCGATAGTCGTATTTACAAATTTACCATAAAATCTGCGTAAGTCCGACTTTCATAATCCAAATGGTTTTCAAAAGGATGCATCCTTGCCCATACAAGAAAAAATCCATATTTTTCTGAGATAACGGAAGTATTTTGAATATTTTGATGAAATCTGATACCAGCACAAATTACATTTTGGCCCCAAAATATTACGTCATTTCATAATAATCTCGTTACTACGTCAACAGTTATAAACCTAGAAAACCGCAATTTTGCATATGAAAAATGACTTAATTTTTCACTCGATACATTTTGCAGCGCAAACACTTACCGATGCAATTGTGCGTATTAAATAATCACGTCACTAATTTTAAACTTCTAAACCAAAAAATCTGAAATAATACAGGTGTATAAATTACATGTAAATAATAATATCAAACAAGGACCAAAGCCGTAGGTGGTATAGTTTTTCAGAAAAAAATATTGCTCTCCAATACAGTTTTCCCGCCAAAGTTCTCAAAACAATTGGGTTGTTCCTTTCTCCTTCTTGTTACTCTATCTTGTTACTTTAAAATATTTGGCGTAAAAATCTGTAACAATTCATGGCTAAAGAACAACAGTAAATTATCATATTAAAAGAAGAATCGAAGTTCTAGGTGAGTTAGTTACGAAAAAATAAAAATAGCAATTAAATTACTATTTCCCACCATTTTTGTCGTGTGTTCAAACCCCTATTTTTTTTCTATAAAAAGGTGTATTATCATTTATTTTCCATAGAGGAAATAGTGAGCATAAGAGTATATAGTGAGGATTGCATTGGTATCAAGAAGTATATATGTTGATTATAGATTGCATCAAAGATATTCGATTTAAAAACAAAAAACGTCAAAATCTGTAAATATATATTTACATTTCGCTGTTTGGTCTACTCAAACTAAATGGATGAAAATGTTATTTTTTTAATGGTATAAGTGATATATTGTGGTATGGGAATATGAGGGTGACATGTTTAAGTAATGGAAAACCAAAAACGTCATGGGACGTTTGTGGTTGGTAATAAGTTGTTTTCCGGATGCACAGAAAAAGAAACCTCAATCCTATGCATGGTCATTATGGCAGACAGTGTTAACGACTGGATATAGATACTGAAGAGTGTGAACGAGGAAAAAAGCAATTTTTGGAAAATTTAAAAGTAAGAGCTTTTAGTCCGCAATTTTTAATCAATCCCGTTACGTCAAATATTTATATAATTTTAAGCTGTATAATTTTTTAATTATTTAAGTTTATTGTTACAATAAATGATTCAAACATATCTATTTTTTATTCATCAAGGATGAAATGTAAATATACGATTCACGATGTAGGTTGACTATTTAATGTACATGCCTACTTCTTTTCTATAACATTAGCAAGTAATCGACAAGAAATTGATTATTTGCTCATGCCAATCACACAGTTTTTAAATTTGCAACTTACATTTCTTAATGAGTGATTCTCTGTGTTCTATAATAATGAGTGCTAGTATCAAAATATGTTACTCACAGTCACGCTATTCCGTCGTCACTTCTTTCGCTTGTATATGCGATGCGCTGGCATTTACCTAAACTTCAGTAGCGTGATTTTGTGAAATGGCTCTTAAGTACTTGTATTGAAACCTGATCACCACTTTGCAGCTATCTATAATAAATATATGAAGTAATATGTGTACTGTATTTTTGTTATATCTGATCGGTCATAACTTCTATAGGAAGATATAGTCAGGGAGCCGTGTGCAATTGTAGCAACCTAAGCAGAAAAAGACAAAACAATATATGCGTGTGACAGGTACAAGTAGTCAGGTAAAAAGTGAAGCAGTGATAGCTCAGTGGCATTGGCTATAGACTGCCATGCAGCAGGTCCATGGTTTGAATCATGCCGCGGGCTTGAGCTTCACCGCGTGGTGGAAGGGCATTTTGCAAATGCCCGCCTGGCTAGAGACCACCCTCAAGTAAAAAATCTGTCGCCAAGAACCTAACGGTGTGTTTCGGCAACAGTCCTTGAGAGCCAGTGAAATTACAGGCACATTAGACTTAACAGCTATGTCCCAAGGTGACGGGCGCAGTGCAATTTGTGACTTGTGACGAAATGCATCTGTTATAGGCAGAGGTAAGTCCGCTTAACATCAGGTGGGCCTGAAGCTTCTTCCGTCACAATAACATAAAAAAAGAAGCAACAGAATAGAATAAAAATACATGTTGTGCCTACTCAACTTATAGTAAATAGGCAAGACGAAGATTAATCACGTTAATTACATTGTGCTAAGAGAAATTGTACTAACAATTCATCTGAATCACTCAAGCCACCTGTTACATTGCTTATTACGACCATTGTTGATGTATAGCGACAGTCTCGAGCGTCAATTAAGGAATCAATCATGACCTTTCGCCGTTTAATTAATTGTGTAATAGCATTATTCAGCAATTAGTTGTTTTCAAAATGTAAATAAAACACATCACATATTTTCATGCTTGTGTTACCCGAAGTGATAGGCAGAGGTCAAAGCTCTAAGCATTCTTGACCATAACATGTCCCTCGTGGTGGTGCGACATATTTTGTTCCTATGTAATAAGGACTTAGCCTGTTGCTTGTACTGGTAATATATTTGTGAGAAACTTTCCTTGATAAGGCAACTTATTAATAAAGCAATTAAGATCAATTATAGAAACTAGTTACGGAAAATAAACAACACATGAATTATATTAAGTTCAATCTCAATGCGCGCTTGTTTTGACCAAAATGCGACAAAATTAGAGATGCGATCGACCAACTTAAATTTACTGTACCAGCCCGAATGTCCACTGCTGAACACAGACTCCCCCATAATGGGGGAAATTGCCATAATCTCCATGCTTGGCAGGCGTTTTGGGGATCGCAGTGTGAGATCTCAGTTCCTCAGAAAGCGCTGCTGCCCACCTTCTGGTGTGTTACCCTAGGCACTTCTTACGACACCCACGGGTTAAGATGGAGAGACATTCTAACCTGGCACCCCACGGGCAACTTAAATTTATAAAGTATATTTCCAATACATATAATTTGTCCTATTTAAGCGAAACAAATTTTCGTTATCGCTGAGGAGGAGTTACAAGATATCATTTTGAAACATTTGCATTTCATTTATTTTTACCTGCTAATCAAGCCGATATGAAAAAACATCCGGCACGGATTTGCGCCAATCATCAAAAAAATATTTCTTAATCCAAATAATGATGAGAGGGGAGAAGAAGAGGAATTCACCTTCAAAGTGTTCTAAAATCAGGAAATTACCCGTTAACTGTCCAATATAGGACCTCGAAATTCCAAAGCGACAGTTCACCACGACCTGTCATTTCAACGGTAATGAGACGATAATGATAATGAGAGAGAGTTGATTAATATATGGTTTTAAGGAGAACCGGGTGTAAATACAGTGACAGCTGTTATTCCCAAGTTATGAATGAAAACTATTATGAGTAACTGGGAAAATAAGCAGGAGATCTTGTACCGATTCCATACCGATAAAGGTGGGCTCCGCTCACGCAATCAGCAAATGGTCGTATTGCAAACGGCGAGAATAATGACATGAAATAACTTGGTAATAGGACCATACATAATATACATATACATAATATTCTATTAATTTAAAAACCCAGAGTTTTTGAAACTGGCTAGGTTCCTGAAAATATATATAAAGAATTATATTATGATTTTTTAGTTCTGTTAAGAATATAGGTATATTCACTTAGCAGATATATTACAAGTTTCCTTAATTTGTACATTTGTTTTGCCAACATAGAAACGGACCTAATAACTGGATAATATTTATGTTTTATATAGTATTTTAACTATTAAACTGTAGAAAAATTAAAAACGTTCAACAGTTGGTGGGTATTCAATTAGTAGGTAGGTATTTATATTTTGTGACGGAACAATCCCGAGGCCCACCTGATGTTAAGTGGACAAACCTCTGCCTATAACAGATGTATTTCGTCAACGACGAATTGCACTGCGCCCGTCACACTGAGACGTACAGTTGTTAAGTCTCATGTGCCTGTAATTTTACTGGCTCTCAAGAACAGCTGCCGGAACACAATGTTATGTGCTTGGCGTCAGATTTTCTACTTGAGGGTGGTGGCTAGCCAGGTGGGCATTCGCAAAATGCCCTTCCACCTTGCGGTGAAGCTCAAGCCCGCGGCGGGATTCGAACCATGGTCCTGCTGCATGGCAGTCCATAGCTAATGCTACTGAGCCATCACTGCTTCGTAAATGTTTGGTCGATTTAAGAAGTTTTATCTAAATTTCATAAGTACGACTATATATACGGCATAAAAACATAATTCATTTGTAAGTAGGTAAAAGCAACAGCAAATATTTTAACGCAAATAATATTTTCAAGGACGTAAACAATGAAAAATACTAAATGGAACTAATTTGGCTGCATGCAAGATATTTTTTTGCAGAAGTATTTAACTATCCTATACCTAACATTAATATTTTTATGACCAAACACTTTGTGAGTAAAGTTTTATATTCAGAGAATAGAGTGAGTGTATACTCAAATACTCCAACCAAATTTTGACAAACAATTTCAATCCTTATTGCAAGTGACATGTACAAATTGTTGGAAAAACCCATGTGGTCTACGGGACATTACACATAAAGTGCCGCTTTTATATGATTTCCTCTGTGGACTTTGCGGTATTAGTGTAACTCCAATATTTTAGCATAGTTCATCATTGAAATTTGAACCTAGTTTCATACACGATAGAGTGCCAGTTAGTGACAGCAGTAGTGGGAGATCTGTAAGGATCTTTTAGTGTTTGTTTACTCGAGGTTGGTTTGAACATTTCCATGGTTAGGTATTTGTACCGGACGACAAAGGTGTATATAGAACTTGATTTGAATAGTTTATATCACATAAAGCACTTGCCGACTAAGACAGCTAATTATTTTACTAAATTATATAATATACCTAGATATATTACGGAGCCTGTAGCTTACATAGAATTGGGTTATATAACGCTCCCTGTTACATCTTTCGAGTTTATACGCCACAATTAACGCGCTATTGTTATTAGGATTGAAAAATCTAGACTAAAAGTTCGGTTAGAACTTAAAGCAACGTACCGCCATTGCGTAGATGAGCAATATTTATGAGTAGCTGTTATTTCAATCAGCGAAAAATTCAGATCTCTTAGCAAATTCAAATCCTTTTAATACTTGAAAAGGCCAAACACCTTTTCCACCTTCAGACCAACAGCGCGGCTTAACACAAGCCTGCGGAAATTGAACCCGCTTTACTGAAGTACCGAGACCCTCGGAATCGAGAGTCGTTACAACTCAGACCACCGAAACGAGGACCACTTATATCACGGAACATCAAAGTTGTAACATACAATGAGACGGGCCTAGAATGTGGGACAAGTGTCGAGAAATATAACATGTTTCTGCGGGCATGTAAGTTTTTAGCTATAAAATAAGTATTCAAGCAATTGTGGCCTAGCTGCAAAGGATATAAATACTAGTCCTTACTGCCACCCAGGGGTTTATGGTTTGAATCTTGTCATAGGCTTGAGCTTAACTGCATAGTGGTAGGTCATACTAAAGTAGAAAATCGATCGCTAAGTACCTGCCAATGTATTAGGTAGTAATTCTGGGTTAAGTTTGTTAAATAACATGTCTAATATTGTAATAAACTGTTTTTTGGTGTTCATACCAAAAGGGAAAAACTGAGCCCTGTAGGTATATTTCACTCAGCTGTCAGTCGTTCAGTTTTGATATCCGTAAAGGAGAAAGTTACAAACCTCAAAATTAAGATACATATAGAGAGTGTAATGTTAGAAATTTAAATAATTATTTATCTGTAGGATTATTTCCTAATAAGAACATAATTTGTATGTTTGTTAGTATAATAAAACAAATATGCTAATCTACTTACCAAACGAATTAGCCTAAAACGGATATGTAGTTAATTTATACGCTGTAGAAGCCAGAGCATTTACCCCATGCTCTGGCTTTGTTTTTGGTACCAGCGAAATCCCTATATGTCCCTTTCAAGAACAACCGCAACTTCCAACCTAGAATGTTTATCGAAAGTGGCATTAAAAAGATTCTACCAAATTCGGTTAGTCAGGGGAGGACTCGAGAAAGGGTGGGGAGCATTGATAACACGGAAACAGAGGAAACGAGTCCCTTAAGAGGGCCCTTCCCGGTTCGTCTATCGTCAAAGTGAGCATGATTGAAAACCTTGTTGTTACATCTTTTTTCAACTTCAGTGCTTGGCATTAAACTTTTCGCCTCACTCTGTCCCCTACATACCTCTTTCCGCCACTTGGCTAACAAGCAAGTGAGAACGAGATAACATAAACGAAAAATAGTGTACGTAAACTTCATAAAACTTGATCCAAGAATTACGAGTTTTTCAATAAGCCTTATAAGTTTATAAAATATTTTTTTGTTATTTAGAATCTTCATTATATTTTTAAGGTTTTTATTAAAAAATGTTCTCTACTTTTATAATTTATGAGTACATTCTGAACGCCCAAAGTTCAGGTAAAACATGTGCAAAAAGCAGTTTTTTGGAGGCTTATATTGAAGTTGTTTCTCCAAATTTTACTTTTTTGTTTGCATATGAACCTAGATAGAATGCACAAGATGCCTATTAGCTCGAAAGTTTTAAAGAACGATCTGTTACAACGCCATAATCACGTACGAGCGTTTGTATGAAAAGTAAGACGGGTTGGCCGCTCTTAACCCTACTCTCTGCGTTAAAAGTCACAGGTATTGTCTTGGGCCTCTTTCTCTAGAACGCAATTGACTTTACACCCGCAGGGTGCATCCATGGAATTATAAGTTATTTGTCTATCTCTGGTATTCAGCGTTTCATTATCTAAAGCTTGCTGAATGGAGTACGAATACATTTCTATATAAATTATTCTTAAACATTATTATTATGAGTCTGCAATGACTTATATGGATCTAAATACTTTTATTGTTGCTGTAGTGTTGTATATAGTTCGTAGTATTTTGTCTATAAAGGCATACCGCCGGTAAAAAAAAACAATATGAAATTCGGATCTGCCGAAGTTGACATTATCGGAAGTTGGATACTTTTGATACTAGTTGTCTGGGTAACTCAAGAATGGACCTATATTATTGTACATTATGCACTCGTTTCATGTTGTTCAAACAATATCTATTAAAAACGCCGATTATTGGTGTCGATATGATATGAAGAAATCCACATTTTTTTTCTAACTCCTTTTGTTTCTTTCCGGGTGCTAAACTAATATATATATATACATATATTTATATATATTATGCTTGATAGGTTTGTCTTTGACCACTATCTTACCTGATGGTAAGTGATGATGTGGTCGAAGATGTTGTGAGCTGCCGGTACACACCGTCACGTGCTTGGCGACAGATTTTTTACTTGAGGGTGGTAGCTAGCCAGGTGGGCATTCGCAAAATGCCCTACCACCATGCTATAACGACTGCTATTTTAAGACAACGACTTATAAGTATCCAACTCATGACCGCGGCTGACGTTGCTTAACTTAACTTGCTTAACTTAGCTGATCGGTTAAGAACAGCTTAGTAAACTTCGCTACGAGCGCTTCTGATTTATATCAGAAAACATCCATATAGAACACATTTCAATAAAAACATATTAATAAATTAATATGAAATAAATTGTCGAAATTTCAACCATAATTAAATAACCCAATTCAACTAAATAAAACAATTACAAAATCACAAATATACGATAGGAAAAATTTAAGTCATGTGCGGGATCCGCATAGCAGGCGTTATTGCAAACCTAACAATATTAAATAAAACAATTTTACTAATAGCATGAGGCCTATGCTTTTGGGCCGTTTTTTATCACTACAATTCATTCTTATAATTCCTATGATAAAAAATACAAGCAACAGTTTTAAAACTAGTCTTACAATTAAAGATGCTGGCGTTCATTGAACGCGCATAACCTTATATCTTAAGATCATTATTTCTTCTTCTTTTATTAATTTCTACATAAAAATCTTTTTCTCATTCTTATAAAGCGCTCGTAGGGAAGCTTTATTATCAACTATGTTAAACAATGTTATGTGCGGTCACTACTTGGATTGATGACCGCTGGTGGCATTTACAACTTATCGCTTCCTTGCTTCGGAAGCGATAAGGCTATATCGAAGAATTTTAAAGGGCTTTATTTACTCCGACACTTTGCATGATGGTAGGCTAGCTCTCAAGAAAAGCTGCCGGGATAACCAATGGGTACTTGGCGACAGATTTTCTTCCTGAGGAAGGTAGCTAAACAGGCGGGCATTAAAAAAATGGCCTTCCACCTTGTTGTGAAGCTCAAGCCCGTGGGGATTTGAACTACGTACCTAATGCGCGGTAATCCATAGCCTTTGCCATACTTGCTTATTCTTTTACAAAGAGAAAATATTTCTCTATACACATTCTTGACTAAATTCAGAGACTCTTTAATTTTCTTATAAAGATGAAATCCTCTGTAGCATTTTCCTCCACCATCAGCCGTCTCAGAATTTTATACAGAATAAGCCCCTCGTTGTCTATATCAAACACTCGCCGCTTGAGATTAAAGTACGAGATAACCAGATTTCATTACGATTCCGTATTTTTAGCTCGGTGTGAGAAGAAACAGTAGGACATCTATCGATTCTACATGCGATCAAACCTATTGCTAGGATTAAATTTTTCCGTCTGGCCTTTTTCAATGACTCATTGTACATACAATACAGTATCAGTGTCAATTCTATAAGAACTCTACAAATTCAAAATTTTCGAAGTTATGGTAATTCTAATTCTTCACCTTCATGTAACCCATACAATGACAATTCTGAATATATGATTATTCTATTTGATTGAAATTAATTTTACCGCCATTTAGAGTGCACCAAGTTACTTACATAGTTTTACACCCAAAAAAAGCAGGAGGTACTCAATTCGAGTGTATATTTGTTTTATATATTTGTTATCTCAGAAGTTTTGACTGGGGAAACGGTTTTTTTTTAAAGTTGCTGCTTTCCGTGTTGTCCCTTTCAAATTTCATCAAAATGTTTAAATGTTTAAGACCTATGTATTACCTATGTATTATGTGTAACATTACCTGGTTACTTATGGCAATAAAAAAGTATTTTATTAAGTATTTTTATTAAAATAAAGCTGTTTTTGAGTTACACTCCAATTACTGAAAAGTCATTTCCTATCTTGATGATACAGTCATTGAGAGTGAATGACAATCGGTCCCGTAAGTAGCTAGGGTCACTAAAAATATGTAAAAATGGAACCAACTTCAACACTAAAAAATGTGAAATAACTTGTCGAAGTCGGTACTATGCGCACAATATTGTTATAATAGTCACTTTTGAACTATCATGGTACCGAATTCATTAAGTTATTTTACACTTTTGGGTGATGAAAAAAAAATTTGCCTAATTGAACAGAAACGTCTAATTTTAGAAGTCATTCGCAAGCATTATACGCATTTTGACTAAGTGTGGATATAATAAGAGTATCATTGTAATGATGTTTGCAGATTGAGGGTATTTTATTAAAGCTGTCCATACTGTTCGTACATAAATATTTTTTTTGCTTCTCTGGGTTAGGTTAGTTGCTGAACTTTTTGGAGACTTGTCGAAACTTTGCTTAATACTTTAAACTCTTTTGGTAAAGTTGTTACGGCCGGTACAGGTTGAGTTCATGTTTAACGACTCGTGTAATGATATTTGTTAGATAATAGTATGAGAGATCCATAAAATTTTATGTTATTAGTTTTCGTTTAAGAAAACTTCTGACTTTTACTTGCTTGGGAGCTTCAATAACACTAAACTTGAAGTTAGTTTAAGTATAAAGTTTCTTATTATCCGAGTTGAGGAGTATATAGATACCTACATTATGTACTTGCAGTTTATAAAATATATGCGTGGCGTAACTTTTGGCACTCCGAGGGGTGCCGGGTTACAATAGTAATTCCACATCAACACAGAGGCCAAAAAAAATGATTAATATATTGACGTTACAAACATAGAGGCTACCTTAAATATTGCAGCCACAACCGCGTGGTTACTTCCCACCTGGCTGGGGAGACTGCGGTGAATCTCATCTGATGGTAAGTGATTATGTGGTCGAAGGTGTTTGTTCGGACCGATCAACTTATCGGGCAGTTTTCGAACGCACCCCTTTGGTAGTCGTCTATTTTTGATCGATGGATTTTTGTATGTGAAAATAACTTGAGATTTTGCTTTGTAGCTGTTTTTTGAAAACTCTTGTTTTTTGACGTAATTAATTTTATCATTAGAATTTTGTATTTTTGTTGCTTTGCGCGTATTTGTTTTATAGTATATTTGTTTACACTACGCGATCTATAAATTTGTTAATCTTTGTGCTGTGTCGTGACGTTGGAATCCCAAGAAGACCGAACCTCACAGCCGAAACCGTGAGTAAAAGACACCTAGGAATCTTATCTGGCCAGCTAGGTATCCCTAGGTACACGGTAGGCTGGGTTCAAGGAAGGAGCGGAGAAAACCCATCACACTGTATGTAATTTATTGTGTATTTTTTTTACCTTGTCCTTTTCAGCCCGGCGAATCGCCGGCTTGTTAAGTATTCAAACAGATTGTCCAGGTGGATCGCGCCTCTGCTGAACAATCCTTGCCTGGGCAATTTGGAATCTTAACAGTGTTTACAGGCTTACCTAGAATTACCGGCTGTCAAGGACAGCTGCCGGAACAGACTGTTAGGTGCTTGGCGACAGATTTTCTTTTTCAGAGTGGTCGCTAGACAGGCGGGCATTCACAAAAAGCTAAAGCCAGCGGCGGGATTCGAAACATGGACCTACTGCGCGGCATTCCATAGCCAATACCACTGAGCCATCACTGATTCAAGATCTTCACTTTTATGACTGGCCGCTTACCTGGCGGCCTGACTAACCTGATCATCGTCGACCACGTCATCACACGACAAAGTCAAGGGCATCTTATAACCTTAAAAAATCCTAATATGTATAAATAAGACTTTGTACGGCCTCAATTTAAAACAATAAACCTTTATCAACATCCACAGTCGTACATATATCACTTCGTAATCCAGTAAAACACAACCCCAGCGACGACGTATTCCGAACATCTGAACGCCGTTGACCGTTCAATATTACATTGCGAGCAATCATGCAAGATTAATAGCGCAAAATGTTTGTGCAGTTCGGTAAATCAGCGCGCCAGTTTCCGTGGCAGCTAACAAATGCGTCTCGCTGAAGTTCTGATGAAGGGTTAAGAGTTGTAGAATTTAAATGAAATTACGCTTCAAAGATAATATTATGATTTATGTGAAAACTTGACGTTTGATTTTTATGACAATTATATAAACTAATATAATAAATAGGAAAGATTTTATTGTTTGTTTGCATTGAATAGGCTCTGAAACTACTGGACCGATTAAGATGAAATTTGGTATGGATATACTAATTAGACACGGGGAAGGACATAGGATAGTTTTTATCTAACTGCGCAAAAAGAGGTTAACGCGATAACCGATATATCCGCGGGTGGAGCCGCGGCCGGAAAGCTAGTTAAACATACATACATTTGGATAAATTTTGGTTGTATTGCATGAATATTGAAAAAAAGCTCATTTATAACAGTCACAATCCAGTAAGCAATTCAATAATTGAGTTTTTTATTAAAAAAAATACGACTACTTCATTGCTTCTGGAATAGTTAATCGTAGTTCAAACAGTAAATTATGAAGCAGAACTTCAAACGGTTAATGATTTTGTACAAAAAGTCCTTTATTTTTCTTCTTAGTAGTTGCGATTAGTCGGTATCGGTTTAAAGAACTTTATTACCATCAAAGACAAACTGTCACTTACGTGGTAACATAATTAAACTATTACATAATATATGTGTTCGTCATCGCAAGGATGTGAATAACATAAAATAAAGTACAATGAAATAACAGCGCTTATTTAGCGTTCTAAACATGCACAATGACCCCTTTCATACATTTGACTTGCTTATTAACATGATTCATTAGTATAATATGTTCATATAGTAGTTTTTTAAATGTATGAAAAGAGTTTACATTTTTTATATGTGAGGGTATTTTGTTATATAGCCGCGCTCCTTCAACAGTAAGCATTGTTTTATTAGTCCTTGTTCAATCTCTCAACTTTTGGTATATGTAGTCCAAAATGTTGTTCAGGCATAACATAGAATGGAAATTGGCTCTCAAAAACGGTCACCGGAAAACACTGTCAAGTATTAGTTAGGTACTTGTCAGTGTTTTCCGTGTTATATGTATACATGCAATTAAAACGGATGGACGGTATCCTGGAGTTGCGGGTTCGAGTTGTGTTGGAAGTCATTTCCATCTGAAAAATTTCAAAGTTTTCGCATAGCATGCGTCAATGCTGTTTCAAATAATACTTACTTTTCCGTACTGTTCTGGTGTACTATCTCCCGTGGGGTGACGGGTTATAATTGCGGGAATGGCACCCCACCATTTCTACTTGTGAGTGTCGTAAGAGGCGACTAAAGGTAAAAGCCGGAAATACCGGAAGGTGGGCAGCAGCTCCTTTTGAGTAACTGGTACCTTAAACTGCCATCCCCAAGACACCTGCCAAGGACTTATATATAGAACATAAGACCATATCAACCAGATTGCCCACTGCTGAACACAGCCTCCCCCAGTAAGGGGGGTTTGCCATTATCCCCACGCATAGCAGGCGTCTTGAGAATCGCAGTTCAATATAGCAATTCCTCAGAGATCGCTGCAGCTCACCATCCGTTATTTTACCTTTAGTCACCTCTTACGACACCCACAGGTAGTAATTGGGAGGCGGTGATATTATAGCATGGCCCCGCACCCCACGGGGCACTTTTCCGTACTCTTTCAAATATTGGTAGACTTACTTTTTGAAATCAGTAGCTATCCAGGTGACTATTAAAAAAAATGACCCACTATTAAAGCTCAAGCCAGCTGGAGGATACCAACCACGCAACCCTGTGTAGACCACTATAATCATGCCATTGGGCCATCCTTGTTTCAAAAAAACATCTGAAACTAATTAAAAATTAAGCTCACCTTTCAATACAACTTCGTTGGTACAAAATTATAATTGGTAAAATTAATTGGCAAGCTTTAATAAAATAGAACAGTATTAATTTCGTGTTTTCATAATTGTCAACAATATAGTTGTAGCTGCTATCTCGTATTTCTCAAAGGCTTTGATGATTTTAATTATTGAATGAATATAATATACATCTTAATTTTTGGAATAAGCAGTAATAAAGTTGCTAAAAACGGGAATTTTATACGTATACTATGTACATAAAATACAAATACGGGTTATTTTAAATAAATTTTTCTTTTTAATACGATACGATATCTCTTTATTGACACCAAAAACAGGAAATTACAGAAAAACAATATTAATTGTTAGGCACAAAGGGCGGTCATATCGCTAAAAGCGATTTCTTTCCACTAACTCAAATAGAATACAAGATACGCTATGAGTTACACATTAACAGTCATAACTTTCATCGTTGAACAAAGGCCCAATGTGTTGGGGTTTGCAATTAATTATGTCCATGCTTAGTAGATGTCTTGGAGACTGCAGCGTAAGATGGCAGCTCTTAAGAAGGCGCTGCTGCCCACTTCCTGGTATTTTTTCCCGTAACGACTCATACGGAAAGATGTGGAGCGAAGTTAAGGCGGGAATTCTAGCGCGGCACCTCACAACGTTATGGATCATGCTTCTCAGCAATCCATTAGGGTCTAAAGTTGAGCCAAATAGATTTTTATTCATAATTACTATGCTGATAATGTGCTCAAGATTCCAAACAAGCGTTAGTTTGGAATCTCGAGGACAGTTTTTCTGAAAAAAAAAATCGTTAACAGTCCGGCGCCTAAACACGTTCATCATAGATAGCAATAGCTTCGGCCCCCATTGCACATACAAAATATAAACAAACGAAATATCACAAACAACACCTAAGTTATGGTGACTAGGATCAACAAAATCAGACCAGGAATATACAAAATGTTGATAAAATAAAGTAGTACATTTCTTTCAAGCCACCTTTTAAATCCATTTACTGTCTCATGATTGTTCAATCTAATACACTCTTTTCACTATTTTATTTAATAAAACCTCTCAGTTACAACTTCTTTTTGAAATCCTCTAGGTATACGGCAACAAAAGAAAGACAGTTGGTGTAAAAAGATTTCTAGGATAGCAGCTCAACTTTGCTTTATAAATGGCGTACAACAAAGGGCGGCGGTCAGTTGTCAGATAAACTGGACGACGAGGGCCTTAAGCCGAGAATTCCGGGATATATTTAAACTGTAAAAAGCTGCGAGAAACTGGAGATGATAGTATAGCGTGGCTTTTGTTGTTTGGAGTGGTGTTTTAAGAAATGAAGAACAATGAATCTGGATATGCTGTTGATGCAATAGTGTTTTGTTTGGTTTATAGTTTTCTTTACCTTTGACCATAATGTAACCAGATATTAAGTGATGTGTTAACAGGTTTAACCTGGACTGGTACTCAAGGACAGCTGCCGGAACACACCCTTAAGTGCTTGGGGATATAATTTTTACACTTGAGGATGGTAGCTAGCCAGGCTTGCATCCATGAAATACCCTGTACTACCCTTATACTGACACTCTATCATATCCCGCAGCCTTACCTAATTTTATACCCTTTGACGCTTTCAAAATCTCATCCATGCTTATTTCATTTTCACTTTTCATCACATTTATTCATGTAGGTTCCTGGAAACAGGTCCAGTGTTTCCTTTCTTTCAAATAATTTTTCAAAATACTCTTTCCATCGTTTCAACACAGATTCTTCTCCTTTTATAATACTTCTAAAATTGCAAACTAAAAACAAAATAAGCAGAAAGAGTTAGCTTATTATTGTGGAGGTTTTGTCTCAGAGTAGATGCTGGTGAAGAAATATTTGTCTAAATCAGCTCCACCAAGACAAATTGTATAGTGTATGTTAAAACACGTATTCTATGGTAAAGTGAAGTAAGTATGGATGTTGTTTTGTCAGAACATCCTAACAGATATTACACATTCGTCTTCGCAATATACACAGTCTTGTGGCATATGAGTAATATTGTGGTACATTCGTCTTTCAACTAAAACAGTTACAAATCCTATACCAGAACTGGTTAACGCTGAATAATATGAACTATTTCGTAGAATTTATGCATGGTAAAGTACCTTATAACTACACGCATTGGTGATGAGATATACGTATCTATTGGGAAATATTTGTAAACTATATAATATTAGTCTAAAACTAGCGGCCCGCCCTTGCTTCACTCGACTTCACACGGGGATTTAACAAAACTGTGAAAACAATAAAAAATATTCTGTAGCCTATGTTCATCAGAGATGATGTAGAATTTTAATAGTGAAAGAATTTTTCAAATCGGTCCAGTAGTTTTCAAAATTTTTTCGTTACACACAAAAACACAAATCTATTCTCTTTATAATACTAGTGTAGGTTCTACAGTCACATATATGCATAATAGGAAGTGTTCAAACATAATATATTTGTTTCAACACTTGCTAATAAAATGATATTATGTTTTTACGAACTGTACACGTGAGTCAATCAGTAAGTTTGAAGAAAAACTAAAAAATAAATGTCTACAGCGCATTTTTTAAATAAATGTATTGATCATCGCTGAGGTTGTGGAGTGATCAAGTAAAATCTTGTGAACGCTACTTGAATCAATCGTCAATATATGAGATAAAACTCGTTATATGAAATTTGCCTTTTTTGTTCTGAAAGTTTTCTTCTGTAACAGCCGTCAAAGGGCGAACACATCTTTCGTCATCGAGCAAAGTTTGCCGACCCCGCTTATATCAATTACCTAATCATTAGTACACAGTTGCCTTTAGAATGGCCTTCATACACAAATGCAATTTGAACTCTATAAAACACAAAACTTTCTGGTTTCCAGATTTACAGTCATACTTTCCATCGTTGAACCAATGCCTACTCCATCAGGAGGGTTTGCCATAATCCCCACGCTTGGCAGGCGTGCCCTTTTTCGGCAATTAAAACCCTGCATCCCACAGGTACCTGGTTGTATGCCGTATAAAACATTTTTATTTTAATAGAAATATATCCGGTCAGTGTTAAGCCATACAACATTTTTTTTTTATTTGCCTGGTGTTTTTTTTGCTAAATTTGTACATTTTATTTGCATTAATAATTCATCAATTGTTTCAACCCCTCATATCTGGAATAAGAGACGGAAGGTGATGATTAGCTTTCACACTACATGCTTAACTTTACTAAGCATCTGTAACTACCCCTTAGGGTATATACAGGGGCGATGGTATATATGCGTTATTGACATAATTCATTGCAAGTTTGTTATCTTTAGAGAGTTCACGAGAGTGACGAGAAATGGCTATCCCTAAAATAATTTTCTGGGGCATAAAAATTCGCGTCTGTCCAGCCAGTCTCAATGGCCAAGTGGTTAAGCCTAGGGACGCGGGTTGAATTCCCACTCGAGAAAAAAAAACAAATATACTCTATAAATGTGTAAATATGATTTTTGCTTGGCATGCGATAGTGCTACAAATCAAATTTAGAAAAATAATAATTGTTTTTTTAAAGACGTCCTTTACGATATAAAACAATAAAAGGTCTATATTTGGGAGCAGCATAAAAAAATTGAAACGAATACACAACGCTTCTCACCTATTTCCATTTGCAATAAAACATTTTCTAAATTTCTGCATAGATCTCGTTTGAAACCTCTTTGCGTTAAATTATATGGAGGGGACTGTAATTTCCCACCTCAAATTAGTTTTACAACTCAAGCAGTTCCAAATCAACGGCCTGACTGCGTCAGAACGGCCGCGGTCGATAGAACACTTGGATGGAACGGGTAATTACAGTCTTGTAATTTGGGGCTGCCCTCGTCGGCTGTCGGATATGTTGTGATAGCTCCTACGTAATCGTTGGCTTGTTGTCAACTGACAGTCGTGTTCCTTAAAAAATACAAGAGTTTTTGGGGTTGTTATTGACTTTACGAGGTGTTTTAGGTGTAAAATGTAAGCGGTGGAAAAAATAATGTAAGTAAAACAGAGTGTGATAAAAGACTTTGAAGACCTACACATATTTAAAGGCATTACATACATAAAATAACAAGTATGTGTTTAATTTGCAAGTGGTTTTTCTATCTATATATATTTTAACAAAGTGATGCTGTCTCGCCGCTAAACGCCCGAACAGAATAGTGCGATAAGGACAATTGCAGCCTCTTCAAGTTTTGACTTAGAATTTGCGCATAGTTTTCGTCCTGGGAGAAAACTTTTCTTCTATAGTAAACATCAATCAAATCTAAATTTGTATTTTATAAATGACAGAATAAACTAGGTTTATAGGTTTTCCTTTATCTGTATTTATAATTCGTTTTCCTATAAATAGTTCACAAACTAGAGATACAAGTTTTGAAAATATCGGTATTTAAATCCAAAAATCATCAAAATCGGTGATTGTTTAGGGGGGTAGAAACGTTCTCTGTTTTTGTATGAAAATTCGAGACTTCCCTCCAGTCTTAAGGTTCCAAATTGCCAGAAAAATATTGTGTGTAAGTTTTGATAACAGCGTCAAAACTAGATTTTAAATCTGCGTTTGTATTTTTTGGGTAAATAGAGGACATAATACGAAATATAAAAAAATCCTAATTAGTTCAGATTTTGTTAAGGACCCCGAAACAAAAATGGTCTTTGGTGGTAAATTTACCACTTTGACCTATTATTATTAAAGTGTAGTTAAAAAAATAATTAAAATATCGTATAACTTCTACTTATTGAGCTCTAGACGATGAATATACAGGCTAAAGTGCAAAAAATGTTTTTTTTTATTTCGGCCACGGTTGATGATGAAATATGATATAAAATAATTTACACACATAAGTTATATAATAATTTATGACGACGTACGTGATAAAGACTCGTAACAAACAGACGGAGTGACAGACTGCCAGCGGAGTCTCATTAAAGGGCTCCATTTGACTCTTTGGCTATGGAATTCTGAAAACGGAACCAACTTCAAAATCAACTCGCCGGGTATTGGACGCCGGTGGGATTTCGTTTGCCTGACAATATAATTTATTGGGACGCTTGTGAAATCGGCCCCGGTTAAAGTAGGCCCGTATATTTGATCCCGTATAAAATGCATCTTAGATCGACCATAAGAGGTTAATAACTTAAGATAAAAAAAATATTGCATCTTAATGCAGAATTTCATACGATCGATCTCAACTGATGCATTTATTAATACCAGAACTTAGTTATATCCTGTTTACATTTTATTGAGTCATTACTTACTACAACGGAAACTAACTAAGCATTTGGACTGCTTGTGAGACAGCAATGGCTTATAGGTTATCTAAATGCTTTTATCGCAGTGGCTATAGTATTGTATGTAGTTGGTAATATTTTCTTGATAATGGCATACCTTACGGAAACTAGATAGGTAATTATGATATGATGATAAGATATAAATCATAATTTATGATTAATTAATTAGTGCCGCCCTTTTCCGAATATTTTGGCACAAAAATTTCGTAATAGCTTATTCGTAAGTAACTTAAACTAATAAATGATAACCAATATGTTTAAAATATTATCTAATGATAACAAAATTTTTATATTCGAATTTCAGCAAGGTAACGTCTGAATCTATTCATTTAACTAAAATTAACCTGGGAAGTTGTTATATTTTTCATTATGGTATTAAAATTTTAGAGAGCCAGTACTTCTAGGTTAGCCTGAACATCATCGACCACATCATCACTTACCATCAGGTGAGATAGTGGTCAAAGGCTAAGCAATCAAATATAAAAAATATAAAAAAAAATGAAAATTAGAATTCGGATGCAACAAGTATAGGGAAAATAATTAAAAAGTTGCTACTAAAACATATTTTTCTCGTTTCTTTGTCATGTCATGTTCATTTTTTAAACTTCTATATATTTTTTTATTGCGTTTTTTAATACCTTGTGTAAAGTTGGACACAATATTGGAAACAGCATATGATACCGTAATGTACCATATCCACGAGTAAATTGACACTTTTGTGTAATTGGAAGTCAATTGCGTATTTTATTTATTTATTTTTTTGTTTACAGCTAGACTTTGACTACTATCTCACCTGATGGTAAGTGATGACGTGCGTGGTTGAAGGTGATGTCAAATTAACCTAGAATTATTGGCTCTCAAGGGCATGTAACGGAACACACCGTTAGGTGCTTGGTGACAGATCTTCTACTTGAGGTTGGCAGCTAGCACGGTGAGCATTCCCAAGATACCCTACGCACTATAACGGCATCCTAAGGCAAAAAACCTGGACAGGCGGCTTAAGGCTGGAGTCCACGTAGCGCTTTCCATATAAAAGTAGGTTCGTCATATTTTAAATAGCAAGTGCTCATATTCTGTGAAATTTTGTATGTATATTTCTGAGCCTAATATCTATGCTTCTGGTTCGCCAAATTATTATTTTACCCCCAAATGTGAATATAAGAATTTCTATACAAAACGATTTATAAAAATAGTTTAATACGGAAACTGGCAACCCAGAAGTATATTATATTAGGCTCAATGACATACATGCAAATTTTCACCGCGTTTGAACCCTCGGTATTTAAATTATGGCGGAACTGCTTTGGAAGGAAAACGCTTCGAAGACACTTAGTAATCAGTCAGTATATTCCACTAGCAATCATCAGTTGAAGCGCTCGTAGCGAAGTCTACTTAGCTGTTCTCAACCGATCAGCAAAGTTAAGCAACGTCGCGCGCGGTCATGAGTTGGATGGGTGACCGCTAGTGACATTACTACTGAGCGTTTCCGTGCTTCGGAGGGCACGTAAAGCCGTCAATCCCGATTGTTGTCTGCCGCCAAGCACCTAACGGTGTGTTCCGGAAACTGTCCTTGAGAGCCAGTACTTCTAGGTTAGCCTGAACAACATCTTCGACCACATCATCACTTACCATCAGGTCAGATAGTGGTCAAAGACTAACCTATCGAGCATAAAAAAAAACATTCAAAACTATGACCGCAGCGAAGGATGCTTAACTTAGAACGACTTAGTGAGCTACGCTATGAGTGCTTCCATTTCAGCAATTACCCAATTAATTGATAAACTAATCCAGTAACAACTGTATTCAGATTCTTAAATGAAATTGGAGTGTAATTGAATTAGCTCACTAACAAAGTTTGAAAAACAGACATGTACGTTGGAATCTCAAAGCGCAAAGGAATTCATATTCCTCTTTTGTGAAAACAGCGAATCTGAGACTCGCGTGTAGACATGTATTTTGTACACAAATTGGTTGCTCTTTGTGAATACGACGACATAAAAAATTACTAGATGGGAAGAAAAAGTAAATAGAAAGTAGATGAATGAAACTATACTACATATTACTACAACTAGGTTTCGTTTTACCAGTACACCTACCAGAGTCCTGGAATACCTGCCAGATTCCCGGAATACCTTCCGGTAGCTTTCTTGAGAGCCAGTAAAGTATTTATACCTGATAGGTTAGCCTTTGACCACTATCTTACCTGATGGTAAGTGATGATGTGGTCGAAGATGTTGTTCAGGCTAATCTAGAAGTACTGGCACTCAAGGATAGCTGCCGGATATTACCGTTAGGTGCTTGGCGACAGATTTTCTACTTGAGGGTTGTAGCTAGCCAGGCGGGCATTTGCAAAATGGCCTACCACCATGCTATAACGACTGCCATTCTTAGACAACAACCGGGACCCACGGCTTAACGTGCCCTGTGAAGCACGGAAGCGCTTAGTAGTAATGCCACTAGCGGTCACCCATCCAACTCATGATTGCGCGACGTTGCTTAACTTTGCTGATCGGTTAAAACAGCTAATTAAACTTCGCTTCGAGCGCTTCAGAAGTTATTATGAAATTAGAGACACATGAAACTTAACAACTTTATGTCTTAGGATGGTGGTTGTGTGCATATCGCCACTTGTGACGAAATGCAACTGTTTTAGGAAGAGGTTACCGCCTAACATCAGGTGGGCCTTCGTGCATGTTCAACATGTACACACAAACATACATTGCACAAAAACAAAATCAGTTTCACTAAATACCAATTACTATATAAAGGGAGATAATTAAAGTATAAAAGTATACACCAACATTGATTCTCACGCATAAATTTCTTTATTATACTCCCACGCTCAACACAAAAAGTGATAAAGAACCACTGCGAGCAGAACGTACAAGAAATTTGAGGCATTTCTGTTTAAACGTTTCTTAACTATGCATTACAAAAATATCCTTAAGCTATATTATAACTCTGTACGTACCTCCTTTTACCTTTTGTAGGAGTTTCGTGGACGGAGTTTCGAACGAACGTCTCGATACTTCGAGAACTCGGCATCAAGCAGCGTCTATTTTCAATAGTACAATCTCGTATCCTTACATTCTTCGGACGTGTTTCCCGGCGTGACAATCAGTCCTTAGATCGCCTTGTCATCCAAGGTGGGTGACCTTCCGCGCGGTCTAGTGCGTTCCACTTTTTGAAGGCACTAGACCGCGCGGAAGGTCACCCACTCGTTGGACTGACCAGATCAAGTCTGCCATCCGAGGTTCACTAAACCAGTGCAGCAGAATGACCTCCAGCAGGCAAAGGTAGCGAAACATCGTGAGGCGCATCACATCTGCCCCTGCCAGTACTACTACTACTACTTACATAGCGATCACGACCGCTCTGTCAAGAGCGTACCGGATAAGAAGAGAAGACCTTATTTTAAAACATTACACGAAAACGTTTTCTATTTCACTTATCTGTATTGTACTGTACTGTATCAGCCGGATTCTCCACTGCTGAATACAGCCTCTCCCATTAAAGGGGGGTTTGACATAATGCCCACGCTTGCAGGCGTCTTGGGGATCGCAGTTTAAGATATCAGTTACTCAGAAGGCGCTGCTGCCTACCTTCTAGTATCACCTCTTACGACAACCACAAGTAGCAATCGGGGGTTACACTCTAGCCTGGTACTCTACGGGGCTACGACTATTTCATTTTATATTACTATTTCACATCGTCACTTTCCATCAAGTGAGAAAGTGGTCAAAGGCTAGCTTAACAGTCATAAATAGATTCGTCCGTTTTTAGTCGTACCGAGCAGACGTGTTTCAGTTTTTATCAATAATAGAAAAAAATTGCATCATCCAAATTTGAACATTGTGAACTTGTATATTTAAACCCAAAGTTGTTACAACAGTGACTATAAATTTGGTACGTTACGATCCTGAGTCGGACCACGCACTGCCACAGAAGAGGCAATAGTAATCGAGGCACAGCTGCCGCGCTCACGCACCGTCTTCGCCCCCGCGAGAACAGGTCGGTTGCTATATTTCGACTCGCTCACTCGTCAGCATACTGCGGGCCTAATACAGTCCTACAAACAAGTCTGCCATCGATTCCAGCGCTCCATATATTGCTTTCTATACTTGCGCGGTCTGCTATACCGAGGCGATAATGAGCGTTCAGAGATCACCAACCCACACAATTTGCAGTACAAATACTGCCGGTGGTTCACAACCGGATTTATCGAGGTTTAATTTGCCTGGTGTGGATCCCAACATTACTCAACGTGCTAAGCGCAAACTGCAAGTTGACTGTGAATGCTCCAATACTTTGTCGGAAATGCGATCAGAAATGACTAGAATTAGTCTGTTATTAGAAAAATATGTTGGCTCTAATGAGCAGATTATGCAAAAAATGCAGCAAAACATAGCTGACATAAAAACCGAAATTTCTGATATGAAATCTTCAAACGAGAAAACCATTACCATTATTCGTGATAAGATGGACGGAGTCATGACTGAGATTTGTTCCATTAAGTCATCAACTTCTAGCGTACTGTCTGAACAGAAAGATATCAAAGGCCAGGTAGAAAGACTACAAAAATCTATCATTACGGGCGAAAATAAAATCAAATCACTTGATTCTGATCTTATGAATGTCAAACACACAATTGAGACGACTTGTAAGAAACTAGAAAACCAACAAGAGACCAGCGAAAAAATACTTCAAGAAGTTCAAAACCGTACCAACAGAGAGAAGAATGTCATTATTGTGGGTTTGATGGAGCCTAACTCTTCACGATCGGAAGAAAGAAGCTCGATGGACGAAGTCAGTGTATGGAACACGATTTCGTCAATAAACATCGATATCCCGAAACCGGTCAAAATTTTCAGAATTGGCAAACATACACCAGGAAAAAACCGCAGTATTAAAGTTTGCTTTGAGACGTCAGGTCCCGCCAAACAGCTGTTAAGAAACAGAAGCAAACTTCCTGAAGGCATAAAAATGTTCTCCGATCAGACCCCCGCCCAACAAAACTTTCTCAAAAGTCTCAAAGAGGAACTAAAACGTCGGGAAGATAACGGTGAGAATGGTCTGACTATTAAATACATAAATGGAACACCGTCGATTGTTAAGAATGGTCCAAAAAACTACAGCTAATAAATACAGTTGATTCCAGCTCCCCTATTACCAATACTTACGAAGTCTTGAGCAACTATAACAGTATTCCTCATAATAAGTCTCGGCTTTCGTTCCTATACCTTAACGCCCGAAGCATATGTAAAAAGGGGAAGTTCGACGAACTAAAGTGCATTATACAAGCTATCCCAAACACAGTACATGTTCTATTATTAAGTGAAACTTGGTTTCGTTCTGAAGATCAAGCCTTACAATATCAACTCCCTAATTATACTCACTATTACAACTATAGGACTGACTGCCGCGGAGGTGGAGTTTCAGCATACGTTCATAACAACTTGAACCATACAATATCAGACTCCAAGTATATAGAAGGGAATAACTATCTATGGGTACACCTGCAGAAATACGCGCTGGACGTAGGCGTGGTATATAACCCTGGACACACAGATTTTGAAAATTTCCTCGAAGTGTATGGTTCTCAACTAGAACGTAGACGCAGAGCACTCGTTTTTGGCGATTTTAACGTAGATCTTCTGACAAAAGACAATAAAACCAAGCAGTATAAACAACTTTTGAAAGAACTCGGACACCAAATCATTAACAAAGTTGATAAAAAACATGCTACACGAGTAGGTACAACAAAGAAGTCCATACTAGATCATATTAGTACCAATCTTACAAATGACAATTTTCACATGATAACTATGAACTCTTCTCTATCAGATCACAAGCAATTATACTTAGAAATAAAACACGTGAAGCCACCAGCGAAAATATACTCACAATACGAAGCCTTAGACTACGCCAAGTTAACTCATGAAATGGAAAATATAATATCACAAGGAACAAACGATGACTACTCAAAGTTAGAGGAACAGATTAAGCAGTGCATAAAAAACAGCAAAGTTACCAAAACTAAAATATTAAATGAACCCCAAAAAGACTGGGTAAATAAGGAAGTTATCAGAGAAATCAATGAAAGAAACATACTGTGGACAGAACATGAGAAAAACCCCGAAGATGCCGTTACAAGAGACTTTTTTTCCAAAAAAAGGATAGAAGTAGCCAAACTCATTCGAAATACGAAGGATGCTTACCACTACAAGGAATTTACGAAATATAACAACAAGCCTAAGAAAATGTGGGAACTAGTGAATAAGTTAGTAAGTAACAAAATTCGGCACAATAGTATTCCCCCAAAACTTGTTGTAAACTCCCAAGAAGTTACAGATCCCATTCAAATATGTGACATCTTTAATAATTACTTTTCAAGTATAGGGCCATTGCTAGCTAATGAAATACCTAAGCACTATCATGACAACCACATGTCAGCATTACCCCAAACCACTACGAAAGATGCCAAAATCCTGAAATTTGAACCGTGCACACAAAATGAGATTTTAACCACTATTAAAAGCTTAGATTCAAATAGCAGTATTGGCCTTGATGGTATTAGTACTAAAGCAATAAAATGTATAGGCCCTTTGATAGCAGATGAATTGGCTAGATGCTTTAACAAATCCTTGGAAGATGGAATATTCCCGGATAGTTTAAAAATAGCCAAAGTGATACCAATCTACAAATCGGGACCTAAAACTGACCCTGGTAATTACCGACCTATATCGGTGTTACCAGTAATATCTAAAATCTATGAGAAGCTTCTACTGCATAGACTAGTAAAATATCTAACGTCAATAAATTACATCTCAGACCGACAGTATGGTTTTAGGCCAAAAAGTAGTACCTTGTCAGCAACAATCGATCTTGTCACCAAAATCAAACAGAGTATTGATAAAAAAAACTTGGTATTAGGTGTTTTTATTGATATGAAAAAAGCATTTGACACTGTGAGCCATAATCTACTTCTAAAGAAATATGAAACGATCGGTGTTGCTGATAAGGCACTACAGATACTTGAATCTTACCTTACAAAAAGATCGCAAATAGTAAAATACAATAAAGTAACTCAAAGCAACGCATTACCAATATCGTGCGGGGTGCCACAAGGCTCGATTATTGGCCCCGAGATGTTTGTGGACTACATAAATAACATTCACGATTTGGACCTACATGGTGATATAACACTCTATGCGGATGATACTTGTCTATTTTATTTCGGCTCTTCCATCACTAATTTAGTTTCACAAGCTCAAAGTGACTTAAATTCGTTGTATGATTGGTTCCAGTATAATTTGCTAACTATTAATATTTCAAAAACATGTTACGTCCTTTTTAAAGCTAAAAATAAACCAGTTCCCCTCTTTTCACCTCTAACAATTAACAATGTTCCCCTTCAACAGAAATCTAATGAGAAATATCTCGGATTGCACCTAGACTCACATTTAACTTGGAGTACACATATCGAACACATAAAAAGTAAACTTGCAGCAGTACGTGGTGCACTCCGAAACATAGCACGATGCCTTCCGCGAAAATTACGTATGACAATCTACAACGCCCTAGTTAAACCACATCTTCTATACCTAATCGAGATTTGGGGATGCGCTGCTAAAACGAGAATATGTAAATTACAAAGATTGCAGAATAAAATTATAAAAACCATTTTTAACTATGACTACCTAACACCAACAAAAAAAATTTATTCAGCAACTAAAATAATGAACATAAAACAACTATACAAATATAACACATGTATCTTTATTCGAAAAACTTTAACTAAAACTATTCATACTAACATAACGTTTACAAAACAAAAAAATGTTGTTAACTGCCGAACTCGCCGGGCGAGCTATATCGTCATTCCAAAGCATCGAACAAATTACGGTAAGACAATGCTCACAAATGAAGGTGCCCGACTTTATAACTCGCTACCCTCACACATAAAAAATGTTAACTCACTTCATGCCTTTAAAAATACTCTAGCCGAATACATCACAGAAAATGTATCGTTATACTTGTAAGTAAAAGAAAAGAAGTGTGAAGTAAGTCTATATTATTCAGTATATTGTTGTTATGTTGAATAAGTTAATTTATTTTGATAATTAAATGTGATAAATAGGTACGACTAAAATTGTAAAATATTTTGTAATTATGTTATCATGTAAGTGACAAAGTGTTTGTCTTTATGATAATAAATATCTTTAAACCTAAACCTAAATAAATCACTTCCTACTTATTCACTATGTTACAATTTGTCATCCGTTCGAATCGATTTCCGAGGCAAGACTGACTGTAAAATGTAATTGCGGGTAACAGAACGCCTCCCTCTACCACTAGTTTGTGGTTGGGTGTACGAGACTAGGCATTTCAGTAGCAAACTCAGTATAAATACTTTTATCTTTATGAGTATTCTTAAAACATTAACCCCCTTACTTATAAAAAATCCGCTATGTAGTTGCTAAGTAATGCATAACTAAACAGTGTTTAAGTAATGTTTAAATATTTCTTACTTATAAACGCTAGTACGCACCTGTTTAGCTAAGCAATGGATAATGAGGTCGAACGTATTTTAAACTGACAACATTAAACTAAAAGGTTCTTGTGTTTCGTCTAGTGTGTTAGAGAAATGATTTTGTATGACCCTGAAACTGTGCGCGGTGAATGGCAATAGGCTCGCCACCTATTACATGGGACCAAAACCTAATTGACCGAAACATGGGTGTTTACACACCTCTGCCAACCCCTTCGGGGAATACAGGCGTGATTGTATGTATGTATCTAAAGTTTATTTGTATGTGTTTTTGTCTTCTACGTGTATTCACGTTTTAACGACTTGAGGGTTTGGATGAAACAACAGAATAGTTAGTTTAGTTTCTCCATTACCACTACCATTTGGTAATAAACTCGCGACCTATTTAATGAGATCCTTAATACAATTAAGAATATTTCGACCCCTAAAATATTTTTTTTTGCTCTACTGAATCGACATCGATGCTGCAATTCGTAAATAAGTACTCAATTCTGCTTTTAAATTGAATCTCTAGTTCCTCATCAGTCTCAATCCTCATTCAATAGGAATATACGAGTGTGGTACAATCCTCATATTCTTAATTCAGGAACTGTACCTGCGGTATACTCTTCAATAAGATCACGAAAAGTAAGTAGGTTACGCATAATATTTATTTCATCATCCAATGTATGTTTCTACTTGCTATATTTTTACGATTTATTCCAGAGTATGTCGTGTTTATAGTTTTGTATACCTCCTTGACAATAACCTCAATATTAACTAAATCAGCTGATCAGAAATATGGGCACCATCTTGCTGCTTAAATATTTAAACAAAGGTCAGACGGTGTTTAAATTGACAGCTGATTTAAGCAGTACTTAGGTACTGGATAAAGTTATGCAGCGTTTATGAGTAAGGAATTTTGCTAATCAGCGGCTAAGTAATGCTTAAAATTTATGTAGCGTTTATAAGTAAGGCTGTAAGTGTTTACTTATAATTCCGAACAGGTTCATACTAGATTCCCAGAAGTACAGCCATACATAAAAAATACGTATTTACTACGAGTAAAGTACAGTACTACGTTACTTTTGTCAAATCTGATGCAATACAAGTTTTACATCATACCTATTCGAAAGAGGACGATTTGTTTGCAGATAAGTAGCTGAGGACAGTAGATCTTTTCTTCACTAGATTTTCATGGCGAGTAGAAAAGTTTTAAATTTTGAACATGAATAATGTTCCTTTGTGCTCTGCTACGAGATCGAACAAAGATTGTATGTGAAAAGTTACCGGCCAGTCAGAAACACGGAAGGCCGATAAAGTGCATTAAATAATAACGCTCAAATTATGAGAATTAAGGAATGGCATCTTGTCTTTTTACCTACCCCTACCATGTATATTTGTATATTGATTTGTGACGGAACAAGCACGAGGCGCAACTGATGATTAGCGGATTTACCTCTACCTATAACAGATGCATTTTGTCATGTTACGAATTGCATTGCGCCCGTTACACTGAGACATACAGTGGTTCAGTCTCTTGTGCCTCTATGTATCTAAAATATTTTTCAGTATAAAGAGGAAAGATTTGGTTGTTTGTTTGCATTGAACAAGCCCTGAAACTACTAGACTGATTTGAAAAATTATTTCATCATTAGAATTCTGCATTATCTCTGCTGAAGATAAGCTATAGAATATTTTCAAAAAGTTAGGGATCCCTATGAAAACTTCCATAATGTAACCCAACGTGTGAAAAAAATACCAAATAATCGTTATATCACATACGCTACTAAAATTATTGACAAAAGGGCAAAGTGATATAGTTCAATGTTATAGAGGACATCAATATCTACAATAAATTCCAAAATGCCATATGTCCAACTATTACAGTTATGTCACAATAACTTTTTTATGTTAAAATATGCATGAGAAGGGTGCCAAAGAGGAGTGTGTGTGTGTGTTATATTAATAATTATTGAAATGTTTGTAAAATACCCATGCGAAGCCGGGGTGGGCCGATATATTAAGTCTATCATTCACTCAGAGTTTATTACTTTCTTCTCGTTTGCTTTTTTCTCAGTGATGAAATAGTATCGCTATACTTTTTCATTGGTACATTTACCGAATTTATTTAGGATGAAAAAGATAACTTCCAGCGGGGGTTGAACCTGCGACCCCAGAATATCGTCCAGGTGCGACTCCAATTATACTTTGGAAGCGGGTGCTGGGCTGTAAATTCTTACCCATACGAAATATTTTTTCCGAAATGTTTTCACTTAGCATGCGCAAATGCTCTTTATAATTAATACTAGAGTGTATCAAGAGGCCACAATATAGTTTATTCCATTATTATAAATACATTCTAATATAGTCCAACAAAAAACATAACTCAATATATTAAGCAAATAATAAGGTACGTTTTTTTGATGGCGTCTTCCACGGTCGAGCCTGATCTACGCCGTATGTGATACTAGGCGGACAGTTTAATTAGCTGTTTGGAGTCTGGGACTGTGATCAGTATATAACAATAGGTTCGATGTGGATGGGTGACTGCTAGTAGCTTTACTACTGAGCGCTTCCGTGCTTCGGAGGGCACGTAAAGCCGTCAGTCCCAGTGGTTATCTTAGGATGACAGTCGTTACAGCATGGTGGTAGTGCATTTTGCGAATGCCCGACTGGCTAGCTACCACCCTCAAGTAGAAAATCTGTCGCCAAGCATCTAACCGTATGTTCCGGCAGCTGTACTTGAGAGCCAGTACTTTTAGGTTAGCCTGAACAACATCTTCGACCACATCATCACTTAGGTGAGATAGTGGTCAAAAGCTAGCATTACAAAATTACAAATATACGATAGGAAAAATTTAAGTCATGTGAGGAAAACAAAAATTCCTATCGTATATTTGTGATTTTGTAATGTAATCCGCATAGCAGGCATTATTGCAAACCTAACAATATTAAAAAAAAGCTAGCATATCAGCAATCCAAAATAAAAAATCTGGCGAAAACTTCATATAGATTTGAGTTGAGAACACAAAACATTACCATAACATTTCCTGCTATATCCTACTATGCCGTATGTTTACAAACTATTAACGGGTAATTCAACAATGTTATGTGTTTTACATTCTACACAAGGAACAGGAATAACGAAAACACGTTTCCTGCCTACTCCAGTATTGTTATGTAATTACTGTATTTGATGAAACTAATTTTGTGAAATGAACCATCTGCAAATGTCTATTATAACAAGCAGGTTTATATAAACGGCGGGGGAGTAATCATACATTGAATGTAACGATGATGTTTTGGAGTGGCGTAGTAAACCTATAAAAAAGTAGACCGGGACCAGATTGATGCCTTCGAAACGTTGTGTTGGAGGAAAATGCTCAGGATACCTTGGACAGCCTTCCGCACAAATGAATCCATACTGCGTGAATTAAAGATCAAGGTAAGGCTGTCCAGCGTCTGTTTGCAAAGAGTCCTGAAGTATTTTGGCCATTTTGCTAGGAAGAGTAACAACAACCTAGAGAAACTAATTGTCACTGGGAAGATAGAAGGGAAACGCCCACGAGGATTTCCACGGGGTATCACGACCCTCAGCTTTAAGGATAACGACGCAAGGAGGAGGAGGAGGAGTGAACTATAGTAACAGAGAAATAAGAGTAAATAATGTTTTAACCTTATGACAGAGACTACAACACCAAAATCGAGTAGTCTATCGCTTATATCATAGATAATATACACAGAAAACAAAAACTTCTTTAGCCAAGAATATACATTGTCTTAATAAATTCAAGACAATGCTGTATTACAACAAGAATATATTCTGAACTGAAAAATAATCGAGTCTTGATATTAAACTCGAATATTCTTAGGTATATTGTTTTGTACCAAAAAATATTTCTTCACATAAAGTATTCAAATTATTATTTCAAGATAACGAAAATATTCTTCTAACAATAAAATAAGAATTCTTCTGTTAACATTTTATTCTCTAAATAAAATTTCTATATTCTTTCTTGAAATATTTTTAAATATTCATGTTCGAATGTAATTAAGGTGCTTCACTTACGAATATTTATGTTAAGATTCTTGGATTCAAAACTAACCATATTCGTATTTAAACATTTTAACGATTTCTCCAAAGAAGAATGCAATATATACTTTGATTCAAGAATATATTCCTGAGAATATTGTGTTCTGTTTTCAAGAATATATTGTTTTCAATACATATGAATCACAAATATTCTTGAATAAAAACACACTGCGTTGGCTCAAGTATTCCTTTTTTTCTGTGTAGGTGCAAAATAACAGTGAAATCTCAATTCACAAAACATTCCTATGAAACAATGTATGTAGGTATAGAATTCCTGATTTCCAAGCAAATTTTTTTATCAACTAATATTGTTTTGCAATTTCGTTGGTACATAGTTTTTTTAACGTTAGGTATATAATTTAAAATACAGTTTTTGAAATGTTGGTTTGTTTTTGTCAGTATTTCATAAAAAGAGGTTGACAATATCCTGTTTTTTTCTATTAATTAACATTTTTCTCGTCCAACGAGCAAATGGCCTGCTTGATCTATAGAGAAAAGAGGAAACTTTTTTTAAATTTTTATTTTTTGTGTTTTCCACCACCGAGATCAACATGCGTCGGCGTTCGCGTGCAAATAAGCGTACTCCGTTCCAGCAACAGCCATTCAGACCACCAGCTGAGCAAGTCTCTGATTTCTTGATAGAGAATGCAGAAAAGAAAAACAGAAGTAGAACTATCCGCCACGATGCAGGTTACCGCGGAACCTTGAAAGCATTAACTCGTGGTCGAATATAATCTCGACCCGGCAAATTTGCGTAATATTGTCACATCACTCCCATACATCTTGAAGCAGTGATGGCTCAGTGGCATTGGCTATGGACTGCCGCGCAGCAGGTCCATGGTTCGAATCCCACCGCGGGCTTGAGCTTCTCCGCATGGTGAAAGGGCATATTGTGAATGCTCGCCTGGCTAGCGACCACCCTCAAATAGAAAATCTGTCGCCAAGCAGTCCTTGAGAGCCAGTGAAATTAGAGAGGAGAATAAGAAATTAGCACATGAGACTTAACAACTAAGTATGTCTCAAGGTGACGGGCGCAGTGCAATTCGTAACTTGTGAAGAAATTCATCTGTTATAGGCAGGGGTTAGTCCGCTTAACATCAGGTAGGCATCGAGCTTGTTCCGTGACAATAAAAAAAATACCGTATGTGTTTTGTTTTCCTGTCACGTATCGTTCATAAACTGCAGATCCGGTAACATCTTTACAGATTCCGAGTTGAAAACCGAGTTCAATTTAATTGGCTCACCGACAACATTTCAAAGACTGACACGTACGTTTATTGTTCGAATCGCATAAAAGAATTCTCATTCCGCTTCTGTGAAAACAGCAAATCTGTGAATCGCGTGTACACATGTATTTTGTACACAAATTGTGTGCTCTGTGTGAATACGACGACATAAAGAATTACTAGAAGGGAAGCAATAAAATAAGATCATAACTAAGAAAGATTATAATTTGATATATTTGATATGAAAGATCCTGATCCAATATGCTTTGAATAGTACATAACAATTATATATTATAATAACCATTGTGTTTATATACTGTACTGTAACAGCCGACTCGTCCACTGCTGAACACAGCCTCCCCTATTAAGGGGGTATTTGCCATAATCCCCACGCTTGCCAGGCGGCTTGGGGATCGCAGTGTCAGATGGCAGTTCTTTAGAAGGTGCTGCTGCCCACCTTCCAGTATTTTTCCCTTAGTCGCTTCTTACGACACTTACGGGATGATATGGGGAGGTGCAATTCTAACCCGGCACCCCACGGGGGTGTGTTTTTTTTAATTTTTTAATTTTTTTATGCCTGATCGGTTACCCTTTGACCACTATCTCACCTGATGGTAAGTGATGATGTGGTCGGAGATGTTGTTCAGGCTAACCAAGAAGTACTGGCTCTCAAGGACAGCTGCCGGAACACACCGTTAGGTGCTTGGCGACAGATTTTCTACTTGAGGGTGGTAGCTAGCAAGGCGGGCATTCGCAAAATGCCCTTCCATCATGCTATAACGACTGCCATCCTAAGACGACAACCGGGACCGACGGCTTAACGTGCCCTCCGAAGCACGGAAGCGCTCAGTAGTAATGTCACTGGCGGTCACCCATCCAACTCATGACCACGCGCGACGTTGCTTAACTTTGCTGATCGGTTGAGAACAGCTAAGTTAACTTCGCTACGAGCGCTTCAAAACAAGTTTATATACCATTAAATAATTTTATAATTACAGCCTCTGTTTTCTTGTAGTAGCAATATCGCCTCGGCTATAATTTTCAACGTATCGCACTTATATCATAATGTACTATTATTTATGTCTGACAAGCTAGCATTTGCCTTCTTTTGTGGGTTTATAAAGTATCCGCTATAATAACTAAAATACTGTGAAAATTGCCGTCTAAGCATTATAGCATAAAGAAATGAAAAGTTCTTGATTATCTTTTCCATTACTTTTGGGTTGTTTATCATCTTCCCACACGTATCTCACTTTTTGAGGTCGGTTCAACATCAAGCAACACAAAGGATAGCACAAAATAATTACTATTAAACAAAATACTGCCTCTACTGAACAGTATGAAACGCAATTTTGTATTAACTTGGATGACATAGCTAGTTTAGCCAGTTCCTGTTATTTTGTTTTTAAAACAAAACTACTGCACCGAATTTGATAAAATTTCTATGGGACCAATCTGAGAGTATAGGGTTAAAAATAAGAAATGGTTTCAAATAATTTTCTAAATAAGTTTATATATGACGGAGTCCTGAGTCAATAACATAAAAAATACTATGGAGTCAAGAACTCCTACTTTGTTAAAATCGATAAAAAAATTAAAACATAAACGTTTTTAGGAAAATGCATGATTTAAAAATATGTGCAATACTTTTGTTAGTATTATACCCGCTACCGTTTGGTTTATCCGGGTAAAAGCCCTGTTGCACGCCAAACGTGCATAAATATTCAGGGTTATTGGTAAAATTGTAACATACTCTTAGAGTTAAATTCTGCTAGTCCTAAAAAACATTGTGAGTAAGAGTCAATGCCTATTCGGAGCTAAGAGCGCCCGCCGCAGCAACACTGGACTGCGCCGCACTTCCTTTGAATAGGGGTTTGAATATTTACATCGAGCAAAGTAATAAAAAATATGAACTAATAACTTACAGGCAAAAGAGACTTTTAACAACAGGTGGTCCTCGTATTTATTCAGTCAAATACACATAAACAAACACAAAAAAGTAATCTCCAAATGTTTGATAGAACTGAAAGATGCAGAAGTCAACTCTAAGTGGTTGTTAGCTGTCTACCAATAACCTGTAGGTATAACATATATATTAAAGTCTGGCTGCTGAGATAATGCGTTTGACAGTTCGTTTTGAAAATATCTTTTCCCCAGTTTAAAGTAACATAATAGTCTGACTGCATAATATTGTATTAGTCAAACATTTAAGTATCTAAAAATATGATATATTTTATATTTTACTTCATTTAAGTGTGCGTTCAGACATGCGGGAATCGTGCGTTTACGCATCGCGCGGTTTGAAACCACAAAATTGTGATGCTATTCAGACACGCGCGGTTAGTATGCGATTTCGTGCGGGTTAGCGTCAGTTTCAAAATGGAGGTCGACGAAGAAGTGTGTTTACTGTGGTTGCTCCTTAAAAAAAAGAAAAGAAAAAGGCGGTATTGGGTGCATCCAATATTACGTGACCGACTAGTACATGGTCAGTTCGTAACGTTATATCCCATATTAAGAAAGTATGATAACAAATTTTTTGACTATTTGAGAATGTCAATAAAATCTTTTGATGAAGTATCAGTGTATCAGTATATATCAGTAACGTGCTCACCGCGCGGTATCCGCAACGCAACTGAACGCGAAGTTAAGACTCCATAGTAATAGAACCGCGCGGGAGCAGCGCGATTCTATTTTCTGGCGGTTAGGTTGCGGTAACCGCGCGGCTTGTTTAACCGCGCGGTTATGTCTGAACGATTACTTTATAACTCATACAAATAAGACCCACGCGATTTCCGTGCGATTCTGAAATCGCGCGGTTCCCGCCGTGTCTGAACTATCGCTAAAAGCCACAACTACAATACAAATACGAACTGTCAAACGCATTCTCTCAGCGGCCGGACTTTATGACGTACTTACAATGTTATACGAAACTTAAAATATTTTAAGTGGCAGATATAAGTTCACATCCAGATGAATTCTATATTCTTGTAGACCATTTACGGAATGTAACGTAAAACATGTCTTTGTAGAGCACACAGGGCCGTCGATTGTCACGATGGCATCTGGACGAAAAAGAGCTTTGTGTCGCGCTCAAGTTGCTAGTATGAATGGTTTGTTCGGACATTACTATTTTCTGATAAATACAAATAGTGGGTTTAACCTTCTTAAAACTTAGAAGTATTTTTTAGGGTTCCGTACCCAAAGGGTAAAAACGGGACCCTATTACTGAGACTTCGCTCTCCGTCCGTTGTAATCTTCACAGATGATGTATTTCTATTGCCGCTATAACAACAAATACTAAAAATAAAATAATGAAACAATTTTAAACGGTTGAAATACCATAAAAACCGTCGTGTGAATCACACTTGTGGTGTGTAGTGGTCACGATCTCTGCAAGGTGTACGAAACGTTGGGACAAAAATAATGATAAATATACGCGATATAATCCGTTTCAAGTTGTTTAATTACTATTGAAAATATTATGTTCTGTTAGCATGTAAATAGTAATAATGTAAATAGTACTTGAAATCATATTGGTTACGACTTGTAATTATGAATATTCAACTTAAAATGCACCAATAATACAAATCTTATTCATATTAAAAAAAGGCAGACGAAAGCGCGGGCCGTATTAAAACGTTAAGAATGAAATTACAAAATTACAAATATACGATAGGAAAAATTTTAAGTCATGTGCGGGAAAAATTTTTCCTATAGTATATTTGTAATTTTGTAATGTAATCCGCTTAGCAGGCGTTATTGCAATCATAACAATATAAAAAAAAAGTTAAGAATGAAAGTTTAAATAATAACAAATACTTTTAAAATATGTTATGAAAACAGCAAATTAATACTTTAATAAAACACTTAAAAAATACATAAATATATCTAGTTACGTTTCGCTTCTACACGAAGCATCCTCAGGAGGTCTTGACTCTACGAGCGCACGATCGAGATTATTTTCGATCGATATTATTATTCTCGATCGTGCGCTCGTAGAGTCAAGACCTCCTGAGGATGCTTCGGAATGCGGAGGATGCGGTCGAAAATTCTTCCGGTTTGGCTGCGTAGCGTTTGTGACGTCACGTCGGCTTAACAGGAATATTAGGCGGAATTGTCACTAGATATAACTATGTATTTTTTAAGTGTTTTAATAATGTATTAATTTAATGTTTTCATAAAATATTTTAAAAATATTTGTTATTATTGAATATGGATTTCCGCAAAGTACCGCCTGAATCTATTTATTATTAATGAAAGTTTTTTTCAGAATCTAGAAGAAAAATAGAGTGAACCACTCGGGTGCCACATTTTTTTTTCTTACGGCGACGTTTATTGAATACCTTGCTCCGCTCTGTTTACTTCATATTACTATCGATATTATTTTAACCTCCTTTCGGTAATACAAGTGCTAAACATAATTTACAAAACGTTATAGTACCTCGTTTTACCGAATAACGATTATTAAAACGCAAAATTGTAACACCATCAATTTGTCAAACTTAGTTTAATTTCCGCACAGTTTGATTACAAACTGCTGTTGAAGCTTCATTAATAATTAAATGGAAATATTTCATGCGAGCCGACAATCGATTTGATTAGTGAATTCGTAATCGGATACAAACGACACTCGATTATCATTTGCAAATTTAATTGGAAACGTATAATATATCAAACGCCCGTGGGGTGCCGTGCTAGAATGTCATCCCCCCATCTCTACCCGTGGGTGCCGTAAGAGGCGACTAAGGGTAACTCACCAGAAGGAGGGCAGCAGCAGTTTCTGGGGAACTGATACCTCACACTGCGAACCCCACGCCGCCTTCCAACCGTGGGGATTACGGCAAACCCCCCCATATTTGGTCTGTGTTCAGCAGTGGACTATCCGGTTGATACAGTATATATCAAAAGGACTTGTGTTACTCAACGAGAAAATTATACAGACTCGTAGGTAACAAAGTTAAGCAAATATTTGTACTGACATGTAATCTTCTTTGATGGCCGCCGACAGATGTTTTGTTTGGCTTTCGTGAAGAGATGCTTTTTGTTTTGGTATTTTAGTTAGAATTAATTTTGTTAATTTTTGTTTCAGGTAATATCCAGTGATATGATTTACAGTTGGTGTTCAAGGTACGTATTTATAAGTGAGGTTGTTCAGAAATTATTAAGTAAAATTAACTGGGTTAGCGGGCAATTCGTTTCAGTCTAAAACTCGTCCCAAACACCACATTTACCTTTTAAACATTTTACAGGGTTTTTTTTTTTAATTCAAGATCTCACTTGATTGTAAGTGATGATGTGGTCGAATGTGTTAACAGGCTTAACCTAGAATTACTGGCTCTCAAGGACAGCTGCCAGAACACACCTATACTAGGTGCTTGAAGACAGATTTTTTACTTAAGGGTTGTCGTTAGCGAGGGCTAGCTTGCTAGTTTGCTACTGGGCCCACATTACTATTTATGCTGTAGTTTTGGGCACACCTAAGCTAGCACTGGAAACAAATATAAAAAAACCACTTTAAATAAAAAATAACTCAAAGTTATACTTAAGCTTCTTAAATTTCGCGACATTACCTGTTATAACTTGTGGAAGACGGTACCATGCAGATTCAAAATATTTTGTGCTTTTATTTTTAGGTCCTAGTCCTTTAGATATCCAGTGAAATTACAGGCACATGAGACTTAACAACTATTTCTCAATGTTAAGATTCCAGATTGCCTAGGCAGGCATGCAGGGCAGAGTTCTTCTGCCTAAACAATCTATATTGAATGATTAACGTGGCCGGCAGATTCACCGTGCTGAAATAAAATACAAATACACGAAAATAAAGTTCAAAATACAAGCAAGAAAAACAATTATTCAATACAAGGAAATTACCTATCATTTATGAAGTCTCGTCAATTTGGACGAACCAAGCTTCCTAACTAACCTAATCGGCCGATTAACTTAGCATAGACTTGCCTAGTCGACGAATGTGGTTCCCGCTGCTGGTTTGCACAACACACTTTATCATCATCACAATATTGTCAATAAAGGTTAAAACCAACTAGTTTTGCAATTCAAATGTTTATATATAATAGAAAAGGTCAAAAAATCAATTAACAAAAGCAAGCAAACGAAGATATTTTTCACCAATTTTTTACCAAGATAATCTCACGTCAAATCCATAGATCACAAAAAGGAAGACTAGCAAAGGGGTTCGTTCGAAAACTGCCCGATAAGTTTATCGGTCCGAACACTCAAGCTGACGGGCGCAGTGCAATTTGTGACTTGTGACGAAGTCCATCTGTTATAGGCAGAGGTTAGTCCACTTAACATCAGGTGGGTATCGAGCTTGATCAGTTATAAAAAAAACAAACACGGCAATTTGAGTATAGCTGAAAACTGGCACCCAGCAGTGATCCTTATAAATTTTACTTTCTGATTATCCGAGAGGATGAGATAAAACCACTAACGAGGACAACTAACATTTCCATAGAGGGTTGGCATCAGATTTTCATAACATTTTAAATTACGTCCTTTTATTATCTTGTGTGTTCTTAACGAGAATATATTTCTTAATATGTTCTTGTACTACCTTTTTTATTGTTAAGGAAGATGTATTGTGCCCACCCTACATATGAAGGAAAGTTAAATGATAAGATTACGAAGATAAAGAGGAGTTACCCAAATTGATATCGTATTTCAGTTCCTGTTTTATACATCCAAAAACAAATATTTATATCATAATTAAACATCTTTAAGCACAATATGAGCATCTGAACAAAGAGTTCTGCTAGTTGCTAGAACAATTCATTAGAGTGTAGTTATTTTTAATTTTAGCAATCTGTATCAGCCGGATTATCTACTGCTGAAAACAGCTTCCCCAATTAAGAGGGGGTTTGCCATAATCCCCACGCTTGGTAGGCGTCTTGGGGATCGCAGATTAAGTTAGTCAGTCACAGTTCCTCAAAAGGCGCTGCTGCCCACTTTCCGGTATTTTACCTTTAGTCGCCTCTTACGACACCCACAGGTACCAACGGGAGGGTGATTTTCTAGCTCGGCATCCCACGGGGATTTACTATTTTGATCGTTTCGCGTTCATACTTTAGTATGATTCATAAGTGATGAGATTTATAATTTATTTAACATATAGTATATAACATAAAATATAATAGATACAAGTCATACATAAATTTACGATTCGTCTATATTTATTAAATAAAATATACTTTCAGATGCTAAAACTAGCTACTTCACTAAATGGTCGTAAAGAGGGATAATGACTCTACTAATGATACTCTCTTATTCAATTTTCGAGCAGTTCTTAAGGGATTTTATTTTATTGCGAATAAAATTCTATGAAGATAAAGCCGTGGACGGAATTTAAAACCTAATAAATGTATTAAGAGATTTACTATTATTTTGCAAGTAAATAATAAACGTAAGTTAATGTGAGTCTCAAAAGTCTTACTTTTAACACGCTCTTAGAAAGAGTATACGCCTTACTGATATCACTAATATTCTAAAGGATAAGACTAATCCGATACCTGATCCGAAAACACGATTTCCTCTCTTACATTTCCCTCTATAGAAAAAAAAACATAAATACATAAAATCGCTGAATCAAATTTTGTGTATGTATGTTAGTAAATCGTATCAATACAAATTTAATTTATAAATATTATGTAGCAACAACGAACCTACAAGATTTTTTCCGTTTTTAAAAAGCTCATTTTCATATTAACTAAATTTACTCACTCGCATGCGAAACAAAGTCTCTCCGCCCGAAAGATCACTTCGTCGTAACGAGCATGAACTCATATATATGTATAATTTACTTCGGTCCCTACTCTATTTTTGAACTTATCTTTAACCAAATGGAAGGGCTTCACTTCTTTACAACTCTTTAATCAGTCAAAGAGGTTCCCTGATGTTTCTTTTCCAAAAATAACAATAGCGGAAAAGGTACTCACACGTACTAGGATTGTAGTGGTGTAACCATACAGAGATAGTTGCAGTAAGAACAGTAGGAACATTGCTGTCGATTATCTTAATATTATTTTATTTTGATATTAATGTGAACTCTATTAATTTTATCGTTATTACATTTATTATAAATTTACATTTATTTTTATGTGGCTTAAATAAAATGTAAAAAAAAAATTGGTTTTATCAAAATATTTATCAACTATATAAAATGGTGACTATATGCCATTTAGTAAAAAAATATGTTATATTACCGACGGGTTGTGGGTAAAGGCTAGCCTATAATGTTATGCCTTTATTATCAAAACACTAAGAACTACATATAACACTACAACTACTACAACTAAAGCTTTTAAACTACCTACAAGCCAATACAGGCTCACAAGCAGTCCAAATGCACCTACCCACTGCCCACTACAAGTTGGCAGCGTAGGATGCTAGCAGCGTTGACCCATTGGATTGCAATGCTTATTCGTTCACGATCTGATAAGTTTAGGAAAATTCAATGAGTTCTCGGCCCCCACAGACCCAATGTCTTAGTACTAAATAGCTAAAATATACTAGGTACCGAGATTAGCATACTTGCGCCGCTTGAGTTGCTCCACCAAAAAAGCTGCGGCGCCAGCCCTCACGTTCATTTCAGAAATGTGTGACGGTGCTAGAGTGAAATAAAAGGAAAACATATTTGCGCTAAAGTGGAAAGTTTGCCTTTAGGTTATACCAAAAGGTTGCCTCTTGCATGCACCTGATTTTCGTTGAAGTCAATATAACATTAAAGTTCTTTACTGTATATATTGTTGCACTCGCATAGGCAGAAGTGAAAAATCCTTTAACAAAATGTCGCCCTTGAAGCGAATAAACACTCCAACTGTGCTCGGAATAAATTGGATTCGAAACGGAAATGCTTCGTATAGTGACTATCAGATCTTTGACTGTGAATTTATATATTTGTGTACCTAGTAGATGTAAGTGATGATTGCGAAGTTTAAAATTTTTATAAGTTTTTATGGTCGTTTAGAGGAGTTATTCTCCGAATGCTTGCCTGCTGTCACCATCGAGTAGAAAAAACTGGTACTGAACGACTTTTTCCAGAAGTTGTCTTTATAGGCTACGTTCAATTTTTGGTAAAGACTGTGTAACGTATTTGTACATCATCACTTACCAAAAGTTTCACAATTCAAAACGTAGCAAGGTCTGCTGTTGTCGCTGCTTGGATGGGCATTTAACGGTGTGTTCCAGCTTCTTGAGAGTCTGTTATGTTAGGTTAGCCTCAACATCTCATTTTCTGCCACATTATTACTTATCATGAAGAGAGATGTACTATAAGCTAAAAAAAAGAAAGAAGTCCGCTGTTGCGTAGTGTAGGTATACCTCAAAGTTGGTCTAATTAATATTTTATTAATATCTTTTAAGTACTTTTTATGTCACTATTCAATGAAGAAAACTATTTGGTAATAAGCCTGTACCTACATTCTTTTCACGAGAAATTAATCGCGTTAGCAACTCTTATCGACGATGCTTAGTATGGCAGGTGAGGGACGACCGTCCTTGTAAGCAGACACTGAAAAGAGTGAAAAAAAAGATGAGTCTTACTGTAAATATTTTTGGTACTTACTTATTAATCAAACAGGTTTAAGAAGCTAGATTAGTTACAGGCCCAGCTTCTTTGGCCCGGTAGTGAATACTGGGTTAATGTATATATATTACCATCGCTTTGAATTGTCTTCAATAAACATGACTATATCTTTTTCTCTCGTAAATTTGTAATTTTGTAACGTCTTCATAACAGTTTTAATTAATGAAATATATGGATATAAAGGGCACTACAGTCAAATAATTATCTATGACAAAAGTCATAAAGTATTCACAGCATATATAGTTGAATGTATTGACATGTTAAACCTTGAATTTCTGGCTTTCAAAGCAGCAGCCTTGCAGCAACTTGTGGTGCTTAGTGACAGAATTATTTTTTCTTGAAGGTGATATCTAGCCAGGCTAGGAACCGCAAAATTGTTTTATTAATTGTCTTTAATGCGACCGCACTGACTTAGAAGTTTTTGTTTGAAAACTTTTATAAAACTAATTAGCCATTCACGCAGGAAAAGCTAACAAAAGCCACATCTGTCAGTAACACGGCAGCTTAATTCAGAGCTTTCGTAACTAGAGAAAAACCACTTCATTATTCATTATGTTAGAAGGAAACTGGCGTAGTGGATATCAATATTTTCCCGTTCCTAACACGTGTGATGGTCGGTTAGTTTTTTATTTATTTAGGCCGGTCCCTCCGGCCCCGCTGGCTCCTTAAACTGACACCTAAAGTTGGTAATAGTCGGGTCGCCAGATAAAATGTTTGTCACCCCCTGAAGCTTAAGGAACATTTAGGGGGCGTAATATTTTAGTGAGGAAAATGTTGGATGGGATATGACGGAACGAGATTGTAAGTATATTTCAATGGGGTGCTTTGTTTATTTCGTTGATGAAATCTTTATGCGTTGCGATGCGAGTAAACAAGATGTTTATGATATTTTTCTGTTTCAACTAACTTAATTATTCCAATACACACTTACATTACACCAATATCTATTATTCATGTTACTTTATACGACTTGCAACACTTATTATATTTGTGATTTTGCAGTTTTATGGAAATTAGCGTAACTTATGGTCACATAAATTGTGTACACTTATTCGCCACTCAATTGTCTGACAGATATTTTCATCGTTTTGCAAGTCTAGAAAGATCATGTTTTGTAATCCGCTGTCACTTAATACTTCCAGATCGCTAATCCGCTATTAATATTCAACACTCTTTGATACTACGACTTAATTTTGCCACAAGCTTACAAATCCAGAAGGAATCTTTCCGGTAAATATAACGCGGGTCCTAGCCGGTTCCTAATAAGTTAAGCCTAAAAATATTGATGATGACTTTGGTATATTTTTTTAATAGCTAATAGACTAGCCGTTGGATGACTATATCACCTGTTGGTTTGTGGTGATGTGGTCGAGGATGGTAAACGGACCAGGAAATAATTAAGTCAATGAATAATAATATTATTTTATGTGAAGTTCCCCTTTTTTCCGCCTTCTTATCAAACTGTTCTAGTTTGGCTTGTTTTTTATGCAAAGGATTTTTTAGAAATTATTAGGTTTTCCTGAAAAGGATTATAACGCCGTTTCTTTTAAGCGTATGGCAAAATTGAAGTCGGAGTATGAAAGAGTGTTGATTGATAGCGGATTAGCGAACTGGAAGTAATTAGTGACAGCGGCTTACAGAACACGATTTAAACATTCTAGAGTTGTAGAACGGTGGAAGTATTTGTCGGATAATAAAATGGCGGATTAGTAAGAGAGTACTTAATAAAAAGTATGCAACCATACATAATTAGTGGCACTAGCACTCGTCCATGTCTCATATATGTTTGTGTTCTACAGTGCCATAATATAAAGTAAGTTATGGAAGAAATGACGAATTGCACAGCGCCCGTCTGAGACATACAGGTATTAAGTCTCATGTGCCTATAATTTTACTGGCTCCAAAGAACTAATTCCAGAACACGCTGTTAGGTGCTTGGCGACAGATTTTCTACTTGAGGCGAGGCGTGTATTTGCAAAATGCTCTTCCGCCATGCGATAAAGGTCAAGCTATAGCGGTGGGGATCTAACCATCGACCTGCGGCACGACAGTAGCTACAGCTATCATTGCTACACTAATCAATATAAGAGGTACTTTTGGTTATTGTAAAAGGCGACTAAAGGAACAAATATGGCATCACTCAGGTTTGCTTCGATTACAGAGTGGTTTTGCTTCAGATTGTGTACATAACAGGTCGACTTTCCTTTACATTCATGTAGAACCACGCATCCAATTTTCCTGTATCATTCCAAACTTGATGACTCTTTTTTGGTTCGGTAGAGATAACTTCAAGTTGGTCCCATTAACATCGGTCGAGTAGTTTTTAAGTAACACTTATTTATCTGAACAAAGTATTTTCTAATATGCCTATTATACCTGGATGGCTTCATGATAAATTGCAACTCTTATCGATCCTACGTCGATGGTGACCATCGATCGAGTTAGGAGTATGCATCACTGAAGAGTGATAATAATTAATATTCATCATTGACTTACAACGCTGAAAATTATAAAATAGGTTGTGGGAGTCAGACCATGAAATTTGAGTTCTAGAGTGTTTTCAATCAACTTTTACAAGTTACAAACGTAGTTTCATCATATTTTGAAATTATTAAATATAATGACCACCATAAAATGCTTTGATACTCTTAGTTCTTTTTAAGGTGGCGCCGTACATAATTTGCTCACCTAAAACCACATACAACTTTGTATTTCCGAGTCCTACAGGCAAAATGCTATTTTATATTGAAATTTGGTAGTTTTTTCTTTGGTTCCTAAAACCTCAAAACACGATTGGAAATAAAAACCTCGATAGAAAAAAAACTTCAAAAATGTGTGTTTTACACACGTTTTGTTATATATCTCATAATCTCCTTGATAATATAAAATAATTCTTACATTGATAAATAGAGAATAACTATGCCCTTAGTTCCTTAAACCAGTTATATTATTAAATGTTTAGTTTTCTCATAATTAACAATTATTTGATGTGGCGCTTTTGACCTTTTTAAATACTGCAGGCGCTAATCGCAATGACACAGTCTGTCCCTTTCGTAAGCATTCGTTACCCATTGCACGCTATTTCTTTCTATCTTTCAGTCAGTATGCCCCGGCATTCCTGCGAGGTGGACGTATTGTTCGGCTTTCTAGCACCGCGTTCTAAATAATTTACGTATTTTTTTCTGTGTTGATTAACTAACAGGATATAGTAAGTAGGTATATAGATTTTTGTGCCGGTGACGATGGGAAAACCAAGAAAATTTGGTCCTACACAATATAAAAAATACCTAAAACAGAGGGCCAGTGAAATGAGAAAGAAAAAAAGTAAGTATACTTACGTAATTGTATTTTTTAAGTTTCCATATACAATTATTCTTTGAATATTTTTTGTGCTGGTTCATGTGGTTTGGTGTTAGTTTTTAGGAGATATGATAGACGATGGGGTCGTTGACCTGTCTGCCGGAACAAAATAGTCCAGTGATGACTTTGGCAATGGACTCGTCGGAACTGGACAATACAAGGTTGGTATCTTGCCTGGTATTTTGTACTGACCTTCCAGGAACCACCTACTGAATAAAATTTAGAAACCTAGGTTTATATCTAAATGCCTTGTGTTGATTGTATACGTATAGGTACCTACCCACCTACCTGACTTACCCCCACGGTATGTAGGGGAAACCCTATCAACAATTTTATTATGATATTGGATAAAAAATACTTTTAGGTTATTCAGATACTAATACTAACCTATGAATTATTAGGTAGGTGCATACCTTCACCAAGATTCGTTCAGCCATATGTAGGTAAGTTATAACCACAGAGAAGACTATAGCATAAGTACATACTTAGGTAAGTTTACTCATTATAACGAAAGTAAAACTATATTTCTTACGGCTAGCTCCTGTTGGTGAAGGTGTTGTCAAGGATGGTAAACGGGTTGGGCCTATAATAATTCCTGGCTCTCAAGGACTGCTGACGGAACACACTGTTAGGTGCGTGACAATAGATTTTTCTACTTGGGGGTGGTTATAAACTCTTTTGCATACTGCACGTATCCTACCTATTATTATGATATTATGTAGAAAATAGGTAAGTAGGTACCTATGTAAGTTTACTACTAATATATATTTACACTATCAAATATTTTGCAGAAATCAAAACGATTCATTTATTGAGCTCGTGAATGTGAGTTACGAGCCCATTCAAGCACTCGATAGCTAGGATAGAGTGCAGGCGGTGGCGGCGGTGCTATCCAGTCAACTGGCCACAGAAAAACAAGCCATAACGACAGCACTGCCCGGGCAGAATGCGTCGGCGACGACGAATTTAGCAGTGGACTCGCCAGTACTAGAATGTGTCGACATAACACGCAGGTAGTTACTGTACCTACGAGTCTACTTATGGAGATACCTACATATAAAATTATCTTATAAATAGTTTTGTAGTGATACATGATAGTACTACCTCCTTCATATCATTATAATTTTTCACCATTGATCACGCGGTTGAAAGAGCGGTACGCATCAATCATTAGGTAGATTCCTATGTTGTGACTTCGCTTTCAAACGAAGTCTTGGTGAAGGTTTAGTAGACAAAGTTGAAATGATTACTACTTTGTAAAAAAGGGGAATAATACAAATTAAAAATTCCAACAATTATGTGAGCGGGACTTTTTCTACCGGGGTTACCAGGGCTTACTATACCGCTATTTTATCATAGCGTTAGTATTGCAAATAGGTGTGTAGCGATACCGATATATTAGCACCACCGATTATTTATTATTGTTTTCTTATTGAAATCATAAGATTTATATACTAATGATACTGTACATACATACATAAAATCACGCCTCTTTCCCGTAGGGGTAGGCAGAGACCACGGATTTCCACTTACTACGATCCTTACATATCTCTTTCGCTTCATCTAGAGTCATCAATCCTTTCATACATAAGCGTCGGTTTAGGGTACTCTTGACCTGGCCTTTTTTCAGAACGTCTTCAATCTGATTTCGGAACGTTCTCCTAGGTCTTCCCCTTCCAAAACTTCCGTTCACTTGTCCCATGTATATCTGTTTAGTCATTCTTATTTCATTCATTCTCTCCACATGTCTAAACCATCTTAACATACCTTTCTCGATTTTTGTCACTACATCCTCATTCACACCACATCGTTTTCTTATCACACTATTCCTTATCCTGTCACTCCGTTTGACTCCAATCATGCTCCTCAATGCTCTCATCTCCACGGCATTTATTCTACTTTCATGCTTTTTCTGCCACACCCAACTTTCACTACCATACATTAGTGTCGGAACCAACACTCCCCCATGAACAGCCAGACGAGCCTTTTTAGACACCTTCTGACTGTTCATTAACGCGTGCAATGCTCCGTTTACCATGTTTCCAGCGTTCGCTCTCCTTTCTATATCTTTTTCACACTCACCATCTTTTGTAAACATGGATCCTAAGTATACAAACTCTTTCACTTGTTCCACTTTTTCACCTCCGATCACAATATTGCAATCGGTCACTCTATCATCTCGTTCAAACACCATAACTTTCGTCTCACTTACACTTATTTTCATTCCCTTTCTTTCTAAAGCCTCATGCATAACATTTACCATCTCCTGCAACTCTTTTACCGACGAAGCAAGTATTACTTGGTCATCAGCGTAGAGAAGACATTTGATGAGTAACTCGTTCATTCTTAATCCACATTCACTGTCTTTCAGGTTTGTCAAACAGTCACAAATATGTAGTTCCAACAGGACGGTGCCACTTGTCACAAAGCATGGGAAACATTAAATTTATTGGATGAGAAATTCGAATGCTTCGTCATCTCGCGTGATGTCGACTTCAACTGGCTCGCTAACACGCTTAACACCGCTCGACTACTTTCTGTGGGGTAACGTGAAGTCTCTAGTCTATGCAGACAAACCACAGTCAATTGCCTTGAGGGACAAAGAACGGTTAATGCAGAATGGTGTGCTAGCATTTGTTTGCCACAGGTCGTTTCTGAACTCCGTAAAGAGAACTGCAACCGCCGCATCATCCTCCATCACGACAATGCGAGTTGTCTCACCGCGCACAGAACAAGAGTTTTTAGAGCAAAAAAACATAGAATTATTAGCCCTAAGGCTTAGGTCGGGGCTGTACGGCGGATGGTCTAATACTTTCCCTAAAATAAAGAATAAATTGCGTGGTCAGAGATTTTCATCACTTGAAGAAGCTGTGGACGCCTACAAAACGGCGATTTTGGATACCCCAACTTCCGAATGGAATGGTTGCTTCAATGATTGGTTCCATCGTATGGAAAAATGTGTCAAATTTCGCGGAGAATACTTCGAAAAGCAACATATACAATTTGATTCCCGAAATTTTCAGTGCCGCCCTCGTATACATATAAGTTTTAATTATATTATAATTAATATACATATGTTTAACGTTATTAGCAGTAAGTACATAATTACATTAGTATAATTACGTAATTTATATATTGTGTTGTAAAGTATTTTGGTAAACGCAATATCTGTTAATCTTCAAAATATACCGTTATTTCTCTTTTCGTAGACATTGTCGATACTTATAAGTCTTATAACGATACTATATCGTACTTATTTACTACTCATCATAATATTATTTTAATTTACCTGTACATCTTACGATACTTTATAATATACTTATAATTATACTAATAATATAATTATACTGAATAATATCGATAGGCCATTTTTACCACTTCACAGTCCCTACCTGTGACGCAAATTGCAATATATTTAGAGAGGCACGTATTCTTTGCACAAAACACATCACGATGGGTGACACCTAAGTATATTTCCTAATATCGGAAAATATAAATTTTTACCAGTTTTTCAGGCCCTACCTGAGACTTACTTGGCAATTTATTTCGAGTAGCAGACTAACAATGCACAAAGTACATAATATCACAATACGTACCTAGGTAGGTTGTTACTGCATACGAACCTACGTATGCTGGTATTATACCTACCATGATTGATAAGTACCTACCTTTCTTGGTTTCGTGCTTGTTCATGGTTATTCTTTTAGAACTTGTATTACATATATATTACCGAATATCTAATAAACTGTTTATTATTATAGAAAACAATAATTAAGTACATAGGTTCACTAGGTAGTTGCTAACTTGTTCGATAGATTTCTACCCGTTTTAAAAATACCTACAAAGTAAGTTTATATTATATTTTTGCAATAAAGTTATTATAATGTTAAATTAAAGTACTTTTATTTCAATATAATTATACCTACTTTTACATGCTCACGTAAACGTCATGTATATATGATTTACTAAGATATATCTATCTATAATTTTCTAAGGCAATAGAAGGAAATCGGACAATAAAATCACAAAGTATTTCATTTACCTGCAATCACAGATTATATACTAATTGCTAGCGCCCTGCGTACCTACGTACATTAGATCTGCGCTTACTATAATCCGGTCAAATTGCGTTGCTTGCGAAGCGGGACCCGAACTTGTGCATTCGGTCGCATTTGCGAAATCCATCTTTCCGCGCTGGTATGGCGCGTTCTTAAGTGTTTAATTGTAATCGAACACCAAATGTAGTTAATGATCACTAAATCTCAAAGTCATATTCAGGTGCGACGACGAGCGAAGCGAGGAGGAGCGTTAGGTTACTTGTTACCACAACAACGCGCGAACCGAGCGAGCAAAGCGAGCGTGCCGGGGCAGTGACTGGCGATGCGCCAGAAGAAATTAATTTTGATGATCATTTACAACTTTTGGTGATCATTTACTACTTTGGGTTAACAATGATTTATTTGGAATCATTTTGCTTAAATATAATAGCGAGATGTTAAACATTTGGTCATAAGTTTACATTAAAATGCTGGTTTAATTTTGGTGATCATTTACTATTTTTGTCTGTTATATTATTTTGTTACTACATCTGGTGGTAAGTTAAACATAAGCCTATATTTGAAATACTAAGTGTTCAAACTCTGTGAAATTTTGCATATAAGTCCTTGAGCCTAGTATATTTAAATATATATAACTCAAAGGTGACTGACTGACTGACATAGTGATCTATCAACGCACAGCCCAAACCACTGGACGGATCTGGCTGAAATTTGGCATGCAGGTAGATGTTATGACGTAGGCATCCATCCGTTAAGAAAGAATTTTGTTAAATTCTACCCCCAAGAGGATAAAATAGGGGATGAAAGTTTGTATGAAACTTTGTCAATTTTAAACCGATCGGGCTGAGACTTTGCATGCATAAAGCTACTATGACGTAAGCATCCCCTAAGAAAGGATTTTGAGATGTAGTCTATATAAGATTAGTAACTTTTCAGTTTAAAATATACGAATTTCTGTATGCTAGCGCCATCTACATTAAGTTATTTTGGAGAGAACTTTCAATTAACCATTTTTGTGCATAGTGCATAGATCAAGCAGATTATATTTGACTTCTAGCTTTTGCCCGCGGCTTCACTCGCGTTAAGAAGTATTATTTATAGTTGCATTTGTTTTGTTTCGGTAATAGATATTATTAATTGGGTATGGTTGCAGTAGTTTTGGTTATAGACTTTGCTTTGTATTTGGCATTTGTTTTGTTTTCGTTTGGTTTAAGTATAGGTTTTGTCAGTTAGACTTTATTAAAATGGCTAAAGAAAATCTGAACGTTAGTGGAGAAGTTGAAGAATGTACTGTCGTCCCTATTGTTGGTGACGGTGCATGTATGTTTCGTGCTCTCTCTTTTTTAAAATAATTCGCGTAATAGTTTTGTATGGTAATTGTTACTTTGACTTTTAGGTATAAAATAATAAATCGAAAAACTAGCAAACCTGAAGCTAAATAATAAAAAAATAACTATATATATATTTATATATATTGGGCTTTTTTATAATAGATTAATAGGTAATTATATTAATATTAGCAATATGCATACATAATTTTACCAAATTTGAACACTTGGTATTTAAAATATGACAAAACTACGTTTGTATGGAAAGCGCTCCGTGCTCTTTACTTAGACATAGTTTGTAAATATCTGCTTAACCTTAAAGGTTCTGTAAATAAAATGTTGAAAAACCGAACTAGAGCAACAAATCCGTGAAAATAAAAGCATCACGTTATCCATTACGCCCTCGTCTCATATTCAACATGTTAAATGTACTTTACCTGGGCCTAATGTACTCGTAACGTATATTACGTCTCACTAATGTATGAATAAGTACACAGATTCAGAGACGAATAAGTACGTGTGAGTGGTGCGAGAAAGCTTCAGATTTGTGTAAGTTTCACCTGTCTGGTGGAGTGGAGTTGTCGTGATTTTATTTAACTTCTATCTTATTTAACTCAATTTTGGTACAAATGTGAACCTTACATATTGAATACTTTTAAACTCATTATTATTTTGAAAGTTAGATATCTCTACAGAAAACGTACAGTGATAAGAAGCACAACAATATTAGGGATTACAATAGTACGCCTGGATAGCTGCCACCCTCATGTTGATAATCTATCACAAAGCACCTAAAAGTTGGTTTCAGCAGCCTTGTCAGCCTGTATTCTAGGTTATGCCTTTATATCGTCATCATTTATCATCAGACACGCCCCTGTCATTTTTAATCCATTAAATCCCCTGTCATTTGTCATACTAAAAAATATACGGTCCTGAATATCAATAAAAATTACTTGGAGCCTAAAAATTTAATTGGCTTTATTTTGGAGGTAACTGCTATGTAACAATATTCTTCCCCGACCATGTACGTATTTAAGAGATTTATGTATCTTTGAAAATACAAATCCAAGCTGTTTTCAAAAAACAAGTGATGTCATTTCAAGACATGAAAGAGATAACTATAAAAACTTATTATACCATACTCTATGCCAGAAAAATATTTATGAAGAAAAAAAATTACAATATGGATATTATTTTTTTAACAAACTACCGGAACATTTTGTAAACTTTGGCCAAATCTCGGCTGTACAATTGGTTATCAAACATTTGTTTTTTATAAAATTACAGAATATCTTAATGTATGAAGTTTTATAGTTTAATAAAAAATAATGATAAATGTTAGAAATAAATACCAATATATGAACGCTTGCTTGCATGTTGAATACATTGCTATATATTTTCCTAACAAATAAATGATTGAAATAATTGATTTAAGAACAAGTTATACAAAACGTTGATTTTGTAAATTTTCATCCTATTCCTCTCAGGCCTCATTCCCTCATAAATACTTCAAATAAATATTTGAATCATAACTTTAACTAATCGTCATATTTGTGACTTCCACTCTATTCAAATAATAGACAGTTATTCATCCTCCATTCAATAAAAATATCTCAAAGTATTCAGAGGGGCTATCTCAATAATTAAATCAACGATTCGTACTATCCGATACTCATGAAATATGCAACGTGGCAATTTGCTGAAGTCCCTGCAAATCATTACATACTTTGCCTGCAGTACATGTGGTTACGAGATTTTAATTCAAGTCCTTTTATTGAGCACCTCGTAAGTGGTGACTGAAAGTTTGATACCTATAAAAAAATATGGTGTAACGACTAAAATAGGGTTTATTGAGTTGATAGGTTTTTTTCAACCGGCGGTATCCGTTTATTAACAAAACACTACAAATTATACAACACTAGAGCTACTAAATACTACAATGAAAAGAATAAAAAAAATTAAAGACAGATTTCCAGAAGGAAGGATTTCTTATTAATGTCCTAATGTTTCATTGGAGGTTGGTACTGGTAGTAAGCAAGACAAGTGCACAAAATATGTTCTAAATTTTTTTATAGGCACATTGACAAATACTTATCAGTTATTTGAGGGTAACTTAAAGATTATTTAACCGATGTTGATCTAATTTTAGCGGGACTACTTCAGACGTATGACCAAAATAGAATCAACGAAATCAATTTATAAGTAGCGGCACTAGTAGTGGATTAATCGCGTAACAAACATACCAAATACAAAACTCAGTAATTTAAAACCTTTTTGAAGTCGTTTAAAAATACTGTGAAGCGCAAGTCTGTCAAAAAAGAAACAAGTACAACTCTACGACTGCCAGCTATCAGCGAAAAAAGCTTCATAACTGTTTTATACTTCCCTTCCTGCGGATTATCCTTGACTTTTTACCAGCGCCAGCTATGCCAAGATCACTCTAATGTCTTCGAGTTATTTCTTTCGAATGTAAGGAAAATTGCTTAAGGGTGGTTTTTAATGGTGAATGGAATGAGATGGGATTGTGAGTCAGAATAAAGACTGTATGATGGAAAGTAAGTGTAAAAAAGGAGCATATGGAGCATAGATAAAAGTGTAGACTGAAATTGGCTGTATGTCCACGATTAGTCATTGCATTCCTTGTAATGGTTTGGAAGCAATGATAGCCTAGCTGTAATAGCTATGCACTGCTGTGCCACAGGTCGTGGTCGTGGTTCGTGGACTCCCACAAGGGTTCCGCACCAACTCGGAATGTACCAAAATAGTATAATTTTTTTCATACAGATTAAGATCCTTAGCGAGTTTCACCTGCACTCGTCCGGTTTCTATGTACCTGTGTGTAGAGTACGTAAGATATTGGACTATAATTATACCAAGTTTGACGCTTGGTTTACGTTTTTAAGGATAAAAAAATAAATAAATATCAAAATACACTTTTAATTTCTGTGCACCCCTATAGCTTATAACTTGTTGTTATTATTATTTGTTAAACAATTCCTGGCCACCTATTACCGTTCCAAACATACAGCTCTTTATAGGTCGGACGCATGGACGGACGGACATCAGTCAAGGTTTAGGAATAGGGTCCCGTTTTCTTGTACGGAACCCTAAAAATATGCATTCATACACATGAATCCTTATAACGTTACACCTTTTTGGGTACTCGTACAAAAACTACGTTTATATAGAAAGCGAAACACATACTTTACAAATAACTAAGTCAGTATCAAAGTATCCATGACTTTACATATATAATTCCACTCATCACAAATGACGAACTGCACTTTACCCATTACCCTCAGTCCATCGATTTAGTAGATATGCAGTGATTGAGAAGAAAAAGAAACCAACATACATCCAAACTTTCACACTTATAATATTATTAAGGTTTAATTTCATGCTTATTTACAAGGTATTTCTTTTTAATTATAACGTGGTTTTCACTGATTTTAGTAAATAATACGGGATAAGTCACGTGGATGAGTCAGATAGCTCCGACTATAGTTTCAACCACATTCGGTGGTCATTTTCTAAGAGAGCTCGGGACGCCCGCGAAGTCGTTTCCCTTAATACTGCAGGCGGCAGCTCGCAGTTGCATCTGCGAGATCCCAGCAGCACATTTTTCACATCACCCTGATGATGAGTATCTGATATTCTTGAAACCCGGGTCGACGTATTCGATCCCTAACATGAGTGTTGTGCCGGTTTAATTTATAATATTTAAATATGAATTCTATATGAATAAATTTAAACGAGAATTTCATTTCAAAAAGATTTTAATATTGATATTTGAAAACTTGGATGGACTGCAAAAATCGCAGAGAAGGTTTTTTGCCATCGCTAATCTATGGTACGAAATTTTCCAAAGCAATCATCATAAAAATATTATTCGTAGCGTATTAAATAATACGAGTAACTTTCGTCTTAAATATTATAGTATTGTATTTAAAATATTAATCAAACAATAAAAAATTAAAACATTAACTTATATTTACTACGCAAACAACATTTCCAAAGTATAAAACTAAGAAATACTGCAGATGCTCGAATGAACAAACTCCGTTAATTAAGTGCAAGTATCAAAACAGTTCGCGGATCTAGTTGGCTATCCCGCTTCTGTTACGCTTGGTGAAACTTGGCTGTATTTTGATACTTGCAGTGCCACAATTAATACGTACTTGTAAGCTAGACTAGAGACTTGACATTTTGCTTGTACTTGTAGATACGAGTACGCTTAGGATCACGAGTCATTATAAAAAGATTGTTTTTTTTTTTAATGCCTGATAGGTTATCCTTTGACCACTATCTCACCTGATGGTAAGTGATGATGTGGTCGAAAATGTTGTTCAGGCTAACCTAGAAGTACTGGCTGTCAAGGACAGCTGCCGGAACACACCATTAGGTGCTTGGCGACAGATTTTCTACTTGGGGGTGGTAGCTAGCCAGGCGGGCATTCCCAAAATGCCCTACCACCATGCTATAATGACTGCCATCCTAAGACAACAACCGGGACCGACGGCTTAACGTGCCCTCTGAAGCACGGAAACGCTCAGTAGTAATGTCACTAGCGGTAACTATCCTTTTTTTTTTTTTTTTTTGAGGGGGGGAAATGCCTTCGCACTGCCCCTCCACCGCGGGGGCGGTGGAAGGGGATGTGTGGGGCTTGAACCCACTAAAACCCCCCCGTGAGCAGTCCTCCGCCAAGATGGGGCAAGATAGGGTCGCGTTAGCAGTCACCATCTTGCCCCGGCGGTAGGCCCAAACTCTGTCGGGCCTCTGCGCCTGTGGAGGGGCGACCTTACTCACCAAGGTCACCCCCCAAACGTGTGGGGCCGTGCAAGCTGGTGGAGAATCCCCCGACTCTCCACCAGTGACCCCACTACGGAGAAGGGAGGAGGCGGGCAAACTGCCGCCTCCTCGCCCCCGTTCGTCTGCGCCGGAGCGGGGCAGCATGGGCATCGCCCTCCCTGACCCGCTCCGCGGCCTCCTTCTGCGCCATTACCGCTTCGCAGAAGGAGACCACCGCCTGCCACGATCTCTCTCCTCCGAGCATGGCGTTTACAACGCTCGGAAGAGAGAGATCCCCTCCTATGAGGGCTGAGAGAGTGTGCCGCTGCGGGCCCCATGCGGCACACACCTCCAGCGTATGGAGCGCCGTGTCTTCCGGCGCCCCACACTCGTGGCAGGCTGGGGTCGCCTCCCGTCTTGCGATCTGGTGCAGATACTTCCCGAAACATCCGTGTCCGGAAAGCACCTGCACCAATCGGAAGGTCAGCGACCCGAATGGCCGCCTCACCCACCTCCGAAGGACCGGGCGGATGGCCTCCACCGTCCACTGCCCAGGGACTGGTGGAGCAAGGTCCTCCGCCCACCGCCGCAACAGAGCGGCCCTTGCGTGCCGTCGCATGCGTGTCACCTCCTCCCACGATGGGGGCTCACCTCGGGATCTCCTCGCCGCCACGAAGTGATACACTTCAGCGAGGATCTCCGCTTGAAGCTCCCAGGGGGGATCACTGGCCAACACGCAGGCTGCCGTCCAGGACACCGTCCGGTATTCGCGTATCGCCCTCGTCGCGACAACCCGCTGCGGACGTCGCAGCAGGGTCTTGTTGTCGCGGTTGAGGGCGTCCACCCAGACAGGTGCCCCATACAGGGCCATACTCCGGATCACTCCGGAGTATAGACGACGGCAGTTGGCGTTAGGGCCACCCACGTTGGGTAGTAGCCTCCCCAAGGCAGCCGCAGCTCCCACAACTTTTGGGGCCAACTGGGTGAAGTGGGCTCCAAAAGCCCACCTCCCGTCCAGGATGAGACCCAGATACTTCATCTGGGTCCCAACTGGGACCCAGACCCCCTCCAGTAATACCCGCGTTCCAGGAGGGGGTCTCCCCCGAGGCCCATGGAACAAAAGGGCCTCGGTCTTGGAGAGGGCGACCTCTGGACCCAGGGCACGTATGCGATCGACCACGAGGGTTGTGCCCACCGTGGCCAACCGCACCGCCTCCCTCACGTCCCTCCCCTTGGCCACGACTAGGGTGTCGTCCGCGTAGCACGCGACCTGCATACTTGCTGGGAGCGTGCCACGAAGCACCCAGTCGTAGCCCACGTTCCACAAGAGTGGTCCCAACGCCGACCCCTGTGGAACACCGCAGGCGACGCGGCGGCGCCTCATACCGTCGCGTCCTCCTACCAGGATCTCGCGATCCTGGAGGTAGTCAGCCAACAGCCTTCGCAAATACAGGGGCACTCCGTGATACCGGAGCGCCTCCTGTATTGTTCCATGTGGAAGGCTGTTGAAGGCATTGGCTATGTCGAGCGATACCGCCAATGCCTTTTCTCCCCCGCTGACCGCGTCCTGCGTCCACCCCTTTAGCCAGAGAAGGGCGTCTATTGTAGACCGCCCCGCTCTGAACCCGTACTGGGCCTCCGACAGCTGAGGCCCCGTACTCTCCAGGTGCCGGATGACACGGGACGCCAGCACCCTCTCCAGCAGCTTACCCGTGTCATCCAGCAACACGATTGGCCTGTATGCGGACGGTGAGTCTACAGGTCGACCCTCCTTCCGCAACAGGCACAATCGGCCGTCCTTCCATGGCTTCGGAAACCGTCCTGACGTGAGGCACGCGTTGAACATCTCCCGAAGCCGATCACCCATTTTTTCGAGGGCTATTCCAAGGACCCGCCCCGGAATCCCATCTGGACCCGGTGCCGTCCTTTTTCCCCGTAAGCGGGTCACCGCAGCCTCCATCTCCACTTCTGACACAGGTGGAATGGAGGCCGGGTTCAAATCCTCGCGAAACGCCATTGCCATCGTTGGAGGGGTGTGGAGAGGGTCACTGTTAGGGAACAGCCCCTCCAGTACCCTGTCCAAGAGCTCCGGCTCCAACGATTCTACGACCGAGGGCGACTGGCCTCGGAACATTTTCCGGGCAGCCAGATATGGTCGTCCCCAAGGATTCCTGTCGAGGCCCGCCAAGCCTTTGCCCCAGGCCTGGGACTTGGCCCGGCCGATAGCCAGCTGCAGCTCCCGCTTCGCCTCGCGGTATAAACTATACAGCTGGCGTTCGACCGCCAACTCCGCGGCTGACATCTGCTCGTCCGTGCGGCCGTTCCGCCGCCTCCTACAGCGGGTGTAAGGACGGCGTGCCTCTGAGCAGGCGGTTCGCAGATCCGCGATCTCAATACTCCACCAATAGACCTCGCGTTGGACGGGGCGACGTTGGGACCTCGGCATGGCCGCGTCACAGACCGCCGTCAATGCTTCCCGAAAGTGGCTTGCTGTGTCATCCACTTCTGGGTGGGTGGGGGCGGCAAGCCATGACTGAACGATGGCCGCCTCTTCTGCCAGTTCGACGTCAAGGCGACCAATCGTCCAGCGTGGGAAATCCACCCGCACTACACGCCGAGTCTCTCCCTGGTTGTGGGAGGTAGAGACCTCGAACCGTATGTATTTATGATCCGAGAGAGTCTCCACCTCCGACATCACCCTCCAGACCCGGACACGTGCCGCGACAGATGGGGTGGCGAAAGAAACGTCCACCACGGACCCCCGTTGTGTCGCACGCACGTGTGGACCGAGCCCCTGTTTAGTAGGGTCAGTCCTGTGGCAACCGCCCACTCCCTCACAATATCACCACGAGAGTCAGTGAAGGGGTTGCCCCAGTCCCGGGCCTTCGCGTTCAGATCCCCCAGGAGGAGAACCTGCCGTGGCGCCAACCTTCTCACCACCGCGGCCAGGAGGTCTACAAAGACCTCCAGCTCCGCAGCGGTTTTACTGGGGGAGAAGTAAACGCCCACGAACGTATACTCCCCCCAGTTAGCTACCACGTATCCTGACCCTCTTTCTTCCACAGAGAGGGGAGGGCCACCACCGGATCGTGCCACAATGGCCACGGAGCCGTTCAGATCCCCGACCCAGTATGGATGGGGGGGAACATAATATGGCTCGGCCACAACCGCCACGTCAATCTGCCACTGTGCCAGGGCCTGCATGAACAGGTCCTGAGCTCGGACACAGTGGTTAAGGTTCGTCTGGAGAAAGTTTTGATGTCGGACCTGATCCATTAGTCAGACATCAAAACTTCCTCACACGCCGATCGGCGTGCTGCCTCGGGAGCAGCCCGTTTTGAGGCCGCAGGGGTGGCCTGTGAGGCTGCAGGGGCGGCTTGGTTTCCGGTTGCTTTCCCTTTCGTCTTCGGGGGGGCACAATTGCGTCCCCCCATTACGTGCCCGGAAGGCCGCCCCGAATCCGCGCATATTGCGCAGCGAGGGTCGGCTTTTCCGCAGCTGGCCGCCTGATGACCCGTGCCACCACACCTGCAGCACAGGTCACCTCTATCAACCAAGGCCGGACACTGCGTGCGGGTGTGTCCCAGCCCCATACACCTAAAGCAGCGCAGGGGACGTGCCTCTAGGGCAACCACTCGCACCGAACTCCACCCTACCAACAGCCTGCCTTTTGCTAGAAGCGCTTTGGCTGCCGGAATCGGGCAGGAGACAAGAGTGGAGTAACGGTGGATCTCTCCAGCTTTAACGAGCCGCACCTCGCAGCCACCCGCTTCAGCGACCGCCGCCGCCACTTTTTCCTTCGTGGCCGCGTCGTCTAGGCCCGTTATCCTTAGCTCAGTTGATTTTACGGGTCTGGCGACATTCGCCACCTCGGACAAGACTTCGCGGAGTTTCTCCGCGAGCTTGTCAGCCTTCTCTGAGTTTTGGGAGCCAGGAATCTCCAACAACCTGGCTCCCGTGGCCGTCTGACGAAAACGGAGCTGGTCAATTCCCAGCTCCTGGAGATTCACTTTCTCTTGCGCCAATTGGAGAATGGCGCTATAAGTGGCCCCCTTTTTTACGGCTTCAGACTGCAATGTCAACACAACCGCCGCTGACTTTGGGGGCTTTAGCACCCTCTTTGCCTTTTTCTTTTTTGAAGCCATGGCAGTATTGATGGTGGAGGCACTAGTGACAGGTGCAGGCTTGGGTGCTGTGGAAGAAGAGGACTTCCCCTTGCCCTTTCCCTTCCCTTTCCCTTTGCCCTTCCGCTTCACTATTGTCCACGCTTCTTCCTGAGACTCTGTGCAGGGTGCAACGTCGCTGGCCACTTGTGTCCCCTTATAGTTTGAAGGACCCGCAGCCGTTGCCACTGAGGTTGTGACAACAGGCTTGGTGGCCTTAACGGCTGGCTTGCTCGCTTTGGGAGCCGGTTTCCTTGCCTCCTCAGGCTTCAGCTTGGGAGACGTGGTGGCTACCACCGCCTTCTTGGCGTCTGCTCTCAAAGAAGGACGCACCGTCGGGGCAGGCAGAAGTCGATCTTCAATCACCGTGAGTCGGGCATTGAGCATTTGCCCAAACGTGACGGTCAAAGATCGCCTCAGCTCCTCCACTAATTCTGCAGCCCCCATCAGTGTAGTGGGGGGTGCCTGCATTTCAATAGTAGCGGCAGCCGCAGCGGTGTTGGCAGCGGCGGCCTCAGTCTTAGCTTCAGTGAAGCCGCGTCGTAACGCCTTCACCTCCGCCTTCCCCGATTCAACTTCCAGCCGCAAGCGGCTGTTCTCCGCTCTCAGTCGCCGCGTCTCATCCGCTTCGCTTCTGCTAGCCAGAGCGTCCACAACTTCCCTTAAGGTTGATGCAGACCTCTTAAGACGGCCCACAAACTCGCCTTTAAGGTTACCAGACTTTCTGGCTACCTCCAAGATGCAGGCGAGCTTTTCCCCCGCATGTGCCCTTAACTCCTGGGCGTTTAGCGTGCTGAGGTCTCCGACTGTTGCAACGACGTCAGACTCACATCCGACGTCATGCGCTAGGCTGGCGACGGCAGCGGCTGGCCCCTTCCTAAAGTGCCTGCCTCTCAGGACTTCCTCTATCTCACTGTCTGATGGCACAGAGGGTTTCAGAAATACTTCCCGTGAAGGGCCTGCCTTGGACGTTCTTCCGCGTCCTCTCCTTGAGGTCGCTACCTTAGCGGCCGCCGTCCCTTCGGTCTCCGTGTCTGAGTCCAAATACCCGGGCACGAGGAACGAAGAAGCCGGCCGCTTTCGGCTGCTGTTCTCCGCGTCCGTGGTCATTACACCACTGGATAAGGAATCCAAGCTGGGCGAACGCTCCAGCATGATCCTCAGTTCCCTCTCCTCTCCAGGGGCCCGCAGGACCAAAGAGGAGTCGCGAGATCGAGAGTGGCCCTGAAAAGGGCCTTTTGAATTTTTCCCAGACGACATTACGTCTTTCGCAGCGAGACGGCTCATATTTGCTGCGATGGCAGAGTATTGGCCTGCCTGGACACCTGCGTTACCGGGTCCAGGACAGTTTCCAGGGGCACCACGTGGAGGTTCTCTGCGCATTTGGGGAAGCCCCCAGCGGTAACTATCCTCATTCAATCACTCATGACCGCGCGCGACGTTGCTTAACTTTGCTGATCGGTTAAGAACAGCTAAGTAAACTTCGCTACGAGCGCTTCAAAACTTACTTAACTTGCTTGATAGGTTTACTACAACACACCGTATTGAAAAAGCAATAAATTTAAATTTGAAGCGAGCATTACCACCCGGCGTCCGTGGGGTGCCGGGCTAGAATGTCACCCCCCATCTCTACCCATGGGTGTCGTAAGAGGCGACTAAGGGTAAAACACTAGAAGGTAGGGCAGCAGCGCTTTTTGAGGAACTGATATCATACAGTGCGATCCCCTAGATGCCTGCCAAGCGTGTACAAACCCAATAATGAGAGGGGGGGGGGGCTGTTTTCAGTAGTGGACGATCCGACTGATACAGTATACATAAATAAATTAAAATACAGATTTTTTATTTCTGGTGTTCGTATATATAAATTTTTTTTAAAAAAAAACTCTTCATCATAATAAAATATCAGTTATACTGGGTTACAGAGTCATAAATTGTTTCTTGATAAAAATTTGTGTTATCTGTAATTATTTTTTTTGCTCTTTTCAATGGGGTATTATATCGATTGCGGCATTCGTCCATACGTTGCAGTCATCAAATCATCAAGGTTTACACTAAACTTAGTTGAAAATGATTCTACCCAACCAAACAAATAATTATCAATATTTGATGATTAAAAAAATCGTTGTGCGTGAGCAAACTAAATACTTAAAGCTTTTATTGGGAGTCAGTTACTAAGAAGTTTTTGTCATTAAGTAGCGCCATCTTGACATTAATTAGCAAACTTATTTATATTTCTTGAATCTGTAAATCTTGATGAACATAGCTCCTACTTTATGTTTAAGTTAAGCTTAGGTATTAAAGTCATGAGCAATTTATAACTATCCGGAGTTTGTACTATGAAGTTACAGAGATGCTCAAACTTGTTATAACTTGGTTATCTTGAAACTAGAGTTGGATCTAATCAAACGATTTAGATATCAGTTATTTATGTAACTTGATCTTAGGGTTATCCAATATTATACCACCAAAGCAAATACAAAGTTTACTATTAAAACTGCATTACCAACAAATAAGTTTGTCTGCCCATAGCCAATGTTTGTGGTTTTCTAATGCCTAAACTCTAATATAGTTTTATAAATCCCATAATACAACGGAACCCTTGTGAAATTTCGTGAAACAAGACTGTGTCTATCACTGGGTATGTTTTTTTAATATACAACAAACATTGTTTGAGAAAAAGTTTGAAGTGTTAGTTACTTAACCTAATTACAAACAAATAGGGTACAGTGTTTTTAGTAGAGTTTTAAGGTTATTTAACGTGGGATTTGTGGAGATATTATAGTATTTTGTGAAACCTATCGTGTTTTATATCAAATGAAACGGGATTTTGGAGGGAACATGTAAATGAAGGGCTTAAATATAAAATTATAATTGATAATATACGAAAATTAAACGTTTAAACATTACCAAATAGTTTATAGGAATCTTAAAACTAAAAAGATTAGGTACTCGCACATAACCGGTTTTATTTTTAACTTGCTTAGTCTACCCATTGATGGCTATGCTGTTAATTGATGATAGGGTCGATTATCTGAAATTAGGACTTGGATAGAAAATAATTCTCAAGGACAACTTCTTATCTCTTCCACCAGGTGAGAAGCCAGGTCGTTTGGCCTCCTATCCTATAAAAAAATACTTATAGGCAATACATTGCTGGGTGCTACCTGTCAGACATTTTTATCGAAGCTGTCATAGCCCAGTGGTCGTAGGTATGGACTGGCGTGCAAAGAGTCTATGTATCGAACTTCGCCATGGGCATTCATCAAGTGGTGTGTCCCGCAGCTGTCCTTGAGAGAAAATATTTTCTAGGCTAAGCCTGTTCACCATCCTCGATTATGCCATTACATTCTAGCAGATTCTCGAGAGATCTCTGCAGATTGATCCAAAGACTACTGTATCAGATGGTTTCGAAATGGAGGGTACCGTGACTTGAAAGTCTTGATAACGACAGACTAGACTACTGATTGACGTCGCCATGTTGGTTCAATAACTACCAAGTTTTAAGCCCTCTGATACCCCTACCACCAGGAGCTTGAAATCAGTGTTTTGTAAACCAAATATGTGGAAATTCTAATATCAAAATAATACCAATTTTTGAAGCAGTGATGGCTCAGTGGCATTGGCTATGGACTGCCGCGCAGCAGGTCCATGGTTCGAATCCCGCCCAGAGCTTGAGCTTCACCACATGGTAGAAGGGCATTTTGCGAATGCCCGCCTGGCTAGCGACCACCCTCAAGTAGAAAGTCTGTCGCCAAGCACCAAAAGGTGTGTTCCGGCAGTAGTCCTTGAGAGCCAGTGAAATTACAGGCACAATGAGACTTAACAACTATGTCTCAATGTGACGGGCGCAGTGCAATTCGTGAGTTGTCATGAATTGCAACTGTTATAGGCAGAGGTTAGTCCACTTAACATCAGGTGGGCCTCGAGCTTGTTCCGTCACAATAACATTAAAAACAAAAAAACAGTATATAATGCCAAAAACACTTGAATCGCTGCATTCTGCTTGTAAAAATCCAGAAATATAGTTCTATTCATATTTCATAAAAACGTTTTTAAAGTAAACCTACATTTCATTCAATGTTTCATGACTGCTGAAATTACGAAAGACGTTAAATAATAACTTACAAAGCGGTTATTATGTAAATTCAGGCGCCTTCGATTAAGTTATTCGCGTGAATTATACTCGTTCGCGTAATAATAGCAATTGAGTTATTATTTAAAACGTGAATTTACCGTTTTACCGTTGTTTAAGTCGCAATCTCCTTTTTACCTATTATGAGCGTTATTCGTTGAAAGGTATAATAAAACGAATTTGAAATACAATTCAGGGAGTAGTCAGGCCATAGTACAGATATTATGAAGTTATTTTGTATTCTACATTAACTTGAAAGTTATGATTGAAATATTATAATTTAATACATTATAATATTAGCATTTGGACTGCCTATGAGTCCAAATGCTTTTATTGTAGTAGCTGTAGTATTGTAGTAGTTGTAGTGTTGTATATAGTTTGTAGTATTTGGTTAATAAAGGCATACCGCCGGTAAAAAAAAAATGAATTGTAATTAGACATAGTTAGTTACTTTGTAGATAGTTGAAAACCACAATTTTAGGGTTCCGTACCTCAAAAGGAAAAAACGGAACCCTTATAGGATCACTTTGTTGTTGTATGTCTGTCAAGACCCTGTTTACCAGGAATGCATGGAGGTATCAAGCTAAAATTTATATCAAATACTCTAATCTACTGTCTCTTGGAGCTGTGAATAAATCAAACTTCTAAGCCAAGGAATCAAAAGATACAGCCGTTTATGCCGCAAATTTTCGACACTCGCAAGGGAAGCGAAACCTACAGTCTCATAGCACAGATAAACTAAAAATTATGAAAAGCATAAATTTTTTAGTTCTTTCATACGATTAAAATATTTTTAAATATTGTAAAATTATATGAATGTTTTTGAAGCGCTCGTAGCGAAGTTTGCTTAGCTGTTTTTAACCAGCAAAGTTAAGCAACGTCCACCGCGATCATGAGTTGGATGGGTGACCGGTAGATACATTACTACTGAGCGCTTCCGTGCTTCGGAGGGCACGATAAGCCGTCGGTCCCGGTTCTTGTCTTAGGATTGTAGTCGTATTTTGCGAATGCCCGCTTGGCTAGCTACCTTCCTCAAGTACAATATCTGTTGCCAAACACTCAACGGTGTGTTTCGGCAGCTGTCCTTGAGAGCCAGTAATTCTAGGTAAGCCTGAACAACATATTCGACTAGGCAAAGTAACATAATGTAAATTTAGATATAGAGACGATTCCCAAACGATAAAATACTTACCTACTAGATACCAAACAAGCTATATTACCATTTCCAATTCACTTTATTATGCAGTTCCCCTTCTGAATTTTAGATTTGTGTAGCTACACTGAGATTTGTGGACCCGTGTCCGATTTGTGCTTGGATCTCTACTGTATTGGTTTAGTTGTTTGTGTGGATTTTGTACTGTTTGGATTATAGCCCTCTTGTTGTTTGTTTTCTCATTAGGAAGGGTCTTGTCCTCTACCTGTTGGGGGTTAGATACTTAAATCTCTTTACAATCGGCCTACCCATCAAGGTATGTTACAATACTATGTAAGAAGAATTGAAGTTTTATTTACAAGATTGTTTAATGCTATTGTAACGGAACACCAACAGGGCCATCTGTTATTAAGAGTTAACCTCTGCCTAAGAGGTAACATATGCATTTTGTAAGTGACGGACTTCACTGTGCTCATTACTCTAAGTGATCAAGTTGTTGAGTTTCATGTGGCTGTAATTTCACCGGCACACTTATGAAGTAATGGCCGAGCGGTAATAGCTATGGACTGCAGCGCCGCACGTCCCAGGCTCGATCCCCACCGCCTGCTTGAGCTTCACCGCATGGAAGGGCATTTTGCAAATGCTCGCCTGGCTAGCTACCACCCTCAGGTAGAAAATCTGCTGCCAAGCATCTAACAGTCCGGGAGCAGTCCTTGAGAGCCAGAAAAATTACAGGCACATGAGACTTAACGACTGTACCTATATGGCTCAGTGTGACGGGTGCAGTGCAATTCGTCACATGACAAAATGCATCTGTTATAGGCAGGCCCACACCCTTAAAACCGGAACACAAGTAGTATATAGTAATGGGAACATTACTGCTTGACGCTAGAAAAAGGTGTGTTAAGTCATTTTCGCACGCAACAATCATATAATAGTTATCAATCTCTAGAATGAAAAATTGATTCTAATATTAATTAAAATTATATTAATAGTTGTATCTATTCTACAAATACCGGAAGTGCTTATGTTGGATTGTCAATAAGGATCAAAGTATAAATAAAGTGTGAGCAAATTTTATAGAGCGGGTATTCAAAGAGCAGAGGTAGCGGTACGTACCCGGGTAGAGGTAGGTATCATGTGATCTATGTAAACATTATATGACAAAACCTGTTTGATAGTTTACAGGATACAATAGTAGATGGTGTGTCTATAATATTTTGATTTATTTTTTCATAATACCATAATTGTAGTGGATTTACTTACAATTGAACATTTTGTAATAACATAAAATAAAAAAATATACAAACACAAATTATTCTTAGCGCATTTTTATTTACGATAATATGATATATTCTTATTAATATGACAACTTATATTCCCTAATAACAATACCTGAGATAATTTGCTAAACAGAGTCAATATTTTTTATGATTTAAATCCAAGCTATCTACAGCATCCAGATTTTGAGGTAAAATAAACTATAAAACATGAAAATATTCAATAATGTAATGTTAAAATGTAATATGGCATCAACATCACAGCCAAAAGACTTCCACTGTTGAACAAAAGCCTCCCCCATGGAGCGCCACAAAGAACGGCTCCTAGCCGTTTGTATAACTATTGACTACCCGCGACTTTCACGATGTCGTCAGTTCACCTACTGGGGGGCCTACCAACTAATTTTTGTGCTATTCATAAGAGGGTTGCCATAATCCCTACGCTTGGCAGACGTCTTGGGGATTGCAGTTATTGGTGTTAATTTCTTAGTTGCCTATTACGACACCCACGGAAAGAGATTTTTGATGAACTTTCATCTTGTTTTGGAAGCCAATAAGATAATATTACAGGTATATTTAAAAATGATCTTTTTCACATATAAAATATGTTACTTTATATACAAAGCTGTACACTTTTATAATTCAAATCCAAGTTGATGGTTCAGTACCAAGTTTTTCCATATGATCATAAATAAAATATTTCTTAATATCTTTATTGCAAGCACAATGTGGTCCCAAGAGCACTCTAAAACGCCAAGAAATTCAGAACACGAAAAATTACAATGCGAAAGGAGCCAAAAATGTTTCGCATTTTCTCTCTCAACCACCGATTTTCAGTGAAAAAGCGTAATCCTCACATAAAATTTTCCTCTCACTAGAAAATTACTGAAGAATGGAATTATAAACCCGTTTCACCGCGTTCTTTTTTGTTACATTTGCATAGCGTAAACCGAGGACAATCTAAACGACAACAAGCGCTCGGCTCTGCATTCATTTTACCAGCAGGAAAGTGTTGACGTTTCCCAGACAAAAGCAGGACTCAGCGTTCCAATCTCTGTAAACACAATACATCGACGCTTGTTCAAAGTGCTGGAAACGTTGTCAGTATCGTTGCGACAATGCACATTGTGCTGTTCAATTCGTTACAATAGTAATGGTAACGCCAATCGGTTGACTGCGTTCTAATTTAATAGTGAAATGTTGGTATGTAAAAGCCTCTAGTTGTAGATAATAGCTACAGTGAATTCGTTTTAGAGCTTGCATGGAATATGTTATGAGATATATATAAAACTAATAAAATACGTATGTATTTTCTCGGGGTTATGTCCAGTTGTGTATACAGAGCTCTGTTAATAATACTGCAGTGTTATTTGTGTAGAATGTTAGCCCTAAACCAAATAACGGACTAAAAATTTAATAGACATATTTTTCTGGTAGTTCCAATACATGTGTAACCTTTTCAGTCACGAGGGAGCACCCGTCCATATTTTTGAGTGTATAGTTGTTACTCAAGCGATCCTATTTTAAGTCTTTTAGGGCCAGTTTCACCATACTAGTATAAAACTATACGAGAAGTAGTAATTAAACATCTTTAAACGCGATTTAAACCTTTTAAAGTTGTTTAATTACTAGGTTTTTTTTTTTTTTTTTTTTTATGTTATAGTGATGGAACAAGCCCGAGGCCCACCTGATGTTAAGTGGACTAACCTCTGCCTATAACAGACGCATTTCGTCAACGACGAATTGCACTGTGCCCGTTACACTGAGACGTCCAGTTGTTAGGTCTCATTAGCCTGTAATTTTTCTGGCTCTCAAGTACTACTGCCGGAACACACCGTTAGGTGCTTGGCGACAGATTTTCTACTTGAGGGTGGTCGCTAGCCAGGCGGGCATTCGCAAAATGCCCTTCCACCATGCGGTGAAGCTCAAGCTCTGGGCGGGATTCGAACCATGGACCTGCTGCGCGGCAGTCCATAGCCAATGCCACTGAGCCATCACTGCTTCAAAAATGTGTAATAATCGCGAAAACCTAAGACAATATTATAGGGGAATCACTTTAGTCTCTGTCACTAACAAAATATAATAGACCTTTGTCACTATACAAGTCTAATCATGTTGCATTATTTTAAATTTCCCATGTTAATGACTTTTATAAAATTTGAATTTAACATCATGAATAACTTTATACCCATAACCATTAAAATTTGGTAGGCCTAGTTGCTATCACATAACGTGAATCCTTGTAGTAGTTTTAGAATTTATTGGCTTTATATCGTGGATAAAAGAAAACTCCTTGGTATGGACTTCTATGACAATTTGCTGTGTAGAAATACTTACTAGCTGTATCAAAGTGGCTATATTTGCTTATCAAATTCTACGTTTAATCTTTAATAAGATTCTTTATACCACACCCACTCAGAAAAGGTCTCATTACTCGTTCAAAAACATGTTATAAAGTTCGATATTTTTCCCTTATAAATGTACGGCGGGGAAAGTTATATGGATTTTCATTCCTTCACTCCGTAGCAGTGAAGGAATGTTGTATGAAAATCCATACCTGCCCTGGTAGCGTTCTTTTGTTTTTAGCTGCTTACATAAAAAAAGTCAATCTCAAAAAGGTTTTATAGCAAATACTTAGAAAAAAAGAGGTGTGATTTTTATTTGTACTCGATTTTTAATAAAAGGAGGTTGGCAACCTTCTTTTGCACTACGAGAAAAAAAGCGCAGCAAACTGCTATGTTTGGTTAAATTTTGTTTATTATTAAATTGATATTTTAACAGTACGCTTTTAATTATTCTAAATAATTTTCCAAAATGTCATCTGATAGTGAAAGTGACGATTTTATAATGATGACGCCACCAGAAATAAGAAATGCAGCTCAAGAAGTCATAAAGAACTTGACGCCTGAGAAGTCTCGAGATAAGTACGAGAAAACGTATAATGATTTTATTTGCCTCGTAGGTGTAGTATAAAGCACTATGTATCACTCGGGAGAAAGTTCTATTTCTGTTCTCGAGTTGCCTTTAAGCCCTCCGCTACGCGTCGGGCTTAAACAAACTCTCGAACAGAAATAGATCGTTTTCTCCCCTCGATGTACAATGTACTATTTATTTGCCACAGTCGTTTTCCTGAAAGATGTAAAATTTAATAAAAGTCCATGACAAATTAAATTAAAATACTGCAAAATCATCGGACGTCAATAATGAAAAAGTCTATAATATTTTGTTAGTTCAAAAATTAAAGTTGTCCTCGTGTAGTTTTATCCTAGTTTGGTGAAATTGGCTCTTAGGTATATAAAATAGTTGTACGAAGAAAACTATTCCTACAGTATAATTTCGAAATGCCTTATCCGAACCATTCAAGTAAAGAGACTACTCATATTTTTCAGACAAATAGCGGCAATTTCGTTCCAGTAACGGAAAGTTATTTCGCGACCTACTACTGTCATTGGCACTAAGGATAGTATTTTTAGATTATGTGTGAGTCTTATAATCTAAAAATAAAAATTGTTCTGGAATCTTTTATTCAGATTCTACTAATATAACATACTATATAACATACCTGTAATAATGACTTGATGGTAATGAATGGATGATACATATTACGTATGAAAGGTGTGATTAATGATAATATAATTATATATTCATTCGTCTATCTGTCTATAAATATTTAGAAAAAAAATTATTTTATTATTTACAATTATAATTTGAATTGATAGAAATTCAAATAATTACTAAAGGCTAGGCCAGACTTCAAATTAATTAATTTGAGAGTTTTCTTTATGAATATTCTAATAAGCAGTGATAATTATAGGGCTAATAGGAGTAAAAAAAAACACATTTACATTTGAAATTATTTAATTCTTAACATTGCGTTACACCATCATCCTAACCACTTACGACATTTTATTTCTGAAAATAAAAATACCATGGGATATTCCTATAAATAAATTCAATTTCAAACTTAACTTCATAAATTCTTCATCAAAAATACACTCTATTTTGTTAAAGCTCGACGAAGTAACCAATACATTAGTGAAGGTTGAAAGAACATCGTTTTAATATTCCAGTCAAGGCAAAGTTAGGTAAATAGCTCCATTTTCAGTGCAGTTATTGCATTATCGGTGCGACAACGGGACGCAATCTCGCGGATCGCTGCCGCCTCTGCGCTGCCGTTGACAACTGCATTACGTGGATATTGCGATGCATCCCACTTTGATAATATTGGCAGAATTATTGAACATGCAAATTGTCTATTGTGAAATAAAAAGATTGCTTATGATTGCATTAAGTAGTCTTCTTTCTTTAAGTATCAGTTACGGATTTATTGTCATGACGGAATCTTGTGGTTTGCTGCCGCCTTTCCGTACGAGATATAATGCCACAACGCCACTATCTTCCTATCCTTATCTAGTTTTTGAGGGGTCGGTACGATATGCTCTCTCTACAACAAGAAACATCATATTTATACGTTATGAAGCAGTGATGCCTCAGTGGCATATGCTATGGACTGCCGCGCAGCAGGTTGAGTCCGTCGCGGGCTTGAGCTTCACCGCATGGTGGAAGGACATTTTGCGAATGCCCGCCTGGTTAGCGACCACCCTCAAGTAGAAAAGCTGTCGCCAAGCACCTATCGGTGTATTCTGGCAGCTGTCCTTGGGGTCCAGTAATTCTTGGTTAAACCTGTTTAACACTTTCGACCACATCATCACTTATGTTCAAAGGCTTACAAAAAAAAACAGGTTTTAGTTAACAGAAAAATTATGCAATAAAATTGCAAAAGCATTAGCTTCGATGTTTTGGCCAGCCAACTGTTAGAGGCAAACCATAGTTGAAAGTTTTCGTCAGGCAGTTTCCGTTAATATGAGCATAAGAATGGTAGTGAGGACTGTATACTTTATATAAGGCTGCAACCTACTGACACATCGAAATATTTTCAAACTGTGCAGTGATATTATTAAATTTATTTGCCAAACTTTTTTATAATACCATCTAGGGATGACACGGACAAGTCAAACTTTAGTCGTCACTCCAAGACGACACTTCTCGTTCGTCAGTGCCCTCCATGCTTTAACACAGTAGTACTTGCACACTGTTGCTTCGATGCAGAATATACAAGTCTGTCGTGGCATACACCAGGAGGGATCTACCTAGCAAACTTAACAGGGCACCTTAATATCTCCGAATCGGTGGACAGAAATATCTAAACATGTGTGTTGAAAGGTAAGACATTGTTTAAAGAATTATTGACGTCTTCCGGACACAAGGGACTGATGTCGTCTAAGGGTTTTGTGATTATTACACAAAGCAATTAAACGACTTCAAACGGTTTAAATCGTGTATATTTATCATTGTTTTACCGACTTCATAAAACGGAGCAGGTACTCAATTCGTCTGATATTTTTTAATGTTTATTACTTCATAACTTTTGACTGGGTTAACCGATTTAGATGGTACTTTTCTATTTTAAAGCTGATGCTTTCCAATTTCAATTTCATTATATCGATTCAGCCATATCATCAGTTTAGCCACTTACATTTTTGAGGTACACTCCAATAACTGAAAAGTGTTTCCCTGTCTCAATCATACAGTTATTGACAGTGAATGACAATCGGTCTCGTAAGTAGCTAAAAAGCTTACAATGGAAATGACTTCAACACTCAAAAGTATGAAATAACTTTTCGAAGTTGGTACCATGCGCACAAAATTGTGATAATAGGTACTTTTGAGCCATCATGGTACCAAAAAGTTATTTCACACATTTGAGTGTTGAAGTCGGGTCCATTTCTTGGTATAATTTTTTTACTCCGAAGTTTCAAACACTTTGCAGTGATCGTGGTCACGAGGTGGCTAATTGGTTTTATGTGTCACTTGAGTTATTAAGAAATTATTTTGTACTACCGTCATAAATTTTATTTTAATCATAACGTTCCCACGCAGTATTCGCTCACAGTGTCCAGAGAAAATTTTAATGCAATCATGTACAGGTAGGCTGGTGAATAATTACTGTAAATCAAAGCTGACCATAACTTCACCATCAGTCAATTGTAGATTTCATTTGACTGACAAAGTGGTAAGAATCCTTGACATGCGCACAAGTTTGACCGCGAAGTGGAGACAGTATTTTTCATATCACTGGAAAGTGTTTGAAATGTCGGGACAAAAGTAATAACATACGCGATTTAAACCGTTTTAAGTTGTTAATTACTACAAGGGATTGATGTTGATAATGTCTAATATATAATACCTGGATTAGTTAAATCTGAGGTGTCATGACACCCACATTTCTTTGGATATATTTTAAACTCATGCAACAGGTGGCTAGTCTATTACCATATACCGGACACAGCGCCAGACTCTGGGTATCTACTGAAAATGTATTTGTGAGGAAAACCCAATAACTGTCCAACTTTCCTTAGTGGTAGAACATTTTGTGTATGGCCCCACCTAGCTACCACCCTCCCATAGAAAATCTGTCACTTAATAAATATTTACCAGTGTGATCCAGCAACTGTAATTTTTTATTAATTTATAGCTTATGGCTAAAATTAAATAGAAAGTAAAAAAACAAGCTTTAAAGATTCGATTTTCGACCAATAAGGCAGTTTGATTTAACACTTTTTAGTAATTAAACAACTTTAAACGGTTTAAATCGCGTATATTTATCATTATTTTTGTCCCGACGTTTCAAACACTTTGCAGTGATCGTGGTCACGGGGTGACTTAATTACTATTTTAATTACTATGTGTAATAATCGCGAAAACCTAAGACAACAATAACACTTTTTGCTGGACATGGCTGTAAAATGTAGAATATTTCAATAATAAAAAATCGCAATTGACCTTCATAAGAGCATCGTAGACGACTTTAATGATTTTGACAGACTTGAATTTGATAATTAATATTCTATTATCTTAACAACACGTGTTGCTACCACACAAAGTTACTTTCGAAGTGTTGAAGTAATGACAGTACCTAACCATACATTAACAAATCTTAGAAGTTACTCCACGAAATGTTCTAACCGCAATTTGTGAGGTTCAGTGTCCCAGCAATTAATAATGTAAACAGTATCAAAGCTAACATGTCCTTGGAATAGAACAACGAAATAAATATAATGCCGAATTTTACGAGAAATGGAGCAAATAATTAAGACTGCTTGAAAATGATTTAAAAGATACATCTTACGTTAGACTCGTATGTTAAACCCTACAAATATTTTACTGTCTTTTGTAAATCATGTGTGCCTCGTTTGTGTAGTGGTGTAAATATCGAGGTCCTGGGTTTGATACCCAGAGAGTTGGGATCTGTGCGCGAGAAAGGCGAAAGGCTCGCCCCCTATTATAAAAGATTAAAATATGTATTCGGTAAATTGTGTGTTTACTTTAGGTATACAAGTTGAAATTTTTATCATCTTCCTGTATTCTTCTTACATCAACAGCCATAATATCCACCGGTGAACAATGGCCTCCGCCTTTGCAATTTCTTGAAAAAAAAACTGCATCTGTGCTTGTATCATTATTTTTATGAATAGATTTTTGATTGTTAATATTACAGATATTATTATTAGAGAAACAATGCGAATGGGGAAAATATCAACTAACCCACTTGGCGGTGATTTATAGGTGTTGCAGTTTAGATTCATCAAAAGGCGCTCCTGTCCATCTTCTGACCGCGGCAGTACCTATTTGTAGTACGGCCACAGAATAAAAAGATACGGCATAGAAGTGTCGTATTTTTACTCTTACAGGAAGACATGGAGGGAGGAGCTGGGGGGAAGGGCGGTCTAGACCAACATAAACGTATGTTTTCGATAACACATGGACATATATAATTGAAAAAAGTTTGGGATTCACATGCTGGTAACCATTTTATTTAGTTGGTTGGTCGATTTATGCTCATGTACTTATTACGATTTTGCGTTGGACACGGAAGTAGTGAGAATCGAAATATGACACATGTTTGAGTAGCCAAATATTTAGGAACAAACCTAATGATGATGAGTGGTTTTATCGCTTTGAGCGATATCGTTTAGCTGATAAAATTAGGACTCTCTATTACTTGTGACCAAAACGTGTGGATACAGGAGTCTTACTCTTCCAACGCCTTCGGGGAAAACTGGCATGACGATTTTAAGTATTTTTGGACAGGCGTCATACAATGTACAACGACAATGTTTTTTTAATGGAATTGACATCCATCCCGGGTTAGAAGATCAGAAAAGAAGAAGTCGGTACAATACTGATTCAAAACATACTTGACTTTCAAAGTTATTTTAAAGTAAATTTTTAATGTTGGAAGCCGGTTCCGTTTTATTTTTAAGCTTTTTACTCATTTTCATTCATGTTTATGTAATAGATCAGCTTACAAAATAATCGTAATTTGCTTGAACTGCCAGGTCAGGCTCTAAGTTAAATGGCACCAATTTAAAGGTATATTTTATGCGACAAAAAAAAATTAATGCCTAGTTCAGCAACTCACCCAAAATTCAAATGTATAGGTTACTGAACAACGAAAAAATACTTATTCAGCAACTTGACCAAGGGATTTTTATGATCAATTTAGGAAGTATAAGCTGTGTCGGCTAGTGGGCATACAATTTATTATAATTACCCAAATAACGAATGCAATAGGTCTAAGATGTGATAACTGTCAAAATAACATTTGGTAGCATATTCTTTCTATTATGTGGCAACCGTAAAAGTGATAGTTTGAACCACTAAAAAGTTATACGCGGACATAAAAAATATAGGTACGTGTCGAATTGAAAAATTTTCTTTTGTTTTGGAAGCCGCTTAAAAAGAAATAATATCTAATGATTCCTACGCAAGGAAAAGTAGGGCATTGTAAATCATGGCGCAAAATGAGACGAAGCGAAATTCTCGGTTCCGCTATTTTTGAATATCTTACAGTATGTTTTGTTTGTGTATGTTTGTAAAGTTCCGACGTCACGAATTTCATGAAATTCGTGTGCAAAGTTAACACTAATAACCCAAGTTAGAACTCAACCGCTTGTTTTCCCAGCTACCCCATGTCGAGCACTAATGATGATTGAAACGAGAATGTAACCCTCACATTTTGAAAATATATGTAGTGGATTTCGCAAATTGTTTATTCCATGTTAACGCTTCAGAAATTCAGTCTCTAGTGATGTGAATGATTATCGGAAACAATGATTTTTATTCAAATTAAGTAAGATACTGGTGCGAAAATATGCATGCTGAACTCGCGCACCGTTACTTTCATACCGATATACAATGTAAGTATGGTACATATTTCCAAAAAAAATTACATCAGAGTGTACAGAGATAACAATTTGTTTAGCCGTTCTTAACCGATCAGCTAAGTTAAGCAACGTCCGCCGCGGTCATGAATTGGATGGGTGACCGCTGACATTACTACTGAGCGCTTCCGTGCTTCCGAGAGTAAGTTAAGCCGTCGGTTCCAGTTGTTTTCTTAGGATGGCAGAAGTTACAGCATGGTGATAGAGCATTTTGCGAATGCCCGCCTAGCCAGGCGCCAGGCCAGCTACCATTCTCAAATAGAAAATCTGTCGCCAAGCACCTAACGGTGTGTTCTGGCAGCTGTCTTGATAGTCTTGATAGCTGATAGTAATTCTAGGTTAGCCTGAACAACATCTTCGACTACTATATCACTTACTATCAGGTGAGATAGTGGTCAAAGGCTAGCCTATCAGATATAAATAAATATAAAAAACCTTAAAAAAGGAGAAATTTACATTTCGATTGTGTTTGTTACCTCATATCTCCGTCATATATGAACTGATGTAGAAAACTATTGTTATACTTCAAAATCATTTTTATTGTTACCGTAGAAATTTCATAGAATTCAGTTTTTTACTTTTTTAATATATATCAGGGGTGGCCAAACTTTTAAACCATGCAGTCTACATTGTAATTTATAATAACTACACGGGCAAACAGCAATAGATAAAAAATGGCAAAACTCTTGTTTATATTCTATACAATATTAGGTAACGTAGTTAATTACAAAGTTTTCATAGTAATAAAATATGTATCTACTTCACTTATAATTTTTATAATTAACTTATGAACATATTGAACAACAATATCCTAGGCTAGATTTTTGGCGCTGCACAGTTTACACAAGTTTAAAATGCTGCACAATGTATGTACTAACTGCAATACGCAAGCAGGAATTCAAATGCTCGTCCGACTTATGTGTCGTTTAAATCGCATTCATAGTTTAAAATATTTATTTTCAAAGATCTAAAATCCGAGGATCTAAAAAAAATACCGTCAAAGAAGCGTGGCATTTTATTTTTTGATGTATCAGTTCCATGTTTGTATTTTCAAATGCTGTTTCAATAAGAATTCTCACCTAATTTTGCTGATTTTCTTCCGAAACTGATTCAGCAGCGATGAATTCACCTATTTTCAGTACCGACGAATTCAACAATTTTAATAGATTACATATCAATATTCAATATTCATCCCTTCGCATACAGGAATACACCATAAATAAAGAAGAAATAAGTATAAATTGTTCTTGGTTGTAATTCAGTTAACATTTGCGATTAATTTGTTCCTGTTTGTTACAATGTTTCGATATGCCGCTTCTCACGGGCTACCGAAAATGCCTCGGTCGACGTCTTGGCCACCCCCTGATATATATAATTCGAAGAATCGTGGAACCGACTTCTAAAAGTTATTTAATTTTTTTGTGTGACGAGTAGAAGTACGTTCCGTTTTCTTTAGTCTATAACCATATTAATAATATAGTAAATAGGAAGTGCGTAGTTTGTTATTTAATCTGTTATTTTCACACGTATGTGATTTCAAAAGCCAAGGATGTATATCTATCGTTGAACTCTACATATTACATCACAGGTCAATGGCTTCCATATTTAAACCTAAAATTACTTTAGCTTTCTGAAGCAAAACAAATGGCTGTATTACTCATATTGACATCATATTTACAATAAAAATACGACACTCACGTTAATCCTACGCTAATTAATTCCTATTACTTCGCTATCTCTCTAAATAACCTCCAAACTGATGTTAGTAGAGAGCTAAATACGCAAATGTAATCACAACGGTACGAATTCCATCCATTCCAACTTGCCCCTTAGCTCCTTGTCTAACGTCAAATAGTTTAACTATCAGGTAAATTAGAATCCACGGCTTAAACTTGGTAACAATCCGCTGCTTGGATTTAAATGATGGGTGAGTGGTTGATAAGTAAATAGTTTACATGTTTCTGTATTTTTTACCGTTCCACAGAATTTGGCCTAGTTTAAGTGAAGAGAATTTAAAATTTATTTTTATTTCACAAACTTTCGACAATTTATTTTTATTTCTTACGATACTGCAAACGTCACTATTAATAGAGTTTATAGTAAGTAAGTAAAATTGACGATATAATATAGATTATAGAGGAAAATAGTAAACACACAAGGCACAGGCCCCACAGCCAGCGGTCGTAGGTTCTGAGTTCCAAGTTCTACAGTCAGCATAGCGCAGCGTTCACTGTGAGTGCGATGTATACGATCGCTTAGATTGATGCACGCACATGTCAGACTGTGTCGGTCAAAGAGAATGCGAGTTCTATTGGAGTTTTTATTTAAGTCAACCGCTTAATCGCAACCATTGGTCGCAATATGGTAAAAAAAACAAAGTGGTGCGAGAATGATTTTCGCTCTATGATATAATGAAATTTTCTATAAAATCGTGGGAATAAAAGGGCTTGAGACGTGTGAGCCGTAAATAAGATTGTAAAACAGCAGAACTCGCCGCACTAAGTGTACGCGAAACACAGAACTTTGAAATCAGAATTCAAGACCGCTCACTATGGGGCCGCGACCAACATAAATAACTTATGATTGAAAATCACGGGTCTAATAAACGTGTTTTTAATGGGCGAAATAATAGTCGATCGTGATGTCGACGTTTGGTAATTTGTTCCGCTCTAATTACCGTGTTTTTTTTAATTATGAAATATAAAAATGAACGTATGTTTCATAATATCACATGGAACATTTCGATGCAATGATATTTTATTCTTCATAGTCGATAGGCTAGCCTTTGACCACGATCTCACTTTATAGTAAGTGGTTATGCGGTCAAAAGTGGTATATTAAGCATAACCTAGAATGGGTACCGGCTCTCAAGGACTTCTGCCGGATCACACTGTTGCCCTAATTCTACTAATGTGGGGTCGATTCAATTTCTTCTCTAACAACACAAAAGAGAACACAAGGATATAATACCTCTATCATTAATTATTGTGAAAAGCTCTGTTATCGACTTTATGTTTAGCTGCCAGTCTATTGCATTATAATTTTACTTTTAGCCTGATATTTTTTGGTCATATGTGTTAGGGTGCAAACCTACAGCCATCTACCAAGCAGTTTTCAGTCTCCGGGCAGTTTCTGAGAATGAAGTTGTTTAATTAACACAATAAAACAGTCCAACTTGGTGACCCCCTGAATTTCTGATCCATCAACGACGCTGTAACGTATGAAATTAAACATGATGCACGAACATTAATTATTAACAACAATATTACTATTGCATTTCCACTAGCAGAAACATCCGCGAGTCAAGCTAAAAGCTTCGAGTTTGACCATAGTCAAGGAAGTTCTAGTTGCTGCTTATAGAATATTTAGAGCCTACGTCAATCAGCGCATGTACTTCAAAGTTTATAACAGTGACAGTTCTAAGATTTTTTTTACATTTTCCTGCTACGTGGTTTTAGCACCGCACTGCCTGTCACCGCTTAATGGTTTATCCTCTCATTGTGGACGCGTGGGGGTCTGAAGGATTCCGCTTTGAATTATCGTTTCTGCTAAGAATCTTCAAATAGTGGAATAAATTTGATACAAATAAAGAAAAAAATAACTTGTAATTATTATTGTACATTATTTTATTATAAACACTAACGTGGTATTCACAAATTTTAGTAAATAATACGGAATAGCTCACGTGAATAAGTCAGATAGCTCCGACTATGGTTCCGACATCCAGTGGTCTTTTTCGAGGAGTGTTCGGGATGCCCGCATTAACGTCTCGCTTAGCATTATTTGGTCGTAATCAACTTCATTTCAATAATTTTGATTCACTGACGTCTAAATACTTATATATATTTGTACCCTGGACTTGCAGTTGCAAAATTGACATTATTTCTGAAGGCATTCAAATGTATAAGGGACTATTCATGCATTCATAAGTTTGTAAACCACGGTGAGTATCATATTAATGTTAAATTTAGTTCCCAGGCGGTTGGATAAACATTTTTTTTCAAACTCTAAACAGTGCACAAGCATAAAGGTCAATGTTTCTATTGCAGTGGGGCTCCGATGCTTACTAAAATAAACAGAAATTTTATGATAACCGCACTATTATTTTGCTTATTCAAACACGAAAAACAAATGATCTCAAAATAAACCAGGAGCTAGACATATCTTGATTTATTAGCCTTTATAATCTAACAGCAGACGTTCTGAGAAAACCACGCAAACTAGCACGCAAATAACCGGTTACTTTATACTGGAAATCCTAAAAAGAAGGGTACAAAAATCGCAACCACACGACAACTCGCGTGGTTCAACGCTCTGCCGTCTTTTGTAAAACTGTACATTGAAAGGTGCGCTGAACGCCATAGTTACAGACACGACATTGTCTTCTATCCTGAAACTGGGTTATGGAGTGTAGAGAGAAACTGTGCTATAGGTTGATATAGCTTTTGTAATTTGTATACGCTACATTCAGGATTCCGAACGAGATAAAAGGACACTATTACTAAGCCTTCTCCTGACATAATTTTTCAGTTAATAGGTAGTCGGTTGATATTTTCACAGAGAATGTTAAAATTAAAAAATATAAAAAATAATGAACAAAATAATATTAGTGGACTGACTAACAAACACGTTAATGTGTATGTATTCTAGGTTAGCCTCAACAATGTCTTCAACCACATCATCTTTTACCATCAGGAAAGTTAGTGGTCAAAAGCTAGATTATCAGGTATGGAAAAAATATGGATCGCTTTTTCAAGACGTCTGAATGGTTTTTAATTAAATTTTATAAATAGATTTCTTACGTTTTGAATTAGGATATAAGTTTTTATCCCAAATTGATGCAATTTGAAAAGTTTTTGACGCTCCTTGCCAAAGTCAAGCAAGCTGACACATGTTATGGGACCAACAGTATATAATCGGCTGCCGGATAACATTACGGCAGCCACAAGCTTTATTGTCTTTAAATCGCGCCTAGAGAGCAAAGTTTTATACGCTAAGGAATTTTACTGTAAATAAATAATTACTTGGCAAGTAGTATTTAAGGAATTATTTTTTCTGTATTTTATGATTTATTTTATAATAGATTTATAATCGACAAAGTGTATACATAATTGTGTTATATAGCTGTATACTCGTATAAAAATATGCGTATTAATTATCATACAATTTGACTTGTAAACTGATGTTTATTAATAAATTACTATGACTATGACTGTATAATTACTCCTAATAGGACAAAGCAAAAGCATTAGTTCTGTCTGTGTTGGCTTTTAATACTTGGCGTTCAAGCAATTGTGTAATTACAGAATGAAGATACAAAAATATTTTTTACCGACTACCGAAAAAGGCAAAAGTTTCTGAAACCGACGCATTTATATATATATAATATACAAAATATCAAGACGTTATTGGATTGTTCTAATCTAATAAAAATAATATCACCTCATCTTGATGTTATTTTATTGGATTAGAATATATCGTCCACCGAAATGGTATTTTTTTTTATTTTATCAATATAGGTCGAGTTGATTCAAAGCTACACTCAATTGATCGGGAAAAGTATTTGTCAATAAGCATATACCTGGATGACTAATTGCAAGTCTTGTCAATCGTGACGAGTATTCTGGACAAAAAAACATCGATCTTGTAAGCAGTGGCAACACAAAAAATGAAAAAATAAATATTGAAACAGGACCGACTTCTTAGACGAATCATGAAAGTGGGAAGGCAAACTTAGGTATGCTCGCTCTTTATTCAATTGTTAGAATTCATAATACACATTATCTGTACAAAATATGAACAAAAACCGCAAAACAGAACCAAAAAATATAAGAGGAAACCAAAATCACTTACAAAATCGTATTTGAAAAACATTATACAGTTTTCCTTCTCCATTAATTCTTATAATGGGAGTCATTTTGCCTCAGCCTCTCACCGTACCAAATCATATCTCAATTTACTTTCTAATTACCAAAAGGGCTTATGCAATATAATTACGGCAGGTGCCTCTTAAGAGTAAAACGCCTAAAATTATACACTGAAGCCAGTAAGTTTGCCAAAATGACAACCCAAATCTCAGTTTATTGTTTGAGGGCCATTATTTAAGAGATTAGGAGACTATGGGCCGCTTTGAGATTTCAATTTGCTGACTATAATATACTTGGCAATTTACGTGGCCCTTCTAAGATTCTAATCTTTGTAAGGGCTTTCATCGTGTATTCTAATGAGGTGGGGTAATTATTGTGGATTAAACATTTCACGTGCTAAGGGCTAGTAGGATCCAATGGCAGATTATTGATCACACAATCCAACTCACACAGGTTCCATACCTGCTCGGGCTTGAACTTTAAGGTAAAGTTAGTTTAAAATTTTTGAAATAGATTTTTAGAAAGAGGTAAAATGTACGCTTTGCAGTTATGAATATAATATAAAATATGCTAGAAGATACGACAAACACTATTTTAGATCCAAAACACGACTACATTATATTTCTTTCGAAAGAAAAATAGTCCAATGCTGAACACAGCCTCCCCCAATACGGGGTCTCCATAATCCCCACGCTTGGCAGGAGGCTTGGGGATCACAGTGTGAGATATCAGTTTCTCAGAAAGTTCTGTTGCCCATCTTCTAGCCCGGCACCCCACGGGTTTCTTTATAGTAAATCTTATCAATACAAATTTTGTATCTAATGTAGCAACCATGTGATGGTCACGCCGCGCCATTCCTATATTGCGTAGTTTAGTGACGCTCACTCGCATGCAAAACAAGGTCTCTTCGTCCTACGCCTTCAGTCTGACTTTTTTCAAAACTATATCATCAAGCTAAGTGGTAGCCTATTTTAACAATAACAGCAGTATATAAAATATCTAGAATATCTTTAAACTTTGTCAATATACAAGACCACATTAAAATTTTTTCAAAGCTCGTAGCATAACTTGGTAAGGAGTTACTAACCGATTAACTAAGTTAAGAAAGGTTCGCTTCGGTCATGACTCCGATAGGTAAATTTTCACTCCACCCAAGATGAATGGGGTAATTTGGACGTTTCTTGGTTCTTGGTTACTCCTGTGGAATATAGAAGGCTGCACTTTCCGAGGTATTGACGTCACGTTTTATGCCGATGATACTCTTGTGACTGCACGTGGCCGAACTTACCTAGAAGCAAGCTACAGCTGGAGTAGCCTTTGCTGTGGGCAAAATAATGAGATTGGGCTTGTAGGTGGCCCTTAACAAATCCGAGGCCTTGCATCGATGAAGCGCCCTGCGGCGACAGAATACTCGGTAGGTGGCCCACCGCAAGTGGGAACGAAGGTTAGACGTACCAAGTGTTGGGCACCGCACAATTGCGGCCATCCGTCCAGTGCTGGAAGAATGGTTAGATAGAAGGTGGGGTTTGCTCTCTTATAGCCTCGTTCAGATTCTCACAGGGCACGGGTGCTTTGACAACAAATACCTGTGCAACGTTACGAGAAGGGAATAACTATCGATAACAAGCTTTGTTTCCGAAATCATTTTGATCATATTATTAAGAAATCGTACAAAATTGGAGGTTTTGTCATCAGACAGACAAAGATATTCCGCAATCCTAGGCTTTCACTACTGCTTTTCCACGCTTTAGTGCGCAGCATCTTAGAATACTGCAGTGTGGTGTGGAGTCCTGTTTACCAAGTGCACATTAACAACATAGAAAAAGTACAAAAAAATATTATGTACCATGTAACATACAGGGATAACTTGTGCCATTTATTACATTCCTACGAATCTCGGCTTAATCACTATAATGTCATGTCTCTTGAAAAGCGCCGTAAAATGGCAGACATTCTGATGCTTTTCAAGCTTATAAATAACTTAGTTGATTGTCCAGAACTAACTCCTAGGTTATTACTTAAAGTTCCGCGTCCTGGTAGCCGCCTATCGGATAGAAAAACTTTTATTCTACCAATTTGTAAAACTAATATGTTAAAGCACTCGCCGGTTTATCGTATGTGTGAAAGTTACGATACCGTTAAGCAAGACTTCGATATTTTTCACCGTGGTTCGCTTTCCTCGGTGAAATGTATTTTGAATAGGTTGCTTTAATTGTTTGTTTGTTTCACCAATTATTCAAAATCATCATCTTTTTGCACCAGATTTTGAAATAGACAGTTTCAACAATACCAATGATATTGTTTGCTGGTTGCTTATTACTATACTCGTATAATTAGATTGAATAGTTTGATGTAATACACATGCTAGGTCCACTTCTAGAAGGAAGTACGTATTCCAATGTTAATTTTATATTATTTTTAATAATGTAAGCTACGATGTATTTCCAGTTTTGTGGTCTTCCAATAAAAAAAAAAAAAAAAAAAAAAAAAAAAACTACCCGTGTGCCACGTGTGCGGTTCGGCTAAAGACTCAGCGCAACATACTTTCGAAGAGTGTCCAAGGTGAGTCATTGAGCGGTCCGAGCTTGTATACGTGGTTGGAAATTATCTATCGTTGCCAGCAATCGTTATAGCGATGTTTGGAAGTGATAGGAGGTGGAATGCGGTTGAAGACTATTGTGAGGCAGTCATGACCCAAAAGGAAGAAAGGGTGCGACAATGAGAGGAAGATCCACTAGCGGATCCTCCCCGTCACTGGAGAGTCGGGTGCAGGCATCGGGCTTATGGCCAAACGCTAGCCCGCTGACAGGTTTCAAGTGACGTGGTAACAAGAACATCTGGTAGGAGTGTTGGTATGTACGTGTTCCGTCATACCACAACAGAGGTGGAAAATATGGCCTATGCCATAAGTAAAAAGGGTCTGTATTTGGACGAATGCATCAATGCCAGGGAAATGGACAAGGTTCGCTGTTTCTGTTTTTCCTGCGTATGCAAGAAGACAGAACACAGTGGAGTTTAGCAGGTAGGACCAGTGAACTCGTTACACCCACTGGTGAGTCCAGCATAACCCTGCATAAAGCTGGGTATCAGTAAAAGCATTCTCCATTGAAATAAAAAAAAGGATGGCAGCCGTTAAAGCATGGTGTTAGCTCATGTTGCGAACTCCCACTAGGCTATCTACAGCCCACAAGTAGAAAAACTGACGCCAAGCTATTGACGGTGTATTCCAGTAGCTGTCCTTATGAATTAGTCAAAGGTAAGCTATAAAAAAAAACATTAATTTCCTATACGACTATGTTCTTCATGTCGTTTATCTTGTTAAAGAGATAAAAAAAACTGTTACAAATCTCTCTGAGTTTGTTCAGTATGTTCTCGATAATATGGAGCGAGGGGGGCAGGTTGACGTGGTCTATACCGATTTTGAAAAAGCTTTTGATCGTGTGGACCACGTCATCCTGCTGGCGAAGCTAGAAATGTTGGGTATACACGGGGATCTGCTACGCTGGGTAAAATCCTACCTAACGAATAGGTGTCAGGCAGTTGTGGTCGGGGGATACAAGTCTGATTTCATCAACATACCATCTGGAATACCCCAAGGATCACATTTCGCACCCTTAATGTACAACGCTTATATATATGACATATATACCTGTTTCAACCATGTTCAGTATCTTCTATATGCCGACGATAAAAAAATCTTCTGTAAAATTAATAATGTTCAAGACTGTGATGTCCTTCAGAATACATTAAATAGGCTTTCTCACTATTACTCTGCAAATAAAATCACTGTTAACGTTCCGAAATGTCAACAAATCTCCTTCACTCGCAGACTTGTACCAATACACTATACCTATAACCTTAATAATACACCTATTGACAAAGTGGTTGCAGTGCGTGACCTTGGAGTTATATTGGATAATAAGCTTACTATGACGGAACATATAGATACCATAGTGAGTAAAGCTTATAAAAGCCTTGGGTTTGTCATTCGAACTTGTAAACCATTCTCTGATTTAAATTGTATTAAAGTCGTATATTACGCATACGTTCGTAGTGTACTAGAATACGCAAGCAGTGTTTGGTCTCCTCATTATATTACTCACAAACAATGTATTGAAAAAATCCAGGCAAAATTCGTGAAACATCTAAATTATAGAACTCGTACCTACTCGGAATATGAAGCAAGCTGCACCCGTCATAAGCTCATGCCTTTAGAAGATAGACGAACCTTATTGGACGTCATGTTTTTATACAACATAGTAAATGGACACCTAGATACCCCTCCCTTGCTGGCGGCAATCAATTTTAATGTACCCAAAAGGCGTACAAGACATACTTCATTGCTTTCGCCTACGTTTTGTCATACCCAATATGCAAAAAATGCACCAATCACTCGGATAATCCATACATATAATCTTAACTTTTCTGACTTAGACCTCTTCCATATGTCTAAAGATGTCTTCAAAGGAAAAGTATTCGAACGCTTGATACTCGGCAAATAGTATGTAAATACCTAACTAGCTACCATAGAACATATAATAATACTCTAGCTCCTGCAATGCAATCTTGGAAGTAGGCACCTATTTATTTATAAATAAACAAAAATAAATTAATAATTTTCTTGTTATAAATAACGCACGCACACGTAACTTGAAAAGCAGTGAATACAAAAAATAAAAATATAAGAATAAACAAACAGGACGTGTATGTATTGTATTGTGCTGATAGGTGTCTGCATGGGTTTGTGTTTGCGACGGCGTGCATAACACACCTAGGTACATAGGTACGTACATGTGGAACAAAACACATAGGTGTTTTGTTCCACATGTACGCGATATACTTTATTTGATTTCATAGTGTAAGTACCTATTTAACATCATCTTGTGTCGCGATTGACATGAAATGGGTACTTATACTATATCATAATATGTTCTATTTTTATATTCTAAAATTCATCGACACTTAAATATTCCAAGCCTTTAAACATGTACACGTTATATGTTTATAATTTATATACACATTGATGAATTGGTTCTTAGCTTACCTATGAATATTTTATTAATTACCATTATTGACTATACTATGATATATAAGTATACTGCATTCTTAATATTTTGTTGCGATATTTATTTTTATTCAAAAAACATACCTACACTGCATATCAACATCTTTATTCATACCCCGCGGTTAACATATACTTAGGTATATAGAATAAGTTTTGTCTGCGAGCAACGCGAGCGCGCTTAGACTTTGGGCACACTAGGTATACAATCACACATCAACTGCATCTACAAACATACATGCATCCGTGCACAAGCGCGCTTGCAAACCAGGTAATTACTGATTGAACAAGTAATATTATATTACTTGCTTGCCTAACCTAAGCGTGAAAGCGCGGCTCATTTAGTCATTCACAAATGATATATATATATGTATATATATATATATATATATATATATATATATGTGTGTGTGTGTGTAGGTGTCCAGCACCTACCTACATACTTATTTGTACTTTTATTTAATCAGTGTTAATGTATGTAAGACTTAGATATATAACTTAGTAATAATTTAGGGAGACCTGTAATTGGCTGTATTACTTAACTGTAATGTATTTGTACCATTTAAATATTGTAGTGCTGTTGGTCTTCTTCAAATAAATAAATAAAAAAAAAATAATGTTATATCCCGACCCCACACGAGTGTAATAAGAGTAAGATATTAATGCCGGTCCCTATTGACAGTAAAATTTTGACGTCAGAATTACGAAGAGTATTGATTAAAACGTACTTTCCATCACAATAACCAAGCTTCATTTACCTTGTTTACTTGCCGTAGCATAACAAGAAAGCCTGTCTATTGTGATTGACATCAAAGGTTATTTACTTCCGAGCAATAATTGAATCTATAATACAATATTCATCAACAGCCTTGACTCACTCCGCAGGCTTTTGTCAATGTCCTTACAATCAGGAATTATTAATTTCATCTAATACAAGTAAAACCAACATTTTTAATTCTGATTTCAATTTATCTGATTGTCTAAGGAAGTTTTTGGCCTTTTTACTTACGGTTACGGTGTTTTGAAGTTCTTGTCTTTGCTGAGAAATTCAAAATGTATACATTATTTTGTTTTTTTAGCTTGACCGTTCAAATATTGTACTTAAGGCTAATGTCTTAGAAGCGCGTCTCTCTAGCTTAATCTCTTAATACGCGATATTCGCAGAATATTTATATAGGGCAATTTTTTTTTTTTTTTATGTCTGATAGGTTAGCCTCTATCTCACCTGATGATAAGTGATGATGTGGTCGAAGATGTTGTTCAGGATAACCTAGAAGTACTGGCTCTCAAAGACAACTACCGGAACACACCGTTAGGTGCTTGGCGACAGATTTTCTACTTGAGGGTGGTAGCTGCCATCCTAAGACAACAACCAGGACTGACAGCTTAACGTGCGCAATTCAGACCTCTTTACAATCATAACGCCCTACATTATTAGAAATGTAGCGGGCTTCTTACCGAATAAATCATTCCCAAGAAAGGTGTGGTATTAAAAAAGTGGCCTGTGTCAAAATCGAAGCCATAACTTTTACAATTATGTGACTATTTTGTCGTGTGTGTTGTTAGTTATAACTTTTTTGTATTCGTGTGTAGTCCTTTCTATAGTAAGGCGTAGTCATATTCGCCATGTTGTTCGACAACAAAAACCGTTGCTCGTAGTGCCGTGCAAAACAATCACTTTTGTAAATTGTCCGAGGATGCCAATGTTTCCAAAATAAGCCATGAATATCGTTAGTCGTCAAGATGGCTTTATCAAGCCTTTATGAAGCAGTGATGGCTCAGTGGCATTGGCTATGGACTGCCGCGCAGCAGGTCCATGGTTCGAATCCAGCCGCGGGCTTGAGCTTCATCGCATGGTGGAAGGGCATTTTGCGAATGCCCGCCCGGCTAGCAACCACCCTCAAGTAGAAAATCTGTCGCCAAGCACCTAACGGTGTGTTCCGGCAGCAGTCCTTGAGAGTCAGTGAATTTACAGGCACAATGAGACTTAATAACTATGTCTCAAGGTGACGGGCGCAGTGTAATTCGTGACTTGTGATGAAATGCATCTGTTATAGGTTAGTCCGCTTAACATCAAGTGGGCCTCGAGCTTGCTCAGTCACAATAACATTAAAAAAAAACAATGCCTCGTGTACTTTATCTAAGTTTAAACATGAATGTACATTAAAAGTTTATTAGCAAATATACAAAGATGCAAACGTAACAAGTACCCCGATATTATATGAAGATAGGAATTAATTTCACCACCTTTACAGTTAGCTACGAAAAAACTACAATTTATTATACCAGTTTACTAGAATAGACAGAAATAATTCATTTGATTAATATTTCTTATATCGTTCACTTTAGAAAATAAATTATTCAAGTTTGGCAGTATATATCGTCACAATGTACCGATACAGGAAACAATTTGTACCAACCCCATATGCGGAACAAGGATAAGATGATGAAGATCATGAATACATATGCCTTTTTGAAGCTTGTATGTACAAAGTTTCCGGTAAACTGCATATTGAAATTCCGGCAGCAAATATTCGGGAAAATGTACAAACACAACTAAATCTATTTTGTATCGGGCCACGATACCTCGTTCAATATTTGCCATTTGACTGGAGAGCGTTGGACTTTGAAATGCTTGTGATATAATGTTACGTAGGTACGTTGTGTCGACAAGTTAGTGAATGTATATTACATAATAATGTTGAAAGCAAAAGGTTTTGCATTTTTGTCATCCTACTGATATACATACATATCATCACGCGTATTTTCCTCGAAGGGGTAGGTAGAGGCTTCTAAGCACACATGTTTTGGTCATATCTAACAGAGAGGACGAGTCGATAGAGGAGGCGATACAACTTTTTGTACCTAATATAAGAGTTTTGTACTCGTAGGGTGGAGGAGTAATAGAGTATGCTGATCTCGGTAACGGTTACATATTCGAGCCGTTTGGTCTAAAAATATTGGCACCTAGCCAACATACGTCTGAAGCTCATTTTATTTTCCAAAACTTATCAGAGCACTCGTTCGATGCGACGCGTGATCAAAATGCTGGCATTATTGGGCTCCGCGAATTGTACTTAGCAATGTCTAACTTATTTCCAAAATACAACAACCGAAAAATGAATTCTAAGGATATTTAAAATCAGGGACAATCTTTTTATATAAAATTTTCCTTAACCAATACTCAAAAAGGAAATTGGAAATGTCGTGCATTGTCCCCTGTAATTTAAATGCTGGCAGTTAGAACGCTTTGTTTTCTTTTGAAGCTATTTGCGTTAAGATCGCGTATCGCTCCCAAATTTTTTCATTTTCGTAATGAATAACATAATTTATGTTGCCTAAATACATTTTGGGTCTTTCCACGCCACTCAGATTTTTTTGCGTAAATGAGTTTCTATGTGATCACTGGCCAGTAGAGCATTTATGAGCAAAACTTTAAAAGATCCAAATTCAAATTACATTTTATTACGAACTAAAACTGTTATTTTCGTAATATATATACATAATAGTCTATTAATAGTCTTACTAAAGAATGTATCGTCTCAATGAAAAATAGAATTTACTCGAGAACATTTTAGCGCGATGATATTTTAAGATTTTCAATGTGGCTTAAAACCACAAGTATCTTTTATAGACTTCAAATTGCATTTTTAGATCAATGCCTTTCTAAGGCAACTGCGGCTAACTTTGACCGACAAAGAAAGATGCGGTCGCTCTTTGACGTTTGTTACTGAAGAAAATGTGTTATCAGTTAAAAATGTTATCGAACAGAATCTGCGAATTTCTATGAACAGATCCGGTAGATCTTGAAAATCGGGTCCGGAAGCGTTTTATCTAAGCGCCCTCGTGTGAGGAGAATTGTTTGACGCTGGGTACAACCTCACCGATGCCACGAGGCAGATTTGCATAGTATAATGCTACGATTTGATAGTTAAGATTGACGCAGGCTTGTCTTGGTGCTAAAAAAATATACAACATTGTAACAGGTGACAATACTTAACAATACGATCCAAAAAGTAAGTACCAGTCGACAGTTCGGTTCTTTTAAAACGAATTAACGCTCGTCTAACTAAACTGAAGAGACCGAAAACGCAATATGAATCTCTAGCTTTCATTTATGGCACTGTGATGGAGCACGCGCTAGATCCAGCTGATTTTAAGTGGTGACTTTTACCTATAACACATGCATTTCATCACACACGAACTGTACTGCTCTCATCGCCCTGACATATACAATTGTTAAGTTTCACGTGCCCGTAATTTCATTTTAACTTACTGGCTCTCAAAGACTGCTGCTGGAACACACTGCTAGGTGCTTCGATATGGAATGCGGTGCAGCAGGTCCATGGTTCGAATCCCACCGCTGGCTTGAGCTTCACCGCATGGTAGGAGGGCATTTTAGGAATGCTCGCCTGGCTAGCTACCACCTTCAAGTAGAAAATCTGTCGCCAAGCACCTAACAGTGTGTTTCGGCAGCTGTCCTTGAGAGCCAGTAAAATTACAGGTACATGAGACTCAACAACTGTATGTCTCAGCGTGACTGGCGCTGTTTGTCCCTTGTGATGAAATGCATCTGCTGTAGGCAGTGCTTAACATCGGGTGGGCCTCGTGCTTGTTCCATCACAATAACATAAAAAAAAAGGTTTACATTCTTCAGTAGTTCACCAAATTATTCAGTCCTGATTAAAAGGGTGTAAAAATAATATATTGAAATCCTTGAGCTATAACTTAAACCTTTCAAGGACAGTATGAATAAACTATTTCCATTCTCCAGCTACGTCCATTTAATATTAATATGTCATACATAAAAGTGGTTATCCTATATGAGGACATATTTCATTCAAAAGGGGTTGCCATCTTTTCTTTATTCCATAGATATGCTATGAGAAAACTTTCCGAGACTTGTTCTTTATTCATAAGATTAACTGAATAAATATACAAAGTTGTTTGAATTAATAATTTTATTGAAACTTCTCGTTTCGTAATGTTTAAGGAAGAGTATCTTATGAGAGTATCTTTTAAATGCATTTTAATAAAGCTGAGCTTATTATTTTACACTTATTCAGAATTGTTTAAAAAGCTTTGGTGCTTTTAGTGAGCCCTGACGTCTATGAAAGAAAATTCAAAATATTAAGGTAAAGTGAGTCTAAAAGGTAAATATTGAATATGTTTTTAAAAAGTACGCCTTACAGATGTAAATAAAATATGAAATATTCTTGAGCATAAGACTATGCTTGATCAGAAAACACAAAGACTTATAATGCTTTCCAAAGCAATAAAAAATACAGAGCTAAAATTTTGCTTAATCAAGTTTTGTGTGTAGAAATTCGTATCAATACAAATTTTATTTCTTATTATTATGTAGCTACCACGAGATACAGTGCCAGAATTATTCTTTCCTTTTTTAAATCGTTCACATTCGCACACGCTATAATATAGCCTAGCAATAATAATAGGTAGTTCTGTTTCGCTCACTCCCTTGCGATACGAGGTATCTCCTTCCTTCACCCTTAGTCCGGCATTTTACAAGACATCTTAACTATATTTTATCTCAAGAATGACTATCGTCTTTTACGCTATACGCGAGATTTGTGGTAAATTTTAAGGAAATTTAATGTAATTTTTATTAATAATTAAATTTCTTCCTTTCATAATGGGTAAAGCTATTTTTTATGTTATTTAAGTATTAAGGAGTACAATTAATTGCATTAATGTTCAATATTTTCTTCCAGATAAAATAAAAAATATAATTTTACACTCACGAATACCATGATCGTGTAGAATAGTTATCAAAACTGGCTACACGCGCGATAAAACTGGTACGAGTAACATTTAGAATATCTCCTCAAAGACGTTAAAAAAATTACAAATTAAGGCGAAATGGTCTTCGAAATATGAAAGAGTGACGGCGTTGGACGGAGAGACCGCGTTTCACATGCAAGATAAATAGCTCAAGCGAATATTTTAAACTAAATTCATATGAAAGTGAGCTGTTTAAAACAAAATAAATTGTTATTTTTATTCTTGCTAAAACGGATAGATACGACTATATAGACACGAAACTTGATTAAGCGAAATTTTATGTTTTTTTCTCTGTTGATAGAAATATGAATTGTGCTTTTGGATCAGGCATCGTATTTGTCATAATTATTATATACGAGTAGAATATTATATAATGAATAGATTCAGGCGTTACTTTGCGGAAATCCATATTTAATAAAAACAAATATTTTTAAAATATTTTAAGAAAAAATCAATTTAATATTTTAATAAAACACTTAAAAAATATAACTAGTGAGAATTCCGCCTAATTTTCCTGCTAAGCCGACGTGACGTCACAAATGCCACGCAGCCAAACCGGAAGAATATTCAACGCGTTTCGCTTCTACACGAAGCATCCTCAGGAGGTCACGATCGAGAATGCGCATTAGCGTTCTCGATCGTGCGCTCGTAGAGTCAAGACCTCTTGAGGATGCTTCGTAGAAGCAAAACGCGTCCAAAATTCTTCCGGTTTGGCTGCGTGGCGTTTGTGACGTCACGTCGGCTTAACAGGAAAATTAGGCGGAATTGTCACTAGATATATTTTTTAATGTTTTATTAAAATATTAATTTGATGTTTTCTTTAACTATTTTAACAATATTTGTTATTTTTAGAATATTATATATTTTATGACGCAAATATACTTTCCAAAAAACCTGTTCAAGTTTGCCTTTTGAGAGTCACTTCACCTAAAGGAATATAAAGATGTTTAAGTACGTGAAAAAACGCTGCTTGTACTATCTTTAAAAGCTGTAGTTTTGTTCCGTACTAAACAGATTGACTTTTTTTATGGGGTTTTACTAGTGTGATTAGGGAACGATGTGAATGAGGATATAGTAACATAAATCGAGAAAGCCATGTTAGGATGTTTTGGAAATGTAGAGAGAATGAATGAAATGAGATTGACTAAACAGGTATACGTGGGACAAGTGAACGGAAGTGTTGGAATGGGAAGACGTAAGCAAATGTTCCGAAATCAGATTGAACACGTTCTGAAAAAAGGTCAGGGCAGGAGTTCCCTAAGCCGAGCTTATGTATGAAAGAATTGATGAATGTAGATGAAGCGAAAGAAATTTGTATGGATCGTAGCAAGTGGAAATCGTGATCTCCGCCTACCCCTACGGGAAAGGGGCGTGATTTTATGTATGTATGTTTTGACAGAACTGGCACTAGTTCGACCTGATGTTAAGCGGTAATTTTGCCTTATAACAGATGCATTTCGTGACAATGGGTGAACTGCATAGCGCCCATCACCCTGAGACATATAGTTATATGTTAAGGGTTACAGGCCCATTTACAGAATATAAAGGACTACTGCCAGAACACACTGCGAGCATTTGCAAAATGCCCTTCCACCTTGCAGTGAAACTCAAGCCTGCGGTGGCGATCGAACCATGGACCTGGTATAGGTACCATGGCACAGAAGTCCAAAGATATTACCGCTTGGATATCACGACTTAGAAGTTGTGGATTCTAGTAAATGGAGCGCTAAGTATATTTCAGTATTTCTTCACAGAACATCGAATATAAGAAAACGAAATCAAAGAATTTATATCAACATTCGTTTGTTTTTGCGCAATTGTTAATATTTCATATACAATGTTTTTTAAGATATACAAAAACAGTCATGGGTCTGCTAAGGGTCTAAAATCCGCCCGTTTACTCTTTATTTATTTCTATACTTAATGTCACTAGTGCTATCACGACAATTCTAATGATATCTGATACATAAAAATTTAGATAAGCCGTTTAGAAGTTATGTTGAAATAAAGAAACTCACAAACATACATACATTCATGAACACTGAAAACATATAGCACTCATTTTCTTGGTCAGTCGTGATAACGATTCGATACAACAAACTGTTAAATACTTGAAGGAAATCCATACGTAATTTTATTGTTTTTATTTTTGGTAGGCAAGCTTTTGACCACTATCCTTCAATTTTTTTTTTTTTTTTTTATGCAAGATAGGTTAGCCTTTGACCACTATCTCACCTGATGGTAAGTGATGATGTGGTCGAAGAAGTCGTTCAGGCTAACCTAGAAGTACTGGCTCTCAAGGATAGCTGCCGGAACACACCGTTAGGTGCTTGGCGACAGATTTTCTACTTGAGGGTGGTAGCTATCCAGGCGGGCATTCGCAAAAATGCCCTACCACCATGCTATAACGACTGCCATCCTAAGACGACAACCGGGACCGACGGCTTAACGTGCCCTCCGAAGCAAGAAAACGCTCAGTAGTAATGTCACTAGCGGTCACCCATCCAACTCATGACCGCGCGCGACGTTGCTTAACTTTGCTGATCGGTTGAGAACAGCTAAGTAAACTTCGCTACGAGCGCTTCAAATGTTAGCAGACTAAACTTAGAAACTGGCACTCGAATACAGGAACCATAAGACCTCTTTTGTTTAATCAAGCATAGTATCGTAGTCACATCAGATGAAAATTGACGACTCGGTCGATGGTGGAGCAGTGTGTTAGTGCTACGAAAGCATTCATAAAATGGCCAACCGCCATTTTGTGAAGCTTAAGTTTTTTGCAGGATATGAACTATGCGTGTTGGATCATCATCTAATTCCAATAATTGTTTTTCTTTTTTTGGGTGGAGTATACTTTCAGATGGCTGTCATTTAAATTACCTGCTTTAAATTCAGTGAAGCAGTTACATACTGTACTGTATCGGCCGGATTATCCACTGCTGAACACAGCCTCCCCCAATAAGGGGGGATTTGCCATGATCCCCACGCTTGGCAGGCGTCTTGAGGATCTCAGTTCCTCAGAAAACGCTGCCTACCTTCTGGTGTATTACCCTTAGTCGCCTCTTACGACACCCACGGGGCAGAAATGGGGAGGTGACATTCTAGCCTGGCACCCCACGGGACTAGTTACATACAGAGAACTAAAATAATTATTTGCAAATACGAGCGTGGATATATCTCGATATCCTGATAATTGACTACTGTTGCTAAGGTGATCATTAATGCTCGGGTATGGCACAAATAATTTAATTCTGGGCACAGCATGTACCACAATGAAAAAAAAATGAAATATCTTAAGAATTTCGGACCTTAAATAAGTGAGCTCATAGTGTTTGAGTGATTTGAATCATTTTGTTATTACCTCCAACAAATCTTTTTATTTATTTATATTGTGACGGAACAAGTTTGAGGCCCACCTGTTTTTAAGCGGACTAACCTCTGCCTAGAACAGATGCATTTCATCACAAGTCACGAATTGCACTGCGCCCGTCTCTGAGGCATTGTTGTCAAGTCTCATGTGCCTGTAATTTCACTGGCTCTCAAGAACAGCTGCCGGAACACACCGTTAGGTGCTTGGTGACAGACTTTCTACTTGAGGGTGGTCGCTAGCCAGGCGAGCATTCGCAAAATACCCTTCCACCTAGCGGTAAAGCTCAATCCCGCGGCGGGACTCGAACCATGGACCTGCTGCGCAGCAGTCCATAGCCAATGCCACTGAGCCATCACTGCTTCAAAATATTGTTTGTTAGAAGTCGATTCTATTTCTTACTTAGTAATTTTATTTTCAATTGTATTTTCAGCCCAATATTATGTACATCGATATCTTATCAACCCTATCCAGTGCCGACAAAGTCTGCAAAAGGGACCGTCATTATTTTGCGGCGGCAATAAAAATGCCATTGGACCGACTCGATATTTTTATAATGTCGTATACCTTCTCCACGTGTATGCTACTTTTTGCCAGTATACCTACAGTACAGCGTTGACCTTGTTTGGTTTCCTACCTGTGTGCGGTAGCCGTGGTATTTTGTTATTTAGATTCTTTGTTAAACAAAGGCGGAAGCGATTTTATCGGGCAGAATACATTTTGCATTTGACATTTTGGCGCAGAATATTATGGCTATCAAAATTTATGAAACTTCAAATCAGCTTCAGTAAGTCATGGAATGTTTTGATCGGAAATTTCGGACAGGCCCTCATTGAACTACCGTACCAAAAGCGAAGATCATTAAATTTAATCAGTGGCAACTGCAGATATGCTACGATGGCAATTCTGGGTGGATGGCAAAATTGGGGTGCCGACCTAGAGTATCACCCACCCCATCGCTACCTAAGGATGTCGGAAGAGGCTACTAAAGATAAAATACTGAAATTTGGGCAGCAGCACCTTCTGAAAAAATTATATCTTAAACTGAAATCCTCAAAACACCTGCCAAACATGGAGATTATGGCAAACCCCACCTAAATGGGAGAGGCTGTGTTCAGCAATGGACAATCCAGCTGATACAAAAACTGGAAATAGTCAATAATCACAATATTTTTAAAGGCATTTCGGCAAAAAAAATTAGTAGTAGGAACCATCAACAAATCCAACTAATGTTAACAAGGCAAATTAACGTATTCAGCACAAACAAGAATGTAACTCGGTGGTGTAGTTTCGAAGACATCGTTTTGGAATATCAGGGTTTTTAAGCACTCGTAGCGAAGTTTGCGGAGCTGTTCCTTACCGATCAGCTAAGTTAAGCAATTTCCGTTATTGATTCAATTAATTTATTAAATAATTTAACTACGTCTTCCAAAACCGTGCTTCGTCTTGTCTCTCACGTCTCCCTCTCTTCCTTTTTCTCGTATACCTTATACTGCTCATTTTAATTTATACGCCCCCTCACCAAACCACCATATGTGTAGTGTAACTAGAAAGAACAAGATTAGCTGTGTATTTACATCAGAGGATGCTTGAAGCTTGCTGTTTCTTTCACTTTCGCTAGGTTCCTATCATTCATTACGTTCCAATCCTACATTTCTCTTAACATTGACATCTCGGCCACGATTTTCTTTCATCCGCCTTTTTCCCAATACCCAGGGAATTACACATCATAATAGCTTCTATGATGGTCTTAACTATATTTTTTTCCACTAAGTTTCACTGTATTTATAAAATATTGTGTAAACATAATAGTAGATTATGATGCAAGTGAGCTAAGTTGCGTAAATCAGCCTAGTGTATAATGAGCAAGTTGCTCATGAGTTTCATACGCATTTTTTCAACACCCTTGCGAGGAAAAAAATATATATTGCACCAATGCAATACAAACAACATACGAAAATTATGGAAAATAAAGCGCAAGTTTTTTTTTTGCGTTCGTCAAATTGTGATGGTTGATTACATATACACCTCTTTGATGTTACAAATCTGTATTACCCGGTTAAATTGAAAATGCTCTGTTTACTCGCATATAATTTGCAGTTAGGTATTAACTTAACTTTGTAGGGATAATTCTATTACGCACTAGTGTATAACATTATTATGCACGAGGGTGTTATAGTATAATTTATGGCCCTAAGAACGATATAATAAAGATCACTTTACGAGCAAGGGTGCTGAAATATGAATTACAAAATACAAATTAAGTACACGGAATAGAAAAAATATTAAAATTCCTATGTCATGATTTTGAATAGTTGTACCAATTTAATAATCTGTGGCTTGAGATCCACTATTCAGTGTACTGTAAATTAACAAGCCCAAATGTTGATGCATATAAGAAAGGATCCATGAAAAAGGGCTTGACTCTTCCTTGAAGCTTAGTGGTCCGGCGGTAACAGACGATGATTGTTACGTTTTGGAAAATATATCATATACATAATTATATTTTATAGAGCGGCATGCAGACATGTATAAACATCCACGTTTCACCAAAAGTCTTGGGACAAATTTAGTATTAGCTAATTCTATTGCCACAGATGGAGTTGTGCTTGAATGGCTTGGATATATACGACGTTTTTATTTTGTAAAAAAAATATTTCGCGCCCGATTCTAGTATATAGCTTTTATATGAAATTCAAACTTCAAAATGCGATATCAACTGTCATTTAAGTCACATTTCCGTATTAATTTGATGTTCATTGTATACCAATAATATTAACTGTTAGTATGACAAAAAGCACTGTTGGTATTTGTAAAAAAATTACGAGAGGAAAAATTATAGTCATGTGCGGTCATGTGTTGATATTTGTGTCTTAAAATTTTATATAATTTTAGACTGTGTACAGAAAGTGCTACGGTGGGTTCGATCTAGGTATCAATGTAGTCGTTTGACACTGGACTTAAGTATATATTAACTAATTTTTCCGACGAAATAGCATATTAACTCGATCATAGTGTATTCTTTTTAGGGTTCCGTATCCAAAGGGTAAAAATGGGACCCTATTACAGAGACTTCGCTGTCCGTCCGTCTGTCACCAGGCTGTATCTCAAGAAGGTGATAGCTAGACAGTTGAATTTTTTACAGATGATGTATTTATATTACCGCTATAACAACAAATACTAAAATAAAAGAATATTAAAGGGAGCTCCCATACAACAAAGTTCATTTTTTTACCGTTTCTCGCTGGATACTAATAACGGTGACAGGTAGACGCTTTAACTATTCACAGAATGTTAAGTTTTATATATTCTTTAAATATAATTAGTTAAAATAAAATAAATAATTAAGGGGCTCCCATACAATAAAAGAGGTTTTCACTATTTATTTGCTAAAAATAATAATAATGAAAACGAGATAATGGTACGGAACCCTTCGTGTGCGAGTCCCACTCGCACTTGGCCGGATTTTATATTAAAACTTAAAATTAGACAACAAAGAGGTTTATATTTAATCAACCATCGTACATATATGCCCCGCGCAAAAAAATAACCGTGCGTGATATGTTGTTTGTATTGCATTTGTGCAATATATATATGTTTTCCTCGCAAAGGTGTTGAAAAAGTGCGTATGAAACTCGTGAGCAACTTACTCATTATACACTCGACTGATTTACGCCATCGCCTACAGCTCGGGCTGCAACACACAGCCTTGTGTATAATGAGCAACTTAGCTCACTTGTATCATAATCTACTAAAGGCATTTATTTGTATTTATAATGGGGCCCTAAAATAAGATAAGGTTCTCAAATGAACGCGTTTTTATTGTTGATATTGATCGAAACCGTACACTTATTTGGATGGTTTTTTCCTTATTATGACACGAGATCTGTATAGTATTGTTCCATTGAAAGATTTATTAAAACTCAATTCCTCGAGTTGACAACATTAAAGCCATATATTTATAACATTATTATTCAAAAACGTATGTTGCTAAAAATATTATCCACATGTTTTTCCTATAAATACCGTAATGTTTAAGCCAGGCAACAGGCGGCTTTAATAATAGTGCTTAATTTATTTAAGGCCAGCGGCATAGCGGCCGGTAGTTTTACAGTGAAATCATTTGCGACGTTTTTGTATCACTATAATGTACTTATGTAAAGATATTTTTTTTTATCCTCATAAGCGATGATGTGGTTGAAGATGTTGTTTAGCCTAACCTAGAATTACTGGCTCTCAATGACACCTGCTGGAATACACCGTGAGGTGCTTGGCAATAGATTTTCTACTTGAGGTTGGTAGCCAGCCAGGCGGGCGTTCGCAAAATGCTCTACCACCATGCTATAACAACTGCTAACTTAGAATAACAACCGTGTTTACCAAAGTGTAACGTGCCCTCCGAAGCACGCTCAATAGTAATGTCACTACCGGTCACCCATTCAACTCATGACCGCGGTGGGCGTAGCTTAACTTTGCTGTTCGGTTTGGAACAGCTAAGTAAACTTCGCTACGAACGCAAACAATTTAAGAAGCTTTTGGCCGCCATATTATCTCCCGGTTATAGCATGTTGAAAGTGCTACAAAATAGTTACGATGTTTCCTACGCTGCGCCGTAGCAACATTCGTAGCACAACGAATCGTAGCAGTTTATAACTACGATGAACGTTATTACTATGTTCGTAGCAGCATCATAAGTATGTAGTATGCAGTTAGAGCAAACGATATACCAAACAAACATCACGTAAAAATGAAACTTTCCTCTGAAACTGCTAACGACTTGCGTCTTAAAAGAGATCTTAAAAGAGAAGTTCTTAAGATGTTAAGCGGTGATTTTTCTTGGAGAGTAAACATTTTTCCGCAGCTTAAAAGATCAAATATTTTATGAAATTTGGGATAAATTGTTATTTGTACGAAATATTTCAGTATTAAATCGTTACAAATATAAACAGATATCATACAACTCATATCTTTTGTTATTTAAAAAAAATGCATACAAATAAAAAAATATAGGAAATCGTGGTACACTTCTGACATTATCCATTTCAATTTTCTAAATAACTCACATAATACTTCAAATTGAACTTTAACTCAAGAATGTAATCAGTATTTTATCTATGCTATGGCTCAAGAGAGTTTACTGAAACAATAGTTAATTCTTCCAAGTGAGTAAAGATTTTATTTCCTGCCATTGCTGGCCTGAAACCCGAGCCAGCGAAGTATTCTAAAAATGAATCACAAGCATAGCAAGTTATTATCACATTCAAAAACTGAAAGGCCTATAAAATTGCTCTCGTCTGGAACATATAGCTTTTCACCTCTACTTGCAGAACTTTTGTATAATACACCATGTTTTTCTACTCTCGTTTCTTAATATTCAAATTATAAATTAAAAATAAAAGTTTTGAATACAATCTTATCTTTATCACGTTTTGTCTGACAGGGCAAATCCAAGAAGTTAATATCTCCAAGGAGTTTCCATAATATTTTTTTTCTAATGAATAGCATAAATATGCTGTGCATTTTTATTGCATATAAGTTTTTATAGAAACTTTTACGTGTCTATAGCAAGTGGCAGTTTTAATTCCAATTTTCTTTTGGTTGTGGCACCACCAGTTTAAGCGCCTGGATGGTGATGTGCTGGGTTTTCGCCAAATTTTGTTCACCTTGTCTTCTTTTATTTAGGAGTTTACATCCTATTATATATATTGTATATAATATAAAGTAGTTTATGAAACTGCACATAATCGTAACTAGATATTAAAACACTCGTGTCGATACTATTAAAAACTATACAAACGGCTCTGTTAGCCCTCATTAACCATCAGTTTCATAAACTGCTATTATACCCAAGTTCATGAAATAAATCAATTTTAATTAAATATACCACTGAAAAAATTATAAGGTATGCAGAATGAATGAAACATTAAACAACCCATAAGTTTATTCTCCTATACAAAAGAAAATAATAAACTTATACATACTAAAAGTAAAGTTGCTGCAGTTCTGTAGGTTTTTAAGTTTATAAGCCTTTGAACTTTATTTCTCCTGATGGTAAGTGATTAGCCATTAGACTGATGGCTAACCGAGAATTATTGGATCTCAACAACAGCTTTTAGAACATACCGTTAGGTGCTTGGCGACAGGTATTCTACTTGAGGGTGGTAGCTAGTCAGGCAGGCCTTACTACCATGGTAAAACGACTACCATCCTAAGATAACAATCGAGACCGACGGCATAAGGTGCCATCCGAAGCACGACAGATCTCACTAGTAATCCAACTATCGGTCATGCAAGGCATGACCGCGGCGGTCGTTACTCAACGTAGTTGATCAGTTGAGATTGAGTAAGCAAGCTAGTATACGAAAGCTTAAAAAGCTCACAATAAAAGGGTTAAGAACTACAAATAAATAATAAGAATAACAAATTTATTCTGAGCCAGCTTTTCGTCGCGCTCGTAGCAAAAATCGATTTTGCCGTGAGATACTGAACACACAAAACCGCTTTTTTCGTGCGGTAGATGTAAAAAATATTTTGTTCACTTAAACAAGGTAACCAATGTAATACATATGATATCTAAAAAAATTTTTTATACTTATCAGAAAATTGTCTAACTTCGTAGTAAAGAGACTAGAATCGTATAACATGGTGCCAAATCGTTCTGGTTCGGAGGGTAACCGCGTCGGTAATCGAATCAACGGGAATCAGCGCATGCATTAATTGGATTCCGAAAAACGGATGCATTCCGCGTCCAATTTACAGATTGGAACAGATGGAAATGCGCAACATGTTTTCTAGGAAATGGGATTCTATGCATTAAAGTTCCAGTTACCGGTTGCAGGAATTACCCTTAGAATTGACTTTTGAGAGCCAGTTTCTAAGCTGTTGGACCTGTTCAGTATCTTTGACCACTATAATATGACTTAGTATCCGGAGAGTTTGTGATCAAAGGCTAGCTCATGAACAGTAAATAAACCGGCCAAGTGCGAATAGACTCCCACACTGAGGGTTCTATACCAATACAGAATGTACCAGTCAGTCGTTTTTTATTACATACAGATTAAGATCTTTGGCGGGCGCCGGACCTGCACCGCAGAATAAAAAGGACCAGAAGGACCAATCCGCAAAGCCATTCCAATAAATAAGCGACTCTAGCTACGACGCAATAAATTGCACTTTAGTGAGCTAAGCACGGAGTACCTAATATTTATAGGTATTCACCTACAGGGCGTCTCTCCTTCTATCGCAAAGTCACGCTCAGCTTTGATCTCTTCTGACGTGGCATATATCGTAGAATAATCCTGTCTGGACGGATATGCCGCCGCACCTGTAGCTTTGTACGTAAATTGCGGAGTGAGCCAGGCCTAGCTGTACTTGGCTGGTTTTTAGTATTTGTTGTCAGTTAGATATTGGACAATAACTATATCAAGTTCCGTATGAATTACCTATTTTTTGATGGAGAAAAAAGAAAATATGTTAAATAAAACATGTATAGTAGTCCCCTCTACTACAACGAAAGCATTAAGACAACCTACAAACCACTGCAGTCCAAATGCTCCAGCTCACTACCAGTTAGCAGCGGGTCCAGCATGCCCCGTTTGATTGCAATTCTTATTCGCACACGCGTCGCAGTGACCAAGCACACTGATAAGTTCTGGAAAATACGATGAGCTCACGGCCACCACGGACCCAATGTCTTCATACCACATGGATTGCTGTAAATTATCTGCTATTTTAAATGTTTATGGTATTGAATTTAGACACATTAAATGAATCTACTGACAAATGGAATCCTAAACTCAAGTATTTATATACTCTAAGTCTTAAAATACACTGGGAAACAATGGCCAATAACGTACAATAACATGAAAAGAATATTGTCATTTAAATTTCCCATGTACCACGTAGAACTGATGCTTTAACCCTCGTACCTTTAATCGGCCATATTTATCGCAGACGGACACAAAGCTTCCGGTCCCCATTCAACATGACTCCGGTAATCACACAAAAAGCTGACAATTTAACAGTCTGCCTGCGTGTCAAAAACGTGATCAATCAGAGCAGTCGTGAAGCTAACGGGGCATTTTAATTGGCTTATTTTTGAGGAGAGTTATTTCCAACTTAAAGTACGTATGTTTGTTACTAGCAGTTATTACTCAGTGTGTTTTTGTATAAGACCGGAAATATTAAGGCACAATATTAGGCGTTAAGTAGTTTAAATCAGACCGGAAATAATTCCGGTAAAAACTACTGAGACGGAAGTACGCAGTGGCAAGCTGTACGGTTTATAACAATGTTGCTTAAAAACTTGGTTATAGATTCTTATGGTAATGAAGATTGCTCATGTAAAATCTAGACATCAAATTTATAAAAAAAATAACTCATTTCTAATGCTGAGAAGTACTAAATATAATACCGGCCTTAAAACAGTAGTTTACTATCGATAACAATTAAATCGTTCAGGTATGCAAATACATTTTTGGTGAAATAAAATTACTCAACCAATTTTGATGAAATTTAAATGGGAACAACAGGGATTTCACAATTAAAAAAAATCATAACCAGTTTTTAATTAGGTAATCTTGTAACAAACATACAAAAAATACAGGTACTTTGTAAAATTCCTCCTTTTTTGGAAATCGGTAAAAAAATATCCGCGGAGCATGTGTTAAAGCCAAAATAAAAATATTATAATTATAGGGTTGCGTTATCGTTTACATGTACATAGCTAATTACAAAAAAAAATGTCTTGTTCGTAGTACAACGTAAGTTGAACTATAGATATCGCTCCAGCCCCATACGATCGAAAGGACAATTTAGAGTTATACGTCATATGCCATGTTGACTTAGCGTTAAGAGCACGCCCCGGCTAAAATTGGCGCGGGTTCAAATCCCGCACATGACTACATTTTTTCTCTAGTTGTAAGTAGTAATTTTGTAAAGTGATAGGCGGAACATGCGTTATCGCAAAAATAAAAAAAATTAAATCACCCGTGTGATGATAACAATATATAAAGAGCTAGAAATATCATGAGACCTGGCTCTCATGGACAGCTGCAGGAACCTGTATTTATCTGCAGCGAGTAAGCGTGCTCTAAATTTAACTAACTGTAATGGTCCTTTTTTAATTTCCCTATTCAACCGTAGCACAGAAAAACACGGCGCTTGACAGGGGAGGTCGGAAACATGTGTGGTACTTTAAAATGAAATCTGCGAACCGTAATTCATGGATGCGAGTACTTTCAGAGTAAATGTAGCCGGTGCCCGTGATAATTTCCTATTTCATTTTGGGTTATGTTAAATTTTTTATCATGTTGTTAAATCCTATTATTATTATAAATGCCGCTGTTTGTGTGCGAGAGTTTGTGTGCTGGATGAGTTTGTACGTGTGTTTGTTAGTTATTACGGCAGTGTGTCTTTAATAACTAGTCACTACAAACTATAAATAATACTACAGCTACTACAATGCATGTATTGTAGTCAATTACTGCATTTAGGCAACAACTTAAAGGCCGTTCTGAACATAGGCAGTCCTAACCCACTACCAGTTTACAGGGGAACCAGCAGTCCGGATAAGTTTTTCCAGCATTATAATTAGTAAATAAATAAAATAAAACAATAAATTCACAGTATAATATTATAACGTCAAAAGTTTGGAGTGTGTTTGTATGCTTGTTACTTCTTCCTGCTCAAACGGTGGAAAGGATTTAGATGACATTGGGCATACTTATAGTTTACATCATGGAATAACACATAAGACACATTTTACCCAAAAATACCCGCAGTTACAACCGCGGGGTGCGGCTAGGTAAAACATAAATTATAGATTCAGGCAACTATAATTAAAAATTAAGTTATAGAACTGGCAAAATATCCGCCAGTTTGACGTAAGGAACGATAGGAAACCCATATGAAATGTCAATAAATATACTATTCATTAATTATTCATACATATTATTGAGCGAGCTAAACGAGGTGTCTGTGGAAAACAAAAGGCCTAAACATTTTTATTAAAGGGCAATCGAAGCACGAAGCACAAAAACGAAAACAGAACAACCAAGGCATTGTAATCTTCATAAATATAAAACCCGGCCAAGTGCGATTGGGACTCGCGCGCGTAGGGTTCCGTACCAATATCTGTAACCTAATCTTGCAACTTAAAGACACTTTACGCAGTGTCCGATTGATCTGGGTAGGTAGGCGAAAACATATTTTATTGTATGGGAGCCCCTTAATTATTTATTTTATTTTGTTTTTATGAATTATATTTAAAGAGAGAGCATAGAACTAAATATTCTGTGAATAGTAAAAGCGTCTACCTATCACCGTTATTAGTATCGAGCAAGAAACGGTAAAAAATCAAGTTTTTGAATGGGAGTCCCCCTAAATATTTATTTTATTTTAGTGTTTGTTGTTATAGCGGCAATAGAAATACATCATCTGTGAAAATTTCAACTGCCTAGCTATCACCGTTCTTGAGATACAGCCTGGTGACAGACGGACGGATGGACAGCGAAGTAATAGGGGCCCCGTTTTTACCCTTTGGGTACGGAACCCTAAAAATGATAAAAATGAAACTTATTTTTTTAATTATTTATTGAAAAGCATGTAGGTACTCGTAGTTTTGAAAATTACCGACAAGAAAATAGGCTTAAGAGATCAAAAGAGGCTCCAGATGACCTTCCCTTTTTCTTAATAAAAACTTACACGCCCATCTACTAATTACTGAAAACCATACTAGTAAGAACTAACCATTTAAAAAAATAACGCAAAAAAAAAATCTCATGAGAAGGCTTTATTTGAACATTTCCAAGGACTGTTATATTTATTGAAGCGCTTGTACCAAAGTTTGGTCAGCCGATCGTAACCAATCAGTTAAATTAAGGAACGTCCGCCGTGCTCATGAGTTGGATGGGTGACCGCTAGTTTACTACAGAGCTACATTACTACAGAGCGATTCCGTGCTTCGGAGGGCACATTAAGCCTTCGGTCCCGGTTGTTATCTAAGGCTGAGAGTCCTTACAGCATGGTGGAAGGGCATTTTGCGAATGCCCGCCTGGCTGGCGAACACCCTCAAGTAGAAAATCTGTCGGTGTGTCCCGGCAGCAGTCCTTGCGAGCCAGTGAAATTACAGGCACATGAGACTAAAGAACTATGTCTCAAGGTGACGGGCGCAGTGCAATTTGTGACTTGTGACGAATTGCATCTGTTATAGGCAGAGGTTAGTCCGCTTAACATCAGGTGGGCCTCGATCTTGCTCCGTCACAATAACAGAAAATAATGAAAAACAAAAATACTTCTTGGACCACAGGCAAATTCATTTTAAGCAAGCGGACGGATTCACCGAAAACTAGTTTATTCTATACATTTTATCCCAATTTGCTAAGTACTACTTGAGACCAGCGGGCGTAAGCAAGGGCTTGTTAGTAAATAAACCAATTTTATCCAAATAATTTATACTGTTCATGTGTATTGTAATGTATTTTCTTGATTCATAAAACGATTAAGGGAGAATCTAAATAATTCTATGAAACGCATGGCGCTAAATGCGACTTTAATCGTTGATAACTCGTTTATGAACTGTTAACTTTGTTTTGTTCCTGTAGCTTTCGAACAGAAATGTGTTCCTGAAATATGTACCCTTGTCATGAACGTAGCCAGAAGGGTATGCAGGGGTTAAGATATACACTGAAATTGAAGGTAACATAATTATATATTTTTGTATCTTTTTATGCCTGATAGGTTAGCCCGTGACCACTATCTCACCTGAAGGTAAGTGATGATGTGGTCGAAGATGTTGTTCAGACTAACCTAGAATTACTGGCTCTCAAGGACAACTGCCGGAACACACCGTTAGGTGTTTGGCGACAGATTTTCTACTTGAGGGTGGTAGCTAGCCAGGCGGGCATTCGCAAATTGCCCTACCACCATGCTATAACGACTGCCATCTTAAGATAACAACCGGGACAGACAGCTTAACGTGCCCTCCGAAGCACGGAAGCGCTCAGTAGTAATGTTACTAGCGGTCACCCATCCAACTCATGACCGCGGGCGACGTTGCTTAACTTTGCTGATCGGTTAAGAACAGCTAAGTAAACTTCTCGAGCGCTTCATAATAGGAATATACGCACGGAAGAGGACGTCAAAGTGTGCATGAAATTTTTGTGATCATTACGTTTAAAGAGTCTATTTAGACAATTACTTCTTGAAATCCTGTTTTCCTTAATTGGTACCAGAGCCAAAATTGTACGTCTTCCCCATAAGTAGGGAATGGAGAGGCCATTGGTTCAATCCCCGGGTCCGACAAGTTGTTAGGTTTTGCTAACGAAGGAATTTTCAGTAGCAATCCAGAACCTAGAACTATAACTGATAGAATACAATAGGCTCGTTCCCTGTTACAGTGGACCAACAAATGCCAGACAAAACATGGTTACGTAGACACCTTTGCGTCTTCTGTATATTTCTTTGGGAAATAAAGACGTTTTGATGTACATTTATGAAAACGCATGTCAATTGAAGATAAAGGTCTTGGGTTAATGGTGCGTAAAATTCGCATATTTAAGTTGTTTTCTAATAATCTTCAGTAACGGATGTCTTCTGTCGCAACTACTAACAATACGATATTTATATTTATAGCAAAGATTTCTCAGTTAAATTTATCAATGAATTGAGTTTCACAGTGATAAAGCATTTTTATTATGCTCACCTGGCTAAAGCTACTTCTCAAAAGTTTTTATATTCTCTAATATATAGCCAAGCACCTAACAGTGTGTTCCGACTACAGTCTTTGGGAGTCAATGCAGATTTTAGGGTTATTATTATCAAATACTCAACAGCAACCTCACTAACCAATAACTGATATATTGGTTAATGCCTATAACTATAAAAATACCGTCATATGAATGTATCAATCATACAAATAGCCTAGCATAAACAACTCATAAGTGTAAAAAGTATTTAAAAATAAAACTGATCGACATATATCCTGAAATCATTTAATACGAGTAGTTACTAGTTTTTCCACTTTTTGTTCTACCAGTAGAACAAGTAGCAAAAATAACTTTTAGTTGTTCTACCAATAGAACAATTAGGAAAAGAAATCTTAGTTGTTCTACATTAAGTACAAGTAGGAAAAAATATTCCACTTCTATAAAATGTCAGCGTATATAGTGGCACTATTAGTTTTATCAATAGAACGATATGCGCTAAGGAAATTCCTAAATAATTATGTAACCCCTAAAAATCGAATCCTTACTTCGCACATGCTTCGATATAATTCACGATAAAATTCCCGCACGTTAATCATATTCAAGCACGCTTGGCTCAGTCATTTTGTACTTGTCTGTACTTGCTGAGTATTTTGACCTGGTTCAGTATGAAACAACGGACTAATGTGTGACTGGAAAAGACTTGAACCATTTTAGCATTATTTTTTGTTTGATTTTACTGAGTTTAATGAGCTTATTATGGAAAAAGCACAAGACATAAAAGAGGTTACACATGTGACAATTGCGCCGGTCACTCTGAGATATATAGTTGCGGAATCACATGTGCCTGTAATTTTACAAGCCCTCGAAAATTAGTGCAAGCTGTTTTAATTGACAAAACGAATAGAATTTGTTTTAAGAAAATTTGATTTTCATTAGGACATTTGAAGGTTTTCAAGAGTGCGAGAAAAAGAAACTTAGAATACCCTTCCCACTTACTTCTGAGGCGCTGTATATTTTGAACCATTATAGGTAACCAATTTAAAGGTTTATATTGTATATCTTACTATTAGCTTTTAGCCTGCAAATTTACCTGCATTTAAACAGCTGGTAGGTGACGATCAACTTGTTAATTTTCATTGTTCATATATTTTTTCATTATTATTATTCCCACGTTACTTTCAAAAAACCTCACTAGCAGCCCAAAATTCGACGCGAAAGTTCAATTAAGGGTTGCTTACAAACGTTTAAACGTATTGGTGGAGATTACCTCTGTTATAATTTTACATTACATACCTTGGCTTATAGGAAAGCTAGTGAGCTTTTGAGATAAGTACCTTTCCAAAGCGCATCGACTAAATACTCAAGGTACTCAAAAGCTGGTTTTCGCTGAATGAAATGAGTGCCGGATATTCGTCTTATATATATATTTTTTTTACTGAAGAAAAGTCTCTCTAGCCTGTTCATCGCGCCGGTCAGCTTTAAAAGCCTCCGCCTGTAATCTGCACGCAAAAAAGTTACATGGTATTATTTTTTTTTTATTCCTGATAGGTTAGCCTTTGACCACTATGACGTCACCATTACAGTACTATTGTACTGTAATTGTATTCTTCGGCTCAGTAGAGCGATCCTCGATAGCCCAGTGGTTAAGGAACACAGTGCGCAAATTTGGGGGACGTGTTTTCGATTACCTCGAGGTGAGAAATTTAGCATTCTAAAAATTTTACAATTTGAATTTTACTTAGCAAGCGATAGTGCTATAGAAATAAAATATAATCATCAAATTTGTATGTAAATTTATAACACATGAAAATTTATAATAAAATATATTATTATGAAATTGACCACAGTGTGTAATTGACCCAGCGAGCGCGCAGCATTAGCGAAGCGTCTGTCTCTCAGCTTGGGAAAAAATGCATTCGTTGGTCTGTACGAATTCCGCATCACCGGTTGTATACCGCTTATAGGTCGCTTTACTCAACTTCTCATGAAATTATGTGAGAAGGTTAGTGATAGACTTAGATTTAAGTTTCAGTTTTTTTTAAACGGCAGTTATATAGGATTTTTAGAAGCGCTCATAGCGAAGTTTACTTAGCTGTTCTCAACCGATCAGCAAAGTTAAGCAACGTCGCACGCGGTCATGAGTTGGATGGGTGACCGCTAGTGACATTACTGCTGAGCGTTTCTGTGCTTCAGAGGGCACGTTAAGCTGTCGGTCCCGGTTGTCGTCTTAGGACGGCAGTCGTTATAGCATGGTGGTAGGTCATATTGCAAATGCCCACCTGGCTAGCTACCACCGTCAAGTAGAAAATCTATCGCCAAGCACCTAACGGTGTGTTTCAGCAGCTGTCCTTGAGAGCCAGTACTTCAAGGTTAGCCGGAATTACATCTTCGACCACATCATCACTTACCATCAGGTGAGATAGTGGTCAAAAGATAACCTATCAGGTATTAAAAAAAAACTTGAGAATATTAAATATTTTTTTAACAATAGACTTACAGCTGAAAACCGCACTAGCTTTTAATTACCATGTCGCATCCATATTTCTTATATCTCGTTATGCTTACACGAGTACAGTCCCATACACAAGCGAGCCGCGATATTATTGCCTCAAAGTGAAGTTGAGACCGACAAAGGCCCAACTTTTATGCCCTTGTTTGTTCGTGGTCGCGGGCACAACTGCAGTTTTAATATTTAACTTTTTCTCTCTCTCCATACCAAAAAGAAATTTATTTTCAAATTCATATCCCATCCGGCATATCTCGATGGCTGAGGAGTTAAGCTACCCGATTTGTAAAACTGGGGTTGATTCCCTCATAAGAATTTAAATGTGATTTAAGCTTAGCTTGCGATACTGCTTGAAATCATAATACTTAGAAATATAGAAGGGTAGCGACATCATGAGGAGGAGGAAAATGCTAGAAAATTCACATATTTCGGTGTACCAGATAAAAGTATGGTAAAACCAGAACAAGGTAGTTCCATTACCACTCAAAGAAAAACTTAGTGCTCTAAACAATTTTAAATAACATACGATACTTTTCTATGTAACTTAATTACCGTTTAAAATACAGACTGTACTGTATAAGCCGGTTCGTGTACTGCTGAACACAGCCTCCCCTATTTAGGGGGTATTTGCCATAATACCCACGCTTGTCAGGCATTTTGGGGAGCGCAGTGTAAGATGGCAGTTCCTTAGAAAGCGCTACTGCCCACATTCCAGTATTTTTTCCTTAGTCGCCACCCATGAGAAGATATGGGGAGGTGCAATTCTAACTCGGCACCCAACGGGGAAATACAGTTTATCAATTTTTAATTTAAATCTAATCTAATATATATACAATATATATAGATTTAAATAAGTAGGTATCGGTAGGTAAATTTTGGCCTACCGCACAATTTAATATCTGAAATTTTTGCAATTTCATGCGCGAATATTTTTGCGATACTATTTATAATATAATTTAAGTCATGAGTTTTCTTTTAGTGTAAAATTTCCATATTAGTTAGTAAATAACAGATCATAGAAAAGTACTGCCTTGAAGTACTGTCACCGTACCAGACTCAAATTTATCTATAATATCATCTGTAACAAAATTCAAACACTTGAACAATATTTCATACACCGAATACAATTAATGCTTCACTAATGGGAGAATCCAAATAGAAGATAGAAACGTTAAGCCCCAAGCACACATTCAACCAACATGCACCGCAAACACGTAGCCCTTGGACCAACGCCAACTAATTAGTCATGTAAATATTAACTACACAGCGCTATGTTTCAGTGTTTAGCGACACAAATGTCCTTTAGACTGTGTAGAAGTCTTATCATATAAAATTTACAAGTGACATTATAATATTAGCAGGTAATTAAGCCATTTCAGGCAGGTAACTTATTACATGAAAGCATTACATTTTGAAGCGCTCGTAGCGACGTTTACTTAGCTGTTCTCAACCGATCAGCAAAGTTAAGCAACGTCGTCCGCGGTCATGAGTTGGATGGGTGACCGCTAGTGATATTACTACTGAGCGTTTCTTAAGCCGTCGTTCCTGGTTGTCGTCTTAGAATGGCAGTTGTTATAGCATGGTGATAGGGCATTTTTCGAATGCCCGCCTGGCTAGCTACCACTCTCAAGTAGAAAATCTGTCGCCAAGCACCTAACGGTGTGTTCCGGCAGATGTCCTTGAGAGCCAGTACTTCTAGGTTAGCCTGAGCAACATCTTCGACCACATCATCACTTACTATCAGGTGAGATAGTGGTCAATGGCTAACCTATCAGGAATAAAAAATAAAATGAAATAAAAGTCCACTGGAGTGGTATTGTCAACAGCGGCAAGCTACATCTTTGTCCTCCCTAAAAAAAGACGAACATTTGCAAAATACCCAGCAAAAAGTTAGAAACGATAACTATAGTGTTGTTCAAACTTCAAACAAGCACCGCAAACGGGCTCTGGACTGGTGCCAACTAATTAGTCGTATATGGTAACTGCGTTTTGGTGTTTAGCGACACCAATGATCAATGGTCTGCGGAAAGGTCGTTAGTGTCTCATTATAATTTTAAATGAGGCTACTAGCTTCATAATAGAAGTTAGTGCTTTATTAGATATGTCAAAAAATCTACAGGTGCTATTTTAAGGCTTTGTCTCAGATATGTTGTTGAAGCAATAGTATAAGTTGAATTTTATCAGGAAAATAGAAAATGTGTTTTATCCCTTTATTACAAATGTGTACGTGTACCAGTGGTTGAACATTAATCAAAGTTACATGGAAAAATAATTGACTAGAAACGGAATATAATTTTTTAAAGAGAAAATACGAACCTTCTACGCCAGAGTAATTTTAGTGTAGTTGCAATATCATTGTTGGTTACTAAAAGAAGTATTTGATCAATTGCGTGAAAGCGTCTCTTGATTGCAGTGTAAGATATCAGTTCCTCAGAAAGCACTGATGTCCACCTTCTGGTGTGTTACCCTTAGTCACGTCTTACTACAGCCACGGGTAGAGATGGGGGGTGACATTCTAGCCCGGTAGCCTACGGGCACCTGCATGGTATGCATGTGCCAAAATGGGCAAGCTTATTTCTATGTACCGGGCACAGTTCTATATCTCCGACAGCTAGTGATTCTTCATGTTAGAAAACCTCAATAAATTATATCTATATAGAATTGGTGAAGAGACATGTTAAATAAAAAAAAAAAGATTACATTGCCATTCAGTATAACTTCGGACCATAGACACAAAAACGTGATTTTCAATCGAAAACATAAAACAAAACTGTGTACTTTATGCAAACAAAATTTTAAAAAGTCAAACGGCTAATGAATTCGTCGCAAATCCAGCAGAGCCTTTAATTGGCTTGTATAAAAAACTTCAGAGAACTTTTTATTGCTTGTCGGGTGTAATCAAAATTTCGGCACCCAGAAAATTTTATAACGGGAATCTTAAGATATCGTACTTGTATAAGTAGTAAGGACACGCTTGATTCTTAATAGATCTACGGTGTCAAAACCTAAATAAATGTTTTTAAGATTTGTCAAAACGGCTGATAGAAAAGACCTCAGACCCTCAAGTAGAAAATCTGTCGCCAAGCACCTAACAGTGTGTTCCGGCAGTAGTCCTTGAAAACCAGAAAAATTACAGGCTAATGAGAACTAACAACTGGACGTCTCAGTGTGACGGGCACAGTGCAATTCGTCGTTGACAAAATGCGTTTGTTATAGGCAGAGGTTAGTCCACTTAACCTCAGGTGGACCTCGGGCTTGTTCCGTCACAATAACATAAAAAAAAGACAAACTACCAATGGGCTGGCACTTACCTCGGCCAAAGAATTAGTATTGCCATTAAAACGGGGTAATTTTTTCAGCCTGTTGGATATCCTACCCATGGACAGTGATCTTAGCTCTGTTTTCTTATTGTGGAAGGTAACACAAAACACAAATGTGTGTAACACCTCTTGGTAAGAAACGGAGCTCACAATTTTTATCTATAGCACTTTTAGGTTAAAAATAGATATGGTTACATTATTTCATTATTTTGGTTGCTTTTCTTTGTATAAACTTATTAGAATAAAAACGTTTTTGAAAATAATTTTTTTAGCCTTAACTAAGATACACTAGCTAGTACGAGTACGTAGGCTAGAACCGCAGAAGGCAATGGGATAAACTTAGCAAAATACATACAGTAACTCTATTTCAAATTGTATTACAATGAAAATGTATATATGAAGCAGGTTTTTATATGCTTAAATTATGAGATGATCAAGTCTTCTCCCTTATGGTAAGGGACATGTCTTGTTTTACAGCTGCAGTATCACCATCCTAATTCTGCTTGACACTGTACTGTGTTCATCACTCCAAGACATTAGATTATATCGTTGCCCAGTAATTTCAAGGCTGCAGTGCTCTTCATGTCTAAAAACAGTGGCGTTTGCGCACTACTGCTTTAAGGCAGAATATAAAACGATACTGTGGTGGTACTCACGAAGGCGGACTCTCGCTGAAGAGACCTACCACCTGAATAGAAGCAGTAGGTGTCTAAGCATCAAGGTAGTGCCAACCGCGTGATGGGTTCATCTGAAAACCAGCGTCGAATGTCTATGAAGTGTCATATGCGGCATTATGCTAAGATGAGTTCAATTTGACACATCATGCTTTACTTACAAGTCTTATCACCTTGTCTTGATGGATATATTTATAATGCTCTATGTCATGCATTATTATTGAAATCTAATAACCATCGAATCCGTAGATAGGACCGGGGACTTCTATGTTTCCGACGTTTTATACCACTTGATCAACGAGGCAGTAATATATTTGTATTCTATTCTTATGTCCGAAGGTGGCAGTGCATTCTGAAGAACCATACACAGTCATTCTCAAGACGTTTGTCAAGCGTAGGGATTTGAAATGATCACTTGGGATAGTAGAGGGAGAAGAATTTGGTCAATCCGGCTGTTGTTGTGATGTGATGCCCAAAACTCTTAGACACAAATTCTTAAAAGTATACATGCTGAATGATTATTTGTAATCAAATCAAATCAAATCAAATTGTTTATTTGCAAGAATACAAGTTAATAGGATCTTAAAAATATTATTACACACAGTTGTACTCTGTCTGCAAGCAGACGTGCAAATATTTCATTCAGTTACATTGCAATTTAAATTACTCTTATATTTTACATAATAATTTTATTCATACATTTATATTCTTTAAACTCCTTAATACTATAAAAACAATTATTTAGCAGCCATGCAGTCAATTCTTTTTTAAATTTATCACCAGACAGTAATTTTATGCTATCGGGTAAACAGTTGTAGATTGATAGCGACATATAGTAAGCGTTTCGCCTGTATAAATCTTTTCGGGCAGGAGGTTCAAATAGAAGATTTATAAACTTTGATCTTTTTTGACGGGTATACACTTCACTGCGTTTCAGAAAATAGCCAGGGTTTTGTTTGGCAAAAACACAAATATTTTTAATATATTTGTACACAGTATTGTATCCATACTGTGTGTTTTGTTGTATCGTTAAGACTTATGACTTCTCCTAACTTGTTGTGATAATATTAAAAAGTTCACTTTTGATTAAAACTTTGTTGGTGTTACGGCATGAAAATTGCGGGAAAAATATAAAACATACCTATACGCTCATTGCAAATAAATTAAGAAAGACTGAAGGTCCTGACATTTTCTAAAAAAAATATTCACTTTTCTTCCAATTTGAGTACCCAATTGCTTTTTGAACTGAAAATATAATAATTGATGAACATTATAACCATGTAATGTTCTTGGGCATTGGAGTGGAAATAACTTAATTTCTTTTGCTTGGGGAGTTCAATCAAATTTATAATAAAAAAGCTGATATCAGAATCACCTATAAAAGGGTATTTAGCTTGTTAAGTAAACGTTTGCCTCTAGTACAAAACTGATAACTCAGTTAAGAGTCTATCTTGTTAAACTATAACTTATACCTATATAAATTATGGTGTGTTACAGCAAGTGATAAGGCGTGCTTATTATAAGCATAAAAAACACAACATACATAAAATTATACACAACATTTTGAATAAATGTTGTATGATCCGTACATTCACCATCATATTATTTATTACCTAAGAAAAGTATAATCTTTGCAAAGATTTATTGAATTGCGTGGAGTTCATAAAAGTAGTCGCTTATGTGTGGTCACCCCGTGACCACGATCACTGCAAAGTGTTTGAAACGTCGGGACAAAAATAATGATGAATATACGCGATTTAAACTATTTAAAGTTGTTTAATTACTATTCTGTCCAAATTTTGTTCATAGATATATTAAGCACTGAAGTAAGAGATATAGATAATGTTATCCAAATAAGCAGTCTTACTTCATAGAGCATGTGCTTTTACACTCACACTCAATCACGTACATTCTCATACAGAACATCATACATATGTACTCATAAAATCTCCAAATAATTGTCGTAAACTTCATTTTAGGTATTGTTTATATATTAAGTTTTATATATATTAGTGTATATATTATATATTAATATGTTGAATGTAATGTTGTATACTTATAAAATGTGAGTCCGTTTTTGGCTGTAAGTTTAAGTATTTTTCAATATATAGATAATTTTAAGAGCTGTGGATTAATAAAATAAATAAAAATAAATAAATTCTGATTTACTTATTAATGCCTGAGAAACCACGATCAGAAAAAATGAATAGAATGCAAACGAAATCGCAGTCAGAAACCAATTTATAACAAAGGTGAGATAAACGTTACCATATTCAAATAGATCCTAAACTATGACTGATATCCAGGGCATTTGATTCAAATTAACGTACATATCATATTTATTAACGGTTACGAGGGTACCGTCATATTGGTTTATGGGGCTTATGGCATATAGTCTGTATGTAGTATTATTCACACCACTAAGCCATTAATGTAGTGATTATTATAGCCTGGTCGGAATGTGGGCCGACGTGAAACTGAGTGTTCTTCTATGAAAAGTTTCACGCACAAGAAACATAACATCTAGGAAGAGACTCAGCGAAAAAGAAACTGAACAAAAATAGTTTTTAAGCAATCTCTATTCATTCAATATCCATAATAATTCAATTTCAATATTACTGTGACTTAAAATTAAAAAAACTGCAATTTGATGGTTATTATAATGGGGCTTTCGTTTTGCTTTGATGCCAATTCTCTTGGATGTAGAACTTATGTAATTTTCTCCCACTCTCGACAGCTTCTATCGTATTATCAATCCCTTTTTATGTATATTTTTCCTCCCACAATTCGCTGATCTTATTTTCGACTTTCCTTTGCTCTTTTAGCCATCATCATACGTGTGTGTACTCTTTTAATGCATTTTCACTCTTTTCATAATAAAGCTTACTGTTAATTATTCTTATATGATGCAAAACGAGAAATATTAAGTGAATAGAACAGAAGGTTCAGCATATTATTAAATGAACTGAAATACAGATACAAAGTCCGAATGCAGTTAAGAGAAAAAAAGAATATCAACCAGCAAATCGTATTTCACCATTTCGGTAAATGTCTGACCTCAGCATCAGTCAACAACATACGCGGTAGTAGATTTCGAAGCCTGTAAATCCTACTAAAGAACACATAGACACACATAGACGCCTATATGAAGTCATCATCATCAGCCAGAAGACGTCCACTGTTGAACATAAGCCTCCCCTATGGAAAAATGCCCGGCTATTAGCCACTTGTAACCATTAGCTACTCTCGACTTTTATGTTGTCGTCAGTCCACCTTGTGGGCGGCCTACCAAGTATACGTGATGTGGTAACCACTCAAAATCCCTTCTTCCCATCGGTTATCAGTTCTTTGAGCAATGTAGCCTGTCCATTCCCACTTCAATTAAAAAAAATCTGAAAGCTATACTTAGTTTGGTGATTCTGAGTTTAAGGTACGGTACCTGCTCGACACAATTTCAACGTTGTTAACAAGGGACTTCCGGACGGGAAATCCAACATCGCCCTTAGATTTTTAGACCTTTTTAGTAGAAAATAAAATTAATGATCATATTTATGATAAAATAAGGTACTTAAAACCTACGCTATTTTTATTCTTTATTCCTTAAATATTTTTGTTTATGGCATTTATTTTTACTAATTAGAGATATAAAATCCTTGATTTTTTTTTATACGGTACCAATAAATTGATGCCCAAACAAGCGGCATTGATTGCTGAACGACTAAACACCACGAGCGCAAAATAAATAAAGGATTCACGGGTTAATTAATATTGTAATTAACGACTGTATGAATTCATTAAATTTTAAAACATTTAATTACTAATGTTCTAAAAAACTTATCTCTTGGTAGAATCTGGTAAGATAGACTTTTTTTTCAATACTTGTATCAGGTCGGTTGTTATTGCGAATAGGTTTTTATGGCCGTAATTTACATGTTAACGTGGAAATGAAAATAGGTGCCGCCCCATCATGAAAACTATAAACGTAGCTTGTTAATTTCATTTTATGGCTGTGCCTTCATTGTTAGTTGTATTCACATACATTCCTTGTAGTCAAGATACAAAGTAATTATACCTATAATCGCTTGAACTTTTACATGCTTGTGGACATATCTGTAGATATTATTGTCTAGCAATGCAAATGCAGTGCATCTATAAAAATCTAGTTAGTGACACTGTGAACTGAAGACGTAATTTATTAACGATTCTGAGTTCCATGACTTCGCCGTTTTGAAAAATTTCCACTAACAAAGTTGACGGAAATTACATATAATTATCGAACCTAGTTACAGATTTTTACGAGTATTAGTTCAGAAATGCTACCTGTAGATGAAAATAGCAGTTTTGCCTAAGCAGTAACGGAGATACTTCGCTCGCGCTTCGCACTAGTTTGGTTAAGTAATAATTTGATAAAATATCACTGAATATTTTATAAATACTTTTAAGTAATTTGAATGTTCTGTTCAACTGGCTATAAAAGTGATTATGATGAAAAATTTCTAATTAAATTATTTTCAAATATTACAAATTTCATACTATATATTATTTATAAAATGTATCGGATTTTTTTTCATCAGAATCTCGTGTTTACGTGGTCGATTAAAATCTATTAGACGATCTATAATAAAAAAACCTGCTAAAGCCTGCCGTCAGCGCTCACTTTAATGGCAATCTATAGAATTGTTAGGTATAAATTAAGTATAAATAACCTACGTAGAGAAATATTTAATGATTTAAAGTAGATAAGTTAAATATTTTGTACAAAGACAAATCTGTTTTTCTAAGGACTGAATACTTTGCTTGTAACAAATATAACCGGAATCTGACCTGATGTAATACGGGGAAATGTGTATTTAAGAGCAAAACGTGTATGTTGATTTATGGTTAAAAATGCGGGTAAACAATCTCCCCCGTCAGAATACATAAATTATGCATTTTGCACGTGAATACTGGTACCGGATTTTTGTTTCCAGACAAAATCTGGGGCGAACCGCATATATACCATAATTGAACCAAATCGTTTGGGTTGATTTTTAATGATACCAGTACTACGTAATAATAAGACGTATCGCCCGTCTAAAAGTAGGTAAGCGTCACATCTGTCGTCAATCCAAAACCTATCACCCAGATATAAACTCAAAATTTCTTTTCTCAAAAAGTTTTGAAGCGCTCGTAGCGAAGTTTGCTTAGCTGTTATTAACCGATCAGCAAAGTTAAGCAACGTCCGCCACGGCCTTTAGTTGGATGGGTGAACGCTAGTGACATGACAGTATTAGTGCTTCCGTGCTTCGGAGGGCACGTTAAGCCGTCGGTCCCGGCAAATAAAATTGCATGTTGGTACAGCATGATGGGTGACCGCTAGTGACATTACTACTGAGCGCTTCCGTGCTTCGGAGGGCACGTTAAGCCGTCGGTCCCGGTTGTTGTTTTAGGATGGCAGTCGTTATAGCATGGTAGTAGGGCATTTTGCGAATGCCCGCCTGGCTAGCTACCACCATTAAGTAGAAAATCTGTCACGAAGCACCTAACGGTGTGTTCCGGCAGCTATCCTTGAGAGCCAGTCATTCTAGGTTAGTCTGAACAACATCTTCGACTTCTTACTTACCATCAAGTGAGAAAGTGAGATGCTGGTCAAAGGCTAACCTATCAGGAAAAAAAAAGGTTTCACAATATTATTGATTGAAATGTCTCATAAGTCCAGTAATCCCTGTAACTAAAACTGTGGAGTTAGTGTGTGGTGTACCAAGATGGTTTCTTATATAAGCTCAGTCGGTTGATGTTTCTTTATAAAATATACATTATTATTTATATTTTTCGGTTTACGAACGAGATTTTGTTTTTATGGATCTGCCATATAATGGTCCTCAATATATTTTATTAATAAGGTAGCCGCATCGCCTTCTGATCAAAACTGACATCTTACACTGTGATTCTAAAGACGCCTGTCAAGCATGGGTATTGTGGCTCCTCTCCTCTCCTGATGGGGACGCCTTTGGTCAGCTGTGATCATTATTGCTGTTGATGTATTATTATTATTATTTATGTATTCTATCATTTTGAATTACATGATCACTAACCAGTTAAGGCTGGAATGCACACAGCTCTTTCCATTTTTCTTTCGTATTTTCATCATATTTTATATAAGAAATGTTCAAACTCCGTGTAATTTTGTATGCTTATCCCTAAGCTTAATATCTATGATTCTGATTTGTTAGGTTTTCGATTTTTCGTTTATTTTCCCTTTAAATGTGCTTATAAGAATAAACATATAAAACTACTTTTACGAATATTTTAGAAAATACGTAAATTACGGAAAACTGGCAAACCAGAAGCATATTAGGTCAAAGATATGCATGAAATATTTCACTGACTTGGAACCCTTGGTATTTAAAATATGACGATACCACGCTTATAAGGCAGCCTGAAACAGTGGCCAAAGGCTAACCCAACACGAAAACAATACCAATTTAATTACATATTTTTCACCTACTCAGCATGCTATCACTACATGTTTGTAGGATCAATATAAAATGATGTAGCTACTAATGAAAATAAGAATTAGGTAATAAACTCCTTTTCACAACTTTTAGGTTAATAAAACCACAAGTAGATTTATTCAATGGTCTGCATCACGAACAAACAAAAATTGTAGGTATTTTAACATCAAAACTATGATGAATGCTCACATAAAACCCACATATTTCAGAAGAAACCACCGTTTGTTTGCCTGATTACACAAAATTAGTTTCGTTTTCCTTGGCCACTGTTTTATTTTCTTTTATCAGATTAAAAAAACATGGCCCTCATTGAAGATGTATTGTGCGATATGACATCAGGGCTGTTCAAAATGTTCATGAAATACGATGAAGTAAGGCAATACATTTTAAGGTTACGTGCTGGTAACAATAATTTTAAAATTATTATTTTCCTGACATACTTATTTCCTACTGAACGCTTTGCGAAATATTTTACCAACCTATTTATATGGTTGTGGTTTTAATTAGAGAAAGTAAGATTTGTAACACAATATCAGATAAATAAAAATATATAGTTATATTGCAGTTTATTTTTTATTTCGACCGCTATCTCACCTGACATATCAGATAGGTAAAATGTGTTTCAGGCTAACCTAGAAATGCTGGCTCTTAATGACAGCTGTCGTTAGGTGCTTGGTGACAGATGTTCAGTGGTAGCTAGCTCCGCCATTCGCAAAACCCTCTACCATCATGCTACATTATAAGTTCGAAAGGGCACGTGTTTATGTTACTATACCTCTATTTAAAACGGCTGAACATAGCGTTGATATATGTTTATTTTCTTCATTCATTAATAAGTTCTTGAGTGGGCTAAGATATGGACTGAAATTAACAATACGACATATTGTTCTGGATGTGTTTAGATAAAAATGAACTAAAAGACACCAACTTTTTCGTTTTACTTAGTAATAAGCAGCGTAGTATAATCATGTCGTGCAAGTCATCTTTAATTTTTAATCTACGCATTTTTTAATTATCTTATTAATATAGCTTAGAAATAAAATAATAATTCTTGTTTTTACACTGCCTAAACAGGGAGTGTTATGTTTTCAGGGTTCATGTATGTATGTATTCCTCATATGTTTGTGAGTTTCTTTATTCCATACATTTAATGTATCACATATCGTTAGATTCGTCTACATGGCGCAAATGACATTAGGTTCATAAAAAAAAAACTAACCGGTGGATTTAGACGCCATTTTGTAATATAAAATATTTTTTTTATTCCAAACCCATTGAGAGGCTTATCAAAATGAAGGTCTTTAAAAGTCGTATCCATAAATATATATATAACTTGCAGTTTTAATTTCAATGCAACGAAAAAAAGTTTAACGAGTATAACGTTAATTTTCAGTTGTGTATTTTACTTCATTAATTAATTTATAGTTTCTTTTAATTTATTTATTTATTCATAGCACACAATACAGAATACAATCAAAATATGAAATAAATTCAAGTATTTTGCTTGGATCTAGACAGTATTCCTAAACTATGTATGCCTAAGAGCTTCGTAAATATTTTATATTACCATAGAGAGCTTAAATCTGTGGTAATTATTTATATTCTTGTTTATATAAATTTATCTGAAATTTAACAAATAAATGAGTTATTAAATGCTTCCGGAATTTATACAAATTAAAATGAAATATGTCTATGTCTCGGTTTCAGACTAGAATTTCATTATATTGGCGACACATCCTTACGATAAGGTTATAAAAGGAAGTATTATTTGTGTAAATGTGGAGGGTAAATATATTATAATTAACATTACGCGATCGAAAACGAGTATTAAAATTAAAATTTTAATACTCGTTTTTATTATTTCATCGAAATTCATCGAATTTGTACTATAAGTTTACAAAATATATTTTCACTTAAAACACACGTAAGCTTGTGTATAGTTTTGGCTTCAGTTTTATGACCTTTCGAACTTCAACCCATAGCATTGCTCTCGTTGGTAGTATACCTTGTATCTTTACCCTAAAACATATGCCTTTAAGATGATAGGGACCTATGTTATGTGCCTAACGTGCAGCAATACTTATTCACATCAACGTTAGTTGTGACATGTCCATTGGGTGCATATTTCGTTTTATAATACTTATATCAGGAAGATATGTATCGGTCCTTATCTTTCCACCAAACAAAAGTAGTCAATTTTTATAACTCCAAGACGTGTTAGTATAAAATTTTTCTGTAACACTGGGTTTCTTGCAATTGGACTAACGTAATATTAGTCTAATATGATATTTATATTATTTATTCATTTTAGTCAACAATTTGGAGTACTCACTTGAATAAGTCAGTACGAAGCGAAATATCAAAGTGAGAGGCCCGAGCGCTCTTTAAAAAAAAACTAGATTGTTGAAATAACAAGTTGGTTCTTGCCTACTTTTACTAAATATATGAAGAAAATTTTCCCGAACATTATTATTTACTTTAAGTTTTTATGTTCCTCAAAATTTAATCGACTTCAACCTTCAAAAATAACTTGTTGAAGTCAGTACCATGATAGTTCAAAAGTACCTATTGTCACAATATTGTGCGCATGGTACCGACTTCCACAAGTTATTTCACACTTTTGAGTGTTGAGGTCGGTTACATTTGAGGTAAAAAAAAATGTTCACCCTTTTTAGTGACCCTTGCTACCGACGGGATCAATTATTGTCAACGACTATATCATCAAGACATGAAAATACTTTTCAGTTATGGGAGTGTAACTCAAAAACGACTTGACCAATTTTAATGAAACTTAAGTGGAACCACACGGAAAGCACCAGCTTTCAAATAAAAAAGAATCATCAAAATCGGTTGACCCAGTCCAAAGTTGTGAGTTAACTAACATTAAAAAAACTCCTTTTTTGAAGTCCGTTAAAAAGAGCGGTATCAAACGTATGCACACAAACAAACTTTCTCATCTAGGAAGGATTTGCAGTGACCGTGATAACTACTGATGGTAAAGTTCCAATGACAGAATGTCGAGTGAGGCCAGACCAATTCAACTTCAAATTAGCGTCCAGTGCAAGTTCAGTAACAGTTTGCAACTTCATATACCAACGCTTATTCCTTTGATAATGTATAGTTGCCTACTTTAAAATGTATATATTCCATAATTTTCTGAGTTGCGTCGTAAGTGAAGTGGCTTAAAGTGCTCTTTGGAATCTTGAGGTCTTAGGTTCGATTTCAGGGTCAGCCTGTTTTTGGTTTGTTTTTCAGGTCCATGGTTCGAATCCCGCCCAGAGCTTGAGCTTCACCGCATGGTGGAAGGGCGTTTTGCGAATGCCAGCCTGGCTACCGACCACCCTCAAGTAGAAAGTCTGTCGCCAAGCACCGAAAGGTGTGTTCCGGCAGTAGTCCTTGAGAGCCAGTGAAATTACAGGCACATTGAGACGTAACAACTATGTCTCAATGTGACGGGCGCAGTGCAATTCGTGAGTTGTCATGAATTGCAACTGTTATAGGCAGAGGTTACTCCACTTAACATCAGGTGGGCCTCGAGCTTGTTCCGTCATAATAACATAAAAAAAAAAATAAAAAAAAAAAAAAATATATAATAATTCTGGTTACAGTTCTGTGCCATAGAACTGCGTCCATTGGCTTGCCTCCTATTACGTGGAACCAATCCAGTTTGGTGATGCGTTGGTGTTTGTTTGTACCTTCGTGGAATGCCGCACTGACATTTAATTACTTACGGATGTATATTTTTAATAGATGTAATATGTATATTTTTGTAATAAAATATAAATAGATAATTAATGTACGAGATAGAACATCCACAAAATAGATTATTGACCTCAACGAAAATATTACGCTCTAAAATTGGTAGATGCGATCGCTCACCTTATGAGAGTTGTTGGAAATCATATTTTGAAATTCAGAAGTACAACGACACTATTACGAAACTAAGTTTTCTACAGTGATATTATCTTAGATTTAAGATATTCCGGGCAGAATGGGAGAAAAATATGGTATCGACTTTGACACTGAAAAGTATGAAGTAACTTGTTGGAGTTGGTTCCATACTATTTCAAAACGCTTGGAGCTTAAACCATTTTCATGGACCCACTTCAACTTTATATTTCATACCCTTCAAACTTAGGAGTCGGTTCCATATCTTTTACCCTTTTCAAGATCGACTTGCACTCACCCACAAAACTTACTACCACTGACAAGAGTTGCAACTATTATGGCTTTAGACATACAGCAAATACTTTTTTCAGTTCATGTAACGTAAAAACTACTGAAACGACATTGGATGATTCAAAAAGGACTAATTGGAAAGAAAGAAGTTGATGGTCCAGTAAAATGTTATGCAAGGTCACATATATAAAAAAAAAAAAACGCATCGACAACTATCCTTATTTTTTAATGTCATATTCTGGTCAATTTCGACATCCAAGGTTACAAAAACACTCGGCAGAAATTTGGTAGGATTGTTCAAAACACTATTATAAATGAACTTTGAAAAGTCCTCATCGATCCAACACCTGAAAAAAAAATTACTCGGGGTCAAAGGTCAAGGTCAAAAACGCGCCAAAGTCCCCAGCAAAAGTTGTCACAGTAAACAAAAGTAAGTACTATCACTGCAGTTACCTACGAACTGGTAGGTAAAAACCTGTCATACGCAGATGTTACTTAATACGAATAATCACAATACGAAATTCATTCTTAAAATTTTCACACAAACAACACAAGCACAAAAGTCCCTAGCAAAAGTTGACACAGTAAACAAAAGTAAGTATTATCACTGCAGTTACCTACGTACTGGTAGGTAAACACCTGTCAGACGCAGACGTTGCTTCAAATAAAGGTAAGGTGAAATTTCAGTTTGAACAGAGAAATGTACTTAATGGATCTGAATATTTGAGGATATCAAAGCTAACAGATAAATTCTGTTTGCTGCTAAGCAGTCGGACTTTCCATGGAAACTTTGCTTTTATACTTATTAAACATTTTAACTGACACATGACCTGAATCGGATTGTTTTTGTTTAATTATGTTTATTCAGAAACGTACTTATACTGCTGCGTTGGTGTGTGTGTGTAAATGCTTTGGAATCACCATTCATGAGGTCTTGGGTTTGATCCCAGAATATTTTGACAATTACAAAAAATTTTGACATAATTTTTTTCCGCTGTACTTGGTATATGGCAATTTATTACATAACCCAAAACACGTATGGCATAGCGGATGTCCTATTCCTTTCCCCTATTTTAATTTATATTTTTAATAAAATGTAACTGGACAGATATTGACCATTATTACCATTTCCTGCAGACTATTATGATGGCCAGTATAGCTGAAATAAGAATGGTTGAAAGACGTAAAATGTCCTGGCTACGGAACATGTCTAATGTAACGGACAGGTAGGAGGTATAATGTGAAACAAATGTAATTCGGAATAGCTCTTTACCTGGCAAATACAAGTTTAAGGAGCTGATTATCAACCTTAAGTGACAGAGCAGCAATTAAAAAAGAATAATATGTCGGGTATGGGAATGGCCGAAAAAGGTATCGATAGACTACGTAAAAAATTGTGTATGTTAGATGTGAGCTCTGAAATCACAATCGAACTGAAAGAGAGGTATATGTTGTGCCAACCCCAGCGTGAGATAAGATCAGGCAAAATAATAAGAAGGTTATTGTACGTTTCGGCTCATATATACATTTCTAATTTATTAATAACAAAAGGATCCTGATTACTGTCACAGGCAAAGTTTACTAGCGTTCTAGATATTTAAAAAAAACACAACATGAGCATATATAAAATGTTATTAATATAGATATCAAAATTAAGTTTGTCTATTAAGAACTAGTGTTGCCATCTTGTGTGGTTTCCGGTGTAAAGCAGAGCATGTATGTCTATGACATCCTTTTATAAGAATAAAATCATTGATTGTTCATTCGATCCTGTCAGCTATAGCACGTTGTTTCATTTGAGGTTATGGACTCAGATCTTATAATTTTTCCTAATAAAAAGTAATCTTTAGTAGTGAAAAATGGCATCTAACTATCTAGTTAATGTACCTAAGCTTAAAGGACGTGAGAACTATAATAGTGAGTGGACTTTTGCCGCGGAGAATTTTCTAATCCTCGAAGGCACGCTGCATTGCGTCAAGCCAGTTTCTGGGAAGAATATAGAAGCCGCAGACGATGCAAAGACCAAGGCTAAGTTGATATTGACGATTGATTCAACGCTATACGTGCATATAAAGGATGTCGAGTCATCAAAACAGTTATGGGATAAACTGAGATCCTTATTTGATGATTCAGGATTCAGCAGAAGAATAAGTCTATTACGACATTTGATTTCTATACGCCTAGAAAATTGCAGTTCCATGACATCATATGTAACGCAAATTGTTGAAACCGGACAGAAGTTAAGTGGAACCGGGTTTAATATCAGTGATGAATGGATCGGATGCCTACTGTTATCATCATTGACGGAACGATATTTTCCGATGATATTGGCGTTGGAGCATTCAGGACTCCCTATTACAGCGGATTCCATAAAAACAAAGTTATTAGATATGGAAACGAAGATAAGTGATAATGGTCATGAATATCAGGAACATGAAGTTAGCAATGCAAGTGCATTTGCAAGTTCGCAGAAGTGGCAACATAAAAACAAAAAGTCTATGGTCGGAAACTGCAACAAAGATGGCGCTTCTTCGAAGACATATAACAAAAGTCAAGTCAAGTGCTATAAATGTAAGCAAGTCGGCCATTATAGAAATCAATGCCCGAATAGTGATTCAAATCATAATAACTCTGTACATCAAGCTATACGGAAACAAACTAATGCATTTAGCGCTGTGTTTTTAAATGGCAATTTTAACAAGAACGAGTGGTATATTGATTCGGGCGCAAGTAATCACTTGACAGCAAATGAACAATGGATGGTGAATCCATTTTATTTTAAAGAAGAGAAAGATATCGTTGTCGCGAATAACAACAAAGTAAGAGTTTTATGTACCGGCGATGTGAATATTGTGACCAAAACTGATAAATGCGAGTTCGAAGTGCAAGTGAAAGACGTATTGTGCGTTCCTGAATTGACGACGAACCTATTGTCCGTCAGCCAATTAATCAGTAATGGTAATAGCGTATCATTCGTGGAAAATGGCTGCAGAGTGTCAAACAAGAATGGTGAAGTTGTGGCGAAAGCGTCACTAGTCAATGGAGTGTACAAGTTGATAACGTCTGAGAGCATATTGGCTACCAGTAACGCTGCAACAGCAGTAGTATCAGGAGATACGTGGCATCGTAGAATGGGGCATGTAAACAGCAGTTATTTAAATATCATGCCAACAGCAGTAGAAGGTATGAACCTCAGTGAGAAAGTTGACATAAGTAAGTCATCATGCACAGTTTGCTGTGAAGGAAAACAGAGTAGACTCCCCTTCAGTCATGTTGGCACAAGAAGTATGGAAGTATTAAATATAATTCATACAGATATATGCGGCAGTATGGAGCAGATGTCTATTGGTGGATCCAAATATTTCCTGTTATTTATAGACGACTTCAGTCGCATGACGTTTGTGTATTTCTTAAAATACAAAAATGAAGCTCTGAATTGCTTCAAAGAATTTAAAGTAATGGTTGAAAATCAGACCTGTAAAAGAATCAAAATATTGAGGAGTGACAATGGAGGTGAATTTTGCAACAAAGAGTTTGATTCATACCTAAAGAAGACAGGGATAATTCATCACAGGACTAACCCGTACACCCCAGAGCAAAATGGTTTATCAGAACGTACCAATCGCAGCTTGGTAGAACGGGCCAGATGCCTTTTATTTGATGCAAACTTAGGAAAGGAGTTTTGGGCTGAAGCGATAAACACAGCAGTTTATATTCAAAATCGCATAGCTGTGCCAACATTAGGCAATAAAACACCATATGAGAAATGGACAGGTATTAAGCCAGATGTGAGTCACATGAGAGTCTTCGGGAGCGTTGTGATGGTCCATGTTGCCAAAGAAAAACGCTTAAAATGGGATAAGAAGGCTGTGAAGCACATCTTAGTTGGATATTCGGAAAATGTCAAAGGATATCGAATTTACAATCCCAGGTCTAAGTCTGTGACAACAAGCAGAGATGTAATTATTATAGAAAATGAAAATAAAGTAGAAACTACTATACCAATTATAGAACAGCCTGTAAACTTTGATGACAGCTTAGACTCAGTGGGGGATGGAACTCGAGAGGATGAGACAACTTTGACAGAAAAAGACATGGACACAACATACATACCAACTGACTATGAAGATGCCCAAGATGATATTGGAGACTTCATCAGACCTACCAGAATTAAAAAGAAAGCACAGAGGTTTGGTTATTCAAACATGTGCACCATTGAAAATGGTGTTGTGCTTGACGATGCAAGCAAATTATCACTAGAAGAAGCAATGAAAGGATCAGAAAAGGAACAGTGGGTGCAAGCTATGAATGAAGAATTGCAAAGTTTTGAAGAAAATGGTGCATGGGAGTTAGTTGACACTCCAGTCAATGGTACCATAGTGAAGTGTAAGTGGGTATTAAAAAAAAAGTATGATAGTGATGACAAAGTGCGTTTTCGTGCAAGGCTAGTAGCCAAAGGATATATGCAAAAGCAAGGTTTGGACTATTTAGAAACTTTTTCACCTGTAGTTAGACATACTACATTGCGATTATTATTTGCATTATCCACACAGCTTGGTTTAGATATATTGCATCTTGATGTAACGACAGCTTTCTTGAATGGGGACCTTGATGAAACTATCTACATGCAGAAACCAGATGGCTTTTTTAGTTCAAATAGTGATAATAAAGTTTTAAGACTTAACAAAGCTATTTACGGGTTAAAACAATCATCAAGGGCTTGGTACAAGAAAGTAGATGAATGTCTAATAAAAATGGGCTATAGTAGATCTAACATTGAGCCCTGTTTGTATAGCAAGAATGTAGGTAATTATAAAACAATTATCACATTGTATGTCGATGATTTTCTTGTATTCTCTAATGATCATGTAGAAACTAAGCATTTATTTGATGTACTTGCCTCACAATTTAAAATAAAAAATTTGGGTCGAGTAAAACAATTTTTAGGTATTACTGTCAGTAATGATAAAGAAAATGGAGTTATAACTTTAAGTCAGGAAAACTACATAATTGAATTGCTTAAAAGGTTTAACATGACTGAATGTAAAATGGCAGATACTCCTTTAGAAACCCAATTAAATATCAAAAGAGATCAAAATTGTAATGCTGAACATATACCATATCAACAGCTTGTAGGTAGCTTGATGTATTTAGCAGTGTTAACAAGGCCTGACATAGCTTTTTCAGTAAGTTTCTTGAGTCAATTTAACAACTGTTATAATCATGAAATTTGGTTATATGCTAAGAGAGTTTTAAGATACTTGAAAAAGATAAAAAAATATGGTTTAAAATATACTGAAGATAGTAACTCTCAGTTACATTGTTTTGTAGACTCAAGCTGGGCAAACAATTTACTTGATCGCAGATCATACACTGGTTTTTGTTTTGTTATGTCAGGAAGTGTTGTTTCTTGGGAAACCAAAAAACAAAATACAGTTGCCCTCTCTAGCACAGAGGCAGAATATATGGCCATCACTGAAGCTTGTAAAGAGGCCATATATTTAAGAAACTTAATTGGTGAAATTATAAATAAAGTTTATACATTAGATATGTATAATGATAACCAGGGCGCTCATAAGTTATCTGCGAATAATGTGTTTCATAAGCGCACAAAGCACATAGATGTAAGGTATCATTTTTGTCGAGAATGTATTATAAACAAAGTTGTTAACATTAAATACTTAACTACTGCAGAGATGCCAGCTGACATGTTACCAAAGAGTCTTAACAGAACTAAACATAATTACTTCATGAAACTGTTAGGAATTGTTGATGTATAATAAGTATGTAATGCCTTCATATTAATGTAAATTTCGATATAGTGGGGGTGTTATTAATATAGATATCAAAATTAAGTTTGTCTATTAAGAACTAGTGCTGCCATCTTGTGTGGTTTCCGGTGTAAAGCAGAGCATGTATGTCTATGACATCCTTTTATAAGAATAAAATCATTGATCGTTCATTCGATCCTGTCAGCTATAGCACGTTGTTTCATTTGATAAAATATATATAAACCATGCTCTGCCTTTTGGTATGCTATCAGATAGGCATAGAAATATAGGCATTTTGGCATGGAAGGAGACAAAGATGAATGTACTAGTTGTTCTACCTTATTACCCTATATTATATTATACAAAACATACCACCAAACAAATGAATTAATTAAAAAAAGTATAACAACCGAATGCAAATTGTTTATTTTGTTAATGTGAAATTAAAACTGCAAGCTATATAATTTTTATTTAAAGCCCTTTAATTTAATTAATTTCAATTTCGTAATCGAGTAGGGTATCAAAACCCTACTCGATTAGGTTGAAAGAAACTGAATTTAAAAAAAGGGCGTGTAACTTCGGCCAATATGTTTCTTATGACGAATCTAACGATATCTTTTATATTAAAACCGGTTAATCCGTTTAGAAGTCATGCTTGATTAAAAAATCTCAAAAACATACATACATGAAGCCTGAAAACAAAATCTCCATTTTTGGGTAGTCGTGAAAAAAAACAAACAGCAAACCCGTAAATGGGGTAATTAAAATTTCATAGAAGCTAATTTCAGCACAGGTTCAAATTAAAGGACCCTATTTCGCTTTTTATCTTTTATGCGGCGTGTTTAAAACGACAAAAATATAAAACGAGCAACGTGTTTGATATCAAAGCGTTTTCATATTCCCCCGTTTTTCTTGCGACCAAAAGCCTAATAAAGGATTTTATGGTCCCCGCAACAGGCTACCTACGTACCTCCATATTATGCACAGCGCTACCGGACGTACACCCATTTGCCTCATGACGAAACACACGTTTTATGGTTTCGTAGACACGAAACATGCTAGTTTATTTTGTCTACAAAAATATGCATTATTTTCCATGAAATAAGAGTCATCAATATGACGAGTACTATCAAATCGTGATAGCGTGAGATCGGGAAACGAAGTGTGTTTAAATTTAATTACTTACGCAAATATTCATATATCTGTTCGTTACAGCGAACAATTTTATCATGGGTTTTATTTTAACACGTAGGTACTGTCATGCATAGAGCATTTCATTTATTTAAATTGAGTCAACCGCAATCTTTAACTACTGATTCTCTAAACTCACACATATAGTAAATTGACTTTTAGTGAGTTAGCAACAAATTGTGTTCAACTCCATAAACAGATTGGTATAATTCTCACAATTGCCGTTAATAATAATGTTTAACTGACATGATGGTCGTGTAAAAACCATACCCAAATAATGTTATATAATGCAAATACTTTGTGTTACTGTAAAGATTAAAGAATTAATGATTTTAGTAAAATTTTATGTGTAAATTATCTAATTAAATAGGATTAAGCATGTTATTAACTAACTTACTAAACTTAGAATAAGAGATAAAAACATTTTAATTTAAAAAACAAATTAAAATAAAAATGTACTCACTTATTTTTAAGATATAACACCTTTACACTAACATCTAAGTGTAAAAAAAACAAGTCAATGATGAATGGAGAACGATTTGTAATAATTGGTAAATATAATAAAATCAAAATCGGTCTAAAAAGAGTACGGACAACGAGATTGTAGTGCGTTGTTTACTTAAAAAAATATATTTTTGTTTTCTACCACTCCGAAACGGCTTCAATATGTGAATTTACGAAAAAAATATTTAATATCTCGTACATAGATCCGAAGATCGATTTAAACGTCCGCGGGCATATGTTTGTATTGAAATAAGATGTTTATCTTACTTTACTATAAAACACAATTGTATTTATCATAATATATAGGAAACATCCAACCTCAGTCACGTTTTTACCGAATAAAAAGCCATTGTTTGTCTTCTAAAAACTTATTTGCTCACGTCAATTAAATAAGGCAATTAGCGAACAACTTTGTTAGATCCTTTGTTCGCAGATTTTTTTCCCGGAAACGAAAGTTCTACAGTATTTCCGCCCTTAGATGGTTTTTCATAATAATGATTCCTTATACTAATACCGTTGAGTTGTTATAGGAACTCGTTAAGTCGTATTATTCTGCACAAGGGTTTGATCTTACTACCAAATTTAAACGCCAAATGCAAATCCATATTACTAAAAATATCGAAGTTTCGACCGGAACGGATTAAGTGATAGGCCTAAACTTTCTTGTTTCCTTAGAATATAATATTATAATATAATAAATAGAATAATAAAAAAAAGTTCTTTTACACTAAGGCATATTTTACACAACACATACAACATATTTTGGCACAAATCAAAAAAATGGTTTTCAATTTCGATTCGTCCGTACCGATTATGGTTATGTAATGCTTCGTCGGCAAATATTTAATTAAGAAGGAATTAAAAATGCCATATTAGGGTACATACTCCTCGTCTTATATTATACTATATTAATCATATACTACCAACATTTATGAATGTTGGTACTACACTTAATAACGAGTTTTATCAATTATCATGCACAAAACGAGAGCTTCGTAACCAGTTTCGATTGAAAACTTTTACGTCCCTGTACACAACCAGTTTCGATTGAATTAGAACTACAGTCAATAGTGAAATCAAACAAATACCTACGTATTAATTAAACAACTGAAACGGTTTAAATCGTGTATATTTGGCATTATTTTTATCCGAAAAATAAACAGTTTAAAGTTGTTTAATAACTATCGTAATAATCGCTTAAACTAAAACTACCTAATCTAACATTAAATACCTTCATCTTCATCAATATACCTACATGTATACGGGGTTGGTAAAATATGTTTAAATATACTGTAATAATTATGTAGATGGACAACAAAATAGATGACACAAGAAAAAAAAAATGTGTTTTGGATTTGGTCTTAGAATCTTGTAGGTAGTATATCTTGATATACGATATCTTTCGATCAATATATGGGCGTTGTTTGATTCGCCCGCTCTATTTCTAATATGCAGCGACGCCCTACTCACGTCAAGCTAATTATTAGAATGCTGCTTAGGCATTATTTGGTTTAGCATTTTATAACATATAACGATAACGAAATTTTTTTTCATACATTTTTCATTATAAAACTACACGGTAAAAATAATACAATAAAAAATACCCAAAAATGGAACCCACTTCAACACTCAAAAGTTTGAAATAGCTTGTTAAAGTCGGTACCATGATAGTTAAAAAGTACCTATTATCACAATATTGTGCGCATGGTATCGAGTTCGACAAGTTATTTCACACTTTTGAGTGTCTATTTTTAAGTAAAAACCGCTTTATCCCTTTTTAGTGACCTTTGCTACTTACAGGACCGATTGTCATTCACTGTTAATGACTATATCATCAAGATAGGAAAACTCTTTTCAGTTATTGGAGTGTAACTCAAAGACGGCTAGACTGATTTCTATAAAGTTTACATGGGACAACACGGGAAGCATCAGCTTTCAAATAAAAAAATAATCATCAAAATTTCTTTACCTAGTCAAAAGTACTGAGGTAACAAACATAAAATATACAGTCGGATTGAGTGACTTCTCCTTTTTTGAAGCTGGTCAACAGTATAAAATATTGTATTGTAGTAATAGTAGTAAGTGATTAAAATTTTTATCTATTAATTGTTTTGTTGGACCTTTTCTACACCAAGAAAATATAAATAATATCGGTATGTTCATATGACATATAAAGCAAAATACCTGCTAAAATTGGATAGCAACACGACCACTCAATTCAAATACGCCTGAAGCGAAGCCAGTTCTATTAAAAAGCTATCGCTATTTGCGATATGTCAAACTTTTAATTGAGAGGAGAAAAAATGGCCGGTTGTTGTTCTACGAATATTTAATATATGTATGCGATTTCTTTCTACGTTGGCTGTCAAAGTTATCATTGCTTAGTATTTTTTTCTTATACTGTGAGATATATTCAACGATAAAAACTTAATTCGTATTAAATTAAATAAAAGTTTTATGAGTAAATGGATCCATAAATATATTGATACAGATTATATAAAGGGACTTATTTTTACACGGTCGAGGGACATTGTGCAAAATCTCGCCTGGATAGCTACTACCCTCAGAAAACTTTCTTCAGACAGTACTAATAAATATGGGCAACTCTTGGGTCGTTAAAATGTCTAACTCCAACACAAACGTATGCCATCTGCACCGTCAACTCGTTGCCCCGCCTGATTCTTTCGACATCTCGTGACTTTAGTTTCTAAAAAAAATACCAGCACTGCATCTGAATTTTGCACGCTTTAGTCTACAACGAATAATTGGACGGTACATATAGTAATATCTCGTGGCGACTATGAATGTATACCTCGTGTTTGAAACGAATGGGGAAGGCTACTGTCAAGTTAGTTACACCAGTTCCACCCAGATGGCGCTAAGTGTTTGTTACATAGGAAAGGTGAATTTTTACGGAAATAATGGTTATTTTTTCGATTTTACTATACCTATTACATAGAAAAAGAGGTTGCCGTGTAAACCTGAATATCAAAAGATATGATTTACAAATTTATGTTTAATCCTGAAAGATAAAGTAGATACAATTCCTAATAATGATTTGTTAAATAATCTGTGGTTTTGGATTTAACTGTTAAGTGACTTATAAATCAGAGAAAAAGAAGACTATAATACAACATACGAATCATACATCAATAATTGCAATCTTTACTCTGTGCTACAAATAATGATATTTATTCATAGAGTACAACACATTCGTGAATCTGCGAATTAATTAATTCGTGAATTAAAATATGATGTAATGATTCTGTAGAACTTATATGTGCACCTTTTCCATGCGCGCACCAAAATAATTGTTTTCACACATTCCGGAAGCATATCATGTACAGTCGTTGATTCGTTCAGGTTATGATTATATAAAATATATATTTTTGTTTACGAAGCTTTAACATTATAAAATCGTCGATCAGAAAAGAAAGCTTGCATTTTGCGAGAATATTGTACTACTCTATAATTTGACGGTCACGCGAAACGTAGCTCTATCACCCATTGTCGTTTACAAAGAAAGTTTCGCGTTGCTTTTTTACGCTAAATAATGAGGCAAAAAGATTGAACGAGATATTCGAGATAGTTTATTTTGAGCAATCATCGACTAAGTTTAGGAAAATGTAGCAATAAGCGTTGAACAAAAATGAATAACCTAAATTTTGAAAATGACTACTATAAGCAGATCTGTCACAATTTTTTTTTGTTATTGTGACGGTTTAAGCTCGAGGCCCACCTGATGTTAAGCGGACTAACCTCTGCCTATAACAGATGCATTTCATCACAAGTCACAAATTGCACTGCGCCCGCCACTTTGAGACATAGTTGTTAAGTGTCATGTGCCTGTAATTTCACTGGCTCTCAAGGACTGCTGCCGGAACACACATTAGGTGCTTGGTAACAGATTTTCTACTAGAGGCTGGTAGCTAGCCAGGCTGGCAATCGCAAAATGCCCTTTCACCATGCGGTGAAGCACAAGCTGGAGGTGGGGATCGAACCAGGGACCTGCAATCTGTCCATAGCTATTACCTCTCAGCCATCATTGCTTCAAATTATTTATTGAAATTGAATAAAATGTAGGCAATTTTACACAAGTAGTCATTCCATTAGATTCATTTCATGTACATGACAGGGTATGAAGCCAGTTTAATAAAATGTTTCACAAAAATGACCAAGTTCTCTTTTCAAACGATTGCGGGCTGTCACTGGGAAACCGCAGGCCGTGGAACGCTCGGGGATTTGAAATCGTCAGATCGGCCTCGGAATTTCCATGCTTTCGTCGATATTCGCTCCCACGATCCAAACGCCGATACATGTGCAAGTTACACTCTTCTCAATTCGAGTTTTATACTCCATTTTTATTTTCGGTTTACTCGGCCGTGTGGAGATAGGCGTCGAATATTATTTTTGTCCAGCAGATATATGCAGTACGTTCTGTTTTATAAAAATAAAGACCGCATACCAAATAAAACCTGCCAAGTGCAAGTTGGACTCTTACACCGAAGCTGTGAGTTCCGTAGCAACATAATGTACTATAAAATTGTTATTTTTATACTACTTTTTATACAAACCGTTCGAAAACCGTAGCGGAGATCTAATCCATACTTAGACAGTTTTTATTATATGTTGGTATATGTTAGATATTGGATTAAAATCATACCAAGTTCAACCCGTTCAATGTATTACCGTTTTTACAATGGCTTAGTAAAAATCTTTACAATAACACGTTATCTGTATGGATACCTCCTTAAATTTCTCAATGTTAGCCAATTCAAATATAATTAAGTTTAAGGCAACTCGCCATACCATAATTAACTCGTACAGCCGAGATTTAGGAACGAAACCCGTTTTCTCGTACGGAACCTTAAAAATGAAAATATTTCGATAATATGTAAAAAGTGGCAAGGTCAGTGAAAGGACATACAAATTGGGGCAAACGAGGTAAGTGATCACCGTCACCCACGAACACCAGAGGTCTCAAGGATGCATTGCCGATGGATAGGTAGAAAATCGCAAGGTTGTGGACTTCCAGACGTCGACATGATATAGTGTTCGGGAATAGTAAACAATGAATCAATGAATGAATTAAAATAGATATTCGCTGAGGTGGACAGTTGCCGAAATATACTATTTCGTGTGACAGATTGTCTACTCAAGGGTGGTAGCTAGCTAAAAGAGCATTGATAAAACGCCTTACCAGTATGTGGTACCTCAAGGTGATGCTCAACCCCACAGCAGGATTCAAACGACGATCCTTGCAAGGCTTATCATCACCTACCATCAGGTGAGATAGTGGTCACAGACTAACTTATAAGGCATAAAAAAAACATTCTTTACCACTGGACCCTTTTTGTTATAAAGTTTTAAAATGTCGAGCATGCACAGCAACTTTAGCTTAATTGAAAAAGTATTTAATAAGTAAAATAAAGTAGTAAACTAAAAATACAAAGCAAGAATTCGTTTTGTATTAAACTCTCATATAAAAAGATTTTCATGACTTGTCTCTCGGCAGCGAGACAAGCCGAGGTCCGAACCACAGTGGTGCCCTTGAGCTCGCTGTCACCCCTCCCGATAGTAGCGTGGCGTTTTCGGCGCCCGCAGGAGACGGAGGTATAAGGCGCTTTTCGCCTTATACGCCCGTCTCAGAAGAAGTGCCCTCAGCGCTTCTTCCTCCTGGGCTATAAGAGGGCCTCCCCTCGCCCAAAGTCCGGTGGAGCTGTACGTCCGCTTAGCGGTAGACAGCATCTATGTCCTCCCTAAAAAAAAAAAAAAGATTTTCATGACTATTTGCTTACCTAAAAAAGTATAAGAAATAAACTTCTGCATTAGAGCGATCAAAGGGACAAATCAGTCAAGCATAGGGACAATATTTCAACCAGAAAATAGCCGGTTATACTCAATATACATGCAAAAGAAAAGAAATTGATGTACTCTTGTTGCTTTCTTAAATTTCTTGTCACGTTGAATACACAGTTCTTGTGTTTTAACATCTTAATTTTGGTAAATTTTAAATTTTTTCGCTCAACTATTCTTGTTACATTATCATTCATTATTCTTTTTCTGCCTTTTTCTGGCTTTTTTCGCCACTTGTGACGAACTGCATCTGTAATAGGAATAGGTTACCGCTTAGTACCAGGTGGGTCTTGAGCTTGTTTCATAACGATGGTATAAAAGAAACCATAAATTTTGTTTTGACCTACTATAAAAATAAACAACAAACTTAGTTAAACGTAGTAATGGTAAAAACGTTCTCGGTTCGTTCATATTTAACGAATATTAGTTAATTAAGCTGCATTCGTGGTTACTTTAACAAAAGGGTCCCTCTCATGCATTTTCTAAGTTTTTCAGCCCTCTTTTTTTTGTTCGTACTCAGTTGTTTTACATTACCTTAACATCTCCACATACCCCAATAACAATATGACCTACCTATATCATCGCAAGTTTTAGGGTAATTCTGTAAATAAGACTAACGACCGCCAACCGGGATTCCGGTTTTTACAGATGATGGAAAAGCTTGGAGCCCGATTCGTAAATAATAGTAGTCAACTAATTTAGATCAGCTATTGAGCTGACAAGCCAGATTTTTATTCAAATTATAGATATAGAAATTATAATTAAAACCTCAGAGACAATAGAAATACTTGCGGATTTTTTTTGTGGCCAGGTAAGGAGCATCACCCTCACCCACATCACCTCCAAGCTTCAAGTTCTCCAATATTATTGAATTGACTATTTATGTCCTCTACCGAAGGCGAACTTCACTTCCACATAAACACTTATAATAATAATCCTTTATGTAAGTAGTTATAGGCAAATCACTCAATTGAGCATTAACTGTTATAGAACAAAGTAAATTTATACTTATACAATTAGAAAGGATAAATCTATAATATAATAATATCCCGCACATGATTATAATTTTTTTTCTCGTAAATTTGTAAGTGTAAATCTAGTGTCTATGTACTCAAGTTACTTTTTTGTTCTTCAGAATAATAATAATAATTTAGTCAGCAAGCAAATGGTTTTACTAAAACTAATTATTCTACATACAAGTGTTAGTATAATTTTGTTTTAGATGTTTGGACTCTGTTCTCCACACTAGGATTCCCTGTGTCGTGGAGATCCAGTTCCTTATAGCATGAATTATTATATTATGTTTCAAGTGCTCATTCAAATAACATTTCTTATCACTAACATGATATGTAATTCAGTAGCCTGTGCAATCTTTCTTGTAGTTAGTTATGCGGCAACATTTTGTTTATCACCATAATTATGTTGTCTTCTAAAGTAACATGATTATAGTTTGCAATTGCAATACACTTTATATACTTTATATACAATAAGTGATAAATTCAACCTATATTGCGAGACAGTTAACATTTTTACAATACAGGTTCGATATAGATTTGAGTAAAGTGGTGTATGTGATGTGTATAAAAATCTTTTTATTATGTATTCCCATGATTTGCTCATTTTCGTCATAATTAAGAGCTGATAACCATTGTATCAGGATTATTTTGCATTTACTTCTAGAAAGTTATGTCATCTACCGAAGGCGAACTTCACTTCCACATAAAAACTTATAATAATTATCCTACATGTAAGTAGTTATAGGCGAATCACTCAATTGAGCATTAACTGTTATAGAACAAAGTAAATTTGCACCCATACATTTAGAAGGGGTAAATCTATAACAAATAAAAATATCCCGCACATGAGTATATTTTTATCTCTCGTAAATTTGTAATTTTGTAAGGGTAAATCTAGTGTCTAGGTACTCAAGTTACTTTTTTGTTCTTCAGAATGAATGATCGCGTGGGCACGCACACGCAAATTTCATATGAAGCGTGCCTGAAAAACGCAACGACACCGATCGCCATGATCACTATCGATTATAGACGATCAGCGACTACAAGGGAGTAAAACCCCGTCTTACCGACTTGTAGTTGCGTAAGTAAGTATATTGGGATCAGCACACGATTGTGATCTTGTTTAACCGTCTCTAATCGCCGATTGTGTAGAGGAGCTATCATAATAAAATTGTTTCTTACAATTATTACATATTAGAAGCATAGATAAATTTTTCCTGGATGTACGGATTAATGTTGGACATATACTTCTGAGATGTAAATTTAAAGGCAATTGGCATTCACGATCTTGCGTATATTCAATTGTAAATCGAGACTTCACGACATGGACCTTAAAGTTCGAATCGTAGATGTGCCAAAACATCAGAAAGGTAAAAATATATTTAAAGGAAAGTAAAAGAGTCATATAACATTGCAGCATGGTACCGACTACAAAAAATTATAAAATAAAGTTTTGTAATCGGTACCTCGTAAGCTCATTTATTCTCCAAAAAAAACAACCTATGGAAAAATATTCAAATTTTATATCTTTTTAAAATATAAATGTCGAATAACTTATAACTTTACTAATATATCTATTATGGTAGTATACTATCAAAGTATATTTCATCATTGATTCTAACGCATATATTTCAACTTATATATACTTCAAAAGAAACGCTTACGATGTTCTTGAGAATAAATTTTGTGAATGCTAAAAATTAAATATACCATATCTCTTGCCACAATCAGCAATAGATTGGTATGGAACGGGCAAAATAAAATGAAGCCTTTCTTTTCCAATCTCTCTTATAAATATATTACAAAAATAATACTATACTATAATACCTGTACCTTATTTTAAGACCTGTACCACCTAAGACTATACATACATGTCATATTTTTCTGTTCCACTCATTACTTCTTAATTATTCACTATATTACAACTTGTCGTTCGATCGACACGACTCCTGTAGCAAAACTGTCTTCGAAATGTAACTGGCGTTACTACAACGTCGGTATAATACGTGACTAGGCAAAGTGAGTAGAATTTATTTTAACCTTACAAATATTCTTAAAATATTGTATATTTCCAATTCCAGACACTTGTTTTGAGAATAATTTAAAGAATTATAACCGTGCTTGGAAGATCGCTATAGTATTGCCTCATATAACAAAGCAAAGGATATCCGATGAAACGTGGAATTCTAGAAATTTTTCGACTACCTGTGGCATTATCTGCTCTGTTTAATTAAACGGAAATTGTTCGTGGTAACGGGAATTCTAATATTTTTTTCACAAACATTAAATTTTCTTTAATAACGAAATGTACGTAATATCCTTAGATATCGTAAGGACCCTTGATAAGCCTTATGGTCTTATCGCAATATGTATAGATATTGCTTGAAGCAAACAAACGAAAATTACCATTACGTAATTTCAGGCATTCACATGAATAATGATGGTTTGTATTTAAACGCCATATTTATAGACAAAGCTTCAAGTGTAACAAGCGGAAATCCACATTTCCTTAAATAATGATGCTTTACGGTACTCTTACGCACCATTCATAGATATTGCTGCGAAACAATGTATACTGTGTACTGTACTGTGTGTACTCCCAGAGCAGTCTTTTTCAAATATGATGCTTTATCTTTATGGTTCTTACGCAATATCTGTTCATATTGCTTTGAGGTGAAATCAACACATCGTGTTAACAGTGCAACTTTTATGATGCTTTATTTTAGGGTCCCTAGGAATTATCCGTGGATATTGCGTAAAGCAAAACAAGTTTCTATAAAATACTTCATAGTTCCAAAGGTATTTTTTTATATTCTAACATTCCTAATACCATATCCATAAATTATATATCACTGCAGATCGGATCTCATAAGAGTCTGAGACGCCCCAACTTTGTGTTTGACGTTTCATGTGACAATTTTATTGCTTTTGTTTTAAATAAGTACCAACTGGTGAATGGTTTGACTCGTCTTTTGGGAACAAAGAGTATTATTGTTAGCTTTATTGTGTGATCTTTATGGTATGTAGTTCTATAGAAAATTACCCGGCCTGGACGATGAAATACCATGCATCAAGAATACTTTAATATTTGAGTTTAGTGAAGCTATATCTAAGATAGTATACTATTTAGGTTTAGATATTGTAGCTAACCCTTCTTTTACAAAATCAATGTGTCTAGTGTAAAGTTATCAACGTATGCTTAAACCTATAGATTGATGAAATGAAATTCATTCCTAATTACTCACTATTCCATATATGAACAGATATTTTATATAACGTCGTTGTATAACATATCTGTAGGAATCTTTCTTACTTCTCTTATTTAACATACATATAATACTCTGTCATATCTCCAAAGAGCCTACCCCTTCTTAGCAACCTCTTTTTGCCAGACATCTTCATATAATAGAAATTAAGACATTTGTCCATTAGCTGTAGAAGTCGGAGCAAGGGATAACAGTGAAGTTTTTTTTTATGTTATTGTGACGGAACAAGCTCGAGGCCCACCTGATGTTAAGTGGACTAACCTCTGCCTATACCAGATGCATTTCATCACAAGTCATGAATTGCACTGCGCCGTCACTTTGAGACGCAGTTGGTAGGTCTCATGTACCTGTAATTTCACTGGCTCTCAAGGAGCAGTCCTTGAGAGCCAGTGAAATTACAGGTACATGAGGTTAGTCCACTTAACATCAGGTGGGCCTCGAGCTTGTTCCGTCACACACCGTTAGGTGCTTGATGACAGATTTTTCACTTGAGGGTGGTAGTTAGCCAGGCGGGCAATAGCAAAATGCACTTCCACCATGCGGTGAAACTTAAGCCGGCGGTGGGGATCGAACCAGGGACCTGCGGCGCGGCAGTCCATAGCTATTACCGCTCGGCTATCATTGCTTCAAAAGTAACCTACTTAAAGACCTGGGCCTAAAAAGTACAGTCGTAACTTCTCCTCTAGAACGCGTATCTAAAGCGGCATTAGTATAATCTTATTAAATTTGACAAAGCAGTTGAACAACTCCAACAAGCTATTCCATACTTTTTAGTATTGGAAGTCGAATAAGCTAATTATTTTTATGTATCATACTAAAAAAAAAAAACACACACTTTAAAATAAAATAAATCTCGCGTTACAGGTGAAATAGCTTGTGATTCGATTAGTAACATATTTTACAGCCTGTTTGCCTGATGGGCTATGTATGTTTACAGTGCGATGCGGGAGCACATATGTGCCCCTCGCTCAGGGAACCGATTTCGATGAAGTTTTCCATCAACTCCTTTGCCGAAACTTTCATCCGAATCTTACCAACTACAACTATCCTATGCATGTGGTCTGGGGTTTTCATACATCTAATTAAGTCCTCTGTAATCCACGGTTACAAGAAAACTATTGACTAATTTTCCTTAGTCATTATGAACTTACTTTGATGAAAGGCACGAATTTACTTGTTTGTAACGACTCCGATGGAACAGCCCTTTTTCTCATAATACGGGACTCGAGCCTAGTGTGGGAAACAGGTGCTCAACCATTCCATTGAAACTGTGCAAAGCCTTATCAGAATAAACATTTTCATTTATCATTTTTTTTATGCCTTATAGGTTAACCTTTGACCACTATCTCACCTGATGGTAAGTGATGATGTGGTCGAAGATGTTGTTCAGGCTAACCTAGATGTACTGGCTCTCAAGGATAGCTGCCGGAACATACAATTTATTTTCATTTTCATCCGTACCAGACTCTATATTAACAAAATGCTAGTTATATTTACAGGCATATCCATTAACATGGTCTAAGGCCAATTTATGTAGAATAAAATCTATAGAAATACTTATAAACTTTAAACAGTTTTCATGTCTATACATTGATGATAATTTAAATACAGTTCGTGTTCACGCATCCTTTACAGAAAATGAATTCACACGATGTAGCTAAAGGTCTTGTAAGCTATCGTGATCGTAGAATAATAGCAAGGGTGTGCGTGCCAAAGAATTCTTTTGGAAGACAGTAATATACAATAAGGGTAGAAAATAAGGTTTTATGGTGATGAGTATTATTATGCACGATAAATGAATTTTATGTTGTCTTAGGTTTTCGAGATTATTACATATAGTAATCAAACAACCTTATACAGCTTAAATCGCATATATTTATTATTATTGTTGGAGCAGTTATGGCTCAGTTGCATTAGCTATGGACTGCCGCGTAGCAGGTCCATAGATCGAAGCCCGCCGAGGGAATGAGCTTCACCGCATAGTGGAAGGGCATTTTGCGAATTCCCGCCTGGCTAGCGATCACCCTCAAGTAGAAAATCACGTGTGGGAACACACCGTTAGGTGCTTGGTGACACAAGCACCTAACGGTGTGTTCCCACAGTTGTCCTTGAGAGCCAGCAAATCTAGGTTAAGCCTGTTACACCTTCGACCACATCATCACTTTTTCATCAGGTGAGAATGTGGCCAAAGGTTTAAATCTCAGCTAAAAAAAATGTCCCAATGTTCAATTACTATGATAAATGCCAAGTCTCAAACGGACTCGCATCAAGACTTTTCTACCGACATTTTCTATTATTTGTTTCATGTACTTACTAACAATATCGTTATTTTTCTCTCCAGTTAGTGATTGTACGTAGTTGGACGGTTTGTAGATTTGTATCTTAATCATACCAAGTTTCACACAAGGAAGATGTTAAAAAAACATTTAACTTATTATTTAGGCTATTCATGTTTGTAAGAATATCTGCCACATTAACTTGATTGATTTGGGAAAATTCAATCGCCTTACTCATTACCATCTTTATTATTATTTTCGTACATGGGATCAGCGTAACTTACCTTGTTAAAAATCATGAGAAAAAATGTTTTTCATGCCGGACATCTTTCCCAGGCTTCGGGAATGTTCTCGTATTAAGAAATAATTTCCTTTCAGGTAATCGGGTAAGCAAAATGCTGTTGTGCGTTCTATATGCAGCACCCTCTCACATCGGCATGAGTGGCGGAATACTGCTCATTATGCTTAATTCATTTAGTCACCCATATAAATTAGAGATTCCATATAAACAGTCCTTAAGTCAGAAACTGTATAATCCAACATTAGAATATATATTCGGACATTCGCAAAATGCCCTACCAACATGGCATGTCAACGACTGCCATCCTTAGACAACAACCCGGACCGACGGCTTAACGTGCCCTCCGAAGCACGGAAACGCTCAGTAGTAATGTCACTAGCGGTCACCCATCCAACTCATGACCGCGAGTGACGTTGCTTAACTTTGCTGATCGGTTAAGAACATCTAAGTAAACTTCGCTACGAGCGCTTCGAAAATTGTTTTATTATTCCAAGAATCGGGAATATCTAATTTTGATCAGAAACTCAACCTCAGTCGTTATTCGCAATTTATAGAACGATTTGTTACTCATTCATTCATAATAAGATGTTTCGATCAAAATCATTTTATTATTCGGAAGTCAATTTGTTATTGAAGACCGTTTTATTATATTGTGTCTTAACGGTTCATTTATTTAAGGAAAAATCTGAGCTCTATTTTGTATTTTCATTTCAAGGATGTTTTAAGAGATTAGTTCTATATTTACAAGTTACTATGAGGTCGCACCGGCGCAAGTATTTTACAAATTTTTTTTTTTGTCTACTGTATGTTCATTAGGAATAAAGATATATTTTTCAAATCGATCGAGTAGTATTTAAGTTTATTCGTTACATACAACGAATAAATATTTATTCATAGATATATTAGTGTCCTGGTACCTCGTATCTATAGTCAATCATATAGGTGCTTATACAATTCCAAAAACATAATTCATTAGATATTAAAAAAGGTTGCCTTAAGTGATACTACTAATGCTGTTTCCCTAGTAATACAAACTTAAAACAGCACGGAACGGCAAAAGTCCATATTGATTTAAGGACAAATATAACAAACAATTGCTACAGTCGTCACTCCACATTCAGAAAGCTGTACTTGAAATAATTCAAATCTTGAAGCGCTCGTAGCGAAGTTTGCATAGCCGTTCTTAACCGATCAGCTAAGTTAAGCAACGTCCGTCACGGTCATGAATTGGATGGGTGACACTAGTGACATTACTATTGAGCGTTTCCGTGCTTCGAAGGGCATGTTAAGCCGTCAGTTCCGGTTATCTTAGGATTGCAGTCGTTATAGCGTGGTAGTAGGACATTTTGCAAATGGCCACCTGGCTACTTACCACCCTCAAGTAGAAAATCTGCCACCAAACACCTAACGGTGTGTTCTGGCAGCTGTCCTTGAAAGCCAGTAATTCTAGGTTGGCCTGAACAACATTTATGACCACATCATCACTTCACTGTCAGGTGAGATAGTGAGATAGTGTATCAGCAGTATATAAAAAAATTGTTTTTGGTTAATGAAGGCGCTGTAAGATGGAACACTCATGTTTATAGCCTAATGTGCAGCATTACAATCACATAGACGTGAGTAGCATCATTATGTTAATTTTTAGCTGGACTTTACAATCATCAATCCCAAAGATACATAAAGGTTTTAGCTTTTAAAAGTGGAATTTACGAGGCAATCAAAAAGAAGAATGATACGGTATATAAAAGAATCAAATTAGAAAAAAACTTCGTTCACAAATCAATGATTGATCAAGATAACATTCAATTAACATTTTGTGAGACTGACGAAGTAGAAGAGATTCAGAATTTAATTAAACAAATAATCAGAACAATCGCTTAAGCAGACAATGCTGTCTGCCGCATTCAAGAAGCTTTTGTTATTTGCCTTTTTAAATTAAACATACCTTTATATTTGGATATCTTTATATATAGGTACTAACATTATAAAGAAAAAACATTTGAATTTTTGTATGTAACGAAAAAACTTTAAAACTAATAGACCTATTTGAAAAATTCTTTCACTATTAGATTTCTACGCTATCCTTGATGAAGATAGGCTATAGAATATTTTCAAAAACTTAGGGATCCGTAAGAAAACTTTGATAATGTAACCCAACCTGTGAAAAATATACCAAAAAAACGTTATATCGCGTACAATGCGGAAATTGTTTACAACAGAGCAAAGATAATAAATAAATAAATAAAGTGATGTACTACAATTTTACAGAGAACATATATCTACAAAAAAGAATCCGTTTGTATAACAATTACAATTTTGTCGTAATAACTAATTTTTATGTGTTTCATTGCAATTCAAAAGTTTTGTTAAATAACCGTGCAAAGCCGGGGCGGGCTACTTGTAGTTAATAAAATTCTAAGCGTTATTAATATTGAAGCAATTAAATGATCAAACAAAAAAATAATATATAGATTTTTTAAACTTTTAGGTTAGTAGTAATTGGTAGCTGTTATCCTCAGGTGCATAGTTTAAAGTATGTACATAATATGCTTATATCGTCATTCTTCTTATATCATTCATATAAATTGGTAACTTTCTTCTCTTCGGCAAAAAACATAACTGCTAAGAGTTTTAGGTTAAGTTTTATAACTTAAAGTAAGTAGCGACCTAATCGCTTAAAATGTCAACAATAATAAACGTAGGAAGGTTCGAGTTCGTGAGGGAGCTACATAGAATATACCTCACGGGACTATATTTTGAAATATTGAACTCCAGCCTATCTGATAATAAAAGGATCAACGTATATTCATTATCCACAAACCTCTGCAAGGAAGCTCAATGCTAAAATTTACGTATTTAGAGAATGAAACTCTTTTTATGTTTATGAAATAAGTTTTGTGTGGACGCAACACGCGTATGTACTTTTCCCATTTTAAACTAAATCACGCACACACACACACAAACACACACACTCATACACCCTCGGACACACACACATACGACTCTCCACACAAAAGCCACATTTACACACACATAGATAACACTCCCGTCACCCCGTCACATACACGAGGAAAAGACCAACCACTAGAAAAACAATGATTATTATTTATATTTTACTATTTGAAATTATAAAAAACGGGAGATACGGCACCTGTACCTCGAACATGGCAGTGCCAAATCGGGCAACATCTCCTGATTGATTCTACTGCGTGATTGTCTTCCTGTCTTTGTAATTCACAAAAACGGAACAGAAATATACAATGGAAGTGTAGCTGTGTACATTATATGCTTGTGTTAAATTTTCTCCACATTATATTGTCGTGATATTAGAGCGTAACTTATCTTCCTTAATTATATAAATCGATGATTTTAATTTTTTTGACGTACCTACTAGAAACATAATATAATTGAAATTAGAATTCATCACAATTATTGAAATTAGAATGGTCAATAATGTTTTTACCGTATAATATGTCATATTACCTTTAATAAGAACATAATATTTACAAATTTTGTTTTGTTTATATTTTTACTTGTTAGGCAATCCGGCGTTATATGATTATCCTGTGAAAAATTCAACCAGCTACCAATAGTTATTCTAAATACAATTATACCAGATGGTAGCATGCTGCTTTGATTTTCATTAAGATATGACTACTCAAATGAGACAAAAGAACTTACGTTTGGGAATAGTGAGCGCAGTGCATTGTCAAGCAGAACTAGGATGGTGATATAGCATTTGCTATGGACAAGTGTGATGGCTTACTATCGGCGACTTGTCTGTCTCACTACTACATAACATTACTAATTAAAATTTTAACAAACATACGCATTATTAGTGAAAACTCAAATACGGCTCCTCAAATCTCACTCAAATTTAAATGACAAGCACCATAGACAATAATCTATTGACTGTAAAAAAAATTAATATAGGTACACCCCGTAAGTTATGATGTTAACACACACAAAGAAAAACCACTGAATTGAATAACTCCCCATTATTTTGAAGTAGATTAAAAAACCGGCCAAGTGCGAATGGGACTCCGCACGAAGGGTTCCGTAACAAAATTTTCTGTGAATAGTTAAAGCGTCACCGTTATTAGTATCGAGCAAGAAACGCGTGATGCTCTGCGGCAGGGCCATTATAGTAAATACCTTTTAATTATAACTGTAAAAAATCAAGGGAAATAAATATATAAATATTTATTTTATTTTATTTTTAGTATTTGTTGTTACAGCGGCAATAGAAATACATCATTTGTGAAAATTTCAACTATCTAGCTATCACCGTTCTAGAGATACGGCCTGGTGACAGTCGGACGGACGGACGGACTGCGAAGTCACAGTAATAGGGTCCCGTTTTTACCCTTTGGGTACGGAACCCTAAAAAGATACAGTCCTTTAAATTTCGGACAGGTGTAAGGACGGACTGACAGCAGAGACTTTGTAATAGGGTCACACTTTCTCCTACGAAACCCTGAAAATTATAGTGTAAATTAAAAGAACCATAACATTACAGTCATATATTTTTCACTTGTTTCAGAGCGCCTCAACGTCCTCTACGAGAGGAACTGGACAAGACTGGTACATGAGCAGCTCAGGAAGTTTGAAACGTCCATCATGACTGCAGCGAGACAATCGGAAGCCCAGGCAGCAGAGCTGGCGATGGACTCCAAATGGACCTTCTCCGGTGCACTGGTCTACTGTATCACATTGATTACCACAATAGGTATGATTCAGATCGTTTAATTTTTTTTTAAGTACGTAGCTATTCTAGTTCCTTGTATCATCTTGATTACAATTTCAGATATACAAATTATTTGACATGGAAAAGATAACTTCAAGCAGGACCTGAACTGAATACCATCCTGGTGTATTTTTAATTATGCTGTGGAAGCGTGTTCTGGACAGTCGTATTATTTCCATCTCTTGAATGCACGTCTTTCTAACGTTAGAGACATCTAACTAAGAAGCATGAAACTATCTACTTTCTACTTAGGTTGGTAGGTTGATATTCAATCAACACTCCACACCAATTCGATGACGCTGTTTTTATAAATAAGCTGCTGGTAGGGTGTTGCATACTTCAGCCGTACACATTATAAAGTGGGAGTCGAAGAGCATCGTGCGATTTTTTTGAAATATCAATCAGGTACGGTATATAAATGCTATTTCTGTATATCTTGTTCTCCGAAAAGAGACAAGGGACTAAGCTTATGTAGATTGACCGCACATCTACGAATTAAAACCTTTAAATACTGATAACCTGCCTAGTTTGTGTCTATGGTTATAGAGAATTGGAGGCGTAGTCGACAATGAGCATCTTTGCTCGGTTATCAATTAAGTCTTTTAATTCTAATTCAGTATTTAACCGAAACATTCCAGAGAAGGATGAAGTATATGATAAAAGACCGACTTGGTGTTGATACATTCTTAGATGACGTCACGATGTAAATTACCACCACCCTTTCCAAAACATTTCTACCTTTTGTTAGGAATTATAAGGAAATACCATGTTACTAATACTAAATACTACTAAAATACTAGTAAATACTATGTTTTAGGAATAATTGTGAAGTTAAAAGTATTTATACTGACTTTGATTAGTCACGTGTCACCCTACCACAAACGAGTGCGGTAGGGGGGAGGCGTTCTGTTAACGCCAGTTATTTTTTACAGTCAGTCTTGCCTCGGCAGTCGATTAGAACGGACGATAAATTGTGACCTAGTGAATAAGTAATAAGTGAAACAGAAAATGTTTATGTGTAATGTTTTAAAATGAGGTACGTACATAGTTATAGATAGATTAACAGCCTTACTTATAAACGCCACTTAAATTTTAAACATTACTTAGCCGCTGATTAGCAAAATTTCTTACTCATAAACGCTACATAACTTTATCCAGTACCTAAGTACTGCTTAAATCAGCTGTCAATTTAAACACCGTCCCACCCTTGTTTAAATTTTAAGTAACAAGATGGCGCCCATATTTCTGATCAGCTGATTTAGTTACAGACCCACCAACTTATCTGTTCAGGTGGCAGAAAAAAGAACTACAACATTCCTTCAAATTGTGACAGTTCGTAGTTGATTTTCTTGACCAGTAGCGCCCTCGAAAACTGCACAGTTAAGTTGGTGGTACTATACAAAGAAAAGTATTATATTTACTTTTTAATTTCAAGATATTTAGCACTAGATACATGCTATTTGGCCATTTAGGTCATTCATAATACTTTTTAGTACAATGTTGTCAGTTTAAAATACGTTCGACCTCATTATCCATTGCTTAGCTAAACAGGTGCTATGTAGCGTTTATAAGTAAGAAATATTTAAGCATTACTTAAACACTGTTTAGTTATCCATTACTTAGCAACTACATAGCGATGTTTTTATAAGTAAGGGGGTAACTCTTTATTGAACACCTTAAACTAAAACAAAATTAAAAATATTAAGATTATAACAGTGAACAATAGGCGGCCTTATCGCTCAAAGCGATCTCTTCCAGACAACCTTTGAATGGAGAGGAGTAAGTTTTGACAAGGGATGGCGGTGTACAATATACTTATTAGTAGGTATTGATATTAGTAGGTATTGATGTTATATAGAATAGCTATTGTATATTTTTGTGATACATTGTTAAAATACGTTTAAAAAGAATGGTCCCGAGTTTCTTGCCCGTACTTCTCGCAGTGGCTCTATAAACTGAACGTGGCAGTAAAATGCAGAAATATATGCGTGAGAATCAATTTTTGTTTTGTACAATTTATAATCTCCCTTTCACTTTTTGCGGCTAACATACCTCTATTAATAAACTCGATGTTTTACCCAAAATTAAGTTTGGGCGTAAGTGTACCAAGCAGCTCGAGTTAGTCAGTTATTAGAACAAGCATAATTCGGAGGGCAGGAGTGATATTGAAAGAACTGTTTAGCACTAAATAGGCACGCCTAAGTCATTAAAACATCTTTGACAAATTTTGGAGATTGCCTGTATTGTCAAATTTCGATACTCCGTGGCTGGGGTGCCGGGCTAGAATTGACCTCCTCAAATCTTCCTATTGAGTTCTTAGTGGTGATGCAGGGAAATACTAGAAGGTTAGAAGCAGTGCTTTATGAGAATCTTTCACTGCGATCCCTAAGATAGTGCCTTTGTTCAATGGTGGATGTTTTCCAACAGTTGATGATATGATACCACTATTAACGTCAAGTTAGAAGTTTAGGAGACATTGCTATGTTTTAATACATTAGCAATGATTATTAAAAAAAACCTAATAGGTACGGAATCTCGTCGTAGCCGCCCGTAGCTACTAACATTATTTATTCGTAGGTCCGTAGGCTATGCATTTGTCCGTTATGCTTATACGTAGCTTCAAACTAATTGTAACAAGATCACTATGTAGAATTGATATTAGTCTACCCTAAGGCATTACATTATCCGAAACCAAATTGTTTCGCTAACTAACATATAAATATTATATAGTTCATGTCATTGTCCGATATTCATTCACTTTATAATAGTAATTATAGTTCACGATATAAACATTATTAAAATGGCGTTATTATAAATAGTTTTTTTTTTATAATTATGACGTGTTAGACTTTTGTGATTTAGGCATGTTACTAAACTGTGATTGCTGGTATCATTTTACGGGTGGATAATTCAATACGGGTTTCAATACCAATTTATTACGGATATTTTAGATATTATTAGCAGAAATAAGTAAACATTACAATCAATATCGATATATGGGAAGAAAATACCAATCCTGCTACTCTCTACTAGTTTTTTTTATTACACTTTATAATGTCTGTAAACTGACATGGATTAGTTAGTGAATTAACTAAATTACTCACAATGGAAACATTCAATTATTATAACAATAGCATTTACTAGATATAAGTCAGATATTAATCTATTGTACCTAATTATTCCATTTGGGCAAGACTGAAAACCAGCGCGCTTCAATACCAGGCAGTATTTCTAGGCTGGGCTATGTAATTTTTAAAGAAATAAAAGTAAAAGTTCGTGCGTAAGTATGTTTGTCTTTTCATCGCGCTGGAATGATTTGAATAAAACTTAAAATAAGCGTAGTTTAGGTCCAGGTTTGACAAACAGTATACTTTTCATCACCATTACCGTGACGTTTGAACATTGTCTACGCCGCCGGTAAAACCACGGATCGTAGCTAGTAAGTAATATATAAAAAATGATAACAACAAGGGAGTAAAAGCAGACGCCTGTTCTTGTTTTTTTATCTATAGGCTAGTGAATATCGCCATAATCAATCAGGCGCATGCTTTATAACTTATTTCGTTAAGAAAAAACGTTTCATAGGTAATAACCGTACAAGTCACCAAATAGAAAAACTAGACAAAGCTATCCAGGGTAATATGGGCATCATGAATACACAAAAAACTTAGCCCATAGTAGATTGTCAAACCACAATGAAAACGACACTCAAGAAAAATACTTTTATATCAAGCAAAGTTTTATATTCAGGTATACAGAGCGTCCCACGGCGATGCCACATAAAGGGAAAGTACCTTGAATATTGTAGATGGAACATTTTACTGAAAGAAGACATTAAATAAATTTAAAAAACAACTTAAACTGCATTCATAGATATTTAAATAATTAGATGGTTGAACCGGGAATCGAACCCATTACACGAGAAAAAATATCACCTGTAGTTTTATCATACCGATCGAAAGATTTCATCATAAGGATTACTTTTTGGTAAATAACATAGTGTCAGAAATAAAAGGAAGACCGTATATAACATTTGATGTGAAATTTTGAATTATTTCTTTATAATCAGCCAGCCGTATTGCGATGGACAAAATAATTTACGCGTCTTTCGGATCAGGATACGGCTCGATTTGTTGCATACTACCAGGTATCTACTAATTACGTAGGTATCTCTTTATCATGCAGTTAAATTATAAAAGGGAAATGATTTTCAAGTGGGTTCATTTATTAGTATTAGGTACTTAATGATAATGTCAGTTGTATGTCTTGTCGTCTTTTATCATACAAAAGCGTGCAATTCGAGCCATATATAAAATGGGTCCTAGGGAATCTGTGAGGGATCTTTTTAAAGAAATTGATATTTTAACTTTACCAAGTCTGTAGGTATATATTTGAAAATATTATGTATGTTCGTAAAAATTTGAGTAAATTTAAATTAAACAGTGACAATCACGATTACAATACTAGGAAAAAAGATAAAATAGCGGTGCCAGGTTTTAGATTAGCAAAGACAAATAAAAGGTCCTTCTTAGGTAATTGTGTGTGGTTTTATTAAAAAGTTCCTAAACATATTACAACGCTCACAGAAGGGAAATTCAAGTTGCATGTGAAAAACATATTGATTAAAAAATCCTACTACACAGTTTCTGATTACATAAACGACAAAAATGCCTGGACAATTCCGCCTCCGCCAAGCTATTGCCTGTCACCTACATAATTTAAACAAATATTGTAATAACTCTATTATATAGTATGTATGTAACACATTGTTAAAAGATGTTTAAAAGAATGGCCCCGAGTTTCTTGCCCGTTCTTCTCGCAGTGGCTCTATACAATTTATTTGCTGAACGTGGCAGTACAATGTAGAATATTTCAATACTAAAATTTGTAATTGACCTTCATAAGAGCGTCGTAGACGCCTAAATTGAATAAATGATTTTGACTTTGACTTTGTCGGCAATGTCAGCTTTTCATTTTTCACATCAAATGTTAAAATGCATGGTCTTCCTTTTATTTCTAACACTACGTTATTTATCAAAAAATAATCCTATGATTCCCAGTACAACCATGTAATTGTTTAAATATCTATGAATGCAGTTTAAATTGCATTTTTCATTAAATAATGTCTTCTTTCAGTAAAATGTTCCATCTACAATATTCAAGGTACTTTCCCTTCATGTGGCATCGCCGTGGGACGCCCTGTATATTTAAATATGAACTTCTACAAAGCAATTCAGTGTAATGGCTCTTATTTGGCTCGACGGGGCAATGTGGGCTGGAGTATTTGGACGCCTACGGATAAGGCGTTCACTATAGTGTTGTACATAATTTGTAATGTTGTGTTATTAAAAACATATCGTCGGTAAATAATATTGTTCAATTCACTTTACATACACAAAGTCCCTGAATAAGAACGAAATGGTTGGTTTGAACAAAATCTCCCTCACATCGATAGCTCTGATTGACAGAGCATGTCTCGGCCCCAGGAAATAATGTTCGGGGATTTGAATTCCGCTCGTAGTTTCAAAAAAAATCCTTTTGTTATACTTTTTCAGGAAATTAAAATTGTACTTACACTGCTAAGAAGGAAGATAAGGAGGGTATATTATAGAATATAAGCAATATATCATGTTTTTAATTTAGCAATTAATATGTTTTGTTTTCCGGGCTAGAATGTCACCCTCCCATCTCTACTCATGGGTGTCGTAAGAGGCGACTAAGGATAACACACCAGGAGGTGGGCCACAGCGCTTTCTGAGGAACTGATATCTCACCATGCGATCCTCAAGCCACCTGCCAAACGTGGGGATTATAGCAAACCCCCGTGATTAGGGAGGCTGTGTTCAGCAGTGGATAATCCGGCTGTTACAGTAGTACAGTATGAGTTGATAATGATAAAGTCTTTGTAATATTTAACTGTATCGTTGAGGTCTGATTTCGAGGTAAGGCTGAGGTCAAATTTGTCTTTTATAGATCATCAGATTATAATGATGAACGGTAACACTTTAACAAAGAACATTGAAACGCTCTACAATCCTATAGGTATTAGAACCCTATTTTTATTTCCTCAAAGGATTTCATCAGGCGTGATAATTTAACGAGCTTTCCTGCACAATCCAACACGGGCAAATATTTAAATTATTAATTCAAATTTCAATTGTTTCATCAGCGCAAGGAATAACATTGAAGATTTACAATTTGAAATTACCGAGTTGGCTATTGAATGGTTGACACTGGTGTTGGCAGGTGAGCCGAGAGCGGTGGACGGCAAATAATGGATTTCAATTAAGGGTCTGAATGTCCATTATCCAGGTTTAATTTAAGCTTCGAGAAGTTTCCAACAATATTCTTCAGACTAATGGTGAAATGTTTTGCAGTCTGATATCAAAGGGAGGGTCTAGTCAAAGTAATGATTTTTTCAGTTTCTTAAAATAATATTCATTTGGACGACGATGTTCACAGCAAAACCCACATTTTATTGAAATATTCGTAGGAATTACTAGAAATTTCTTAGTGAATTATGTATACAGGGTTATTGGTAAAATGCTAACCTCTTAGGGTTGACTTTTGCTAGTACTAACATACCTTTTGAGATGTTTTTTTTAATCTGTTTTAGACCGAAGAAGCATGAGGACCACCTTATTTTAAAAGTCTCTTGTATATCACATTTTTTATTACTTTGCTCGATGTAAATATTTAAAAAACTATATTCAAAGGGAGCGCGGCGCGGTCCAGTGTTGCCGCGGCGGGTGCTCTTGGCTCGGAGTAGGCCTTGTCTTTTACTACGAGACACAGAACATAAAAGTGCCAGACAGTACTAGAAAACCTTAATGTTTTTTTTAATAAAATAAAAATACAAGAACAAAAAAATGTCTATCAATATATATTCATCTCAAAATGTTTGTTAGGACTAGCAGAAGTCAACCTTAAGAGGTTGTTAGCATTTTTTCAATAACCCTGTAATATTATCGATAAAATGGTTTTAATTTCAATAAAATATATGGGTGGATTTAAATGTTCAATAAAAGTAATCTATACACATAGATTTTACTAACAAATACATAAGGTTTATATGCTTTATCTCAGAATTTTTACTACCAATTCCATTCAATACTGATCATAAAATAGAAGTGTAAACTTCTGTATGTATAAGAAAATGTTAATGAGTTAGTACTCTATTCTCTATTTTTATAGACACTAAACATGTAAAAATCATATATATTTTATACGGTTAGTTAAAAAATTAACCATTAATTTATTTAACAAAGTGACAACAATAACTGAAAACTGAAGTCTGAAGCCGTTGTCCGCATGTTATATTTTATGCCTAATTCAATTTTAAAATTATAGTAATACTCTATACTGGTTTGCCGACCACCTAATTCAGCCACCAACAGACAATTAATTACCCTAGCAATGAGATGATACAAGTTTTTTGAAGCGCTCGTAGCGAAGTTTACTTAGCTGTTCTCAACCGATCAGCAAAGTTAAGCAACGTCGCGGTCATGAGTTGGATGGGTGACCGCTAGTGACATTACTACTGAGCGTTTCCGTGCTTCGGAGGGCCATCGGTCCCGGTTGTCGTCTTAGTGTGGCAGTCGTTATAGCATGGTGGTAGGGCATTTTGCGAATGCCCGCCTGGCTAGCTACCACCCTCAAGTAGAAAACCTGTCGCCAAGCACCTAACGGTGTGTTCCGGCAGCTGTCCTTGAGAACCAGTACTTCTAGGTTAGTCTGAAGAACATCTTCGACCACATCATCACTTACCATCAGGTGAGATAGTGGTAAAAGGCTAACCTATCAGGCATAAAAAAAAAGAAAAAAAAAGTTTATTGCCGCGATAGGAAATTAAGCAAAGAAGTCATTGATAATGATGCGTAAGTGGGGGCTAGTGGCTAGACTCCAAGGTCTCGAACTTATATGCAAAGTCTCCAGTTTATCAGTATTTTTAGTTCGTACAGTGTGCGATCGATATACACAGCCTTATTCCGCCATCTGCTTTCTTTCATCACATGTTCGATATACCGATAACACGAAGCGCTTTAAACTCAGCCGCATAATGTGTATGACTGAAGTATGGATCCCCTACCAACTTCTCTATTTCCCCATAGATATAACTTCTACTTGGGAAGTACTAGTGAATTAAGACAAGTGAATATGCTGCCAAAAAGTTTCTCCTATTATATAAACTTATTTATACGATACAAATTACAAAATACAAAGCGAAGCAATGATCAAATCAAATCAAATCAAATCAAATCAAATTATTTATTGCGTGAAATACATGTACAGAAGATGTTATAATTATTATAAATATAGTTTCAATGTATTCTGCCTTCATAAGGCGTGCAATGTTCATATTATTACAAATTACATTAAATAAATGATTTTGAATAAATGATTTTGACTTTGACTTTGTCGGCAATGTCAGCTTTTCATTTTTCACATCAAATGTTAAAATGCATGGTCTTCCTTTTATTTCTAACACTACGTTATTTATCAAAAAATAATCCTATGATTCCCAGTACAACCATGTAATTGTTTAAATATCTATGAATGCAGTTTAAATTGCATTTTTCATTAAATAATGTCTTCTTTCAGTAAAATGTTCCATCTACAATATTCAAGGTACTTTCCCTTCATGTGGCATCGCCGTGGGACGCCCTGTATATTTAAATATGAACTTCTACAAAGCAATTCAGTGTAATGGCTCTTATTTGGCTCGACGGGGCAATGTGGGCTGGAGTATTTGGACGCCTACGGATAAGGCGTTCACTATAGTGTTGTATATAATTTGTAATGTTGTGTTATTAAAAACATATCGTCGGTAAATAATATTGTTCAATTCACTTTACATACACAAAGTCCCTGAATAAGAACGAAATGGTTGGTTTGAACAAAATCTCCCTCACATCGATAGCTCTGATTGACAGAGCATGTCTCGGCCCCAGGAAATAATGTTCGGGGATTTGAATTCCGCTCGTAGTTTCAAAAAAAATCCTTTTGTTATACTTTTTCAGGAAATTAAAATTGTACTTACACTGCTAAGAAGGAAGATAAGGAGGGTATATTATAGAATATAAGCAATATATCATGTTTTTAATTTAGCAATTAATATGTTTTGTTTTCCGGGCTAGAATGTCACCCTCCCATCTCTACTCATGGGTGTCGTAAGAGGCGACTAAGGATAACACACCAGGAGGTGGGCCACAGCGCTTTCTGAGGAACTGATATCTCACCATGCGATCCTCAAGCCACCTGCCAAACGTGGGGATTATAGCAAACCCCCGTGATTAGGGAGGCTGTGTTCAGCAGTGGATAATCCGGCTGTTACAGTAGTACAGTATGAGTTGATAATGATAAAGTCTTTGTAATATTTAACTGTATCGTTGAGGTCTGATTTCGAGGTAAGGCTGAGGTCAAATTTGTCTTTTATAGATCATCAGATTATAATGATGAACGGTAACACTTTAACAAAGAACATTGAAACGCTCTACAATCCTATAGGTATTAGAACCCTATTTTTATTTCCTCAAAGGATTTCATCAGGCGTGATAATTTAACGAGCTTTCCTGCACAATCCAACACGGGCAAATATTTAAATTATTAATTCAAATTTCAATTGTTTCATCAGCGCAAGGAATAACATTGAAGATTTACAATTTGAAATTACCGAGTTGGCTATTGAATGGTTGACACTGGTGTTGGCAGGTGAGCCGAGAGCGGTGGACGGCAAATAATGGATTTCAATTAAGGGTCTGAATGTCCATTATCCAGGTTTAATTTAAGCTTCGAGAAGTTTCCAACAATATTCTTCAGACTAATGGTGAAATGTTTTGCAGTCTGATATCAAAGGGAGGGTCTAGTCAAAGTAATGATTTTTTCAGTTTCTTAAAATAATATTCATTTGGACGACGATGTTCACAGCAAAACCCACATTTTATTGAAATATTCGTAGGAATTACTAGAAATTTCTTAGTGAATTATGTATACAGGGTTATTGGTAAAATGCTAACCTCTTAGGGTTGACTTTTGCTAGTACTAACATACCTTTTGAGATGTTTTTTTTAATCTGTTTTAGACCGAAGAAGCATGAGGACCACCTTATTTTAAAAGTCTCTTGTATATCACATTTTTTATTACTTTGCTCGATGTAAATATTTAAAAAACTATATTCAAAGGGAGCGCGGCGCGGTCCAGTGTTGCCGCGGCGGGTGCTCTTGGCTCGGAGTAGGCCTTGTCTTTTACTACGAGACACAGAACATAAAAGTGCCAGACAGTACTAGAAAACCTTAATGTTTTTTTTAATAAAATAAAAATACAAGAACAAAAAAATGTCTATCAATATATATTCATCTCAAAATGTTTGTTAGGACTAGCAGAAGTCAACCTTAAGAGGTTGTTAGCATTTTTTCAATAACCCTGTAATATTATCGATAAAATGGTTTTAATTTCAATAAAATATATGGGTGGATTTAAATGTTCAATAAAAGTAATCTATACACATAGATTTTACTAACAAATACATAAGGTTTATATGCTTTATCTCAGAATTTTTACTACCAATTCCATTCAATACTGATCATAAAATAGAAGTGTAAACTTCTGTATGTATAAGAAAATGTTAATGAGTTAGTACTCTATTCTCTATTTTTATAGACACTAAACATGTAAAAATCATATATATTTTATACGGTTAGTTAAAAAATTAACCATTAATTTATTTAACAAAGTGACAACAATAACTGAAAACTGAAGTCTGAAGCCGTTGTCCGCATGTTATATTTTATGCCTAATTCAATTTTAAAATTATAGTAATACTCTATACTGGTTTGCCGACCACCTAATTCAGCCACCAACAGACAATTAATTACCCTAGCAATGAGATGATACAAGTTTTTTGAAGCGCTCGTAGCGAAGTTTACTTAGCTGTTCTCAACCGATCAGCAAAGTTAAGCAACGTCGCGGTCATGAGTTGGATGGGTGACCGCTAGTGACATTACTACTGAGCGTTTCCGTGCTTCGGAGGGCCATCGGTCCCGGTTGTCGTCTTAGTGTGGCAGTCGTTATAGCATGGTGGTAGGGCATTTTGCGAATGCCCGCCTGGCTAGCTACCACCCTCAAGTAGAAAACCTGTCGCCAAGCACCTAACGGTGTGTTCCGGCAGCTGTCCTTGAGAACCAGTACTTCTAGGTTAGTCTGAAGAACATCTTCGACCACATCATCACTTACCATCAGGTGAGATAGTGGTAAAAGGCTAACCTATCAGGCATAAAAAAAAAGAAAAAAAAAAGTTTATTGCCGCGATAGGAAATTAAGCAAAGAAGTCATTGATAATGATGCGTAAGTGGGGGCTAGTGGCTAGACTCCAAGGTCTCGAACTTATATGCAAAGTCTCCAGTTTATCAGTATTTTTAGTTCGTACAGTGTGCGATCGATATACACAGCCTTATTCCGCCATCTGCTTTCTTTCATCACATGTTCGATATACCGATAACACGAAGCGCTTTAAACTCAGCCGCATAATGTGTATGACTGAAGTATGGATCCCCTACCAACTTCTCTATTTCCCCATAGATATAACTTCTACTTGGGAAGTACTAGTGAATTAAGACAAGTGAATATGCTGCCAAAAAGTTTCTCCTATTATATAAACTTATTTATACGATACAAATTACAAAATACAAAGCGAAGCAATGATCAAATCAAATCAAATCAAATCAAATCAAATTATTTATTGCGTGAAATACATGTACAGAAGATGTTATAATTATTATAAATATAGTTTCAATGTATTCTGCCTTCATAAGGCGTGCAATGTTCATATTATTACAAATTACATTAAATTAATGAGACTAATTTTATATCTAAATACACCAAATTAATTGTCAAAATAATTCTCAAAATAAAGCATATTAATTATTATCGTTAGTCAAAAAAAAAAAAATTACGTATATATGTCATGTTAAATCAAATATATGAAATTAAATTACATAATTAATAATAATCACAAAATAAACTAACACAAATACATAAATAGTCATCCGAATAAAAAAAAATAAAAAAAATACAGTTTTTAAAATGTCATGTTCTTGTCATTCAAGAATTCTTTAGATGTGTAGTAGCATTTATTTAATAAAAATGTTTTCAATTTTCTTTGAAATACTCTAACAGGTAATTCTCTTATGGATTTTGGTAACTTATTATATACAGTGACAGACATACGGAAGATACTCTTGCGTAACAATTTTGTTCTAGAGCCTTGAACGCACATTTTATGGTTGTCACGTCTTTTTCTAATCACTAGGTCTGATTGCCGATGGAATATATGTGGATTATTTTTAACGAACATCGAAGTTTCATAAATGTATAATGACGGAATTGTTAATAAGTTGTACTTTTTGAAAAAAGGTGCACATGTGTCTGTCATTTTAAGCCGAAACATAGCTCTAATAGCTCGTTTTTGGCATTTAAATATTTTGTCGACATCAGTAGAATTGCCCCAAAATATAATCCCATATCTAATGTTTGAGGCGATAAGACCATGGTATGCAGTTAAAAGAGCTTGTGCACTAACTATTGTAGAGAGTTTATAAAGAGCATAAATTTGACTATTTAGTTTTTTGCACAATTTATTTATGTGTTCTTTCCAGTTAAGTTTTTTGTCAATTGTTAGTCCTAAAAATTTTATTGAGTCTACCTTTTCGATTTCATTATTTTCATATTGTATGTCTGGTATATATTGCGTATCATTATCGCGTTGTCTGAAATGAATTATTTTAGTTTTATTGAAATTAATTTTTAAGTTATTATTATTTAACCATGTAATAATATCTCTGAGAGATAAATCGATGTCAGTTTTGTATGAGTCAATATTGCTACATTCTATGGTCACGGCGCTATCATCTGCAAAGAGTGCAATGGGTTGTGCGGTGGCCTTTGGAAGGTCATTAATGTATGCTAGGAAAAGAAGCGGTCCTAGCACGCTGCCTTGTGGTACGCCGTATTGTGGGTTACGCTCGTTAGATGTGTAAGTTTCTTCAATTTTAGTTTCAACATTTATTTTGTTTATTTGTGTATATTGTCGCCTGTTATCTAAATATGACTTTATTAATTGTAAAGCGTTACCTCTAATACCATAACCTTCAAGCTTTTGCAGTAGAGTGGTATGTCTTACATAATCAAATGCTTGGGTCATGTCGCAAAATATGGTGCATACTGGTGTTCTTTTATCAACTTTTGTGATGACTCGTTGCAAAAAATCATAAATTGCCATATTTATAGTTTTATTTCGCCTAAATCCTTTTTGTTCCTTGCAGAAAATATTTTTTTTTTTCGAAATAATTATAGAGTACATTATACATATACTTTTCGAAAACTTTAGATATGACAGGAATGAGGGAGATTGGTCTGTAATTTTCCATTTGCTCTTTACTTTGTTTCTTGTGTAAAGGTTTAATTATTAATATATATATATGATGGCCGAGCGGTAATAACTATGGACCGCCGTGCCGCCGCCGGACCATGGTTCGATTCCCACCGTGCATGCGTGGTGGAATGGGTATTTTGCAAATGCACGCCTGGCTATCTACCACCCTCAAGTAGAAAATCTGTCGCCAAGCACCGAACAGTGTGTAACGGCAGCAATCCTTGAGAGTCAGTAAAATTACAGGCACATGAGACTTAACAACTGTGTGTGTCAGGATGACTGGCTCAGCGCAATTTGTCACTTGTAATGAAATGCATCTGTTTTAGAATGTTCTGACAGAGATTACTACTAAGTCTAGAGCTTATTCCGTCACAATCACATATAAAAAATACAAACATTAACAAGTACTTAATAAAATAGCGATGTTTTGTATATTCTTATCTTTAATTGTTTCATTTATAGGTTATGGCAATGTGTCACCACGCACGGCTGCAGGTCGTGCAGCTACAGTTGCTTATGCCGCCGCTGGAGTACCCCTCACTCTAGCGTGTCTGGCAGGACTAGGGGCTTCTCTGGCGAGATTAGCCAGACTGGCGTGGCTCAAGGCTACCAAGAGGAAAGTACCTAACACTTGGAGAAAGGACTGTGAGGTAAGCATACATTAAATTGAGAAACCAATCGTTTCCGATGCCAGAGAATCCCGAACTTAAAATGTGGTTTGACTTAATAGGCTGGACTCAATAAGCTTTCTGGGCTATACTACTAGGGCTACGAGACTATCATAAGGTTGGCTCATGGTGATCAGAAAATCATCCATGACGTCATAATCCTACACCTATACCAATAATATAACTATCAGCATGTTGCTGCAAACACTCGCAGATGCTCTGGCTTTACCTGAGATATCAATATGTCTACGATTTGTCAAAACTTAGACCTTATAGATACATATGATTTTTATTATTTAAATGTTGACATATTGAAACAGAGATTTTAATCAAGATCACTTGATTTTTGAATTAAATTAGTCAAGCAGTGATATTGCCACTGTCATATAATGACAGTCATTATGTGTGAAATATAATTTAAGTTGCATAAGTGGAAGATTTGATGACAGTGGATCAGATTTGGATGACATCTTCGCATAAATGGGACAAATTTCTGACGAAAATGAGTTATGTTGGCCTACAGAGCGGCTATCGTGTGTTTATTGTCTGTATAGACCAGATATTTACGGAGCGTAAAAAATATAGGAAAGCAGTGATCTCCGTGGCCAGTGAATATTACCCTCGTCGCCACGCGTAATGACTGACGAAATCCCTGAACTTATCATACAAAGATTTGAAAGTTATTTTTCATTCCATGTGTACATAATATCCCCACGGGGTACCATTTTAGAATATCATCCCCCATTGCTACCTGTGGGTGTCGTAACAGGCGACTGAAGGTAAAATACTGGAAGGTGGGCAGCAGCGCCTTCTTAGGAACTGATATATCTTAAACTGCAATTCCCAAGACGCTTGCCGAGCATGGGGATTATGGCAAACCCCCCATTAATACGGGAGGCTGTGTTCAGCAGTGGTCAATACGGCGTATACAGTGCATAACATGCAGCACGGCAATCGACATCCTGTTGCGACTACATGCATGTGAGATACAAACCACACACACAAGGCCTCAAAAGTTTATTATCATAGACTGGTATTGGTGTTTTTGACAGTGAGTGTGGCGGCTTGTTGAGCATCTTTGAAGAAATCAGTACCAATGGCTGGACCAAAACGTAAACCGACGACTTTTTCGGAGTCGACTAGCACAATTTAAAAACTATCATATTCAATAATATATTTCATTGATTAGTATCTTAATTTCAAAATTCGGAATCTTAGGAACTGATATCTTAAACTGAGATTCCCAAGACGCTTACCGAGATTATGGTGAACCCCCCATTAAAAGGGGAGGCTGTTTCTAGCAGTGATCAATCCGGCTAATACAGTACGTAACATTAGTACGGCAAGTGGCGACATCCTGTTGCAACTACATGCATGTGAGATACAAACCATCCATCCAAGGCCTCAAAAGTTTACTATCATAGACTGGTATAGGTGCTATTGACAGTGAGTGCGGCGGCTTGTTGAGCATCTTTGAAGAAATCAGTACCAATGGCTGGACCAAAACGCAAACCGACGACTTTTTCGGAATCGACTAGCACAATTTAAAAACTATCATATTCAATAATATATTTCATTGATTAGTTTCTTAATTTCAAAATTCGTTTAATTTTAGGTGTAGGTACACGTATCTAAGAAAAAAGAAAATATAACATATTTAATAATAACAAATATTTTAAAAATATTTTAAGAAACATCAAATTAATATTTTAATAAAACACTTAAAAAATATATCTAGTGACAATTACACCTAATTTTCCTGTTAAGCCGACGTGACGTCACAATCGCCACGCAGCCAAACCAGAGGAATTTTCGACGCGTTTCGCTTCTACACGAAGCATCCTCAGGAGGTCCTGACTCAAAATTAAACAAAATTAAAGCTTGACTCTACGAGCGTACGATCGACCGTGCGCTCGTAGAGTCAAGCTTTAATTTTGCTTTAATTCTGGTGAAATAAAAATTTATTTGTATTTTTCTGTCTTTTAGAGGCTTTGAATGTGTTAATTTGAGTTTAGGGCGAATAAAGTGTTTTATGTATACCTTTTTTTTGTAACATCTGTCAATATTCATGTTACCAGATGGAAAACCACCTCCAACTACACGAACAGCAACGCCTGCTACCGCAGCCAGCAGAGCACAACCAGTACACGTCGTTCCCGCCCCGGCACCGTCCTGGCACGGTCCGGGCCCGAGCCGGCGACAGAGGTCAATACTCGCAAGTATTCGAGCGGGCCCCGGTGAGCCCGCGCGCGGCGACGCTCGGACGCGTCAAGCGCACTGCCTTAGCTGATGGTATGCTCATACCTGTTTATTTTGTATTAGTATCTTCGGTATCAATTTGAAACACTTCGGTTAGGATTTGCCAAGGTCCATCTGTAGTGAAGTGTTGAAATATTATAAAAAAACAGACTAAATTCTTCAAAATCAGTTCAGTTCATTTTTACAAGGAAGAGTAACAGCGAAATGAATTTATATTGATTTACAATATAAGTTTGTCTTGCTGTATCACTAAATAGAGTGTTTTTTTTTTGGAATATAGGTATACCTTTATTTCAACATACCTTATACTAGGTAGTTACATCATATTTTTACAGATTACATTACTAATTCTTTATGATCAGACATAATCAATTAAATTTTCAAAAAGACTAGTATTTATCAAGTATTCTTATTTAAAGATGAAAATGTACAATGGTTCCAATAAAAGTTTCAATGTTTTGTAGTAAAAATTGGATCGAAATCAGTGAAAAAACTATGAAAGAGATTTAAATGTTTTAGCTTTAATTAGGTCAGTGGCATATATGCTTGATAGCATCCGTGATTTGTTTGTGAATAAGCACAAGCTATGTAATATTTGATGGCACAAAAGAATAATTTTTAAAACCAACATGTGACTAGAATTGTTTCGTAATGATCCAAGTTTGAATAAAAAACAAAAATCTAGAAAGAGATCCGATGTAGGTAACGATATTTTATTATAGATATCATCATATTTTAGTTAAAACACCATTAATCCTAAAATGCTTCGTTGCTTATACGGATCTAGTTATTAGTTTACCTATAATAACTCAATACATGTAAAATGGTGTTTATTTTACACAGAACCGCAAACTTCGTCGTCACTTCAAACCCAGACGTTGGACAGAAAGAAGACAGTGGGTACAAAGTGCTTGGCTACAGTACACGGGCCTTCTCGCGGCAGAGGCCGAGGGACTATACAGAGGCCGAGAGGGGCAGTGATAGAACAGCTAATCGCTGAAGAGTGCGGCGAGCTTCCGTGTAGAAGTCAGGAAGATCTGGATGATTCTGAAGATCCTGATGAAGCGTGGGTAGCTCTTAATTAACTAGAAAATATTGTTCATGAAATAACATAAAAAATTACCTTTAATCTCGATGAGCGAAAATCTATCGCCAAGCACATAACAGTATTTTTTAATATTGTTAGGTTTTCAATAACGCCTGCTATGCGGATTACATTACAAAATCACATATTTACGATAGGTTTTTTTTTTTAAGTCTTGTGCATTTGTGATTTTGTAACATAACAGTATGTTCCAGCAGCAGGCCTTGAGAGCCAGTAAAATTACAGGCACATGAAACTCAGCAACTGTATGTATCAGGGTGATGGGTGCAGTAAATTACATAATTTGTGACGAATTGTATCTGTTCTAGGCACAGGTTACCACTGAACATCAGGTAGGCTTCGTGCATGATCCGTCACAACCCCATTAGTAAAAAATATAAACAATAGTTATTATTTTAATATTTGCAACAACACATGCTCTAAGGATTACATTACAAAATTACGAGATTAAAAATTATAGTAATGTACAGGATTCGGACCCGTGCTATCCACCCCTATAGCCATGGTAAGCTCTGACCGCAACGGAAGCTTTTTGCAACTAGCTTTAAACTTGTTTACGAGGACGCAATCCTATAATGTTATAATTTTATTTTTGCAATAACGTATGCTCTGCGGATTCCATTACAAGTCCATGTTATGTTAGCTTAACGGTCAGAGCATACCCCAGCATAGGGGTGGAGGGCGCGGGTTTAAACCCCGCACACGATTATATTTTTTCCCTTCGTAATTTTGTTATAGTTTACTTTTTAAATTCAAATTAGAGTGCTGATCATGGTATACTGAGCTATAATTATGACTCCGGTTTAAAAAGTTGTAGATTTCATGGCCAGTGGCGTCCCTAAATTTGGCTCTGCTTAAAAATTCATATATCTATCATATATATATCATCATATATATATATCATATATAGTTGGTTCATAATTATGTTAATTAAACCGATATATGAGTAAAAAGATGGTATGTATTTAGCCTTGTAATATGCATAATATTCGGGGAAATTCTTTAAAATCCAAGAATCCACAGTAAACATCCAGAACGAGTGCAGTCATATCAATGCATTTTGCAATCGTAACAAATAACAACGAAGGAATGTAATTGACCAGGTGTGAATTATGCCAAACATACTCACCACGTTTAACGTGTCAATGTCATTTATGAATTAATAATTGAATGCTTTGTTTTTGCAGAATATGTCCCCACGACACGCCATCACGAGTGCCTTTAATCTGGAACGAGGAAAGCCACAAAAACAAAAGCTGCGCAGTCCCAAGCAGCAGCGCTTCTACCAGCGCCACACAGCATCACCATGGCATCGAACACTGCCACATCCCAGTCAGCATTATACTATTCCTTCTCCTCGCATACATTTGCGTAGGAGCAGCTATATTCTCCGCTTGGGAAAACTGGAGCTTCCTCGACGCTGCATACTTCTGTTTTATCGCTTTAGCGACTATAGGATTCGGAGACTTTGTACCAACTAGCTTTCTAACTTCTAAGCAGAGTACAGAGACTTCAAGAAGCGAATATGTTCAAATGATTGCGTGTTGTGCTTATTTGGTATTCGGACTTATACTGATAGCCATGTCGTTCACACTACTTCAAGATGAGGTAGTGAACAGGTGTTCTCAGTTAGCAAACACCTTGGGGTTGTCACGGCAATGACAGTACGAGAAGAGCGAATGCAGCTCAACAGATAATCATCTTAGGATGTTATGATCGTTATTTTAAAAAGTCAAAAAAGGATCCGTGTAAACTTCTCCCCAAGGATCTCCCTAACTATTTACTTCTTGAACAATGTACTCGACATTATCATTATATAAATGAAAATTATTTTCTCATATCTACACAATATAACTGATAGTTTTTAAACGGCAAAATTTAAAACTTTTTACGGAATTTGTACTCGAAAGTGAATTGATGTTGGTGATGTAAATATTGTATAAATCTTTTTATAAAAGCAAGGCTGACAATTATTGTAATGAAACAATAAAATTGTGTTGAACGGATATCGATTTTTATTTATCTCTACAAATATATACGCTATATAGATACGTAATACTTTAAAGACCAATAGGGAAAAAGATAAAAATAATCCTTTCGTGTTACATAGATGGACAATTCCCTAAATCCCATCCTTGTAAAATCCACACGGGATTACGTGTGGGCCAGAGAGGGTTACAGGGCAACTGCCCTTGAATTACAAATCCCTTACTATCAGCTTACACATAGTAGCAGTAAGGAAATTAATTTCTCGGCGGTCGCCCAAGTGATGATGTCATCTCTATGGCAATACAATATTCTTAATAATATCTAATAAAAAAAAACAGCAGTCACTTATCGACAACTTGCACTGATGTTTCTAGGCTACTTTTTTCTCGAGGTACGAGAGAAGTGTGTTTACATCACTTTGCATACAAAGGTAGTTTTGTCCCATTTTAAATATCAAGTACCTATTCAGATTCCTTGAAATTTTGGAAATATGTTCCTGAGCTTGTTATGCAAGCTATTAGTTTTTGGATATATGTCCTTGAGCCTGATATCTATGCTTCTACTTTGACAATTTTCCTAATAACTATGTATTTTCAAAATTATGCAGAGAAATCGTTTATATGGGAATGTTTTTTCCATTACAGATAAAGTTAATCTTTAAAGAAAAACTGGCAAACTAGAAGCTACTAGTATACTAGTGGCTCTCGAAGCTGTAAACATCGTGAATCTGCATTTATAGTAGCTTTCATAGTGTTCACTATTCGTTATATGCATTAAATCGTATATTTAAATTAGCGCGTTCTGTTTGTTGGTTCGGTGGTTAACCAATCACAAGGCTCTGTAACCCAGAGCGTACGTACCTTTCCTCGTCTCTGATTGGCTCCGGCAATCAGTGCTTGAACATTCTTCATGAAGTGAAGCAACTCGTGTGCATCCGTGACAAAATCAAGTTGGAAAAACGTCGGTATTTCTTTCCAAAACGAAAAAATACTGCAACTTATATCAACATAGTTATCCTCTGAGTGAAGTGTAGTGAAAACCTTATAATGTAACTGTGTACCACGAAAAGGCAATCTCACGGGCAAGACGCACGCGCAGAAGGAACCTACCCTACGCCATCGGGATATCATGTCCTTAAAGTTCAAGAGACACGTTTGGAGAAAAGATATTTTATGATATTGAATATATTAAATTTTATTAATTTTTAAAGTTTTAGGGATAATTTATGTAATCATATGTTCAATGACATTTTATGATACATAATACGAGCGATTCTATGTTTAACTCGCGAATTCCATGTTCATGTAGAATGGTTACCAAATCTAGCTACAAAAGCGAAAAATATGTTTCAATTTTGAATTTCTCGCGACATTTGTAAGTTTCCACCTTAAGACAGGACCTTTTCAGTGCTAGAAACGCCAATTCTTCTTTAGAAAATATATTTTTTCATACAGATAACAGTTTTACCTTTAGCCAACAAGTCGCCTCATGGTAAGCGAAAGTGGGGCCGAGATTGGAGCACGTAAACCTGAAAGATCTATTCATTGGCCTTGACGACACCCAGATTGTAATTCTCAGGAAAAACAGAAGACGGTAGGGAGTCTTTGCGTAGGGAACTTCTGGAACCTATATAGAGATAGGAATGAATATGATCTCTTCTTGAAAGCTCCTAAGTCACATCAGTTCGAAAATAATGGTCCATTAACATAAATATGGTTCTACTGTTCCAAGACTACAGAGATCTAAAGAAAATGGTGTTTGAAAAAGTTGGGTGGCTGCTTCGAAACGTGACTCTTTAGCTGTATTAAAATAAAATATGAAAAATGTTTTTTATTTAATTTTTTATCGCAGATACTTAACCTAGAATTACTGGCTCTCAAGGACAGCTGCCGGAATACACCGATACGTGCTTGGTGACAGATTTTCTACTTGAGTGTGGTCGCTAGCCAAGCGGGCATTCACAAAATGCCCTTCCACCATGCGGTGAAGCTCAAGCCCGCGGGGGTATTCAAACCATAGACCTGCTGCGCGGTAGTCCATAGCCAATGCCACTGAGGCAACACTGCTTCATAGATAGATTTTTAGCTACGTATTAGGACTTTTCTCAATAAAAACATGAAAAGTAGATGCTGTATAAATATTTTACTTTTGGTGAAGTATACTGAATCTCACTGAATCTTAAGCAATAAATCTCCTCGCACTGCATTCTACAAAACGCTTTTTCCTTAAAATTAATATTTTGCAGCCTTGAAAAGAATCTATTACAATCGAGATTAATCAATGGTGATAGATTTTAAAAAGAATAAACTTTTCAGGTTCTTATTATAAAGCTTAGTGGCTCATAGTAGTGGTAGCGTAGCTAATGTCATTAGGTACCTACCTCGTATACGACCGTTAAACACGCATGTCGCTTTCCTTCACTTTACGATATCACGAAGTGGGGAGAGACAGAAAGATAAAATACAGAGTAAGCTTCTGAATTATCGTAAAATAAGATGGAGCAAATAAATACGAGATAGACAACTTTTGTCGCTGTTCTTCCATCTGGCTAAGTCGTTATAAACCGATCAACTCATAAGTTAAGCAACGTACGCTGCGGCCATGACTTAGAAGCGTTACGGAATTACTACTTAAGGGTTCTATGCTTCGGAGAGCACGTTAATTCATCGGTTGGTGGTAAGGCATTTCGCGAATGCCCACCTTGCAAGCTACCACCCTTTAGCTGAAAATCTGTGGCCAAGCACTTAACGGTGTGTTCCGGCAGCTGTCCTTGAGAGCCAGTAATTCTAGGTTAGCCTAAATAACATCTTTGACCACATCATCACTTACCGTTAGGTGCTTGGCGACAGATGTTCTACTTCAGGGTGGTAGCTAGCCAGGCGGGCATTCACGAATGCGCGAGGAATGCCCTACCACCATGCTATAACGACTGCCATACTGAGATGACTACCGGGACCGACGGGTTAACGTGCCCCCAGAAGCACGTAAGCGTTCAGTAGTCATGTCACTAGCGGTCGCCTATCCAAGACACGACCGCGGCGGAGTTGCTTGACTTTGATGATCGGTTTAGAATGGCTAAGCCAATTTCGCTACGAGAGTTTCTGTCGACACAAGGATACTTAATATCCAAACCAGTTAATAAATTAATGTTGAACGATTTTTTATTGTTCATAGGCATTATTTTATTGGGTGATGCTGTCGTCTCAAATACACCATATATATGCATAGCTATCATGCTTTCTTGGCACATAGTTGTGAACAAGCTACATAGGCCTTAAAGGGTATTCGATTGCCAAAAAGCATGTCACAAAATACTCGGTAATGTCTAAGATATTGCAACAAATATTAATATTCAGGTAAGCATTCTTATATATTTGTACATAATCGAAGAAATATATGAATACACCCCTGTTTTAACCAGAGAAGTCTGTAGACTCACGTTTCATCAGACAGACTTTGGTCTCATATAAAAGGGCAGATGCCTCTTCCAGATGGTTCCAGACGCTCCAGATTCTGAAAATGTCCTTATCAGAACATTAGGGAATTACTGTTCAACTTGTGAATTGGAACCCAGGAATACTATGATGTAGTGTAATAACTCGACCGTGTATAAATTATTCGTCTGCATTAAAAACTACGGATAACGTAATAAGACATACAAAAGTTCAAATTTGTATGAAATAAACGCGATAGGACCCTCGTATCATTAAAAAAAAATAACTGAGTTTTTCAGGCATAACATTGAACAATTTATATGCAATTATAATAATGCAATAGGTATGTTAAAGATAATTGAATCCCCTCCGAATAAAGACATACAAAACAAGACAAATGATCAGAAACAAATCACACTTGTTGAACCTCTCATCGAACACTTAGAGCCCGAAAACCACAAATTGTTTTCCTTAGACTGAATTGGCCAAGAGTTGTATACAGAAAGACAGATAGCTCGGAAATCCATTTGTCTTGTGAGCGACACGATGGTAAAAACGTTGATTGATGTAGCGCTCCTGCTAACACCTGTTTTGGATGCGGTCTTGAGAAGTATCAATCTTGTACAAGGCCTGTGGGCTTCAAAGCAACAAAAAATAGGAAATTTCACCCTCTTTAACCCCCAATCACGTAAGAATAGAGGTTATAGTTATATTATATTATAGTTATGTTATAGTTTGACGCGGTAGCTATGTCTGTGGCACCGTATTTACCAGTCGGATGTAATGATTTTAAATACATTTTGTTTACAAGGTGACTTGATAGTGCGCTCATTTTTAGTTCATGAACGGATGTAAGCAACGAGTTTATACACTGGTCAATACAATACAATACAAAACTCTTTATTGCACAGCGAATATACATTTAAATAATCTTATAAATAGTACTCTTAGACTATAGCAGTGCAATAGGCGGTCTTATCGCATATAGAAATATCTTCCAGACAACCTTTGTTTTGACAGTATCACATTTCAAGTTACACGGTGGTGCAAACATATAATATTTTTTTAGATATTAACTTACTAATAAAAACGTTACTTAAAAACGTTTTTCGTAAATACATAATATATTATAGTACATAGATATCCCACACGCTATTTATAGACGTATAATATAATAATATACTACACAATTATTTCTTTTATAATATACATAAATATTTACATACGAATAGGTGCAAATATATAATACTGATGGATAACAACTAGATAATACTTACATAATATGTACCTGCTATGTAGTCAAAGGCTAACCTATCAGGCATAAAAAAAAAATTATACATACATCTTAATGTAGACTGGAAACCTTCGTTTCGCCGATGACATAGTCATTATGGCAGATTCGCTTGAGGAATCAGTACAATGCTCAGCGACCTCGGTAGAGTTTCCCAACAGGTGGGTCTTAAAATGAACATGGACAAGACGAAAATTATGTCTAATGGCCATGTTGAACCCGTACCTGTAGTTGTTGGGAACGATACGTTCGAAGTTGTTGACCATTACATTTACCTGGGACAGACGTCCAGCTAGGTAGGTCTAACTTCGTCAAAGAGGTCGCCCGAAGAATCCAACACGGATGGACAGCATTCGGGAAGTTACGTGACATCTTCTCGTCGAAGATCCCGCAGAGCCTGAAGACCAAAGTCTTTAATCAGTGTGTGTTGCCAGTGATGACTTATGGCACTGAGACGTGGCCCTTAACTGTGGCCCTTATAGACAAGCTCAGAGTCGCTCAACGAGCTATGGAGAGAGCTATGCTCGGAGATTCTTTGCGCGATAAAATCCGGAACGTGGATATTCGCCAAAGAACCAAAGTCACCGACCGAGCTCTCAGAATTTGCAAGTTGAAGTGGCGACGGGCGGGCCACATTGCTCGATGAACTGATAACCGATGGGGAAGAAAGTTTCTCGAGTGGTTACCACACTACACCGGAAGACGTAGAGTTGGTAGGCCCCCCAACAGGTGGACTGACGACATCGTGAAAGTCGCGAGTAGCCAATGGTTACAAGCGGCTGATAGCCGTTCTCTGTGGCGCTCTATGGGCGAGGCCATTGTTCAACAGTGGACGTCTTCCGGCTGATGATGATAATGATGATTTTTTTTATGTTATTGTGGCGGAACAAGCTTTAGGCCCACATGATGTTAAGCGGACTAACCTCTGCCTATAACAGATGCATTTCGTCACAAGTCACGAATTGCAATGCGTCCGTCACCTTGAGACATAGTTGTTAAGTCTCATGTGCCTGTAATTAGCGCGGTAGCCAGTGGTTACAAGCGGCTAAAAGCCGTTCTTTGTGGCGTTATATGGGGGAGGACTTTGTTCAACAGTGGACGTCGTCCGGCTGATGATGATGTCGGCATTGTCGAGTATGGGGAGTAAAAAAGATTGCATGAGCGCAATTTTAGTGGTAATGGGTAGAAAGTTCGCAGCCTCCTGAGGCACGAAGCGGAAGCTAACATTTTGCGGCTGGTTTCAGCTAGTTGAGGGTTCCATGATAATTGGTTATCTATGATTGATTGATTGATTGATCGAAGCTACTAACCATTTATTTCAATGATATTGCAAGAACGTGTTGATATTGAACTATAGTTACATAACTTTTTACTAGCATATTATTTAGGACACAGGGTGGTGTTTGAAGACATTCTTACTGAATGTTAAAATTGTTAATGAAAATGTTATAGATATATGATATTCAGAGTCTGATGTTGGAGTAGTCGAAGTAAAATTGTTGAGAAGTTTGAATAAATCAGCGGGTAATTTTATATTATTCAACTGGCATAAGTATTTTTGTATGCAAATTTAATAAGGTAGAATTATAAAATATATATGTGTAAAAAACGAGCAATAATTAATAGATTTATTTCAGTTTATTAAAAAAGTATTTGAGGATATGTCACCACCGTCGGAAAGACGCGCATTAAAAACGAATGGAAACCGCACCTGCTTCCATAGCATCAGTGGTCACACAGAAATGGAAATTAACTTATAAAAAATAGTTTTTGCTTAGCATGTATCAATACTGTTTAATTATAACTAAAAAAATAGTATATAATATCAAACTTAATTGCTTATCCAGGCGGTGATCACGTATTAAAATTTGCCAAAATTTCGGGATGGCTAATATGTTGCTCATTCTGCTGTCATTGAAATCTCACCATGCGCCCACCTGTTAAGGGTCCTCATGACCTGACCTTTTATTAGACCGTGTCTCATCTGGTAAGGGTATGTTTGCAGAGATCTTCTCATTCCACATGTCCAATCACACTCGCCTTAAGTACATCCCTTGGCAAGGTTCTTCGTTGATCTTTTTTAAACGTTTAAACCATCTCAGCATACCTTTCTCTTTAAATGCCATTATGTCCTCACGCATTCATTTATTCAATAAAACAAGAGTCAGTCAGAAACCGTAAGTATAAGTACATACAATTCACCGGCGGGGGTTGTACCGGGAAGTAAACCCCTACAAGTAGTTCGCATTCATAGAGCGGTATCAAACCGTGGCTTGTATATGTGCGCACCTGTGAGCATGCACACTATGACAAATGTCTAGCGTTTCCAAAGTGCGCTAGTCGGGGCTGCACTACGTCACGTGCTCACCGCACCGATTGGTACCAGCCGGCTGCCCGCACCAGGCCCAGTTCATTTTTTTATTGTACTATGGAAAATTAGTGTTCGCGGAAGCAGCGTCCTACAAAGGGTCATTAATTCTTATCTATTACGCTCTATTACGCCATATTACTAACAGTAAACTTTTCTGAACTAACAACAAAACTTACTGTCTCCAACATCTTCTGCTTCACATTCTCCAACTATTTGTATAATAGTCTCTCAATATATTCCTTACAAATAACCGCTCGCGACCCTGAGCGAAAACTCTAAAACTTTGAGCTTTTGCAACATAAGCTTAAAATAAGAGATACTAACAGTAGGTGTAATGGTCGAAATAAGAATCGAATAAGAATAAGAATAAATTCACAGACACAACTCATAAAATTCACAGTAGTTAATTAACATAAACTCCCACAGCTCTTCGCAACAAAAAAACACACCCGGTTACCCTTGTCCGCTTTCCCAAGAGTGCACTAATGAATTCCATTGTCACAGTACAAACACCAGCTCATTTTCTATTCTCATTTTGACAGCTGTAATACCCCAAGCTGACACAGCCTACAAATTTAGAAGGATTTGAAATTTCCATTCTGATTCTTTCAATGCGGTTATTTGAGCCTGTGTTTTACTCTATGTTGTTTTGGTAAGGCATGGTTGTTTTAGAAGACCTTGTTAAGAGCGTGTCTTTTGTAATTTCGCTAAAAGGGACCAGCCGGGGATGAGTGGGGCATCTATATGTTAATTGTGATTTTGTACACCTTCTCCTATAGTAATGGTGGCACACACGTACAGAATTAACCATGAAGGGACGCCAATAGCCGTTTTTGTTTTAACAAGTGTTTTTCGCAGTCGTGTTTTGTATTCAATTCGGGTTGTCCTGACTTAATGAAAATACCTGTGGTTGCCTTCAAAGGTTTTTGCGCAGTGCTATTTTGAAAGGTGTTAACCAAATGTGGCTTTTAAAATAAAACATTTTTTTTTACATTATTGAAAATCATTTTTGTAGCAGTGATGGCTCAGTGGCATTGGCTATGGACTGCCGTGCAGCAGGTCCATGGTTCGAATCCCGCCGCGGGCTTGAGCTTCACCGCATGGTGGAAGGGCATTTTATGAATGCACGCCTGGCTGGCGAACACCCTTAAGTATAAAATCTGTTGCCAAGCACCTAAAAGTGTGTTCCGGCAGCAGTCCTTGAGAGCCAGAAAAATTACAGGCTAATGAGACCTAACAACTGGACGTCTCAGTGTGACGGGCACAGTGCAATTCGTCGTTGACGAAATGCGTCTGTTATAGGCAGAGGTTAGTCCACTTAACATCAGGTGGGCCTCGGGCTTGTTCCGTCACAATAACATAAAAAAAGACACATTAGAGGACGTTAGAGGTAAGATTTATAATAATAATTATTATTAAATTAACTATAGCGCCAAAGCAGTCAATACTGTCTTAACGTATATAATTTTTGGTTTTTATTGTATATCATCAGAGTGAAGTAGGATGATAAAATTTAAAACAAATTAACTTATATTTTTAAAACAATTGAATGCACAAAGCATTCAGTCAAAATTACGAGAGATTAAAATAATAATAGAATATGGATTGTACCAGCATAAAAAAAACATTTTAACAATACGCTAACAGTGAAACCAATACAAGTTTTAACTATAAGATAATATCGGAAAAATAGCCATTAAGTAAAATTATTGCGATAGTTTATATACACTGCAATACAACGGGACCCATGTTTATACGACGTTTTCCAAATACCGACATTTTATGAGAAAGCAGTAAACACTATAGGATAAAAGCGTAATGAAAGAAATGGTGTAATTCTTCAGGACCAAATATGGCCCGCGTATGCCCATTACTGTATCACCCGAACTGTCCACTGCTGAACACAGCATCCCCCATCATGGGAGGCTTTGCCATAATCCCCACGCGTGCCATGTATTTTTCTTTAGCTTAATGCCGTTGAGCTTAAGAAAAATACATTATAAGATTATCTTAAGACCTGTCTATAGTGTATGAAACTAAACGTTACTGTATATTATACTGTCGACAGAATATTATGCATAATATAATTTTATCGTAAGGTGAGTGAAAAATAATGTTTTTTTTTAATATAAGTGATAGTGTAAACCTTTGGGCACAATCTCACCTAATAGTAAGTGATGATGTAGTCAATGTTGTTCCGGTTAACCTATAATTGCTGGCTCTCCCGGACGACTAACAGATACTATAATTAACGATAGTGCATGCGAAAGATTTTCTACATGTGTTTTTTTTAGTAATAAACATTGTATTGAACACACGACACGTAACGATAAATAACTATTTTATTTTTAATATTGTTATTTTTGCAGCAATAACGCCTACTCTGCGGGTTACATTAAAAAATTACAAATTTACGAAAGAGAACCCAGCTATAAGGGGCATCCCCCTTATAGCTGGGTTCTCTTTCGTAAATTTGTAGTTGACACGGGTTCGAATCCCGCACAAGACTTAAATTTTTCTCTCGTGTATTTGTAATTTTGTAAGATAAATACCTATACTTATCTCTACACCTGTTCTGCGCAAGGTTAGGCATTGACTACAAATCTATATACAAGGGTGTTCTATGCTTGAACGGAATTAGTGCGTATACTATCGTAGAGCCTCCTTGAATCTGTGTGTTTTGTTTTCATCTCCGTAGCAGGATACATCGTATATTGACTCGTAATTTCTTTCTTAGTTAAAAATTTATTGTAAAACAATTGAAATATGTTTGTGTGATGAACTTGTGTGTTCAAACACGTTTATTTTTCATTACGATATGAACTGACAATACAAACAAGTTTCTCGCTCTATAGTAAAGACCACTTCTTCCCATCAAAATTGACGTGTCACCGTTTTGTTTCACATTGTACCACACCCGACTCAAATTGCACCCAAAAATTTATTCTAAGAATGACCTGTTTGCTTGACTTTGGTATGGTCGGAGTAAAGCGGCCCCTAGTCTGGGACCCCAATTGTGTTGCCACGCTTGCCCCTTGGTCAATAGTCGGTCCTGGACCAGCGATGGAGGCTGTAAACTCTAGCTGATTAAATTTTTGCGCTGCTTGGAGTAGATACTTCTGGACCGTGATGGGTACATGCAATTTTATATATTGTATATTAATAATAATAAAAAAATAATCTATACATATATATTTTGTAAAAACATCAAAATATGTACTTGAGTATTATACATAATTATATAATATTATGACTATAATTATTTCAGTTTTTTGGCTGCAAATAGGAGGTTTTCAAACCAAAACTTACAGAGTAAACAAATTTTGATAAGTGACTTTACAGGAATATGTAATATTTTATAAGCACAGTCTTAAATAAGTATTGTGTTTATCATGATATCTTCGTTTTTATACAATGACCCTTATACCACGAAATTTAGGGAGGTCATTAATGTGGAGTAAGCGCATTAACATCTCTCTGAGATAAACGTTAGCGCTGGCGCGATTGCTACTTTGGGAGAGCAAGAACTGCATTTGAATCGATTTTTTACAGCAACCATTTGATACTGCCTTATTTTACAAGTTCAAGGCATCAAAAGTATTTTTACTTTACTTAAGAGTTTATAGTCATCGTCTTTTGATCAACTGAATAAATTTATTTATATATCTTTAGTCTCTAGTAAAAATGAAATGAAATGAAATTTGCCAATTGCATAATTATGTCAGTGATACAGTTCCATTACTTTAAATCCTCAACTAGAGCTTACTTTCATGAGACTGATGATCACTCGTTCCATGCGTTTTTATCTTTTACAATAATATGATACAAATAATGGCTACCGTTCATATTTTATATCATAAAATATGTTAAGTTGCCAAGGAAAGCATTACCAATATTTAACAAGACAAGAGTTTCTGTCATCTCTAATAATTTAAATAATTAGTTATATAAATAATACATTGTTTAAGATGGTTATACGGCCTATGAAGAAGCACCTACCTTTCTCATACCACTGGGAACGATTTACGTTTTTTCCGATAATTGCAAATGAAGCGGTAGTTCGTTAGTCTTGATCGACGTTCCCAAGAGATGGAAGTTGATTGTGCGTATTTCACTAAGAGATAAGCGTTAGAAATCAAATGTACACCAATATCTTTAATACTTATATTATATAAGTACCAAAATTAAATTGAAATATGATTAATCTATTACCAAATTACATTTTTCAAAAATATAACTAATAAAATTATGAATAATTTATCCTAGAGATAAATGTTTTCTTCAGGATAGATAGGTATCGTCATCATACGATCTTCCACTTTTGTTGTTTCGGTTTAATATTTTTACCCACACAATGTGTATTTTAGCACATTATTAAAAAACAAATTTAATTTTGACTAACCTCGAGATATGAATCTTATTCGCGAAAGTTTAAAAAACTTGTTCTAAATTGTAGATAAAATGTTTTGTAGAATATTTTCATAATATTTTATGTTGCTTAATTAAAACTTAAGAAAATCATTTACTTGCATTTATCGAATGTAGGGACAGTGGTGGCAAGAAACAGAAACAATACAGTAACTTTTGTATATTATCCTCATAATTTGAATACTTTCACCTTATCTTACTCTCACACTTTAGTAGAGTAGTCAGAAGTTGCTGCTGTCTCTTAACTATGAACAAGTATCATAGTTAGCCCTACAGCTCAATACTTCACTGACCCTCAATAACTAAACACCCGTAGGTAAAAAGGGGAAAATTAAAAAAGGAAAAAATGATGTTTTCTGATATAGACTACACACTACATGGTGCGACAGGTAACATGCGAACACATTAGTCACCTATTCATTCTACGTACTCAATAGATGAGTCATTTTTCCAAGGGTGCACAATCCCCTTCAACCACAATACACCTTCAGATCAATTGAAGGCGAGGGGAAAAGTTTAATATTGAGAGACATATAATGAATACCAATAAGGAATAAGTTGCGTAAACTATTAAGGATCTATTTGTTGATGAAAACGACAGGCATTTTCCTGTGTACCATTGGCTGTGCCCTTTATATCACAGTGGAAGGATAAATGTCACCACTATACCCTTGGCCGTGTAACCCGACTATATTAAAGTAACAGGTTTTTTTTTATACCACAAAGGTGGCAAACTAGCATTCGGCCCGCCTGATGGTAAGCAGTTACCGAAGCCTTAGGACGCTTGCAACACCAGGGGTATCACTCGCGCGTTGCCGACCCTAGACAAGGTATAGGTATAGCTATACAAATAAAATATTGATATTTAAAAAATACTGACTGTACACTATAATTTTTATATTAAATATGTAATCAATTTGTGCCTGGTAATCAAATGTGGAACCTATCACACTAAAAGCTGTAAAATTTACATATGTCAATATATTTACAAAATTAAGAATTTTCGTGCCTTATGTGACAGCTTTCAATTTGTCAGTTTGAAAGATGTCATATTTGACATCTGTTACAAATACATGTTGTGTTTTTTTTATATAAAAAGATATTTTGATATCTGTTACTTTAATTTATTTGGGTTTTACAACCGAGGCTACAGTGGTCTAACCTTTTTCAAGAGATTTAACCACTGTACCATGAAGAGAACAACCCGGAAAAAGGAGTTACGAATATATTCCTTGATTCATATGAAATGGATTTGTAAAACAAAATTATTGAAAAGTAGTCCTTTAGTATTCTTTTACTTTGCTGAAGACATTCACAATATTCTGAACTTGAATCACCGCTTTTTAACTTTTATGAAGACTTATTTTTACCACCATTGTTGAGACTCAATTTTTAAGACGGCTAGTAAAAGCTGACGACCATTAATACCTGCAGATATATAAATAGACATCAATTTACGTCATTATAGGAAAATAGTCTTAATTTGGAGGACGGTAGCCAACTTCACAAATATATACAATAAAATATCTTTGATAAATGGTCTAATCCTTTATAATAATCGTGAAGTCCAAGAAAAATTATTAAAGCACTTATTTTCTTATACCTGCAAAAATATGTTAGCATGTTTTACTACCGCAAAAACCATAAGCAAATAGCAAGGAAATAACTTTGACAAATAGCATTACAAAGATATCGCTATTTCACACACGTTCGAGAAAGGAAAGGGTACGTGTGGAATGCAGGGCCGAAGAATTGTGTCCTACGATTCCACATGAATACGGGCATTGTAGAGATCAGGTCAGGTATCGTGGATGTTGGTACGGGATATTTAATGTAAAATTTTATGAACAGTGTATGTATTATGGGAATCATATGAACACGATGATAGTAGAACACATTGTGTGATGTATATTCATCATCTCTACAACACGAAAGTAGCGGATTTGTAGCACAAAAACTTGCAGCAAAATTGATCTTGCTGAGAAACGTGAAGGAAAAGGGATAACTGAACAAAACTGTGACTTCACTTTGGAAACTATCGCGAGTTTTATACATATTAACTTATTAGGAACCGGCTATATAACGCGGGTCCTAGCCGGTTCCTAATAAGTTAAAACTGTGACTTTTTATGTGACTTTTTAACCTGGACAATTTCTGCAACATTAGTTCTTATTAGTGCCTATTGTTTAGTTTCTAAAGATATGTTATGTGTCTAAACTAAAATCTAATATGATCCTTACCTTACCTAGTATTTTTGAAAACTTGTGTATCTCACACGTGAACATTTCTCTTAGGTCTCATGCAAATCCGTCACTGTGCTAAGTTGTCTTTGTTAAAATTACTCTAAATCTTATTGGAAGGTATTTCACTAGCTCAGAATCTGAGGTCGTCAATCGCATCGAAAAACATCTTCGCTCATTTGTTGTACAAATAGCTATTACGCTTGTTGCTGCTTAAATATTAAGTATTTATAAAAAATATTAATCTAGCCTTTGCCCACTATCTCTTTTGATGGAATATATTGTGATTGAAGCAGGCTCAAATATATAACGAGATCTAGTTCTAAACCGTAATATGCTTGATGACAGACTTGTCACTTGAAAGTGGTAGCCCAGCAGAAATTTACAAAACGCCTTACGAGAAATGCGTTAAAGCTCAAGCATGGATAGATTCAAACCATTAACTTTGACTACTGACAGTCTTTGCTACGGAACCATTTTTTCTTGAAAATATACAGGTTTAATGTTACTTATTGCAGAGCATACTCTTCTTTCAAAACTTTCCAGAAGGTAAGAATGTAGTTATTTTGATAGAATTGATATAGCTATATTACTATCGCTTAAGTACTTATGTTTTTACTATAATTGTTACAAAGATAGTATCATATACATTATTTCCTGAACTTATGTAAACACAACCCATTTGTCACAATACTTTTCCAAGATTGACTAGATCTAACCGAAGTCTTTCACATAAACAGAAAGTTGTTAATATTTAAATATGGCTTTACATGCAAACATGTCAACATCACACGCTACTTAAATTTTCTAGATTCAAGCATTCCTTCAAATAATACAATTTTAAAATGAGGTACTTTTTGACTTCGTAGAAGATACCATAATAAAGCGAAAAACTGATAAGTATAACGAAAAGCAAAATATTCAACAAAATATTATTGAATTATACCTATAATTAGCTATATCTACACCATATACGTATATAAAACGAAACCAACACTACATACTTCCTAGATTGTATAAAGCTTACCATACCTTCAATATCCAATTCTTTCCTACATTCCCACACTATTTTTCTGGCTAGTATCGAGTTTGCGCTCCATTTCGCCACTTTGCGTCGCGTCCGACAGATGTACTATAACGCTGCTCTTGGATTTACTCGCTTTCAATTGATTTAGGTTCTGCTAAGAACAAGCTAGGAACAAACGCTACGCGGTTCATAAAATGAAATAAATTTGCTTAAGCTATCATGATTAATTTGTTTAGTTATATGAGTTGTTCACTCATACTTACAATATTTGCATAAACTAATTAAGAGGCATTTTACATTTTAATGCGGTATACGAAGATTTTAAGCGCTTTATTTACTATCATAGGAAATATCTACAAGTTGTTTAATAATTGATAAAAATAGAATAATCTGTTCTCTTTTCAGTTAATGTACCAGATTTACAAACATAACATTAATTATTTTGTAGTGACCAATCTCCCGCACCTTGTTTAACGAATTAAAGTACACATAGCCAACTTCAGAGTTCTATCTCTTGTACAAAGATTCATCAAAATAACTGAAAAAAAAAACTGTGCATCAGGCATATAATCCTGTTGACACATAGTGTACTAGAATATCGATAATTAATCGTCATTGTAGAAAAAAAAATAAAGATCTTGCGCCAATTTCCACGAATTATATCAGCAGTTTACCACGATATATTTCGTTTAATAAAGTGTAATTCCAAACAGATATTATATGAAAAGAAAGTTCATTATTTAATTAATCTGATCTTTAATAAATTGTGATATTTACTCTGTTTTGTTAGACAAGAAAAAATATTTAACATAACTCGAAATGCTTATAAATTGAAATGTACAAGCGCGAGGCGATCTTGCAGAATCTAGAAGCATTTCCTCTAATTGCGTGTGATGTGGGCTTGTACTTTAGATACTGTATATTATTCACCACATTTTACTAAGACAAGCCTTAGTTGTAAGTATTTTATTTAACTTATTGTGTGGTTATGTTTTTAAGCTAGTATGAAGCCCTGTAGAGAATACACGAAAGTTAATTCAGTTTTGAGATGCACAATGAAAATATATATATTACAATACCTACCAATTTAATAATTATTACGACACCTACATTGCAGTTATATTTATTTAAGTAATTAATTTACCCAGTGGGCGTCAGGAGTTTATTATTCTTATCCATCTCTGATGACTTGACTGTGGATAAACTATTCAATAAAAATCTGCAGTCACACCCTGCGTGATGAATAACAAATTGGATGAGAAAACATCGCAAAAGATATTACTGCTAAGCCTCTGACGTATATAGCAGAGATAAGTAATAGTAATAGTAGTTGCTACGTTCATTATATCACATTTGTAGCAAGTAGCGACATCTACTGTAAGTTTAGTACACCAGCTGCCACGTATTTAATATTTATTTTACCATGCAATTAGCTGGCTCACTTATAATACAACATGCAATGTTACACATTATTTTTTTACAATTTTATAATGACTGCGTCATTTCTGTAATGACTGTTATAATTATAATATTCACTCTCAATCAACATATTATTCAATATAAAAACTTTGACAGTAAATACGGATTCAATATATTTTAAAATAACAATTTAACTAGCTTTGCCGTTAAGGACTTATTTTCAAAATATATTTAATGGTGGCTAATCACTGCTGTTGACAAGTTGCGAGCAAATGGGCCTAGATGTCACTCCAGGGAATTTATAATATTTAAGTCTATTATGTGGGCGACACGAACGCGACGACTGGTGTATATATATTGATTGATTAAATATATTTATTGACATCGTGAAACTCGCGGGTAGCCAGTGGTTACAAGTGGCTAATAGCAGTTCTTTGTGGCGTTCTATGCACTGAGAAAAACGACTTAAAGGCTTAAATCAAATTTGACTGTAACTACGTAAGATGAATTCACAACTCTTAAGATGATTTTCACCAATCAATAAAAATTTACCATGTTTTATAATAAACACAACCGTCAAAAACACCTTCCGTAAAGTATTTTCAGAATTGAACTTATTATACGATAACAATTGCAGTATTGACCATATAATATACCTTACTTTTACGGCGGTTTATATACGGTGATTATCACTATAACGTACGACTTAATCAGCCTCATCGAAAAGTCAATATTTAAGAAAGACCACAAAATACACCTTAAATGAAGACGAAAAGAAACATTCGCCTTCACTGACCTCGTTTAACGCCTTCTAGTTGGAAGGCGTTTTTGTACGTATTTACGTTTGGTCGGTTTTTTGCCTTATACCGTATAAATTGGCCGTCATTAGGGCGCTTTTGACTTTAGATTTTTCTCAGTGTGGGGAAGGCCTTTGTTCAACAGGGGACGTCTTCCAGCTGATGATGATGAAATATATTTATCGTTATAATTACTCCATCGGTAAAGACCTATTTAATATTACAAAATCACAAATATACGATAGGAAACATTTAAGTCATGTACGGGATTCGAACCCGCGTCCATCCACCCCTTGAGCCGGGGTATGCTCTAACCAATTTAGCTAACATGACATGACGTCATTACTTAAATCTTTCCTATCGTTCTGTAACCATGGTATTGGGATGGAGCACATGACTTAAATTTTTCCTGTTTTATATTTGTGATTTTGTAATGTAATCCGCATAGCAGGCGTTATTGCAAACCTAACAATATAAAACGTTTTAAATGTATTTGCAAGATGTTTTTAAATGTCTCAATAATCTATTAATATTGCCTCTATATGTTAAAATACACTGACCCACACCACTAATTCTTAAACCATTTCAGCTTTTTTCCCTATATTATATATATCAAGATGTAATTTTGTCAATTTACGAAAAATGTTAATTTAATTACCTAAACTTCAATATGAACCATTACATTATATTACGTATATTTTATAGAAAATTATCGTAACAGCAAACAACATACATACGTTATGTTATAATTGCTAATTTTTTTCTCAAAAATGGTATGTAATGTGGCCATAACATCTCTAAAACGTATCCAGAACGTTAACTGTACCGGAGATATAGGTTGCAGTAGATAGACTTGTAATACTTATTTATTGCATCCAAGTTGAAATTGCGGCAGTTTTAAAGGCTGGATGTACACGATCCGGAATACAACGTAATAACCCTGTTGTTTATGCAAGTCGCCGTAGCATCGTCACACTTTCTGTTAAAATAGAAGTGTTAGAAAAAAACATTAAAAGAAAAAACTACTGCAAGCATACAATTATTAAAGATAACTCAACTTATTCACAACTGTCCAGTAATATGCGAGATTTTAAATTTGGAATCTCCTACTGTCCAGTTAGTAAGTATGTAAATTCATTTATGGACATGGATTTTTTTTTCCTGTCTCGTAATGACTTTATGTTTGTATTAAGTAATTTCAGTTTAAAAATCATGCTGAATTAAAGCTTTCCATTCTAAAATTAACGTGCAGTTTTAAAAACAATAATTTACATTTTTTATCTTACCTAAACATTCATGTAATGTAAAAATGAAACAATGTTCAAAACGAAACGCAAACTGTTTAGTAAAAAATAAACAACCACTGGCGGGATTTACCATTCAATTGCAACCGTGAACATAAATAGTCCCAAAAAATTAGTTCAAAGGAATCTGATTCGGAAATAGTAGCCACTCGTCCTGCTTTAAAAGCTGAGGCATTCATTTTTGAGAAAAGCATTATACAAGCCTCAACCAGTAAGAAAGCCATCCTGGCCTCGTATATAACTCATACGTGGCCAGGAAGATTCTGCAGTAATGTACTAATGTTGTAAGCAACTAAGTAAACTTAAAATATAACCAAACAACGTTAAAATGTTAACTTTTGAAATAGAATTTTGTTATGACATATATTAGTAACTAATGTCTGTTATAAAAATATATTACTACAGTCTAATCAATTGTTCTATACAACGATTATTGACATCTCTAATATACCAGTTATCACGCAGGCAACTAACAAACATAGTACTAATTCTTTTCATATCCTGCAGATGACACTATTAATTTGTAAACTAAATATACAACTATATGATTTACTACTCACTATATTATACCTATAAATAAAATAAGTTTGTATGTTTATATATGTTACAAGATCCCGTACAACGACTGTGTTATGCAAGTGAAGTAGGGTTACCAACAGTCTATAAGTGATTATAGCTAATAACAACCCAATTCATTATTACATTGAAATTGTGGCTATCCTAGCGATTAATCAAGTCCAACTGAAATGCTTTACGATGAAGGGATTGTAATTCCCTCAACAATAGTCCTTTCCCTTTACGTTAAACCCTTCGGTTATAAGCGCTAGACCTAGAGGGGATACTGCGAACCAATTGCTTAGAACATTTTTAATGATTTATTTTATTTCATATTAATATATTTTTCATATTATTGTGTTTGGGTAAGGATATACGCCGGATAGACGCCGCAGTGCAGTTGTGTGAAATGTAAGACACGTGACGTCACGGGACACATTTAAAAGCACCAACGAATGCGCTCCTCATCCTCCCTCACTTCAGTCTGCCACAAACAGTTGGTGCGAGTGGTTGTGCATAAAAACGCTCGTGACGAGTCAAACAGTTGTGGTTTTACTTGGTGGATGGTTTTCGGTCTCAATAACTTTGGAGTTCATTAGTAAATTTTTTTACACTTCTGAATAAGGAGAAGTTGGATATTATGTGGATTATTTTAATAATATTCCAGGATAAAATAAACGAATTTACTATTTTTTTCAAAGGCGTCCAGATCTATCAAAAGAGATGATAGAACAAAATCATTATTTCATAGCAATTACCATTGGGCCATAGAAGATTCAAAATAATTGATAAGTTACTTAAGCTTAATTGTTTCTAAAGTAAGATCAGAACTTAACTAATAATTTGTACTCCACGATAACTTTTAACAGACCAGCTTTTCACATTAGACCCTCTAAAAGATAATACCGCAGCTGAGAGCTTATATCTCGACCGCGCTGAACTCTACATTATTGATGAGTTAGGCGTTAATATTAGAACAATAATCTAAATGGGTTGAACGGCGTTATTGTTTTCAACAAAAAATACCGGTTAACTAACTAAGCTTGTAGAACGCCTCGCTACTATTATCAAGTAGAAAACGTGCCACCAAGCGTGTAATTAATTGAGTTACGATATTCATATTAAATAGTAACAAATTTATTAAAATTATGTTAAGAAAACATTAAATTAATACCTTAAGAGGCATTTTACATTTTAATGCGGTATACGAAGATTTTAAGCGCTTAATTTACTATCATAGGAAATATCTACAAGTGGTTTAATAATTGATAAAAATATAATAATCTGTTCTCTTATCAGTTAATGTACCAGATTTACAAACATAACATTAATTATTTTGTAGTGACCAATCTCCCGCACTTGTTTTACGAATTAAAGTACACATAGCGAACTTCAGAGTTCTATCTCTTGTATAAAGATTCATCAAATTAACTAAAAAAAAAACTGTGCATCAGGCATATAATCCTGTTGACACATAGTGTACTAGAATATCGATAATTAATGGTCATTGTAGAAAAAAATAATAAAGATCTTGCGCCAATTTCCACGAATTATATCAGCAGTTTAACACGATATATTGCGTTTAATAAAGTGTAATTCCAATCAGATATTATATGAAAAGAAAGTTTATTCTTTAATTAATCTGATCTTGTATAAATTGTGCTATTAACTCTGTTTTGTTAGACAAGAAAAAATATTTAACATAACTCGAAATGCTCTAAAATTTAAATGTACAAGCGCGAGGCGATCAGTACCGCGCGAGCGCTCATCGAGGTAGGACCTGCGTTCGTTTTGCCTTGCTCTAACGTCTCGTACGCGGAACGCGTAGACGCAAGTTTATAGTGCGACCACAGAGTTTTGATCATGTCTTTATTTTTTGAAGTAACAAACTATACTTTATTTTTGCTGTCCATAATATAATTATTGTTCTCTTGTTAAGTAACTACATCTTTAGTTTCTGTTCATTCATTGTGTTAAAAAAAGGAAACGTCACAATTATGCAGCCTTATACAGCGTTATTGGAAAAATGCTAACAACCTCAGAGGGTTGACTTCTTCTTTTTGGTCTGCTAGTTTTTATATTATTCTAGTTTAAATAACTCACTATAATTTTTGTTTTAGAAGGATAAGATGACAGGCGAATAATTGATTTCCACTATTTTTGGATTCAGTTAATGTCTATAAGTGAACACAGCGATAACTTCAGCAGGAAATTAAACTACCTTCCTAATTTGTACAAAACGGCCTCCCGGCTTTTCCATCATTTGTACAAACCGGGATACCAGTTAGCGGTCGATAGTCGTATTTACAAAATTACCATAAAATCTGCGTAAGTGTTTTCTGCGTAAGTTTAAGTTTTGAAGCAGTGATGGCTCAGTGGCATTGGCTATGGACTGCCGCGCAGCAGGTCCATGGTTCGAATCCCGCCCAGAGCTTGGGCTTCACCGCATGGTGGAAGGGCATTTTGCGAATGCCCGCCTGGCTAGCGACCACCCTCTAGTAGAAAATTTGTCGCCAAGCACCTAACGGTGAGTTCTGGCAGCAGTTCTTGAGAGCCAGTGAAATAACAGGCAAAAATTAGACTTTACAGGTATGTCTCAAGGTGATGGGCGCAGTGCAGTTCATCACGTGATGAAATGCATCTGTTATAGGCAGAAGATACCGCTTAACATCAGGTGGGCCTCGCGCTTGTTCCATCACAATGACATAAAAAATAAATAAATAAAAAGTCCGACTTTCATAATCCAAATGGTTTTCAAAATGATGCATCCTTGCCCATACAAGAAAGAATCCATACTTTTCTGAGATAACGGAAGTATTTTGAATATTTTGATGAAATCTGAAACCATCACAAATTACATTTTGGCCCCAAAATATTACGTCATTTCATATTAATCTCGTAACTACGTCAACAGTTATAAACCTAGAAAAACGGAATTTTGCATACGTATAAGTAATTTTTCGCTCGATACATTTTGCAACGCAAACACTTACCGATGCAAATTTGCGTATTAAATAATCTCGTAACTAATTTTAAACTTCTAAACCAAAAAATCTGAAATAATACAAGTGTATAAATTATATGTAAATAATAATATCAAAGAAGGAGCAAAGCCGTAGGTGATATAGTTTTTCAGAAAAAAATATTGCACTCCAATACAGTTTTCCCGCCAAAGTTCTTAAAACAATTCTCGACATCAGAACCATTTAGTCGGATATCCAATTTTACAACTATTCAGGAGAGCAAAAATAAATGTTTAATGTGAATTATTGTTTAATGTTTTTGAAGCTTCTGGAGTAAATCGCTATAATTGTATATGCTCGTTGATTTCATATTCGTTTACGATTATTTTTAACTTGATTTCTGTAAGTAATCCAGAAAAAAACTAACTTTTATATACTGAAGTAGTTACATCAGACCCAATTTTCAAGGTCTGGCTACAACGGAAAGATTTTTTATTGACAAAATACCATATGTTTCCATGAATCTCACAGTTATATCTTTATACGATGTTGATATCAGGCCATTTGGTCCCAAACAATGAATTTTAGTTTTAAAAATATGCTAGCTAATATTAAAATCAGACCGTTTGGTTCCAAAATATATGTGTGGTGTGTAAAAGTAATACTTTATATACATAAACAACAGATCATATGGTTCGGAATAATAATGATTTATGTAGCTTGTTTGTGGCGTTATGTTTAGCTCTGACATTACATACTCAAGAAAATAAAACATACATTGGTCTTACCTTATTGTAATACCATATGACTCGTATAAATAACATTACACTTTTTCTGACGCTGCAGTTAAGGCCGTAATATGCTTTATATGAGACTTTATGGTACTGGTTTTGTTTGATTATTATAAAGTCTATTGTTCAATAAGTCCTAATAGTCTCTTATATCTTTATTTTGTACTGTATTGTTTAGGAAGGTAAAAGGCCTACAATAAGTTAGATATTTATAAAATGAAAGTACTTAAGTATATTCGTAATCAGTATTATTATGTTTAAACCTAATTTAATCTAATAGGTAATTAGTTTATATGCAAAAAAGACAAACCAAAGCACAACAAATTACAAAATGAACATTATTACCAACCTAGCATTGCTTATAATAATATTTTGTAATTACAAAAACTCAATTCAAGTATTAACAACAAAACAACAAGCCACAATAAGAATTAAGTAGACTGTAATAAAATAAATAATTAAAAATCTTATTTAATAAATCAATACATAGCTTTGAAAAACCAATAAAAAAACTATTATAATTAAATCATTTCTTAGATCTGATCAGTATGCTCTGAGGCACATAGACATAAAGCAATTCATGGTGTGTTAGGTTTTTATAATACTATAGTGTGAGAGATTGCTGTTTTTCCTGATGGATGGATCCTGGTCCTCTTGAGACTCTTCAACGTCTCCAACAAATTCAAGTCATTCAAAAATCCAACAATCATTCAAAAACAACACGCGCGTGGGTGTCAAACAAGGCGCTGTCCCCAAAATCAAACAAATAATGTAACACGACACTCAAAAGCAGACTGTTTCTATTCAACTCAAAATGTCTATAGACTAGCAGACTGCCTACGCTAGGGAGGCGTTCAGAACCTTGCCTGCACAAAGTTGACGTTCCAAACAGTAATTATAATCGTAGTCGTAGTCGGGGTCGTGATCTTGATCATGATCGTGATCGTGGTCGTGATCATGATCATGATCGTGATCGTGGTCGTGGTCGTGGTCGTGATCGTGGTCGTGATCATGATCTTGATCGTGGTCGTGGTCGTGGTCGTGATCATGATCGTGATCGTGGTCGTGATCATGATCTTGATCGTAATCGTGGTCGTGGTCGTGGTCGTGGTCGTGGCCGTGGTCGCGGTCGCGGTCGCGGTCGCGGTCGCGGTCGCGATCGCGGTCGCGGTCGCGGTCGCGGTCGCGGTCGCGGTCGCGGTCGCGGTCGCGGTCGCGGTCGCGGTCGCGGTCGCGGTCGCGGTCGCGGTCGTGGTCGTGGTCGTGGTCGTGGTCGTGGTCGTGGTCGTGGTCGTGGTCGTGGTCGTGGTCGTGGTCGTGGTCGTGGTCGTGGTCGTGGTCGTGGTCGTGGTCGTGGTCGTGGTCGTGGTCGTGGTCGTGGTCGTGGTCGTGGTCGTGGTCGTGGTCGTGGTCGTGGTCGTGGTCGTGGTCGTGGTCGTGGTCGTGGTCGTGGTCGTGGTCGTGGTCGTGGTCGTGATCGTGATCGTGATCGTGATCGTGATCGTGATCGTGATCGTGATCGTGATCGTGATCGTGATCGTGATCGTGATCGTGATCGTGATCGTGATCGTGATCGTGATCGTGATCGTGATGGTGATGGTGATGGTGATGGTGATGGTGATGGTGATGGTGATGGTGATGGTGATGGTGATGGTGATGGTGATGGTGATGGTGATGGTGATGGTGATGGTGATGGTGATGGTGATGGTGATGGTGATGGTGATGGTGATGGTGATGGTGATGGTGATGGTGATGGTGATGGTGATGGTGATGGTGATGGTGATGGTGATGGTGATGGTGATGGTGATGGTGATGGTGATGGTGATGGTGATGGTGATGGTGATGGTGATGGTGATGGTGATGGTGATGGTGATGGTGATGGTGATGGTGATGGTGATGGTGATGGTGATGGTGATGGTGATGGTGATGGTGATGGTGATGGTGATGGTGATGGTGATGGTGATGGTGATGGTGATGGTGATGGTGATGGTGATGGTGATGGTGATGGTGATGGTGATGGTGATGGTGATGGTGATGGTGATGGTGATGGTGATGGTGATGGTGATGGTGATGGTGATGGTGATGGTGATGGTGATGGTGATGGTGATGGTGATGGTGATGGTGATGGTGATGGTGATGGTGATGGTGATGGTGATGGTGATGGTGATGGTGATGGTGATGGTGATGGTGATGGTGATGGTGATGGTGATGGTGATGGTGATGGTGATGGTGATGGTGATGGTGATGGTGATGGTGATGGTGATGGTGATGGTGATGGTGATGGTGATGGTGATGGTGATGGTGATGGTGATGGTGATGGTGATGGTGATGGTGATGGTGATGGTGATGGTGATGGTGATGGTGATGGTGATGGTGATGGTGATGGTGATGGTGATGGTGATGGTGATGGTGATGGTGATGGTGATGGTGATGGTGATGGTGATGGTGATGGTGATGGTGATGGTGATGGTGATGGTGATGGTGATGGTGATGGTGATGGTGATGGTGATGGTGATGGTGATGGTGATGGTGATAGTGATAGTGATGGTGATGGTGATGGTGATGGTGATGGTGATGGTGATGGTGATGGTGATGGTGATGGTGATGGTGATGGTGATGGTGATGGTGATGGTGATGGTGATGGTGATGGTGATGGTGATGGTGATGGTGATGGTGATGGTGATGGTGATGGTGATGGTGATGGTGATGGTGATGGTGATGGTGATGGTGATGGTGATGGTGATGGTGATGGTGATGGTGATGGTGATGAATAAATGAATCATATTTCTATTTTGTACACTTCAAGGACAAACTAGAAATTTGATTTATAGTCTGTTGAAATATTGTAATAAATATACGCAACTCTTTCTTAATTTCATTGGCATCGTCAGGATCACTACGTCCTTGATATGAATGAAATTCTATTGTTATCATTTTATCATTATCGCCGATGCCAATGGGTTAAAATCAATAAAACTTGCTAAATTTTTCACTGTAATAATCAGATTTAAATGTTATTTTTTTTTAGATTTTACAGTAATTACATACTAACCTAAAACAGCTACATACTTTAAAATTGGTTTTAATTACCATCCTTTTATTTGCAATTATCAGTACTTATAATAAAACTGTAACAGATCAAATTCTGTACATGGCAGATATTTAAAAAATATATTTTTATAGCAATCTGTAGCTAACACTGATACCAAATCTTATTTTTTTTAATATTTGTCTTTCTGCCTATATCCCGGCCGCGCATCACTCCAAAGCTCTCTCTCTCTCTCTCTCTCTCTCACTCCAAACTAGATGGAATTCAATGAAGAAGGTATACGGAATATACTTTTAATTAAGAACGAAATTCAGCACGGTTGCCTCGAAAGGGGATGATAGTCAAAATGTACACGTAATTGTAATTTATTAACGCTTCCTCCAATTTCAATAATTCTTTTTTCTTATTTTGTTAGAATAGTGACGAGTGAGCCGGGCACCCCACGGGCATCCTGGCACCCCAAGGGCAGCTCTGCACCCCACAGGCAGCTCGCCCCCCCCCCCCCCCCCGGGCAGCCTGGTACCCTTATTTAGTTTTGTAAGCTTGCTAAGATAAAACTCTATAATCTGGAACATTCGCCACAATCAGTTTTTTTTACAATCTATCTCTTGCCCGATACATTTTGGAGACTTCGCAATATAAGTAAACAATCTAATATATATTCGTTTAACCGCCAAACAAGGAGAACCACGGCTAAAAGACTCAGGTTTACAATCGAAATTCCAAATAAAAGCACAAAGTACTTCGCTTCAACATTTATTGTGCGAACTGCAAAGGAACTCTAACCAAGTATCTGCGAAAAAAAAATGTAAATTAGAGTATACACTGTATTTTAAGTGTATACAAAAAGCTCTAATTAACCAAATCAAAGTTTTTCATAACCTTTCAAACAAATTATTGCATAGAACAATGTTCCTGCCAAAGAAAGGTTATTTTTACATGAAAATTTGACAAAAATATGTATCTCTAAACCACGCTCTGCGGATGTATCGATCGAGATCGTGATCGTGATCGTGATGATTACGATCACGATCACGTATTACATTTTTGTACGTATTTACGTTTGGTCGGTTTTTTGCCTTATACCATATAAATTGGCCGTCATTAGGGCGCTTTTGACTTTAGATTTTTCTCAGTGTGGGGAAGGCCTTTGTTCAACAGGGGACGTCTTCCAGCTGATGATGATGAAATATATTTATCGTTATAAGTACTCCATCGGTAAAGACCTATTTAATATTACAAAATCACAAATATACGATAGGAAACATTTAAGTCATGTACGGGATTCGAACCCGCGTCCATCCACCCCTTGAGCCGGGGTATGCTCTAACCAATTTAGCTAACATGACATGACGTCATTACTTAAATCTTTCCTATCGTTCTGTAACCATGGTATTGGGATGGATCACATGACTTAAATTTTTCCTGTTTTATATTTGTGATTTTGTAATGTAATCCGCATAGCAGGCGTTATTGCAAACCTAACAATATAAAACGTTTTTAATGTATTTGCAAGATGTTTTTAAATGTCTCAATAATCTATTAATATTGCCTCTATATGTTAAAATACACTGACCCACACCACTAATTCTTAAACCATTTCAGCTTTTTTCCCTATATTATATATATCAAGATGTAATTTTGTCAATTTACGAAAAATGTTAATTTAATTACCTAAACTTCAATATGAACCATTACATTGTATTACGTATATTTTATAGAAAATTATCGTAACAGCAAACAACATACATACGTTATGTTATAATTGCTAATTTTTTTCTCAAAAATGGTATGTAATGTGGCCATAACATCTCTAAAACGTATCCAGAACGTTAACTGTACCGGAGATATAGGTTGCAGTAGATAGACTTGTAATACTTATTTATTGCATCCAAGTTGAAATTGCGGCAGTTTTAAAGGCTGGATGTACACGATCCGGAATACAACGTAATAACCCTGTTGTTTATGCAAGTCGCCGTAGCATCGTCACACTTTCTGTTAAAATAGAAGTGTTAGAAAAAAACATTAAAATAAAAAACTACTGCAAGCATACAACTATTAAGGATAACTCAACTTATTCACAACTGTCCAGTAATATGCGAGATTTTAAATTTGGAATCTCCTACTGTCCAGTTAGTAAGTATGTAAATTCATTTATGGACATGGATTTTTTTTTCCTGTCTCGTAATGACTTTATGTTTGTATTAAATAATTTCAGTTTAAAAATCATGCTGGATTAAAGCTTTCCATTCTAAAATTAACGTGCAGTTTTAAAAACAATAATTTACATTTTTTATCTTACCTAAACATTCATGTAATGTAAAAATAAAACAATGTTCAAAACGAAACGCAAACTGTTTAGTAAAAAATAAACAACCACTGGCGGGATTTACCATTCAATTGCAACCGTGAACATAAATAGTCCCAAAAAATTAGTTCAAAGGAATCTGATTCGGAAATAGTAGCCACTCGTCCTGCTTTAAAAGCTGAGGCATTCATTTTTGAGAAAAGCATTATACAAGCCTCAACCAGTAAGAAAGCCATCCTGGCCTCGTATATAACTCATACGTGGCCAGGAAGATTCTGCAGTAATGTACTAATGTTGTAAGCAACTAAGTAAACTTAAAATATAACCAAACAACGTTAAAATGTTAACTTTTGAAATAGAATTTTGTTATGACATATATTAGTAACTAATGTCTGTTATAAAAATATATTACTACAGTCTAATCAATTGTTCTATACAACGATTATTGACATCTCTAATATACCAGTTATCACGCAGGCAACTAACAAACATAGTACTAATTCTTTTCATATCCTGCAGATGACACTATTAATTTGTAAACTAAATATACAACTATATGATTTACTACTCACTATATTATACCTATAAATAAAATAAGTTTGTATGTTTATATATGTTACAAGATCCCGTACAACGACTGTGTTATGCAAGTGAAGTAGGGTTACCAACAGTCTATAAGTGATTATAGCTAATAACAACCCAATTCATTATTACATTGAAATTGTGGCTATCCTAGCGATTAATCAAGTCCAACTGAAATGCTATACGATAAAGGGATTGTAATTCCCTCAACAATAGTCCTTTCCCTTTACGTTAAGCCCTTCGGTTATAAGCGCTAGACCTAGAGGGGATACTGCGAACCAATTGCTTAGAACATTTTTAATGATTTATTTTATTTCATATTAATATATTTTTCATATTATTGTGTTTGGGTAAGGATATACGCCGGATAGACGCCGCAGAGCAATTGTGTGAAATGTAAGACACGTGACGTCACGGGACACAACTAAAAGCACCATCGAACACGCTCCTCATCCTCCCTCACTTCAGTCTGCCACAAACAGTTCGTGCGAGTGGTTGTGCATAAAAACGCTAGTGACAAGTCAAACAGTTGTGGTTTTACTAAGTGGCTGATTTTCGGTCATCTATAATTTTGGAGTTTGCATGTTTTTTTTTACACTTTTGAATAAGAAGGAGTTGGATATTATGTTGATTTCTTTTAATTAATATTGAGGATAAAATAAACTAATTTACTGTTTTTTTTTTCAAAGGCTCAAAATCTCTATGAAATGGGATAATATAACAAAATTATTATATCATAGCAATTACCATTGGGCCATCGAAGATTCAAAATACTTGAAAAGTTACTTAAGCTTAATTATTTCTAAAGTAGGATCAGAAGTGAACTAATAATTTGTAGTCCACGATAACTTTTAACAGACCAGCTTTTCACATTAGACCCTCTAAAAGATAATACCGCAGCTGAGAGCTTATATCTCGACCGCACTGAACTCTACATTATTGATGAGCTAGGCGTTAATATTAGAACAATAATCAAAATGGGTTGAACGGCGTTATTGTTTTGAACTAAAAAATACCGGTTGACTAACTAAGCTTGTAGAACGCCTCGCAACTATTATCAAGTAGAAAACGTGCCACCAAGCATATAAGTATGTAATTAATTGATTTAGGCGTTCCTTTAAGGATATTTGTATTAAATAATAACATTTTTTTTTAATTATTTAAAGAAAACATTAAAGTAATACATTGAAAACACTTAAAAATATATATATATTGTATTTATTACTCAACCAGTAAGAAAGCCATCCTGGCCTCGTATATAACTCATACGTGGCCAGGAAGATTCTGCAGTAATGTACTAATGTTGTAAGCAACTAAGTAAACTTAAAATATAACCAAACAACGTTAAAATGTTAACTTTTGAAATAGAATTTTGTTATGACATATATTAGTAACTAATGTCTGTTATAAAAATATATTACTACAGTCTAATCAATTGTTCTATACAACGATTATTGACATATCTAATATACCAGTTATCACGCAGGCAACTAACAAACATAGTACTAATTCTTTTCATATCCTGCAGATGACACTATTAATTTGTAAACTAAATATACAACTATATGATTTACTACTCACTATATTATACCTATAAATAAAATAATTTATTTTGATTTTTTTAAGTGTTTTATGTGACCATTCCGCCAATTTTTCTACTAAGCTGACATGATATGAAGTCACAAACACCACAAACTCAAGTCTAGACTGGCTAATGATGCTCTGTTTAGAAGCGAGACGCATCGAACATTCTTACGGCGCGCGGCGTTTGTTACGTCACGTCCGCTTAACAGGAAAATTACGCGGAATTGTCACAATATATTTTTTAAGTGATTCATTAAAGTATTAATTTATTGTTTTCTTAAAATATTTGTTATTGTTGTATCATGGTGTATTTAGACAGCTGTCCTTGAAAGCCAATAGATTTTGCCTCCATGTTGTGCTCAAATACTGACCTATCAGCAATAAAATAACAAACGTAAAACTTTCGTAACAAAGAAAGCTATTTAATATTTATGACAAAACAACTTGAAATGAGTAGTATATACAGTCAGATGCAAAAAGTGTAATAAAACGAGACGTACAAACTCTTAACCATTTAAATTCATAAGATATTAATTATTACGAGATTTAAGGTCTAAGTGAACATTAATTTCTTAACTAGGGTATCAGTAGGTAGATATTTGAATTGTGAAATAGTGATGGAACAGTGGCATTGGCTATGGACTGGCGCGCAGCAGATCCATGGTTCGAATCCCGTTGCGTGCTTGAGCTTCACCGCATGGTGGAAGGGCATTTTGCGAATGTCTGCCTGGCTAGCTACCACCCTCAAGTAGAAAATCTGTCGCAAAGCACCTAGCGGTGTGTTCCGGCAGCTGTTCTTGAGACCCAGTAACTCTAAGCTAAGCCTGTGAACACCTTCGACTACATGATCACTTACCATCAGGTGAGATTGTGGTCAAAAAGTTACCTATCAGCAATAAAATAAAAATGATATACAGCGGTAAAACATTTACCACTTAAGAAAGGTTGAGGCCAACTAATATGAGCATCTTTTATTACTACCTCATAGTCGAGTCACACCGCGTGCTAGTAAAACTTCTACAGAACAACCGTGCGATATGAACTTACGAGTATATGTGAGCCGGCAACTTGTTCCGAACTTTTTTCTGACAATGACGACGCTTGTTGTCGCTGAATTTCGTTATGAATTTACTTGGTAGACTGTCTGTGGAACTTTGTTCATATGCGAATGTAGGATTGGACGCAAAGAGAAATAAGCGACCATGTTTTTCTTATCATAAATCAGAGTTTGGGTTTGACTATATAATATCTCATGGAAGGGAGAGTAAAATTTTTGACTTGCAGAACATTACACTTCGAGTAATTATAATGTAGTTGCGACTGCCGATTCTCTAGCTAGCTTTTAACTTCATCACGACATGAACTTTACAGCTCGTTAGTGAGGCATTTTCGATAAAAATCTATGGATTACTTAAATTTTGTATATCTGAATATAGTTAACGGACATCCAAAAAATATGGAGGTTCTCAAATAGACTGTACTTTTTACGCTTGTTACGCGATTTTATTTTATATTAGCGGCCTGGCTATGCATGATACTTAACAAAAAAAACTACACATTAAAAGTAGTTGACATAACTGCAATAGTTAAAAATATTTTTATTAAACAAATACTACAAACTATATACAACACTACAGCTACTACAATACTACAGCTACTACAGTAAAAGCATTTGGACTCATAGGGAGTCCAAATGCTCTAGCCCACTATCAGTTGGCAGCGTGCCCAGCATGCTGGCAGCATTGCCCCGTTGAATTGCAATGCTTATTCTTTGAGGCAAATAGGTGCCAGCATTTTGATAACGTTAAAAATATGTTTTCTATTTATAGTTATTGTTAAATGCCCGTGCAAAGGCGCAGGCCGCTAGTCATTTATAATATGTCCTAGTCTTCTCTCTCCGTTAAATGATTGTTTTCACCTCAAGTACACGTATGCCAAACGGCTATACTGTACAATTGTACATGTACATCCGTTTGCGGATTTTCGTTGATATAGGGCTCGTACGCCGGCTACTTATGCGGCGTAACAACATTAATGTGTCAAAGAATATCGCTATAATGATATGAGCTTATATGCTTATCATTGTTATTGCAAGCATATTGTGTGGTATTATACGTACATCGTTAAACCAGAAGAGTATCTCTATTACTATGAGGTTCTTCTTACGTTTTACTATCGTAATATTTTCAAATTCTACACAGTTGTAGGCAGGAAAACTATTTGCTATTATTTGTGTGGGAGTATTACTCAAAAGTACACGTTTGATTGAATAGCTAATAATTGTCGTAAAATATTGAACATCTTAAACTATTTAAAATAAAGGCCCTCTTATAATCTTATAAAAATATTATTCTATGGTTTCCAATTTTATTAAGAGATATTATTAAAATTAGAAACCATAGGTACCTATAATTTTTACATCTTCTCCCTTTCCGTACCTACCTGTTTTAGATCCGTTTCTATATGAAGAATAGACAGCAATCTTTTTCAACTAGCGTATAAAAATCGCATATAGAAACATTTCCTTCTAGGATGTTTAGTAATGGAGTCAACAGAGCGTAGAAATAATGGGATACCCTCAATCATTGACGTCCTATTATCGTTGGGGGATTGAGAAGCTCAATAGTTATACCGGTCTTTGTCTAAAATTTTACGCGTTAGCAGTATTTCGTCGAAAAAAGCAGACGAAGCTCATTTTATTGTGAAAACTCAGGTATATTTTTCGCTTACCTATTTTGATATTAACATTTTGGAACTTTACTGAAAGACTGTCCAAAAGCAAATCTCAGTTTTAACCGTTTCGGTTGTTAAATATTTCCAAATGTCACTGTGATACATATTTTTAAGCGCTCGTCGCATAGCTTGCAACATCTGCTGCGGTCATGACTTGGATAGGTGACCGCTAGTGGCATTACTACTGAGCGATTCCGTGTTTCAGAGGGCAGGTTAAGCTGTCCGTTCCGGTAGATGCCCTAGGATATCAGTCGTTATAATATGGGGTAAAGTATTTTGCTAATGCCCGCCTGGTTCCCTACCGCCCTTTATTTAAGTAGAAAATTTGTCACCACCAGGTTTGCTTGAACCACTTTATCGCTTATCTTCAGGGAGTTTTCTTTTTGTTATTGTTTTTTTTAAATGTTATATTGACGGAACAAACCCAAGGCCCACCTGATGTTAAATGGAATAACCTCTGCCTATAACAGACGCATTTCGTCAACGATGAATTGTACTTTGCCACAATGAGACGTACAGTTGTGTCTCATATGCCTGTACTTTTACTGGCTCTCAAGGACAGCTGCCAAACACACCATTAGGTGCTTGGCGACAGATAGACGTCAAAGCTAACCTATCAGAAAAAAAATATAACATATATCTGAAGCGATGAGACTTATTGTTTGTTAAATTATATAAATAAATATTTAGTATTCAATATCAGTAACATGAGTTTGGAATGAGCTTAGGTGTACAAATGAGTTTTGCGCTCCAGCTATTTCTTATTTATGTTATCCCATGCTACTGTTTTAGATACAAAATGTAATTTCCTACACTCTGTTGTATTGCTCTCGAAAATTGCTAGTTATTTCAATACCTATTTCAATCAGATTCCAATATATCTTTATGTACACAGTCTATCATATTTGTATTTTATTTATTGCTTTTATGATTATATATTTGTTCTTTTCTCATGACTTATAATACATACATGAGAAAGCCTATGGATTAATTATTTAAATGCAACATTTTTATGCTTAAATAAATTATTATTTTTACATAAACGTACCTATCTGAAAACTTTAATGACTACACATTTATATCAACTTGAATTTAATTATTTTAGCAATACATGATGTGGTGTTTTTAAAAATATTATACCAATTTATTATTTGTAACAAGGACACTCTTCAGACCGTTTGATGATGAGGGAAATTTTTGACTGTTTTTTTAGACTAAATTTGTTTTTATGCGGAAGGGATGCGGCGGCTTTGAAGAGAGAATAGCCACCTGTGTTCCAAATTCGAGGCCTGCAAGGCAGAGGTAAAGCCTAGCTAGTAACTGATGGCGTTGCGGCTTCACCGAAGCTAAGACAAAGACTGTTGCTGCCACTAACGCTGCCGCTGCTGCTGCCACCACCACCGTGGCTGCCATGGTTGTGGAAACGGAGGCACCCCCCACAACACTGCTAGGGGCTGCCGAAACAGTAGAGGAGTTGAAGCTGTCTTTGATAACCACGTTCTGGGAAATGCTCAATGCCCGTCTCGCGTTGATTGAGTACCTTCTATGTCCTGCTCCAACGATGGGATCGCCCCCGAGCGGACACTAAGAAGGTGGCGGTAGCCACCGCGCATCCCAAGCCAACGCCTACGCCGTCTCCCAAACTTATCCCCAAGGTAGGAAGGCAGGCTGTTCAATTTACAAAGACCAGCGCAACCCCCTTATATTTAAAATTAGCAAACTTGTCCATAATATAAAATAAAGTATATAAACTTACATTTTACGGAACAGATCTTCTGTACATTATCATGTACCTTTTCATGAGAATTTAGGCAGATCGCTAAAAATTGTTGTCAATATCAATTAAGCTTCCTTGAACTTTCATAATAATTATTGTAACCAAACACGGGAGTATTCACAAAGTAATATATACCAAACAAGCTCTTACAATCTCTCAACACCTCGCCCACTGGTCAGTTTACATTGCAATTTACATTCATTGAGTATAAATTCACAACTCAGAAGTCCACGAACTCCGTAGTTTGTCCACAACTGTGTACAATTTGTACACACAGATTGTGCACAAATGTACACGGTATGTATATAGACTTGTCGCTAGTTCGTTATCGGTGGGTACAGCAAGTTGTCGCCGCTTCCTACCTGGCGTTGGAACGGAATAGATTGCACCAGCACATAGCAAAGTTGAGAAAGTTGTTTGTTGAGTAGAATAATGTATATTGCATAATAGCAGATTTGTAACTGTATTGTAGCAAACGAATTTACAGATTGTGAGGTTTAATCTACATATTTACATTTTGAGTATGACACTTTGTATTTTTTGTTTGGATTTTTGGGTCTTGGTGAAAAACATCTTTTGTGTACATTCTTGCCTTAAATAAAGCCTATTCTATTCTATACAAATTACGATACAAGACAATAGAAAAAACTCTTTATTGTTTACCAAGCTAATTTACAATTTAGAGTATGTAACATACTTTTTTAAAGTAGTACAATGGGCAGTCTTATCGTTGTGTGGAGATTTCTTCCAGACAACCTTTGGATGAACAGAAACAAGAGAAGAGATAGACGGTGGCGAACAGTAAATATATTTTACATGAAGAAACTATGTTATAAATTAAATACTAATCACATTACATCGTATCTATACTTATAATAAAACTGGGCAAAACATGGCAAATCATTTGAAAAAAATAATTTGAGAGCTCTCTGTAGCTGACACTGATGCCAGAAGTGTACTTTTTTATTTTTGTCTGTCTGTATGTCTGTCCGTCTGTATCCTGGCCGCGCATCACTCCAAAACTACTGAATGGGATTCAATAAAACTTAACACGATTTGAGTTCATACTACGAAGAAGGTTATTGTATACTTTTTATTCCGAAATTGAGCACGGTTTCCTCCGGAAAGGGGATGAAATTCGAAATGTACACTTGGTTGTAATTTATTAACGCGTAGTCCGATTTCAATTATTCTTTTTTTGTTAGAATAGTGACGAGTGAGCCCGGAACCCCACGGGCAATCAAGCACCCCACGCGCCGCCCGGCACCCCAAGGGCAGCCTGGCACCTTACGGGCATCCCGGCACTCTACGGGCATCCTGGCACCCCTTGGGCAGCCTGGCACCCACGGGCAGCCTAGCACCCCTCGGGCAGCCCAGCACCCCACGGGCAGGCCAGCACCCCACGGATACATTTTGGAGACTGCGCAATGAAAGTGCACATTCAAATATATTTTCGTTCTACCGGCAAACAAGCAGTCGCGGTAAAAAGATGCCGTGTTATGATCGAAATTCCAAAGAAACGCACAAAGTACTTTGTTGTGCGAACTGCGAAGGAACTCTCTGAGTTACTTAACTACTGTCTTCTGGAAAATACAACCCGGGAGTTTTCAAACCCAAAGTAAAAAGCTTCTTTCTGAGCTATGCTTACTAGGAGTGCTTTACCGCAGACCACAGCGTTGCTTAATTTGAGGTAAACACTGCTCAAATGTGAATAATTAGTTTGTAGGTACGGCAATCGCGAACGAAGTCACAGGTACAGCTAGTTACATATCAGGAACCAATATTCTTTTTTAAAATTAGATTTACCCATATCATCTACTCGTTTTTATTATTTCAAGCATTTTTCTGATATAATATGTTACATTATATTAATTAGTTGTCATGAATATTTTAATAGTATTCTTGTAAATTATTGCTTTACCTAGTCTGGCCATAATTTCTGTTACAAATTAAAAATGTATATGTAAGTACATGTTATTTTAAGTCCCCGCTAAAAAAAACATTTATTCGAAATGTTCACTTTTAGTGCTCATGGAGGCCTTGTTTGTATCTGGCTATTATATTCGAATCTTATATTGCTTAGAGCAGGCCATGTCTTCTAAAACTGACCATACTTAATTTGTATTCATGGATGTTCAGATCAGGGCTAGACGAAAGCCAGTCATCAGCTCTTATAAAGCCCGGAATGTTGGTTCCCAGCCAGGCGTGGATAGTTTGTGCCTTATGATCAGGTGAAGAGTCTTATTGGAAAGTCCAAGAATTATTAAAAGTGTATTACTGAGTGGTTTCACAACACGATCCAAGACGGTCTATTGATACTTTGGTTGAAATCTTCACAACTTTTTCACAAAAATGAAACTTTGTGACTTCTTCATAAGGTATTGCCCACACACATCACTAACACATAATGTTGACTATGTTATCCATTTAATTGGAGTGGTTTTTAGACAGCCGTAAACCCCTTTTTAAAACATGTAACATACTTCCTCTACCGTGCATGTACATAAAAGACATTTGTGTCAAGACTTAACAACACCCTGATTTTTTAAGAAACGTGGTGAGGTTTTTACACGTCAAAAAAGGGCAAAGTTCACCAATCGATTGCATGAACCTCGTGCTAAGAAGAACTTATATAAAAAAATATTTGCAATATGAGTCTAACCATTTATAACTGTATACCAAACGACATCAAAATATTGGATGGTAACAAATTTAAAAGCTCTTTGACTCACTGGCTACTTGACAACTGTTTTTACAGTGTGAAAGAATTTAAAGAATTTTGTATAACATCAATTTTAAGTACTTAATAAATACTACACAAAAATTTGCACGTCTGCTTGCAGAAGAAATACATTGTATCCTTAACCATTATTATACGATCTTATGTGACATGTATTTTAGCAAATATGATTTGATTTAGAACTGTGAGTGTACACATTGTAATTTTGCTCGTTGCAGTGCTGTTTAATTGTAAAATGTTTGTCGTCTGTAATGAGGATATTTCTGTGCCTTTCACCTGCGAGTCCGAACAGACGGAGTTTTGATTGATCCACGCTCTTTGAGTTTATGGCGTGACCTGTATTACGACGATAACCACCAAGCCTTAGATCTTGTTTACGTGACAGAGTCCTTACGGGAATCTTCATTTCTAGCGATAAGATTATTCGTGTCCTAATGGGGTTTCGATAAATTCTGGCTTTAACAGCTGGCAGTTGGTTTATTTTAAGGTACCCATTACCTTTTTACGTGATGTATACTCTATACCAGGATTTAACTGTGTTGTCCACCAATTACTACTGCATTTTTTTTTCGTTTATTGTGTGTTACTAAAAATTTAAAGAATTTAATAAATCAAATTGGGACCACATATATGCATACATTAGGTTGTTAAGATTCCAGATTGCCCAGGCAGGTATTGTTTAGTGGAAGCGCCTTCCACCTGGACAATCTGTCATGAATGCTTAACTTGGCCGGCAGTTCACCGGGCTAAAATAAAACACAAATACACGAAAATAAAGTTACAACAATGACTTACACAGGGAGGAATTCGATTGAGGAATCCCACTAGAGTGTACATATGTATTCAGAATTGGCCAAGGCGGAATAGATAATTGTTACTCACTGTGGGCAAGGCGGCTCCAAAGTTCCAGGTTCCACCAACAAACAATCCAAATGTCTTTAACACTTTATCACAAAGCACATTATTGTCAATCAAGGGTAAAACCAACTAGTTTTCCAATTCAAATGTTTATTTAAAATAGAAAAGGTCAAAAAATTAACTGACAAAAAGCAAGCAAACGAAGATATTTTTCACCAATTTTTTACTAAGATAATCTCACGTAAAAAAAACCATAGATCACAATAGACGACTACCAAAGCGGCGTGTTCCAGTTGCCCGCGAAATTGATCGGTCCGAACATAGGTATAAACGAGTAACATTACGTTGCGGAAAGTCAATTATTCATAATCGAGGCTAATAAAATAGAGCTAACATTGGAATTAATTAATTAATAATTTATATAGCTTGAGTTTCAACCGATTACTGTCATTACGAGTATGTGAGAACTTTTGTTTTCTTTCTTTTAAGTTGCTCGCCCATAATAGCCATGCGCTCCTGACTCCAAGCCGTTAAAAGTTACATTTAGAACTGTGAGCGTAACTTCGAAAACTCGTAGACCCTGTAATTTTACTTGCTACAGTGCCTTTCAATACATACTACAGTAGAATTTGTATACTGCTGCTTTAGAGTGTAATATCTGACAATGCGTTGGTACTAAGTTGATTAAGTTGAAATTTGACCTCGATGTTACCGAAGGTTCCAAGTTCATCAGAGTCACCAATTGTTTCATCGACATCATCTCAACTCAAGCAAGCCGAATACAATAAATTTGGTTTGTTCTCTGGTTCTTGTAACAACAAAAAATAACCAATAAATGTTTAGAACATTAACTTTTAACCTCGCCCATTATGGGGGGTTTGCCATAGTCCCTACGCTTGGCAGGCGATCGCAGTGTGATATATCAGTTCCTCAAAAAGCGCTGCTGCCCACCTTCTGGTGTGTTACCCTTAATCGTCTCTTACAACACTCATGGGTAATTTTCTAATTATATATTAATTGCTAAGTTGTATGAATTTTCTTTGCTCACTAGAGTTGGCATAATTGTTACCCATTTTTGGTATCATACACACATTCAAATAAAAAAAAATTCTGTAATTTTCTATCGACTAAATGCTATATTTTGACGTATAAGAGAAACATCAAGCTCTTTATGAAAGTAAAGCATGAAGTATGCAACGCAATATCAATAACGGGCATTAGGGGCTGGTTTAAATGGCTGACGGACGCACGTCAAGAGGGTTAAAGTCATGGAATTATGGGGAAGCAGAAGTGACGTCTGTATAGTAAATCATATAAAATATAATTTTAGTGTATGACTGATAAATGAAGTATTATGTAGCTAGAATAGGTATAAAGTATCATGAATCTTTAAAGTATTTTATCTGATTATTTCAATTATAATATATCTCGAAAAGCTCTAAAACTCTACTGTTGAACATTTTATTGAGTTTCTCAAGCGACTTCCATTATGACAATGTAATCGGCGAAACGAAGGTGTATTTGGCGTGGATGTTGATACCGATTTATGTTCAGCGTTTTCGGGGCTTTAGATTTGAACAACGCTATGACGGAGCGTGGAGTTTATCAGGCGCGACCTCTCAACATTAACATTGATATTCAATTTGCCTCTCACGATGCGGTGAGATGGGCAGCGGAACCAGAAAGGCCAGCGCATGGTCCCTCTGTTTCCTCCTTTAATGAATTTGCTGGATTGCCGTGTGTGATTTAGCCTTAATCATCACGCTTTCCAGGCATCTTGTTTCTCGCAGTTTATAATGTTGATTTCTCAGAAAGCGCTGCTGCCGACCTTCTGGTATTTTTCCCTTGGTCGCCTATTACGACACCCATGGGAAGATATATAGGGATGACCTTCTTGTCTGGCACCCACGGGCAATGGATGCCATTAGTTTAGTTTCTTTAATTTGTAAAATGTAATTGGTAATTAAAAAAGTAGTTATTAAAAGAAAATTATGTAATTTTAATATTATTATGTTTGCAATAACGCCTGATGTGCGGTTTACATTACAAAATTGTTGTACTGTAGATGTCGCACCATCCCAATATGATTGTTGAAGAACGATAGAAAAAAAAATTGTTATGACATCATCATAACAAATTTTTTTTCTGTAATGTTAGCTGAATTGGTTAGAATTTGCCACGGCTAAAGGTGTGGGTGGACGCGGGTTCAAATCCCGCACATGGCTTAAATTTTTCCTATTGTATATTTGTAATTTTGTAAAAGTATGTAATTCATGCAGTACTTTGATTTTGACAAAATTATTTTGTTGGTCCTTAAACACAAATTTAATACAAATAAATAATTTATATAAATAAATTAGTAATATAGGGAGGTATCCATATAATCTATATCAATTAGAGATGGGCTTGTCATATTCCTTTGTAACAAATATTAAGGCTACACTGTCAAATTACACAAAAAGACAAGTTTCTACAAAAAGTGCAGTAAAAATCGACATAACAATTATTTATGCTTTTAAATTTAAAATAATTTCCGTGCGAATTAATTTGATATAAATTAGGTTTTTTTTCTTTTTATGATGCATATTAAGTTATCGAAGCAGATTCATTTCAGAAGCACATTCAAACACAATTTTATAGATTTTTCAATAATTAAATATAATCAAATTATGAGGACGTCAGTACAACCATGGCTGCTTTCGTAGAACAACATCAAGAGCCATTATATTATTTTTTTCCGAGTTCTATTAATTACTTCTTGAGAATACCGTCATTGTAAGCTTGTGACATCACATCGTTAACTTTACGTTCAAGTTGAAAAATTACTGTTTTTTGAACTAAAATAATCTTTATGATCACTAATCTCCATTTAAACTCACATGTATCTAAATTGACCAACTGCGTAATTGCTTGGATAAGACCGTTCCATTACTATACATCTTTGACTAGCGCTAACTTTAATGAGACCGAACGTTTGCTCTATTAACACTAATGGGTGTGCTTTTGCCAGCAGACACGAGTCGAACTTAAAACGCTAGAGTTTTAAAACAGGTCGAGAGCGGCGTGGCTAACTCGAAAGTTTTCCGTTTTCAAAACTTGATCCTTATTAAAAGTTTTCGGACGTGTTATTAAGAAAATCATCTAATACGATAAAATGGTAAGCTAACTTAAATTGATGAATTTTTGTTAAGTTAAAGCATTTATATACTTACCTATTAACACACATTTCATAATAATTACACTCGCAAGCTTGTTCTCTTGCATGAGTGTTACCATGCATAAAATTGTATATTTTAGTGAAGATATTTCTATTGACATCCTTTTTTGCAACACCTTAATTCTCACAGTATACCAATAAACGTCTCGCTCCCCTACTCTACCTAATGTGGCACGATACAATATGTTTTACCTACGCTTCCGATTTCCCATATTGCCGTTCAACTCCGAATTCACTCCTCGTTCACACAATCTCTACATACCTTCAGCTGACATAATTTGAGAGCGTACAGCCGGATGGTTCGATATGAAAGTTTTTAGCTTCACGTGTGTGTTAAACTCCATTGAGGTATATAGATTAGAGAGAAATAAATTGTCGCCAAGTATCTAACGATGTGCTTTGGCAGGCTATTGCCCATTTCTAGGTTTGGCTTTAAAACATTTTCTTCACACCAATAACTTTATGAGCTGAGATAGTAGATAAAGTCTTTATATAGCCCATCAGTAATAAAAAAAGTAGGCAAACTGACGCAAATACGTAAGATTGCAGTAGTGATTCCTATTGGATCTAATAATTATTTAGATAAAATTATTGTTGGTTATATAATAAAGCACCTACTTATATTTTCCTCTGGGAATGTCCCTTTTTCCCGTTAATTGAAAAATGAAACGGTACCGTAGTTGATTTGTCTTGATTGATGTTCCCAAGAGATTGAATTTGATTGTGCGTATTTAAAATAAAAGTATATACAAATCAACTATAGAGTTTTATTATTATAATTAAAATTACTACAAGATAAAAAGTGAGACATAGTTTGATCAAACATTATTTTAATATATCCACCCAAAAATTCTACTTCCGTGGGTTTGATACATTATATCTTCACTAACAACACCCAGTTTAGCAGAATCATATTGTTTAATTCTTTTAATAAGATTATGTTTATGTACATAAAATAACAATTTCTCTCTATTATAGTTCATAGTTCTAGATATTATGGAGAGCTGATGCGAGAAGCAGAAAAATTAATTTTGTACGATCCTAATAATTGACGCATTTAATTCAACCCTATTACGGTAAGTAGTCTCATGCTCACCCTTTAAGTGATCGAAGGTTACGCCGCTGTCCCATTTTGTCATATTAACGACTAGCACGGATAGGCTTACAGCTCAATACTTCATTGTGGCCTCAATAGCTCAACACCCGAAGGTAAATAAGGTAAAACAGATAATTACCGACAGACTACCCATGGTGGGACAGGTAATTTTTTTTTTTTATGTTATTGTGAAGAAACAAGCGCGAGGCCCACCTGATGTTAAGCGATATCCTCTGCCTATAACAGATGCATTTCATCACAACTGACGAACTGCACTGCGCCCATCACCTTGAGAAATACCTGTTAAGTCTCATTTTGCCTGTTATTTCACTGGCTCTCAAGGACTGCTGCCGGAACACACCGTTAGGTGCTTGGCGACAGATTTTCTACTTGAGGGTGGTCGCTAGCCAGGCGGGCATTCGCAAAATGCCCTTCCACCATGCGGTGAAGCTCAAGCTCTGGGCGGGATTCGAACCATGGACCTGCTGCGCGGCAGTCCATAGCCAATGCCACTGAGCCATCACATGCGAACACATCAATCACCTATATTCATTCTACTTACCAAATAGATGAGTCATCCTTCCAAGGGTGCACAACTTTCCCGTTTACCCACAATAGTCCTTTAAAGCAATTGTAACCATAAATTTGAGAAAGTTTAATATTGAAAGACTGATTATAAATGTCGGTATGGTGAAAGTTAAGAAAACTGAAACTTGTGGAGGACGAAAAAGTGATTTAGAAATATTCCTTGGTGGTAATGGGAAACGGATATGATAAATAAAACAATAAAATACAAAAAAAAATTGATGTAAAACAATACATGTTTCAAAATTCATCTTACCTATATACATAATAAGGTCGGCGAAAGACATACTTGTATGAATTGTAAAGGTGCTTCAGTTATGTTTCTGACCGTGGCTGTATAACATTATAGTTTTGTTGTCGACTAAGCCATTATATATTGTTTCCGTGTGGAGACGGGCTAGAATGTCAACCCCATATTGCTACCTGTGGGTGTCGTAAGAGACTAAGGATAACACACCAGAAGGTGGGCAGTAGCACTTTCTTTGGAACTGATATCTTAAACTGCGATCTCCAAGACGCCTGCGAAGTGTGGGGATTATAGCAAAAACCCCCTTAATAGGAGAGGCTGTGTTCAGCAGTGGACAATCCGGCTGAAACAGTTAAGTCGACATATATAATAATGAGCTTAAGGCGCTACATTTAAAGTAAAAACAGTAAATTTATGTTAATCTTTACTTTAAATGCAACCATGAAGAGTAAATATTCATCTCCCTTATTTGTACATAATCGATCAACTAGGTGAAGATACGTTAGGAATTACTTGGACTATAGAGACCGCATTAGTGACATTTATTAATAAGCGCTTGTGTATTTTGGAGGTTCCAGTTGTTGTCTTAGGATGGTAGTCATATTGCGAATGTCTGCCTGGCTAGGTATCACCTTCAAGTAGAAAATCTGTCAACAGCACCTAATGTTGTGTTCCGGCAGTTATCTTTGAGAGTCAGTTATTTGTTTTAATTTATGCATATTTACTTTAGATCAGCTAACAGCTAGCTTATCAGCAGTAAAAAAGTGTCGCTTGTTGAGTGTGTACTCTTGAAATATAGACATATTGTCCGGTAACAAAATGTACATCATCGATAAAATATTAGTACTATGATAATACTCTCCAGTCCATTGGAATCACATCATTTAAACCACACCCATTGCAACTTGCGGAATGTCACAGTGTCTACAAGTATTGTATTAGTTATTTAAAACTTAGGCCCGAAAAAAATGGCTTAAATGCAACGTGGCATCAAAAGTAATATTTGCTGTTTAGGTTATTACGCCTCTAGATTCTGGCCACATCCAAAATTAGTTTTATTTAATTTAAAATTTGGTCTGCTTAGAATATTAGTGACATATAATATGTTCAGTCAATTTTAAAACAATTCTCAATAATACAACACAACAATGTTGCAGTATCAAAATTAGATGTCAGATCGTGGTCTATAACGTATAGCTGACAGGCTAGTTAGTATCTACGAGGTAGACTGTAGGTCAGCGCGGGGTCTTTATATCAGTCATTTTTCATTTCCAGTTTTCCTATTTGTAAGTAATATGAGATGGCAGACCGGTTTCTGTTCTTCTTTGTATACGAAATTTGAGCAACCGGAAAAAACTAAAGTTAAAATTTATCCTTAAATAAACAAATTATAAAGTGGGATCGCAAAGTGGGCTACTGTTTTCAATTATATATTGAAGTATCGTTTAAAGGCCACATATCAGGGAATTAAATGAAATAAGTATGTAATAGAAAAAAAAATATATAAGGATGCATCATAACCACAGAATTTTAACTGGTATGTAGACGAATCTTTGACCAAGTCGCTATTACCATTCCCTCAATTGTTGAAATTAGTTAAAAAAAAAACTATTTCTCAAAAGTGACAATATCAATATCTCCCTCCAAACAGATTCCTATTTGGACGGAAGTATCTAATCCAGCGGATATTCACAGTAAAAATACCTTTATTAATATCCTATATTAACAGTTGTAAATATAGAAAATATTCTAAGTACATAACTATTTCTCTCGTTATTTTGAAATCAAAGACAATATAGAAGGTTTCGTTCCCGTAAAACTCATGAGCAAATAGCAACAAGATAGCTTTGATACATAGCATTACAAAGATGTCGCTATTTTACACACGTTCGCGAAAGGAAAGGATACGTGCGGAACGCAGGGTTGAAGAATTGTGTCCTGCGATTTCACATGAATGCGAGTATTGTGGAGATCAGGTCAGGTATCGTCAATGGTGGTAAGGGATATTTATTATCAGATTTTGTGAACGGTGAATGTTTTATGTCAGTCGAATGAAACTGTATAATAGTGCGAAACAAATATTGTGATATTATATTTTGATTATGTTGCTGCTGTTCTCGTTATTAACGACTTCAAAAAAAGGAGGAGGTACTCAATTCGACTGTATTTTTAATTATTTTAAATTGAATATATAGATGTTTATATACATAATGTCACCTCCCCATTTCTTCCCGTGGGTGTCGTAAGAGGACTTTAGAAGGAAACGTGCACCAAATGAGCAGCATGCTACTTCTCATGTGGATGTGATTAGGGTTTTGTTTGCATTAGACGCACAACAGGGCAGTAGACCATCTCAGTTCCCTGCCAGGGTTTCATAAAATATTTACTTGTGTTCCTGTCTTATATGTTGTTAGCTTAAACATATTATCCATAACATGGTCTTGTGTTTCGTCCAGTGTGTTAGAGAAAACATTTTATATGACTCTGAAACTCACCCCCTATTACAAGGGCCCAGAACCCAATTGGTGAAACATGGATGTTTACACACCTGTGCCTACTCCTTTGGGGAATACAGGCGGTACTATATGTATTTATATTATAATTATATAACATATAGGTGTTCAAAAACAACGCTACTAACATAACGTACTTCGTAAATTTCATAGAGCTTACCATACATTCAATAGTCAATTCTATTTTATATTCCCACTGTATTTTTCTTGGCCACTATCGAGATCGCGGTCCATTTCACCACGTTCCGTCTGACAAATGTGCTATAACTTATTTTGGATTTACTCGCGATCTTTCAATTGATTTAGTTTTACATATATGACGGAAGATACAATCACACAGTTTTCAAATAAAAACGATTTGATATAGTAGAATTTAGTTGTTCATACCGCTTGGTCTAAAAGGAACTCCTCGTTATCAAACCATATCATTAGTGTTTACTGTAAGACATTACAATTTAAATTGTGTTTTTGGATATTGAGTAAAATTTTTCGTTATTCCATGAATGCTATAATATTAAACCTTCCAAAAAAGCTAAAAAAACACTTTTATGTGTTTATACAACTCTAACGATCGGTATAGTTATTAGACTTGAGTTATTTTGAGACCTTAACATACATTTAAGTATGAAACAGCATACATTTTTATATGAAAATTCATGAAAATGCTTAGAATTCAACTTAAAACAGGTAAAAAAATTCAACAAGTTTTAATATAACCAATACAATAACGAGTTCTGTACAATTACCGAACACTACGTTTGGATTTCGTTAGTCAAATAAAACATTTTTTTTGAAATGGCAATAACTGATTTGTATAAAGCAGTAACTGTGTTCTTTTCTTATAAGATTGTTGTAATATGTTCTATTGGTTTTTACGCAATATATTTTGAATCGTAGAAAATAAAATTTCATATCGTATCTAGAGTGAAATAATACTGCCGAAAACACATTAGAGTCACTAACAATTTATTTTCGCTATGTGAGGTATCAATGTTGTATTTCCACACAAAAGTAATGCAAGCAATCATAATCAATAATTTAATGTTTTTTTCTTAAGCTTTCATTTTTAACCTAATTGAAAAAATAAGATTTTGGTTATTAAATTAATATAATATTACCAAAAAACTATTTTAAGATTTCCATTTTTTTAACCATTTACATTAATCGTAATTTTTATTAATTTTCCTTGCGCTCGCCTAATACTTTGGTAAGATTATGAAACAAATTTTGTCAACGTTCACCGAAAAAAGAAGTTGTTTAATAACAAAATATGAGCTGCCATGATTGTTCCGAGCACGGCTTTGACTTTCAATAGACTTCATAATAATAATGGAGCTTTAAAGATGTAAGGAGTTTATATTCCATTCGGATAAAAGGTATGACAGTGAGATAAACAAACATTTTGCGGATTTGTAAGTAATACATAATATAAACATTGACTTACATAATCCATCTGTTCAACTTGGAGGCAACGTTCTTTGGCGTCAAAAACAATATCAGCTGTCACCAAGCACTTATTTATTTGTTTTGGCACCTCACTTATTATCGAGTGAGATTGTAGACAGCTAGCTTATCGGCAGTAAATATATTAAGCTGACCATGTTGCAAATTGAAGTCTACCTTCTAAGTACGAATAAATATTATGAATAATAGATAAGACTACAAATGGAAAAACCTTTATACAATGGAAGTTCTGAGATCGAAGCACTGTAATATTAACTTCTGCGAATGCAAGCGGAGAACGGAAAGAGTATCGGTATCGTTAACATTATAAATTAAAGAACCGAGTTCTTGCCGAGACCTCAGTGGTTTTATTCATGATTACCAAGTTGGAAGTTTATAGAAAAGATTCCGGACGTTCGAGATAAAGAGTTTTTACCAAGCCATGGGTTTTTGATGAGTTCTCTTAATAACTTACTTTTGAAACATTAATGTAGAGTTTTGAATGTTTTACCATACGAAATTATGCGACAAAGGCATCAAGATACATTATAAACTGTTACCTTACACATTAGAAATAATTATTGAAATGGTCTGTGCATATTGGTGATTAAAAAAAACTTGGTTCCTTTTTATAGTATTTGCACGTCATCTTTGACATTATACCAATCTTAGTGGGCTGGGCTCTATATTAATTATCGTATTGTCATTAAGCTTTATCGACGATCATCTTAGTACCTTTAGTACAAACTGACTGAAAATAGCCCTCAGTTTATTATTATTCAAAATAGATTTCATGAACAAGCACAGCTTACCAGGAGGTTGGTCTCTTCAACAAAAGTTCGTCTTGGTTGGTACCACCGCAAGTTTCTGTCTCGAAGCAGCAGTAAGCAAATACTATGTGAGTTGCACTGTTAAGGACGCTGTATCAAGTGAAATTACGGTCGAACGAGACAGGGGTGGCGCTTATTATTTGATTATACTATATATAAAAAAATACTTACCGTTTTCTTTTTAAATACAAGTGAATATAAATAGTAAATATTATGCGGTAGCAGTTTGTGAACATCTAGCTGTTACGCGTGCAATAATGATATCAAGCATTTGATCTATACAAAGTTATTGTAAAAATGCTAACAACCTCTTAGGGTTGACTTCTGCTAATCCTTGCAAATATTTTGAGATTAAAATATTTTTGTTTGTATTTAAATTTTATGTTTGTTTATGTGTATATGACGGAATAAACACAAGAACCACCTGATGTTAGAAGTATCTTGAGCGTGTAATTTATTATTTTATATTTTTTAGTACTTTGATCGATGTAAATATTATTAACTCGATACAATGGGAGCGCGGCGCGGTCCAGTGTTGCCGCGACGTGTGCTCTAGGCTCGGAGTAGGCTTTCTCGCCTCAAGTTATTGTTGTTGCGCCGCACGGTAAACCACGCCCTCGATGGTGAGGTTTACGTTCTACTGTTTTTGAGCATGGCTTACATTTATTTACATAATAATTCGTAGCACTCACCGTTATACTGAACAGGGCAGCCCAAGCCAAAATATAATAGCTATCTACATTTTCACGTATATCTTCACCAGAAATGGTTCGACACGTAACACTGGACCGCGCCGCGCTCCCTGTGAATAAAGTTTTGAATATTTACATCGATAAAGGTAATTAAAAATATGAAATAATAAATTTCAGACTTCTTCAATAGATAAGAATAAATTCAAGATTCTTTTATTTCAGGTGGTTTTCATGTTTATTCCGTCATATACACATAAACAAACACAAAAAATATTTAAAACAAACAAAAAAATTATGTTTACTCAAAATATTTTACATCCGCTTCTTTTCTTAATTTATGTAAACGATTTGCCTGAAATAGTAGAATATCTATGTGACATGTTTGCAGATGATGCATTGATTTTTTTCTCTCCCAAACACGATACAGATTATCCTCACATTCAAAGGTGAGATAAAGATGCCGCTTGGTTGTGTCAATCAATTTAAACATTAGTAACAAAGGAAAATCCATTAATTTTAAAAATTATCAATCACCTCATGTTTATCTCGATATACATGAAAGAAGTTAAAGATGTTTATTTTTTTGGTGTTACAACTGATGTTCAGCATGTGACAAAGTTATCGTCTTTTACCACATTATCACTTTATTTCATGATTCACAACTGTCCACATACATTTTGCAAACTCCAATCCTTCATTCAAATTCAAAACAATCGCCATATCTTGCACTTGCTGAATTGGACGCATTCCTACTTGAGCTCTCATTGCGAGCAGAACTGCCTACCAATTTAAAAAAATAAATTTACCTAATTATCTCTTTAAAATCTAAAAGAAAGGCTTAATTCTACCTATGTTTAATTGTTAGAAAAAATAATGTATTAAGTTTTCTTGACTGTCACCTGAGCCGACTGGTAAACCTCGGAGAACCCACGCTGTTGCAACCTCAATTGGAAATAAAATACTACGAACTATATACAACACTACAGCTACTACAATAAAAACAATTAGAACCCTATAAGTCATTGCAGACTCATAGGCAGTCCAAATGCTTTAGCCCACTACCAGGTGGCAGCGTGCCCAGCAATGGAAATCAAATATTTATAAAATTTATTTTAAATGTGGAATTACCCGTAACTTACAGAACCTAATAATTTATTTATTTGCATTCCCTAGATTATGGATTAGTCATCCCGTAGATAGTTTATTAAGAAGCAAGGTAATACGGCTAACTAGTGACGTCCAACACAACTCATGATAAAAATGTCCCAAAACATCTTGAAAATTACCAAAAAAAAAGTTGTCAAAACTGTATTCAGATCATTTTCACTTTATTGATGATGTGTAGTAATTGTATTAATTTACAATAAAATAAGGAAACGGATAAAAATACATTCGTTTATCAAAATGTCGAAGGTTATTTTATGAATGCTTTTCTGGCTCAATCAAATAGAATTCCTGCTTCTATATACCTTACTATGTCTTTCGGCGACTTTATTTGAGATCCACTTCTCATTTTTTCATCTATAACTTCCATATGACTACAGTAACATTGTTCATCATAAGTTAACAGGTAGTGACGCTCGTCTTACTTATCACAACAACCTGTTATTTTATCTTTTTTTTCTGAATCAACACAATATCCAATCCAAGATAAGACAATAAACTGGTGAGGGATAACCCACGACTAGGTATTAGTTCATTTGTCTGCTCTCCTTCTCGGTCCGTTGAACTTTGATTGGCTCTTTTCATGTCGGACGTGAGGCGATCAGGGGTGCTTAGGGGCTAATCGTCGAATACTCACGATGGTCAGTTTTATTACGAATTGAATAAGATAATACATATAAGTATTATCATACTATAATATAATGCTGGCACCTATTTGGCTCAAGGAATAAGCATTGCAATTCAAAGGGGCAAAGCTGACAGCATGCTGGGCACGCTGCCAACTGGTAGTGGGCTAGAACATTTGGACTGCCTATGAGTCTGCAATGGCTTATAGGGATCTTAATGTTTTTATTGTAGTAGCTGTAGTGTTGTATATAGTTCGTAGTGTTTTGTTAATAAAAACATAGCACCGGTAAAAAAAAAAGTATAACGTATTTTCAACCAAATATTGACAATTTATGCATTCTATTTTCAACATATATTTAGTGGAGATGACGTTGTTCAAAACAGACATCCAAAGTACACGTTTTATTGTAACGTAGTTCAAAATTCACCCTTCTCGATAAAAAGTTAATCACAAATTCGGTAGACCTCGGAGTAATTGGATTCCCTAAATCCTTCTAAGCTTTTTATCATTGACCACCCTTTATATATTATATGTCTAAGAGGTTAATTTACTAAAATATATTTAAATAAATATTCTAAATTTTATACATATTTAAAGCATTCGATGACTTATATTGTTTAGTCTTATTTTTTGACACCACGATGAACTCTTATTGGCGCCAAAACCATTCAGTGGTATTTAAATAGGGCGCATAGTATCGTCAAAACTAGCTTCAGTGGTTTTACCAAAATCTAACACGTGTTTTTATATGTTGCGTCTATTATAGATTATGTGAGCATATACATACGTGTAATCCTGTACCACGCTTCCCTCTTTTCTGATACTGCGTCAAAGGCATTTTCCAAAATATCAGTTGTAATCAAAACATCACTAATTTATGTTAGCTTCCACCGTGTACATGTATTTATCGCCACTATAAGGCTTACTAAGCGAGCAATTATTTGAGGGAGCTAGATAATATACCACCCAGAAACCACTTAAAAGAAAACAAAGCAAAAAAACTAATGTTTGTAATATTTAATATGTTCCTTTTTGATTTTTGTATATTAGATACATTTTATTTCATAAGTCTACGTCCATCTTCCACATCTACTAAAATGCCTTCCGTTATATTCCTTTTTAGAAGTAGGTTACAATTTTTATTTTTTAATATCTTAGGAAGGCCGTAGAAAAACAGATTCGGCAGCTTGAGGTGACGAACTATTTGTAATTTTTTTATCAATAAATTTCTAATTTTTTTTTATCTTTTTTTGACGAGACAAGCTCGAGGCCCACCTGATGTTAAGCGGACTAACCTCTGCCTATAACAGATGCATTTCGTCACAAGTCACGAATTGCACTGCGCCCGTCACCTTGAGACATAGTTGTTAAGCCTCATGTGCCTGTAAATTCACTGGCTCTCAAGGACTGCTGCCGGAACACACCGTTAGGTGTTTGGCGACAGGTTTTCTACTTGAGGGTGGTTGCTAGCTAGGCGGGCATTCACAAAATGCCCTACCACCATGCGATAAAGCTCAAGAATGCGGCGGGATTCGAACCATAGACCTGCTGCGCGGCAGTCCATAGCCAATGCCACTGAGCCATCACTGCTTCAATACTACTCATAAATGCTTCTTTCTGTTTACTTCTCTTTCTATAAAATTTCTTAAGGTTTTCTTCTTTAGTTCACGAATTTAGTGGTAAGATCAAGGTAAAATGAAAAATATTTTTCTTAGAACTGCTTTCCAAGAAAATAATCCAATACTGTCCAATTTTATTAAATTTTTTACGTACGAATGCACTAAATCAGTCTCTTTATGAAAAATAGACAGCAATCTATTTCAAGCATCTTATATCAATCGCATTTGGAAACGTTGCCGTCAAGGATGTTTAATAATGTAGTCAGCAGAGCGTAGAAATAATGGTTTCCCTCAATCATTGATGTCTTATTATCGTTCGCGGATTGAGAGGCTCAATAGTTATATCTGTCCCTATCCAAAATTTGATGCCTTAGCAGTATTTCATCGAAAAAGCAGGATAAGCTGATTGTATTGTAACATCTCAAGTACTTTTTTAACTGTCTAATTGTATGAACTTTAGTGAAGCTCTGTTCAAAACAGGTATCTGAATTAACCGTTTCGGTTGTTAAATATTTCCACATGTCGTGTAATAAGCATGGTGGGTTAAAAAGCTCTTGTGCCTGTAATCTATTATTTCATATTTTTTATTACTTCACTCGATTTAAATATTCAAAACTCTATTCAAAAAGAGCGCGGCGCAGACCAGTGTTGTTGCGGCGGGCGTGCTTAGCTCAGATTAGGCATTTTTTTTACTACGAGACACAGAACGTACAAGTGTCAGACAGTACTAGAAAAACTTAATGTTTAAGGTTATTTTTCTCACTCTAGGTTTACATACTCTTGCCCTTGCGAGAGTGCTATGCTTACGATGCAAAATGACCAGGCAATATAAAGCAGTCATCATATATAATAATAAATAAACGCATGCCTGGTCACACCACAGAATATTGAACCATTACTCGGGCTGTGAGCAATATAATGCGACAACTTACCCAATCAAATATTAAATTTGCTGTGGGCCTCTGGACTGCTATTTATCATGATGCTTAATTTAAAACCGCCTATTTTGCAATGGAACTCTTCTTGTATTGTTTCAGTTGCCGATGAGTGTATGCTTTGCGGTGACAATTAACAAGGGAACGTTGCGTACCGCAGCCATATACCTCACCACGAGCTGCTTCAGCTACATACATATATATAATGTGGCTCTGTCGAGGGTAAGCGACGCTGCTAATATGTTTGTATATTATTTCAACAGTGTTCTACATGATGATTATACAAGGAAGTTTGATAGATATAGATAACAGAATCAAAATATACGAACATATCATTGAAATAACATGCTTATACAAAGTTCTCAAAAGCAAAAACGAACTGTTACCATAGGCCCAGCTGTTCCATACTGCAAGTGGTTGCTGACGCGCGTCGAAAATATGAAATATTTCACTTTTTCTTTAACTATCGGCTTAGCAAAACCTTTCTTGATATTTCTTTCTTTTTGGTATTTTGTTCTAATCTTTATCAATTGTGTATAGTGTTTATTCTTTGGCATAAATGAAAAAACAATAAACCATTACATACTTTTTTTTAATAAAATGCCAGCTAGAGATTATGCATTCAACTGAGAGGCAACGTAGCAAGAGACTCAAGCGGACAAAATATTGCCTTCCTAAGATAAAACTTTAAAACAGCAAATAGCCACTACCAATCTGTCCTAATATAAACTGGCTTTAACTGGATATAATATAACGGAAACTGTATGATGGAACCGCTCAATCTAATATGAAAAAAAAACACCTTTTTTCAATCGAAATCACAAAAAATTACACGAAATTACAAAGCACTTATCTTCAACATTTTTTGCGCAAACCGCAAATGAACTCTCTGGATCAAATATATAGAATATGGAAGTTTTGAAATTCAATAAGCTGGATATAAGCTATTTCCATCTATAGTTATATTAGAGCACTTCAACGAAGAGCAAAGCGTTGTTTAATATTTAACAAACAGCCCATGTGTCCCCAGTGGTCATGTGTGAATAAATTAGTCTGCAAGGATGGCAACCTAACATAATTCTCCTTCTATGTAAATAGTGAAATATAACTTATCTATGTTAATAGTGTCCTCATATGTATAAAATGCTCAAGAACGTTTACTGCTCTATATGGTCACGCCAGACACATCAGTAACTAAAATCAGAAGGTCGCCATTTCCAAAATCAGCATTAAAGAGAAGAGGAGATCAAACCAGTCTACATTCATTTTCAACACTGTCCCTCGGTTTATTTCTTTTTATCCCATTTCATAACATTGCCAATCAATACATAAGCTGTTTGGAGCAATAATAAAATAAATACTTATAAAGTTCTTGTTCAGTGTTATTGTAAACTAAATTTGTATACAAAGTACTGTCAATTCTATATACTTACTCTATACTGTCTATTATATAAAACTAAATTTAAGTTATTCACGCTCTTTTCTTTGGTAATTGAACCGGTACACAGTTAAAAAGACTTGGGATTTGCTAAATTAATTAAAGGAAAGGAAATTTCATTCGCAAAAACGCATCAATTTCAATTACTTGGATGTGAGTAGGTTGTTCCTGCACATCTAACGCGCACAGTTGGGATTCTGAAAATAAATAAAAATAAAATAATCATTTATTTCAGAAAAAATACATTCCAGGAGGCATGCAGAATTATTTTTAAATACAGTAGTAAATAAAGTAAAAAAAAAGAAGAGTTTAAAATATATTAATTAATTAAAATAGTTCTCGAAGTACCTGAAACAAATTTCACTGCAGGAATATCGAAACGAAACGAAGTGAACGAAGTGAACTATAGGTAACAATTGCGAATTGGAGACAACTAGGTATAGCGGTTGATACATTAACTCATATAACAAATATATACTTTATTTTAGCTACGGGCCTCAAACTAGGCGATAACGCCTGTATCTTGAGTGCCCACCACTCCCCAGACTTCTGACTATCCTAATCGTTCGCTTAGTTGCTACTGTACATATTTAGGTACTCTTCGTGGAAAGGTGCAGATACAAGTATTTATATTATGCTATTACGTATATGAAGCTTTCAAAATAACAAATTATCCAACTTACTCCACATTATCATTTGAGTGCAAATTATGGTATTGTTAAGTAAATGATTAGGTATACAGTCTATACAGATCATTATTGGAATAATGTCAAATTTTGAGTGCCTAAAGTGTTGGACAGTGATTCAAAGATCCCAAGTATAGACTACATGTACTACATTTGGGTTCTAAGAATCACAGACCTTTACAAGTCTTTCTGTATCTTCGTATGATATGGAAAAGAGCCATTTTTTCACTTTTGCCTTAGCTTGGGTTAGCGTGGTATTTTTAAGTCACATTTCGTACATACTGTATTAAATGTATAAATGTGTACATATTTGGGAAGACGACGAGCAAAAACGGAACACGCATCGGGGAGCAACCGCCTGAGTGGGCGGCATGATCGTTTTTCGGAAGGTTGCTTTTCGTCGTTGAAGCTATGGCTTTTAGTTACAGCGCGCATTACAAAGAGCTGGCGTACACTCAGGACGGATGTCTCCTGATACACCAAGTTAGTGGGATATCTACGCGGCTTACCTAACATTACTTTAAGTACTGCTCTTTGGGGACGTTCCAACTGCATCATATGGTATTTTGCGGCACCACCCCAGACTCCTATGCAGTAGCTTATAAGTGATTGACATAAAGAGTAATACACAAGTTTTTTTACTTCTGTTTTGGCTATGTTTCGTAAGTTTTTCATGAGAAATATGAATTTACGTACTTTTTTGGAAATTAAATCTATGTGTTCTTGAAATGACAAGTTTTGATCTATTATTACGCCAAGATATTTTACCGATTTTTGTCTTTTAATTGTGTGACATGAGCAGGATTGCGCTTGGCAGGGAAACTCAGTTTTATCAGCCTCACGACATTCACTCATATGGATTTTCAAACGAGTAACTTCTGGCTCGGTGACTCTAGTAATGCTAAATGTGACAAAGTTTGTTTTTTTAACGTTTAGAGTGAGGAGATTTACGTCAAGCCAGTGAGCTAGTACCGACATGCCTTTTTGAGCCGTTGCCACTACTTCGGACCAATTTTTACCATTAAAAATAGCAACAGTGTCGTCGGCGTAACAAATTAGTTCTGTTTTAGTCAAGTTCATTTCAAAGATATCGTCCATGTAGATGGTGAACAGTGTGGGAGCCAGAATACTGCCCTGTGGAACTCCAAAATCAATGGTTTCCTCACTGCTTATGTATGGATCCACCTTCACATATTGTCTCCTGTTGGACAAAAAACTCGAAAACCAGCTATATGCACAACCCCTTATGCCAAAGCATTCGAATTTTCTTAAGAGAATTGTAGTTGATACAGAGTCAAATGCCTTGGCAAGGTCAAGAAAGATTCCAATGCATGTGTGTCCACCATCTAGATAAGACGATACGGTTTCCGTAAGTAACTGAACTGCATCTTCCGTCGACTTGCCACGTCTGAAACCGAATTGTCGAGTCGATAAGAGATTGTATCTGTCCAAGAAGTCTACTAGCCTTTTGTTTACCAGCTTCTCTAAGACCTTTGATAAAATACATAGAAGAGAAATTGGCCTATAGTTATCTGGGTCTGACTTTTGTCCACATTTGTGTATGGGCACTACCACAGCCGTCTTCCAGTACGTGGGAAAAGTTCCAGTTAACATGCTCAGGTTGCAAATGTCTTAACATCTCAACGCACTGATTAGATGAGGGAGGGCAAAGACAGTAGGCATCAAGCTTTGCGGCTGGGCATAAACACGACGCTAATTACAAAATCACAAATATACGATAGTAAAAATTTAAGTCATGTGCGGGATTCAAACCCGCGTCCATCCACTCCTTGAGCCTGGGTATGCTCTAACCAATTGAGCTAACATGACATGACGTCATAACTCCAATCTTTCTTATCGTTCTTTAAGCATCATATTAGGATGGAGCAGCGCATAACAATATTGATTTTAAACAATATTGTTACGTTTGCAATAGCAGGCGTTATTGCAAACGTAACAATATTAAAACGACGCTTATTCTTTTAGTGTAAGCTAACTTTTTATTATTTTCTTGTGTTGTATTTTAGGTTGTTAGTGAAGACATAATGTACTGACCCCACATTATTAGGATAAAAGTAAGAAGATGATCAGGTTGCAACAAAAAAAATATAACGCCATATCAATGTGTTTGTCGTTTAAGGCCACATTTTTTGTATACAACAACTTTAATTCGCAGATGTACTTAGAAACTGTGATTATACCATAGATAATTAAAGAAAAACACCATATTTTTCTGAAACAATAACATTAGAATATTTATTTGGAAATTCAATACATTGGATCAACGACAACATTAATGACTCGAGTAATCAATACCCTAAACAAAAACACACTTTACTCATTCAAAAACAAAATTGGGAGAAACATTCACCTGATACAGCTTAGCGCTGGTGAGCTTGATTAATCATTATGCATATAAAAAAAAAATTATTAAGTAGCGGGCGGGTGGTGTATTCCTTGAACATTGCTTTTTCCTAGTATGACAAGGACGACTAAATGTTATTAAGTTTATTATGAAAATCTATTATGTATTCAACAAATTAGTAACATGTATATTGTAAAATTCTGTGATACTGTACCATACTAGCTCAGTCCTAAGGCTTCGGCCGCGTAGAAATTGGTTATCTCTCGGGAACTGTTCATTAAATGGGGATTAAGTATCCAATGTCACGTTTTTACTATTGCTGTAGATTTTGACCTTTGCTGGCTGGAGCATTTGGACTGCCTGTTAGTTTGCAATGACTTGTAGCTGTAGTGTTGTTTATTTAGTACAAAATTATACAAAATATTTTTTTTTTAATAAATGAATGATAATAAAAACAAATTTATAATCTGAATAACAACTTCAATTTAGAAACAACAAACATGAGATGGAAATCGACCAAACTAAAATAACCTAAAATTTTAACAAACAAAATATAATCTTGCCCTACGAATAAATAATGTAATCTTGCCAAATGATATGCTTTACACATTTGGTACGTACTCGTAGATACACATTTCTTCTGAGGTCTTTTGATTTCCAACAGTGAAGATGAGCTTTAAGTACATACAATAATTAATGTGCTATTTCTGTATTGAAGATGGTGAACTAAAAGTTGCGTTAGCGTGTTTTAAGGATGTTTGAACCATCTAGTTTAATACGAGGAACTATATACAATAATGATATTATACGAATCTAGATGGCGCGGAACAAAATACATGCTTAACCGATTAAGACAATTAAATAATATCACATGTGGGTTTTGCAGGGAGTGGGTTAGCTGAGTGACAAAGCCCTGCAAATTATACATTTTATTATAGACTTTGTTATAATTAAAATATTTTGTAAATTAGTTTAATTTGTCTATAAAATGTAGGTAATTTTCCCTTTTTGTATTAAATTAAATGGTTAACTTATGAAAGATTTTATCCTATCAATAACAAGTAGCTACCTACTTTATGCATATTAATTAGTAACTACTAAAATATATTTGAATATTTCACGAAAAACTACAATATATATATATATATATATATATATTTTTAATGGGTTCTACGACAATCAAGCAACAGAAAGTTTACTTAGCTGTTCTAAACCGATCAGCAAAGTTAAGCAACGTCGCGCGCGGTCATGAGTTGGATGGGTGGCCGCTAGTGACATTACTACTGAGCGTTTCCGTGCTTCGGAGGGCACGTTAAGCCGTCGGTCCCGGTTGTTGTCTTAAGATGGCAGTCGTTATAGCATGGTGGTAGGGAATTTTGCGAATGCCCGCCTGGCTAGCTACCACCCTCAAGTAGAAAATCTGTCGCCAAGCACCTAACGGTGTGTTCCGGCAGCTGTCCTTGAGAGCCAGTACTTCTAGGTTAGCCTGAACAATATCTTCGACCACATCATCACTTACCATCAGGTGGGTCAAAGGATAAACAATAAAGTGTAAAAAAAAAAAAAAAACTGATTATTTATTTAACCATTTGGAGAGTAAAGTGTCACAAATTGATTCAGCACAACATCTCGTCCCGCACTATTTTTTGGTCCATATTGGGAATCCAAAGCAATTCATGAGTATTGAACTCGTGAAAAATTCGTACATACATAGTTATTCGTAGTATAAAACATTACAACACAAAAAACTAAAAAGGTCTTACGAGAGTACGAAAACAGAGATATATATCCCTGCAAATGTATTGGTGTTATTATTATTTACAAAAATAAATAAAAAAAATGCTATAATATATGTTTGATGATTTTAGTAGTATACCATATATTAGTTTTTTAGCTAAGTATTAGTGTGAATAAGATTTAATAATGCCTTAATTCACAGAAATCATCACCTGCAATTATTATACAGGCAACTCAAATACATATGTATTATTGAAAAGTCTATAGACCATTGAGAAGAAAAATATTAATAATTCATATATAACTAAATACAAATATATATGGTATATTTGTGCAGTACAGACCATTTTTGGTACAGGGTCTATTATTATTAGTTCATAAATAAAACATAATTATCCGTGCGTATCAATAATGATAACAATTGAATTCCATTTATAATATTAAAGCCTGAATTCGGGTGCGTGTAATTTTGACTGGAATTTCTGTGTGTTATGAACCATACCCTTTACTTAATCAACATACCCTTTACTTAAACAAAAAACGACAATTTATATATTGTTATTCAAACCAATAAAATATTTAACATTCAAGATTTATTACGGATCCAATAAAGCCCAATAAATATTTAGCTGGATTTCTATGGTCTAACAACTAACTGAATAATCACCTGTCAACTGTATGCTTATACCCTACAACATTGAATTACATAATATGTATACCTATATAATATAATTATATAACTTTCATTTCTAAAACTAAAAATGATATGGACTTAGGTCACTTGTATTATTAAAGCATCTTCGATTTTTAAGCATTTTAGTTTTATTTCATTCTTAGTTTACACTTTTTGTACCCTAGTGATATACAGGGTTGTTGGTAAAATACTAACAACCTCTTAGAGTTGACTTCTACTAGTCCTAACAAACATACTGAAATATATTTTTTGTTTATGTTTATATGACGGTATAAGCAAGAGGACCACCTGATGTTAATAGTCTATTAAGCCAGTATTTTTTTTTTAAATATGATTTTTACTGTTTTGCTCTATGTAAATATCAAAACTCTATTCAAAGGGAGCTCGGCCCGGTCCAGTGTTGCCGTGCTTTTGGCTCGGAAAAGAGACTTTTAACATCAGGAGGTCCTCGTGCTTATTTCGTCAAATAAACATAAACAAACAAAAAAAAATCTCAATATGTTTGTTAGGACTTTCTTTTCTCATTCGTTGTAGCTTTGTAAATACACAAGTAGTTCCACTTAAAATAAAAGTTTTTTTTATTGCAATAATATATAAATAACTATCAGGATATTTTGTTTATTGCACAAAATATTCTTCCTCAATCGTTAGGTTTGAAGTATGCGCACACAGAAGACGCGTACACCATTACATAATATTGGATGAAATTCTTACTTCCGCAGGTATATGCTTCAACACGTCATATTATTAATTCTGGATTTGAGCTAAGTTGATAAAACCACTGGGATTTATTACTTATAAGTGACTGTTATTTCTTATATCATACAAATCTTAATACACTATAGGTTGTACATCCCATCGCACAAACCATTTACTTCCACAAGTTTCTTACCCTCATCACCAAAACTAGCATCGTTCAGCCTAATTCATAGCCCATCTCAGCAAAACGACAGGAAGAACCAATCTCAGGTCACTTCACATCTAAGCACATAATTTACGATATACGTAACTATCTGGTAAGCGCTGTGGGTTGTAGGCTGCGGTTCGAAAGAACTTAATGATCTGTGAAGCATCGACTAATCGATGGTGCCAGAAAGCCGAGCAAAGAGGTCGAATGATAAAAAAAATATAGATAAAAGTTATATTGAGCTAGGATATCGGAGGAAAACATGATAGCGCAGGTTTTAAAGGTATACTCTGGTTTTAATTCGAGATCAAAAATGTAAACAAAGGGGTTAACCGTGCAAAAAAATGACATGTATTTTGGAAATTAGTATAATTACTAAATTATACTAATTTTGGAAACCGATGAAGCATTTAAAATAAAAAAAATATTTTAAGCAGTAATTGATTACACTAATAAAACACTTTTTATGCGCGTACATATTTACGCATATATTAAAGCCTGAAAAAAATAGTGTAAGATTTTTTTGTTTTTAATTGCCACACTGGCGTGATCGTCGACATTTTCCAGCTGACGCCATTTTTGCTTGTTCGTAAATTGAATTAAGATTCGAATGTGTTTCTCGCCGATAATTTTTCTTGTTATTGTGAATTTCCTTGTTATTTATTATTGTTTATATCGTTTATGGTTATTTTTAAAGAGTTGTGTTCAGTTTTTGTTTATTGCTACAAATTATTTATTTTCTTAATATGGAGGCTCCCAGCCAGAGCTCTAACCGGGCTCTTCAACAACGAAAGATATTGTATCTCTTGTTTAGGAACGTGATCACAAATTTTAGAGTGCTTCCGAAAAGTTGATGGTGATGAAGGCGTATAAACACACATCTATAGCGTGGCCAAAAGACGAGAATTGCTCTTATTTTATGTTATTAAGAGCCATTTCACAAAATCACGCTACTGAAGTTTAGGTAAATGCCAGCGCATCGCTTACACAAGCGAAAGAAGTGACGACGGAATAGCGTGACTGTGAGTAACATATTTTGATACTAGCACTCATTAATAAAGAAATCTAAGTTGCGAATTCAAAAATTGTGTGATTGGCATGAGTAAATAATCGATTACTTGCTAATGTTATAGAAAAGAAGTAGGCATGTACATTAAATAGTCAACCTGCATCGTGAATCTTTTATTTAAATTTCATCCTTGATGAATAAAAAATAGATGTGTTTGAATCATTTATTGTAACAAAAAACTTAAATAATTAAAAAATTATACGGCTAAAAATTATATAAATATTTGATGTAACGGCATTGATTAAAAGCTGCGGACTAAAAGCTCTTTCTTTAAAATTTTCCAAAAATTGCTGTTTTCCTCGTTCACACTCTTCAGTATCTACGAGTATATCCAGTCGTTAACACTGTCTGTAATAATGACCATGCATAGGATTGAGGTTTATTTTTCTGTGCATCCGGAAAACAACTTAGTACCAACCACAAACGTCCCATGACGTTTTTGGTTTTCCATTACTTTAACATGTCACCCTCATATTCCCATACCATAATATATCACTTACACCATTAAAAAAATAACATTTTTATCCATTTAGTTTGAGTAGACCAAACACCGAAATGTAAATATATATTTACAGATTTTGAGGTTTTTTTGTTTTGAAATCGAATATCTTTGATACAATCTATAATCAACATATATATACTTCCGAAATCAGATTGAAGACGTTCTGAAAAAAGGCCAGGTCAAAAGTACCCTAAACCGACGCTTATGTATGAAAGGATTGATGAGTATAAATGAAGCGAAAGAGATATGTCAGGATCGTAGTAAGTGGAAATCCGTGGTCTCTGCCTACCCCTACGGGAAAGAGGCGTGATTTTATGTATGTATGTATATACTTCATGGTACCAATGCAACCCTCACTATATACTCTTATGCTCACTATTTCCTCTATAGAAAATAAATGATATTACACCTTTTTAACTCACCTAGAACTTCGATCTTCTTTTAATATGATAATTTACTATTGTTCTTTAGCCATGAATTGTTACAGATTTTTACGCCAAATATTTTAAAGTAACAAAATTAAAACAACCCAATTGTTTTAAGAACTTTGGCGGGAAAACTGTATTGGAGAGCAATTATTTTTTCTGAAAAACTATACCACCTACGGCTTTGGTCCTTCTTTGATATTATTATTTACATGTAATTTATACACCTGTATTATTTCAGATTTTTTGGTTTAGAAGTTTAAAATTAGTTACGAGATTATTTAATACGCAAATTTGCATCGGTAAGTGTTTGCGTTGCAAAATATATCGAGTGAAAAATGACTTATACATATGCAAAATTGCGGTTTTCTAGATTTATAACTGTTGAAGTAGTTACGATATTAATATGAAATGACGTAATATTTTGGGGCCAAAACGTAATTTGTGCTGGTTTCAGATTTCTTCAAAATACTTCCTACTTCATACGTTATCTCAGAAAAATATGGATTTTTTCTTGTATGGGCAAGGATGCATCCTTTTGAAAACCATTTGGATTATGAAAGTCGGACTTACGCAGATTTATGGTAAATTTGTAAATACGACTATCGACCGCTAACTGGTATCCCGGTTTGTACAAATGATGGAAAAGCCGGGAGGCCGGTTTGTACAAATTTTCAATAGAAGGTAGTTTTATTTCCAGCTGAAGTTATCGCTGTGTTCACTTATAGACATTAACTGAATCCAAAAATATTGGAAATCAATTATTCGCCTGTCATCTAATCCTCCTAAAACAAAAGTTATAGTAAGTTACTAGAATAATATAAAAACTAGCAGACCAAAAAGAAGAAGTCAACCCTGTGAGGTTGTTAGCATTTTTCCAATAACGCTGTATAAGGCTGCATAATTGTGACGTTTCCTTTTTTTAACACAATGGATGAACAGTAACTAAAGATGTAGTTACTTAACAAGACAACAATACTTATATTATGGACAACAAAAATAAAGTATAGTTTGTTACTTAAAAAAAATATCGACATGACCAAAACTCTGTGGTCGCACTATAAACTTGCATCTAAGCGTTCCGCGTACGAGACGTCAGAGCAAGGAAAACGAACACAGGTCCTACCTCGATGGGCGCTCGCGCGGTACTGATCGCCTCGCGCTTGTACATTTCAATTTATGTGCATTTCGGGTTATGTTAAATATTTTTTCTTGTCTAACAAAACAGAGTTAATATCACAATTTATTAAAGATCAGATTAACTAAAGAATGAACTTTCTTTTTATATAATATCTGTTTGGAATTACACTTTATTAAACGCAATATACGGTGGTAAACTGCTGATATAATTCGTGGAAATTGGCGCAAGATCTTTATTTTTTTTTCTACAATGACGATTAATTAGTGTACTGGATACACCTTACTATGCTGGTGTGCCGAGGAGGGTGTTGCTGGAGAGAAACAAGTATTGAGAGCTTCTTGTTATTTATTCTTCGGAGTTGTTTTCTTGAGGAGAGGTGAGCACTGAATGAATTTCACACCAAAATGGGCCTGTTTATAAGCCGCCTATTCTCTACAGTCTAGTCGTGTGCAGCGAGAGTGCGCGAGGCGCGCTCGGCCAATGGGAGAGGCGTATGTTGCCTCTCGCTCAGGCGCATGCTCCCTTTCGCTCGCACCTATCGCTACTCCGTTGGTTGGAGCCTTACCCTATGGAGAGCACCTATTCTATTTTTATTTATTTACACTTACAAATATGGTACGATACAATTTTAACTATATTACAACTATCTATAACTTATGAACTATTCTTGAAGGCGTCGTCCTGCACATCTCTCCCGCCGTGTGACCTCGTCGCATCTGCTGCCGGTGCTGGAGACACGTCTTCAATAGGCAGGATCACCATCTTCCTTACTGGACGCCGCAGGATGCCTCCTTTAGTCTTCACGTCGACGGTGCGCACGACTGTGTCAGGCCCTGGATACGTGGCGATGACTTTTCCACGAACCCATACGTTGCGTGGCAGATTGGGGTCGGTGATCTGGACTAGATCCCCGATCTGTACTGTGGGTCCTCTTCCGTGTGGCTCCCGCCGGTTTTGAAGTTCTGGGAGATACTCTCGTAGCCATCTGCCCCAGAACATGTCGGCCAGTCTCTGTGCTGCGCGCCAGCTGTCCTTCGTCAGGGTATCTCGTTCGTTGAAGGTTCCAGGTGTCGGTACTCGTCCGGGTCCTCCCAGCAACAGGTGGTTCGGTGTTAAGGCTTCCGGGTCGTCCGCGCTGACGGATACGTGGGTCAGCGGGCGACTGTTCACCGTGTATTCGGCTTCTGCCAGAAGGGTGGAGAGGACTTCTTCTGTTGGTCTTCTCTCGTGGAGTGTTGCTGTGAGTGCTGTCTTCACAGATCGCACCATGCGTTCCCATGCCCCTCCCATGAACGGAGCTCCGGGAGGTATGAAGCGCCAGGAGATCGTGCGTTTTGCTGCCTCTTCTGCTGTCGCGGTATCGATGGCTTGCCGTAGTTCTTTGTTGGCTCCCGTCAGGTTCGTCCCATTGTCCGACCAGATCTCTGTTGGGCAACCTCGTCGGGCGATCATTCTTCTAAGTGCCATGACTGCTGAAGATGTACTGAGTGAGTTCGCCAGTTCTAGGTGAATAGCGCGGCTCGTTAGGCAAGTGAAGATGGCGACGTATCGCTTCTGATGCGTGCGCCCCACGGTAAATGTCAGCGGGCCGAAGTAGTCGAGTCCTGTGAAGGTGAAGGGTCTTCTGTGGTGTGCCAAGCGACATGACGGCAAGTTTCCTGTCCTCGGGTACGGCGGTGTTTGAGTTTTCATTCTGCAGTGAAGGCATCTTCTTACTATGGTTCGAGCTGTAGGTCGAAGGCGCAGAACCCAGTATTGTTGGCGACATTCGTTCACTGTCGCTTCGACGCCAGCGTGATGCAGCTGGACGTGTACACTCTTGATCCATAGCTTGACTGTAGGATGATCTCCGTCTGTGATCATCGGGCTTTTGACGCTTTCTGTGATTTGCGTGGTGGCGTCTATGCGGCTTCTAAGCGTCAATCTCCCATCGTTGTATACGACACTTAATTGACGTAGACGGCTTTCTTTGTCGATGGGCTTCTCTTTTGCAATGTTCTCTATGTCTTCCGTGAAGGACTCTTGTTGCGAAGAGCGCATGAGGAGTTCTTCTGCCCTTATCAGCTGTTCTGCAGTGACGGGATGGAAGTTTATTTTTTCTGTCCTTATTTTCTGTAGTGGCTGTTTATTCTTCTGATCTGTGGTTTTCTTGTTGACTTTGTTCCACGCGGGATCTTTCTCTTGGTTCCTTTTCGTTCGCCTGTAGTTGACCTTTTCTATCTTCGTCCTGCAGAGTTGTATGAACTGCAGGACTCTCGCGGTGCTGTAGCGAAATCTCTCCCAGTTAGAGAAGCGAGAGACATCGGGTAGCCCTTCTGCGAGCCTCTGTGTCTTGCTGTTGGCTATGTGGTTGACTCTTTCATCTTCCGTTGATGTTGGGGTCGGAGGTGACGTGTCCTTGGGCCAGTTTTCCTCGATCTCGTACAAGAATTCCGGTCCTCTGAACCATCTGTGGTTTGCGTCGAAGGATGGTGGAGCATCTCTGGTGGCGTCGTCTGCTACGTTGAGTTTTGTTGGTACCCAACGCCATTCATTGACTGTGGAGCTTTCCTCTATAGCTGCGAGACGGTAAGCCACATACGGTTTGTAGGATCGCGAGCCCGTCTTGATCCAGGCTAAAACTGTCTTGCTGTCAGTCCAGAAAACCTTGGAGTCTGGTTTTCTCTCATGCTCCTTCATGACGGCTTCGGCGATGCGCGCGCCCATTACTGCGGCTTGCAGTTCTAGTCTCGGTATCGATGTGAGCTTGAGAGGCGCGACTCTTGCCTTCGCTATGACGAGTGACACGTTGACTTCGCCGTTTGGAGCTTCTGTTCGCCAGAAGAGGGCTGTGGAGTAGGCCACCTCACTGGCGTCTGTGAAGATATGAAGTTGAAGGTTGGTGGCGTCGCTGTAACCGAGGTAGCACCTCGGGATGGCCACGTCGCGGAGGTTCTTCAGGTGGATGATCCATGTCTGCCAATCGAAGGACAGATCTTCATCTATTTCGTCATCCCAGGCCGTGCCTCTGCGCCATATCTCTTGCAGGATCTGTTTCGCTCTGGCTGTTACTGGAGAAGCGTATCCAAGCGGGTCGAAGAGAGACATCACAACCTTTAAAGCCTCTCTCTTAGTGGGCCTTTTCCCTTCTATGATCTGTGGTGGTACTCTGTTCAGGTTGAGATTGAACGTGAGTTTATCTTCTTCCGGTTTCCATACTAGCCCCAGAACTCTTTCTGTTTTCTGTTCGGTTTCGTAGAGTTCTGCATCTTCTGAAGCGTTCTGTTCACCGAGGGCTTCAAGAAGTCTTGTTGAGTTAGACTTCCACTGCTTGAGGATGAAGTGGGCCTTCAGGTGTACGTCTCGTACTCCCTTAGATATTCGAATCGCATCTTCTATGGTTCTGAAGCTGTCGAGGTAATCGTCAACATAGTGCTTTTCTTTTATGGCGATTGCTGCTTCGGGATGCGTCTGTTGGTTTGCTTCGGCGTTTAAATTCTTCACGAAGATGGCCGTCGATGGAGAACTGGAGGCTCCGAAAATGAGCGACGTCATCCTGTACTCTTCTGGTGGTCTGTCGTCCCGTCGATCCCGACGCCATAGATATCTGAGCGCGTCTCTGTCTTCTTTCCGAAGTTTCACCTGCATGAACATTTCCCCAATATCGGCTGTCACTGCAATCTTGTGCTGTCTGAATCGCATCATGACGCCTGGCAGTGACTGTAGGAGATCAGGGCCTTTTAGTAATGCATCGTTGAGGGCCACTCCCCTTGTCTTGGCTGCGGCGTCGTGCACAACTCGTAGCTTGTCAGGCTTCATTGGGTTTATTACCGCAAAGTGTGGGAGGTACCAGGTTTTGCCTGGAGTCTTCTCTTTCGGTGCAGGTTCTGCGTACTTCTTGGTGATGAGCGCTTCCATCTGTTCTGTGTATTTCTCTTTAAGTTTCGGGTCACGGTCGAGCTTCTTCTCTATGCCATAGAGTCGTTTCAGCGTGTTCTCGTAATTGTCGGGAAATGTGAAGTCTTCTTTCTTCCAGAGCAGAGAAGTTTCGTATCTTCCTTCTTCTGTGTGGACTGTATTCTGTATAAGGATACGCCGGGCTGTCTCTTCTGGATCTGTCGACGGTTTCTTCGCGTTGAGGCAGAGTGCGTCTGTAGCGAAGTATTGCTTCATCATTTCCTCCAAGTTATCTTCTTCTCGGGCTTCTGTGATGTGTGAGACGAAGTCTATGCTGCGGCCGAGAGAACGTGTGTGGTTCCCGTGCAGTACCCAACCCAGTGGCGTGAGTGATGCCACTGGTTGGTTTTTGTCGCCTCTTCTTATCTTCGATGTCAGGAGCAGGTGCCAGTTATCTTGGCCTATCAGGACGCGTGGCTTCGCATTTTCATAAGTGAGGAAGCGGCTGAGGTCTCGCAGGTGTTCGCATTTCTCTATTTGTTCTTTCGGAATTTCCTGCGTTGAGACTTGTAGATTCATAACTGTTCTCGCTTGAATCGGTTCCTCATGGTTATTGAGACCCTTAATCACGAAGCTCACTCTTCTAGATTGAGTCTCTGCTGTCTTCATCTTGTTGATTGCTTCAATGCGTAGCGGGTCTATGGGCCCAGTTGCCCCGATCTTGTCGCTGATGTTGCTGTCGATGAGCGTGACTGTGGATCCAAGTAGTGGTTCGGGTTGTGCGTAAGGTGCGCACAGGTCGGCTTCTGTCTTCATAAACTTCTCCATCTTCAGTAGGTCTGGATTTTCTCTTGGTTGTTTGGCGGCGAATTCGTAGAACTTGTGACGAAGGGTAGGCGTGAGCTTATCCAGCAGTATCTCGCTTGTCTCTGGATTAAACAGGAAATGTGCGCAGCCCAGAGCTTGAAGTATGCACACAGCGTTGGTGATCTTGCTTGAAACTGTGCATGTGTCTTGCGGGTTTTCTGTGAGTCGTGGCAGCGCCTTCAGCGTATTAAGTTCCGCTATGGCGATGGCTTCCGGCTTTCCGAATCTGGATTCGAGTGTGCGCATGACGTCTGCAGGATCGCTGTTGCTGATGAGTAGCCCTTCAACGGCTTCGCTGGCTTTTCCTTTCAGGTTTCTTCGTAATCTGTTGATGTTCTCGAACTTCGTAAATAATGTTGCCGACTCATTGTAGGCGGAGCGGAACATCAGCCATTCTTGATGATTCCCACTGAAGACAGGTAGTTCGATGTATCTTGGATGACTGGCGGCCTTGACTGCCATGGTGATCGCTGAAGACAGTTGGGCGAGCTCTTGACTATGAAACGCTCCCGCCGATGTCGATGGTACTTGACGCGGGTCTTGATGACGCGGCGCAGGTACTTGCTGTGCTGTTGCAGGAACTTGCTGTGCTGTGGGTATCTGTTGATGCGCAGGTTCTCGCTGTGCTGCGGGCATCTGTCGATCCGCAGGTTGTTGCTGTGCTGCGGGCGTTGCAGGTTCTTGCTGTGTTAACCACGTGTCCACACGTGATTCGACGTCTTCCTTGGAGTATACGGAGACATCCTCGTCGTCATCCGAATCTTCAATTTCTATTGCGGCTACGTGCGCTTCCATAAGCATTACTTGGTAGCGCGCGAGTTCTGCCTTCGCTTGAGCGAGCTTCTGTGCTTTTGCCCGTGACTTCGATTTGACGGACCCAGTAGTCTTCATTGTTGGGCGAACGGGCGGCAGCTTGTCTACGGCTCTGAGACGAGCTTGCCATTCTTCTGTCGGAGGGTCGCCCTGCCCGGCGGCTGGCGGGGCGACTGATTCGGTTTTCGACCTCTTGTCTGGCCTCACTGTGGTGACGGTGACCTCCGTCGCGCTAGAAGGGTGCGCAACGGAGGCTTGTGCCGCAGCGGATGCGTCCGCCTGCGACTCCGATGAAGCTTCTGTTGTCGTGGTGTGTGACGTCTCGAGGCTCATGACGGTATGAGCCGTGGTCTCCGTCCACGCGCTTTGATTCGTCGCGGTAGTACCGGACGAAGACGAAAGGGGGTCTTCGGCGGCGAGGCGCCCCTTTCCTGTAGAGCGTGTGACCGGCATATCGACCGACCAGTTTCTTCTTGTTTCGAACGGCGTTCCTCGACGATCCGGCTCGAAGGACCAAAAGATGTACTGGATACACCTTACTATGCTGGTGTGCCGAGGAGGGTGTTGCTGGAGAGAAACAAGTATTGAGAGCTTCTTGTTATTTATTCTTCGGAGTTGTTTTCTTGAGGAGAGGTGAGCACTGAATGAATTTCACACCAAAATGGGCCTGTTTATAAGCCGCCTATTCTCTACAGTCTAGTCGTGTGCAGCGAGAGTGCGCGAGGCGCGCTCGGCCAATGGGAGAGGCGTATGTTGCCTCTCGCTCAGGCGCATGCTCCCTTTCGCTCGCACCTATCGCTACTCCGTTGGTTGGAGCCTTACCCTATGGAGAGCACCTATTCTATTTTTATTTATTTACACTTACAAATATGGTACGATACAATTTTAACTATATTACAACTATCTATAACTTATGAACTATTCTTGAAGGCGTCGTCCTGCACAATTAGCGATATTCTAGTACACTATGTGTCAACAAGATTATATGCCTGAAGCACAATTTTTTTTTTTAGTTAATTTGATGAATCTTTATACAAGAGATATAACTCTGAAGTTGGCTATGTGTACTGTAATTCGTAAAACAAGGTGCGGGAGATCGGTCACTACAAAATAATTAATGTTATGTTTGTAAATCTGGTACATTAACTGAAAAGAGAACAGATTATTCTATTTTTATCAATTATTAAACAACTTGCAGATATTTCCTATGATAGTAAATTAAGCGCTTAAAATCTTCGTATACCGCATTAAAATGTGAAATGCCTCTTAAGACAGAACAAGCTCAAGACCCACCTGATGTTAAGCGGACAAACCTCTGTCTATACAGTCTCATGTGCCTGTTATTTCACTGGCTCTCAAGGACTGCTGCCGGAACACACCGTTAGGTGCTTGGCGACAGATTTTCTACTTGAGGGTGGTTGGTAGCCAGGCAGACGTTCGCGAAATACCCTACCAACATGCGGTAAAGCTCAAATTTTTAAATTTTTTTTTTTTGATCTCGAATTAAAAACCAGAGTATAGGTAGGTATTGACCACTGTCTGATGGAGTGGTATATTTCAAATTATTTTTAAACAACATTTTTATATCAACACGCACATAAAATGTCTCGATAATCTCATAAACTGACTATGTAACAAAAACATACCGACTAAGTAATAGCAACGATGTATGAGTCAGCAATGTTTGCAAGATTGCAAGCGGTTGTTGGCAAAAACGCTTCGTAAGCTGACTACACGCTTGATTAGATTTTAATCAGAGTTCATTTGGAGCCAAACTGCAGTTTATGAAGCACTCTTTGATTTAGAGCTTGATATTTTGTTGGAAACAAACTTTGTTTTGTGAGAAATGTTTCGTAAGAACTGTTATTTTGGGTACACTATTGCAATAATGATGGAAATCTATTACACTAATATGAAAACCAAAAAACCCAAAAAAATTATTCGCCATGGTTATAAAAGAACGTTTTGAAAATGTGTGAAAAATCTGATTATTAACGTACGTTAAAATAAACTTGTAAGTAAATTTAACCCATTTTCATATAACTGCAATGAAAATGATAAAAATATAATAAATAAAAATATAAATTAGTAATGTCACTATAGATCACACATCCAACTTCTGACCGCGGCGGACGTTGCTTAACTTAGCCAATGGCTAAGCAAACTTCGCTACGAGCGCTTCGTGAGCTCCGGTTTGTGCAGCTAAAGAGAAGATAGACATCGATAGTTTTGTGCCAAGCAGTTGGACTGCTTACTGGCACACAGAAGTTGGATGGGAAAAGCCCTGATTTTTCCAGAATGTTAAAAAAATATCATTTTTTAAACAATATAACGTGTCATTATATTCATATTCACAGAATAATTATTTTTATGTTCTCTTTAATAATAATTAATTAAAATAAAATAAAAAACATAATTAAAGGGTTTACACAAAAGAGTTTACCGCCCAGCTGAATCGGACACTGCCAAAAAGTATCTGTAATTTGCAGGATTAGGTTTCAAATAATGGTACGGAACCCTTCTTGCTCGAGTCCCACTTGCACTTGGGCGATTTTATTATGTAGTACAAAATCACAAATATACTATAGGAAAATATTAAGTCATGTGCGGGAAAAAATATTCCTCGTATATTTGTGATTTTGTAATGTAATCCGCATAGCAGGCGTTATTGCAAACCTAACAATATTAAAAATTTATTATATAGTCTTTTAAAAAATGTGTGGTGTTCTCAAATCGAAGCGTTTTTATAAATGTTTGACCACGCATAACTTTTTGTTACATTATTCAATCAAGATAATTAAAAAAAAAATATTTTAACCTCAGAACTTTTGACCGAGTGAATCGATTTTGATGATTCTTTTTTTTATTTGAAAGCGAATGTTTGCTGTGTAGTCTTACTTAAATTTCATTAAAATCGGTCAAGCCCTTTTTGAGGTACACTCCAATAACTGAAAAATATTTTCCTGTCTTGATGATATAGTCATTGACAGTAAACGACAATCGATCCCATTAGAAGCAAGGGTTACTAAAAAGGGTGAAACATTTTTTTACCAAAAAATTAAACACTATCTTGTACCGACTTCAACAAGATATTTTACACATTTGAGTGTTGAAGTCTGTTCCATTTTTTGGTAATTTGTTTTTTTTATATATAAAAGGTATTTATTTATATATGGGTCATGGGACAACTTTATTGACTAAATATTGTAATTTTAAAGTTGCCTCACATCTGAAATAGTAACGATAAAGTTGACAATCGAAGTGTACGTTTTTCTTTAATAATAGCTTATTTAACTTGATGTATAAAGATTGAAACAGTAAAGTAGCACGCATAGGCGTTCGCCTTTATTGTTTGAGTCTATTTATTATGAAACTTTTGTATCTCATTTCACCATTATTATAACAATGTAAATTTGTTAAACTATTATTATTATAGTAGTCATTTTATAAATGTACAATGAAATAACTGCTGTTAGATATCTTAATGATTGTACACCCAAGGAAATATAACGACTAGAAGTTTGGACGAAAACACTGAAGTAAAGAAAAGTATCTGGATGATATGTTCATGGTTCCAAAATCATCTTTTGTTTTATTTTGTTGTTGTTGTTGTTATCGCGGGGTTTGAATTGCATATGTAATTTAAATTAAATACGGTGCTGTTGTTAGTTCTATCATTACTACATATTGTGAATTCCATAATGGGCAAAACATCAAACAAAGTTTTATTTTATTTTTTGCGTATCTAATGTAATTTCGAGTTCAGAGTAACTGAAAATGTTACAGAAGGATTTTACGGCGAATCTTTCTTAAAAAATCATAAAACACATAAAATAAATACTAATATCGTACAACTTTTTCAAAATGACATAATATTATAAAATTTATGTTAAATAATTGAAATACATCGAAAACACATAAAATAATACGAATGTAATAAAATAATTGAAATACATATGCACACTTAGGATCACATGATTTGCGAAGTACCTACAGGTACTGCTTACCTACTGTTTACCTGTACCTGTAGGTTGTTGTACTTACAAGTACAGGTACAACAACCAGGTGGACCATAGGTAGTAAATTTAACCAATTGGCATAGAGCTAATACTCTGGGCTATAACTAAAAATTATATAAGGTAAAATTAAAAAATTATAAAGCATTATATCTAAAAAACGAATAAACATGCCTAATGAGTAAACACAATCTTCCTTATTATATTTCACTTCCAACAAAACGCTCACCCCTTGATGTAATCTTATAAAACATCGATCAATCCCCTCAATAAAGGCGTCTCGTCTAGATGAACTTTCGTAAAACGTGTAACAAACTCAATCTTCTCAGCCTCGTCGACTATAGATTTTGATTAAAAATTAATTAACGGAGTTAAAAGGCCACATTTGGTGCCTTGAAAGTTTGAAACGATTTGGGAATTAACAATTTTATAGCCTTTAAGCTGCCCTTAATTAGACTGCATTTAAATTTGGTGTAGAGGTTTAGAATTTATATTTTGCCGAAAGATTGGGCGGAGAAGATCTATCTATTGAACCTTTGTCATATTAACAATTATATATGCAAATGTAAGTGTTCATCGATTTTGTAATCATAATTTTGGTAGTTGATACCATGCATAATATGATATATGCTTATTCAGGCTCAGATCCAGATTTATTTATTGTTTATTACATTAGGTTCTTAACTTATAATTAATAATGTCAACAGCTACCTTCATAGTGAACGCACAAAATTTTAAGCAGGTAATAAAAGAAAGAAAGGAACTTTTTCTGAGGAACTGATATCTCATACTGCGATCCCCAAGGCGCCTGCCAAGCGTGGGGATTATCAATTATGGCAAACTCCCCATAATGGTGGAGGCTGTATTGAGCATTGGACTATTCTGCTGATATAGTAATAAATGATAATTTCAATATATATTTTAAATATTTGTCATACCCGGCGCAACATCGAAAGACGCGGGTTCAATTCCCGCCCAAGATCAAAATATTGTGCTCCCTTAGATAAAAGATTATTGTTAGGTTTATGATGTCATATCAAGCTTTACGTCTAACATAACACATAACATCAAAAATACACGTTTTTTAAATTTTAACAATTAGATATTCTTTTATTTTAGTAACTTTTCAATGTATTTAAAAAGAGTGTTGAACAATTTACTCTTAAATGTAATTACACTTTCCAATTCCAGTATTATTCTTGAAATACTAATATCTAGTATTTCTCGAATTGAATAGTACTATCTCAAAAATATACAAATATGGGAATGTCAGTATTTGATGACAAGGTTAAAAGAATCTGTAGTTTACAGGTGACACACAGATCTTAAACATTTATTTTGTGCCTTGAATAGAGTTTTACGTTCCGTACAAATTGCTCATGGATACCGTATCGTATCGTAAGGAAGATTATGCGCAAGATTCTGGGCCCGGTCCCACGTGATGATGGCAGCTGGAGTTGGCGAAAGAACCAGGAGATCGAAAACCTGATCGCCGAGCCCAATATCATGGGAGAGACCAAAGCCCAAAGGCTTCGCTGGGTGGGCCACGTACAGAGAATAGGGGGGGATCGCAATGTCAAGAAAGCATATCTTGGAGTTCCAAGTGGCCGCCGACCCGTCGGGAGGCCCAGATATCGCTGGATTGACGCTGTGGAGTCGTACCTGCGCGAGCTACATGCTGCCGACTGGCAAGAAGCAGCGCGGGACCGAGACCGATGGCGTTCTCTTGTATCGGAGGCCAAGACCCACTTTGGGTCGCTGCGCCAGAGGAGTAAGGAGAAAGTAAGTATACCATATCGTAGGGTAAATGTGATGTATTTACATGATAAGAGATAAGTACAGCTGGTTGACTAACTACATTTGACAGCAAGTAAAGAGCATATTAGTAACTATTAAGTTTTGCACGTATTGACTTGGCATGCCCTTTCCAAATCAAATCAGAATCTAAATAATGTTCGAAAACTTCATTACAGAATTATCCTGAAAGTTATTATCTTAATTTATTAATTTAAGATTATTAGATGACAACCATTTAATTATATCATGTTAAATGATTTATTATCTGAATCAGATTGCTTCTGTTTTTTACCTACAAATATAACATTACTATCATCAGCATAAAGATCATTGTAAAATCAATAGCTTCGTAAGCCATTAATAAATATAATGAAAAGCAAGTGTCCGCCCATATCCTACTAGTCCACCACAGATACACCAGTTTTATTTCAAACTGGCCGCCCGCCCAGGCTTGGCACGGGTATGGTACATAAAAAGTAATGAATATATTCAGGCGTTAATTTTCGGAAATCCATTTTTAATAATAACAAAATTAAATACTTTTAAAGTATTTTAAGAAAACATCAAATGAATAGCTATAATATTAGAGTCAAGACCTCCTGAGAATGCTTCGTGTAGAAGCGAAACGCGTCGAAAATTCTCCCGGTTTGGCTGCGTGGCGTTTGTGACGTCACCTCGGCTTAGCAGGAAAATTAAGCGGAATTGTCACTAGATATATTTTTATATTTTTTAAGTATTTTATTAAAATATTAATTTGATGTTTTCTTAAAATGCTTTAAAAGTATTTGTTCTTATTACATAAAAAGTAGTTGTTGTGACATAAATGTAACAGGTCGATCTATGGTATTGCAAATATTTTTTAAATATTGTTGTCGTCTTTAAAATTGTAGTACATCACTTTGTTCTATTGTCAACGATTTCCGCAGCGTACGCAATATAACGATTTTTTGGGATTTTTTCGTCGTTGTGTTACATTATCGAAGATTTCATACGGATCCCTAAGTTTTAGAAATTATTATGTAGCCGATGTTCATCAGGGATAGTCTAGGATTTTAATGGTGAAAGAATTTTTAAATCGGTCTAGTAGTTTTTAAGTTTATTGGTTACATACAAAAATACAAATAATTCCTCTTTATAATGTTATTAGTATTAGATAGATAGATAAATAACACTTTATTGACAAATTCAAATGTATAACTTAAAACAATAACCAAGAGTAGGTGTGACAATGGGCGGTCATTTTGAGAAAGTAAAATTATCGCTGAGAGCGATGTCTTCCAGACAACCCTACTACTAGTATTAGTATAGATGTGTTCGGAACTTATTAAAGAGCATGAGAATGCGTACATGTTTAACACATTATAGGATCTACACGAGTAATATAAATCTGGCTCAAAATTTTTATTTATTATTTTGAGAAAGTAAAATGAGAAAGATTAAAACAGATATTGGAGTTCACAAATCATTATATTGGTAATCATTTTATTTTTTTTCTCCAATAAGCCAGTACCTTAAATTTGAAACAGTGATGGCTCAGTGGCATTGGCTATGGACTGCCGCGCAGCAGTTCCATGGTTCGAATCCCACTGCGGGTTTGAGCTTCACCGCATGGTGGAAGGGCGTTTTGCGAAGCCCGCCTGGCTCGCGACCACCCTCATGTAGAAAATCCGTCGCCAAGCACCTAACGGTGTATACCGGCAGCAGTCCTTGAGAGCCAGTGAAATTACAGGCACTTGAGACGTAACAACTATGTCTAAAGGTGACGGGCGCAGTGCAGTTCGTAACTTGTGACGAAATGCATCTGTTATAGGCAGAGGTTATTCCGCTTAACATCAGGTGGGCCTCGGGCTTGTTCCGTCACAATAACATAAAAAAAAGAAAAAAAAACCGGCACTTTCTTATTTAAATTAAATTTAAATTGTGTGTTGTGTCAAAGTATAACAGTATATTACCGTATCAAGCAACAACAAAGTGGCCGGATATCCGTCTCATTACTAAATTGTAAGAAAATAGTAAGAAGATTCGGAATTTGTGATTAAATTCCAGACGCTAAATTGAATCTCGAGATTGGTGCTAGGAAATTAACAATTAATTGCGATCATTTATAACAATTTCACGAATTTAATAAACGGATACAAAACTTTATTGTATCCATTCACCCTCTTCTTTATATTGATGAATTGGGGCTGTGTAAAACAGTCTTATATTATAGTTAGTCACTCAAATTACATTTGGGGCCTGTTTCAGAATGTTCGAGTAAGTTCCTGTTATACTACCTAGAACATAAAATAACTAAATGATAAAAATGACAGTTAACATGCAGTGCGTTTTAAGCTTTAACCGATTGATAGGCTAAATCGATGACTGTGAAACGCAAATATAGTGTTTTATTTATCCAATATGTTCTGGGTAGTATAACCAAAATTTACTTGAACATTTTGAAACAGTCCCTAAATGTGGAATTTTAACAGCTGTTCTTGAAAACTCAAAACAATACAAGGCCGTCATTTATTCAAATGGTTGGCTTAAATAGGCCGATTTCTACTCACGCGACTGCGCCCGATCTAGTTAAAAATCCGAGCGCAACTAGTTTATTTGACTGCGTCTGCCCACTTGGGCTTGTACTTAGACTACTAGAGGGGAATGTTGCAAATGGCTACACCCTTCCATGTTACTTTAAGGGTAAAGGTTACTAACGAGTAACAACAGATGCACACGACGCATTAGTTACTATGGAATGTAGTTTAAAATGTTTAACTACAAGAAATTGTTTTTCTCAATAAAGAGAGGGTGGATGTCACTCTGCCGAGAAGCTTGATTATAATATGCTTTTGCTATTAAAATCTTTTTAACATGCAGCTTGAATTTACCTTCTGTGAGAACTGTAATATGTTTTACTCGATCTTTACTCAGCCCTTATGCGGTTTGCTATATTCCCCGCGCTTGCTAGGTATGTTGAGGATCGCAATGTAAGCAAAAACTTAGGTTGCTACCTATTATGTCGTAGAAAAGTGAATATTCTTCGTTCAGCAACCCAGTACATCTATATAAATTAGAATTTTTAACAGTATACATTTTGAAGACTTGATATCCAAACTGTAAAAGCTATAGATGGCCGTGCCGTTGGTCAGGGGTTCAATACCCACTGCCAGCGTGAGCTTCACCGCATGGTAAAAGGTAAATGTTCGCCTGGCTAACTACCACTCTCAAGGAAAATAATCGGACGGGTGCCATTTATACTCACGTGAAAAGTTTCCTTATACTTCTAAAAACGTAAAGTAAAACTTCCCCCGGGCAAAGATCTGTCGTGGCCCACTTGGAAGTCGCTAAACCGATTCCGGACTCATATGGGTCGCTGCCGTTTCAAAATGACCAAATGGTAATTAAACAAAATTTAAACGGTTTAAATCGCGTATATTTATCATTATTTTTCTCCCGACGCGCGACGTTTCAAACACTCACCCCGTGAATATACGCGATTTAAACTGATTAAAGTTGTTTATTTGCTATGTGTGTACCAAACGGGGTTACTTTACATTTGAAAAGTTGTCGCAAACTAACTCTACGTTTAAGTGACAAATTTTAGATCAATAATAATAATTATTGTAATGAATGTATTTGTTAACTAATATATTCAGAGTGTATATATAAAAAGCTATCATTCGTTTTCTTACAGGATGAGCATGACCAAACATATTTGATTAATGTTCTTATTTGACTTCCAAATTTAAACTGATATTATTATTATTTTTAATTAAAGCATAAAATACCCTTGAAAGGTTGAATAATATTTTTCTCGACGAAATTTTAAGTGTTAATAGGCCACGCCATTGAATAAATGATAACAAATTTCCTTAAATTAATCTGAAAGTTACAAAAACTCTTAGAAGAAGCCAATCTAAGTTAAAAAGTTCTCAGATGATAATTTTATAGCGGCTCTAAAGAAAAATAAAGGCTAATTTAGTTAAATTGCTTCTTAGTATCAACCTAAAATAAAAAAGAATAAAAACGTTAAATCGCGATGTAAACAAACAATAATATCGTTCTGATATCACGAAAATGAAATAAAGTTGTATGATAACCTATATAAGGTAGGTAAGCTAGGTAAGGTAGGTAAGGTAGGCAAGGTAGGCAAGGTAGGCAAGGTAGGCAAGGTAGGCAAGGTAGGCAAGGTAGGCAAGGTAGGCAAGGTAGGCAAGGTAGGCAAGGTAGGCAAGGCAGGCAAGGCAGGCAAGGCAGGCAAGGCAGGCAAGGTAGGCAAGGTAGGCAAGGTAGGCAAGGTAGGCAAGGTAGGCAAGGTAGGCAAGGTAGGCAAGGCAAGTGACGCATGTCCTGCGTAGCACCAAAACTACATTGGGTTCCAACGTCAGAGTAACCCCGTTTGGTACACACATAGCAAATAAACAACTTTAATCAGTTTAAATCGCGTTTATTCACGGGGTGAGTGTTTGAAACGTCGCGCGTCGGGAGAAAAATAATGATAAATATACACGATTTATACCGTTTAAATTTTGTTTAATTACCATTTGGTCATCTTGAAACGGCAACGACCCACATGAGTCCGGAATCGGTTTAGCGACTTCCAAGTGGGCCACGACAGATCTTTGCCCGGGGGAAGTTTTACCTTACGTTTTTAGAAGTATAAGGAAACTTTTCACGTGAGTATAAATGGCACCCGTCCGATTATTTTCCTTGAGAGTTGTAGTTAGCCAGGCGAACATTTACCTTTTACCATGCGGTGAAGCTCACGCTGGCAGTGGGTATTGAACCCCTGACCAACGGCACGGCCATCTATAGCTATTACAGTTTGGATATCAAGTCTTCAAAATGTATACTGTTAAAAATTCTATTTTATATAGATGTACTGGGTTTCTGAACGAAGAATATTCACTTTTCTACGACATAATAGGTGAAAACACAAACGTGCTGAGTGGCGAGATCGAATAAAACATATTACCGTTCTCACAGAAGGAAAATTCAAGCTGCATGTTAAAAAGATATTAATAGCAAAAGCATATTATAATCAAGCTCATCGGCAGAGTGACATCCACCCTCTCTTTATTGAGAAAAACAATTTCTTGTCGTTAAACATTTTAAACTACATTCCATAGTAACTAATGCGTCGTGTGCATCTGTTGTTACTCGTTAGTAACCCTTACCCTAAAGTAACATGGAAGGGTGTAGCCATTTGCAGCATACCCCTCTAGTAGTCTAAGTACAAGCCCAAGTGGGCAGACGCATTCAAATAAACTTGTTGCGCTCGGATTTCCAACTAGATCGAGCGCAGTCGCGTGAGTATAAATCGGCCTCTATTAAGCCAATCATTTGAGCTATAAGAGGTTATAAGGGGGCCTTCCCTCGCCCAAAACTCGGTGGAGCTGGACGTCCGCTTAGCGGTAGTCAGCATCTATGTCCTGCCTAAAAAAAAAATAATCATTTGAAAATATGACGGCCTTGTATTGTTTTGAGTTTTCAGAATGTTCGAGTAAGTTTTGGTTATACTACCCAGAACATATTGAATAAATAAAACACTATCTTTGCGTTTCACAGTCATCGATTTAGCCTATCAATCGTTTAAAGCTTAAAACGAGCTGCATGTTAACTGTCATTTTTATCATTCAGTTATTTTATGTCCTGGGTAGTGTAACCGGAATTTACTCGAACATTCTGAAACAGGCCCCAAATGTAATTTGAGTGACTAACTATAATATAAGACTGTTTTACACAGCCCCAATTCATCAATATAAAGAAAAGGGTGAATGGATACAATAAAGTTTTGTATCCGTTTATTAAATTCGTGAAATTGTTATAAATGATCGCAATTAATTGTTAATTTCCTAGCACCAATCTCGAGATTCAATTTAGCGTCTGGAATTTAATCACAAATTCCGAATCTTCTTACTATTTTCTCACAATTTAGTAATGAGACGAATATCCGGCCACTTTGTTTTGCTAGATACGGTAATGTATTGTTATACTTTGACACAACACATAATTTAAATTTGCTTGGCGACAGATTTTCAACATGAGGGTGGTCGCGAGCCAGGCGGGCTTCGCAAAATGCCCTTCCACCATGCGGTGAAACTCAAGCCCGCGGTGGGATTCGAACCATGGAAATGCTGCGCGACAGGCCATAGCCAATGCCACTGAGCCATCACTGTTTCAAAACTTAAGGCTTTTTGGAGAAAGTTAATAGAATGATTACTAATATAATGAATTGTGTACTCCAATATCTATTTTACTCTTTCTCATTTAAACTTTCTCAAAATAATAAATAAACATTTTGAGCCAGATTTATATTACTCGTGTAGATTAAGTCCTATAATGTGTTTAACATGTACGCATTCTCATGCTCTTCAATAAGTTCCGTACACATCTATACTAATACTAGTAGTAGGGTTGTCTGGAAGACATCGCTCTCAGCGATAAGACCGCCCATTGTCACACCTACTCTTAGTTATTGTTTTAAGTTATAAATTTGTACATTTTAATGTGTCAATAAAGTGTTATCTATCTATCTATCTAATACTAATAATATTATAAAGAGGAATGATTTATACTTTTGTATGTAACGAATAAACTTAAAAAATACTGGGCCGATTTAAAAATTCTGTCACCATTAGAATTCTAGACTATCCTTGATGACCATCGGCTACAGAATAATTTCTAAAACTTAGGGATCCGTATGAAATCTTCGATAATGTAACATAACGTGTGAAAAAACACCAAAACATCGTTATATTGCGTACGCTGCGGAAATCGTTGACAATAGAACAAAGTGATGTACCTGTTAAATTTTTGTCACAACAACTACTTTTTATGTACCATACCCGTGCCAAGCTGGGGCGGGCGGCTAGTTTGACATAAAACTGGTGTATCTGTGATGGACTAGTAGGATATGGGTGGCCACTTGAGTCGTTGCTTTTCATAATTTATATCAATGGCTTACGAAGCTATTGATTTTACAATGATCTGTATGCTAATGATAGTAATGTTATATTTGTAGGTAAAAAACAGAAGCAATCTGAGTCAGATAATAATTCATTTAACACGATATAATTAAATGGTTTTCATCTAATAATCTTAAATTAATAAATAAAGATAATAACTTTCAGGATAATTCTGTCATAAAGTTTTTCAAACATTATTTAAATTCTTATTTGATTTGGAAAGTGCATGCCAAGTCAATACGTGCAAAACTTAAAAGTTACTAATATGCTCTTTACTTGCTGTCAAATGTCAACCAGCTGTACTTATTTCTTATCATGTAAATACATCACATTTACCCTACGATATGGTATACTTACTTACTCCTTACTCTTCTGGCGCAGCGACCCAAAGTGGGTGTTGGTCTCCGATACAAGGGAACGCCATCGGTCTCTGTCCCGCGCTGCCTCTTGCCAGTCGGCAGCTTGTAGCTCGCGCAGGTCCGACTCCACAGCGTCAATCCAGCGATATCTGGACCTACTGACGGGTCGGCGGCCACTTGAAACTCCAAAATATGCTTTCTTGACATTCCGATCCTCCCCCATTCTCTGTACGTGGCCCACCCAGCGGAGCCTTTGGGCTTTGGTCTCTCCCATGATATTGGGCTCGGCGATCAGGTCTTCGATCTCCTGGTTCTTTCGCCAGCGCTAGCTGCCATCATCACGTGGGACCGGGCCTAGATATTAGTATTTCAAGAAAAATGCTGGAATTGGAATGTGTAATTACATTTAACAGTAAATTGTTCAACACTCTTTTTGATACATTGAAAAGTTACTAATATAAAAGAATATCTAATTGCTAAAATTTGAAAATGTGTATTTTTGATTTTATGTGTTATGTTAGATGTAAAGGTTGATGATTTAAGTAAATAATATGCTCCTCGAAAACTTGACATCATAAACCTAACAATAATCCTTTACTTAAGGGAGCACAATATTTTGATCTTGGGCGGGAATTGAACCCGCGTCTTTCGGTGTTGCGCCGGGTATGACTGATATTTAAAATATATGTTGAAATTATCATTCATTACTATATTAGCAGGATAGTCCAATGCTGAATACAGCCTCCCCCATTATGGGGAGTTTGCCATAACTCATAATCCCCACACTTGGCAGGCGCCTTGGGGATCGCAGTGTTAGATATCAGTTCCTCAGAAAACGTTCCTTCCTTTCCTTAATTACCTGCATAAAATTTTGTATGTTCACTACGAAGGAAGCTGTTGATATTATTAATTATAAGTTAAGAACCTTATGTTATTAACAATAAATAAATGTGGATTTGAGCGTGAATAAGCATATATCAAATAATGAATAGATTAAGGCGTTACCTTGCAAAAATCCATATTTAATAATAACAATTGAATTTTCTTAATATATTTGAAAAAATATTTGTTATTATTAAGCATACATATTATATTATGCATGGTATCAACTTACAAAATAATAATTACAATATCCATGAACACTTTAGCAAAAGTAATTGTTAATTTGACAAAGGTTCAATAGATAGATCTTCTCCGCCCAATCTTCCGGTAAAATATAAATTCGAAACCCCTACACCAAATTTAAATGCAGTCTAATTAAGGGCAGCTTAAAGGCTATAAAATTGTTAATTCCCAAATCGTTTCAAAACTTTCAAGGCACCAAATGTGGCCTTTTAACTCCGTTAATTAATTTTTAATCAAAATCTATAGTCGACGAGGCTGAGAAGATTGAGTTTGTTACACGTTTTACGAAAGTTCATCTAGACGAGACGCCTTTATTGAGGGGATTGATCGATGGTTTATAAGATTACATCAAGGGGTGAGCGTTTTGTTGGAAGTGAAATATAATAAGGAAGATTGTGTTTACTCATTAGGCATTCGTATATTTACATAATAATGCCTTATAATTTTTAATTTTACCCGTATGTTATGCAATACTTAATTTCCTTAATTGAAAGTCCTCAATTCTTTCTATTTTATATATAAAAGAATTATTCTTAATTTTTAGTAATAGCCCAGATTGCTCTTTGCCAGGTGGTTAAATTCATTACCCATGGTACCTGTACTTGTAGGTACAACAACCGACAGGTACAGGTAAGCAGTACCTGTAGGTACTTCGCAAATCCTATGACCCTAAGTATGAATATGTATTTCAATTATTTTTCAACATTTTTATTATTTTATGTGTTTTTGATAAAGTTTAACAAGATTAGTTTTTATTTATTGTTACCTGATTTTTTAAGAAAGATTCACCGTAAAATCCTTCTGTAACATTTTCAGTTACTCTGAACACGAAATTACATTAGATACGCAAAAAATAAAAATAAAACTTTATGTGATGTTTTGCCCATTATGGAATTCACAATATACACTAGTTATGATAGAACTAACAACAGCACCGCATTTAATTTAAATAGCATATGCAATTCAAACCCCGCGATAACAACAACAACAAAATAAAACAGAAGATGATTTTGGAACCATAAACATATCATCCAGATACTTTTTTTACATCGGTATTGTCGTCCAAAGTTCTAGTCGGTGTATTTCCTAGGGTTAACAATCATTAAAACATCTAATAGCAGTTTTTTCACTGAACATTTATAGAGTGACTACTCTACCAATAATTATAGTTTAACAAATTTACATTGTTATAATAATAGTGAAATGACATACAAAAGTCTCATAATAGATAAACTCAAACAATAGAGTCGAACGCCTATGCGTGCTACTTGACTGTTCCAATCTTCGTATATCAAGTTTAGTAAGCTATTATTAAAGAAAAACGAACATTTCGATCGTCAACTTTATCGTAACTATTTCAGATTTCAGGTAACTTTAAAATTACAATATTTAGTCAATAAAGTTGTCCCATGACCCATATATAAATAAATACCTTTTATATATAAAAAAAAACAAATTACCAAAAATGGAATCAACTTCAACACTCAAATGTGTAAAATATCTTGTTGAAGTCGGTACAAATAGTGTTTAATTTTTTGGTAAAAAAAATGTTTTACCCATTTTAGTAACCCTTGCTTCTAATGGGATCGATTGTCGTTTACTGTCAATGACTATATCATCAAGACAGGAAAATATTTTTCAGTTATTGGAGTGTACCTCAAAAAGGGCTTGACCGATATTAATGAAATTTAAGTGAGACTACACGGCAAACATCCGCTTTCAAATAAAAAAAAGAATGATCAAAACCGGTCAAAAGTTCTGAGCTATTTTTTTTTTTAATTATCTTGATTGAATAATGTAATTAAAGTTATGCGTGGTCAAACATTTATAAAAAACGCTTCAATTGAAGAACATCGCACATTTTTTTTAAACATTTTATAATTTTTTTTTAATATTGTTAGGTTTGCAATAACGCCTATGCGGATTACATTACAAAATCACAAATATACGATAGGAAAAAAAAATCCCGCACATGACTTAAATTTTTCCTATCGTATATTTGTACTATATAATAAAATCGGCCAAGTGCAAGTGGGACTCGCGCACAAAGGGTCCCGTACCTTTATCTGAAACCTAATCTTGCAAATTACAGACACTTTTCGCAGTGTCCGATTCAGCTGGGTAGGTGCGGTGAAAATATCTTTTATTGTATGTAAACCCCTTAGGGGTTATTTATTTTATTTTATTTTATTTTTTTTAGTTATTATTAAAGAGAACATATAACTAACATCCTGAAAAAATCAGGATTTTCCCATTCTACTTCTGTGTGCCAATAAGCAGTCCAACTGCTTGGCACAAAACTATCGATGTCTCTCTTCTCTTTAGCTGCACAAACCAGAGCTCACGAAGCGCTCGAAGCGCAGTTTGTTTAGCCGTTGTTAGCAACATCCGCCGCGGTCAGAAGTTGGATGAGTGACCTCTAGTGACATTACTCATTTATATTTTTATATATTATATTTTTATCATTTTTTTGCAGTTATATAAAAATGGGTTAATTTAAAAGTGAAGTTTTACTTACAAGTTCATTATGTTAATAATCAGATTTTTCGCACATTTTCAAAACGTTCTTTTATAACCATAGCGAATATTTTTTTGGGCGTTATCATCTTGGCACCAAGCGATCATATTAATGTAATCGATTTCCATCATTATTGCAATCGTTTACCCAAAATTACAGTTCTTAAGAATCATTTCTCACAAAACAAAGTTTGTTTCCAACAAAATATCATGCTCTAAATCAAAGAGTGCTTCATAAACCACAGTTTGGCTTCGAATGAACTCTGATTAAAATCTTATCAAGCGTGTAGTCAGCTTACGAAGCGTTTTTGCCAACAACCGCTTGCAATCTTGCAAACATTGCTGACTCATACATCGTTGCTATTACTTAGTCGGTCTGTTTTTGTTACATAGTCAGTTTATGATATTATCAAGAGATTTTATGTGTGTGTTGAGTAAAAAAATTGTTAAAAGGAATTGAAATATACCATTCCGTCAGAAAGTTGTCAATACCTACCTAGGTACCCTTAAAACCTGCGGTATCATGTTTTTTTCGATATCTTAATTGAATATAACTTTTATCTATATTTTTTTATCATTCGACCTCTTTGCTCGGCTTTCTGGCACCGTCGATTAGTCGATGCTTCACAGATCATTAAGTTCTTTCGGACCGCAGCCTACAACCCACAGCGCTTACCAGATAGTTACGTATATCGTAAATTATGTGTTTAGATGTGAAGTGACCTGAGATTGGTTCTTCCTGTCGTTTTGCTGAGATGGGCTATGAATTAGGCTGAACGATGCTAGTTTTGGTGATGAGGGTAAGAAATTTGTGGAAGAAAATGGTTTGTGCTATGGGATGTACAACCTATAGTGTATTATGACTTGTATGAAATAAAAAAATAACAGTCAGTTATAAGTAATAAATCCCAGTGGTTTTATCTACTTAGTTCAAATCCATAATTAATACTATGACGTGTTGAAATATATGCAGAAGTAAGAATTTCATACAATATTATGTAATGGTGTACAAGTCTTCTGTGTATGTATGTGTGTGTAGGTATGCGCACCTCTAAAATAACGACTGTGGAAGAATGTTTTGTGCAATGAAAAAAATATCCTGATAGTTATTTATACCTACATTATTGCAATAAAAAACTTTTATTTTAGGTTGAACTATTGTGTATTTACAACGATACATGGTTATGTAGTAAAATGCTAACAACCTCTTAGTGTTGACTTCTGCTAGTCCTAACATACATAGAATGAGCAGAATCATGAAGCAGTGATGGCTCAGTGGCATTGGCTATGGACTGCCGCGCAGCAGGTCCATGGTTCGAATCCCGCCCAGAGCTTGAGCTTCACCGCATGGTGGAAGGGCATTTTGCGAATGTACGCCTGGTTAGCGACCACCCTCAAGTAGAAAATCTGTCGCCAAGCACCTAACGGTGTGTTCCGGCAGCAGTCCTTGAGAGCCAGTGAAATAACAGGCAAAGTGAGACTTAACAACTGTCTCAAGGTGATGGGCGCAGTGCAGTTCGTCACTTGTGATGAAATGCATCTGTTATAGGCGGAGGATACCGCTTAACATCAGGTGGGCCTCGCGTTTGTTCCATTACAATAACATAAAAAAAAAAAAAAAACATATTGAGAAGATTTATTTTATAATATTTTTCTTTGTTTATTTGTATTTGACGAAATAAGCACGAGGACCGTCTGATGTTAAAAGTCTCTTTTCCGAGCCAAGAGCGCCCGCCGCGACATCACCTGACCGTGCCGCGCTCCTTTTGAAAAGAGTTTTCAGTATTTACATCGAGCAAAGTAATAAAAAATGTGAAATAATAAATTACAGGCACAACAGGCTATTAATATCAGGTGGCCCTCGTGCTTATTCCGTCAAATACCCATAAAAAAATAAAAAATACAAAAGTCATATCAATATGTTTATTAGGACTAGAAAATGTCAACTCGAAGAGGTTGTTAGCATTTTACCAACAACCATGTATATAACTAGTGTACTAAAAGTGTAAACTCAAAATGTATGTGAAATAAAACTAAAATGCTTAAAAAACGAAAATGCTTTCATAATATAAGTGACCTAAGTCCAGTTTTAGTATCAGAAATTAAATTTATGTAATTATATTATACAGGTATATATGTAACCGGATAATTGTACGATACGTTAGTTTATAAAAAATCTAGTGAGATTATAAACTGTCGATAGATTGTGAACGAACATTAAAATTTACAATCTAACGCTTACATTTTTGTCAGATTATAAACTGACCATTTCTAAGTCGTAGTTTGTAATCGATCTATAATCGCCCGTTAAATTATGAACCGTTATCTGATTGGGCGCCGTTATAGATGCCATGAGTTCATTTCATAGAGTTAAGAACAAAAATAATAGTCAACAAAAAAAAAATATTCATTTCGAGTTTGTACATTAAAAAAACTAAGGGATTTAAAATAATGACCACCATAAAATGCTTTGAAACCCTAAGTTATTTAACCAAAAATTTTAATCGGACATCCAATGTAGTAAATGATCACTATATTTTAGTGAGGGGTTAAATATCATTTAGTCTAGGGAAAGCTCATATTTAGGTGCGACGACGAGCGAAGCGAGGAGGAGCATTAGGTTACTTGTGACTACAACAACGCGCGAGCCGAGCGATCGAAGCGAGCCTGCCGCGGCAGCGGCTGGCGATGCGCCACAAGAATTTAATTTCTTATACTACTTTTGGTGATCATTTACTACTTTTGGGTTAACATTGATTTATATTGAGTAATTTTGCTTAAATAGGATATCGTGATGTTAAAACTTTGGTTATAAGATTACAATAAAACGCGGGTTTAATTTTGGTGATAATTTACTATTTTTGTCTGTTATATGTTACTCTACTATATCTGGTGGTAAGTTAAACCTAAGCCATTAAATAATAAAACATTAAAAACCTGTACCTACGTATTTTGCTTATGGCCACTGTAATACTTTCGTAGATTTATGGTAAATTGATCCACATAATTACAATTTGACGGCTGGACATGGTCAGTTTAGATTGTAAATTTTAGTGTCCATTCACAATCTATCAACAGTTTATAATCTAACTCGATTTATTATATACTTACGGTTAGTACAATTTATGTTAATACAAAAAACGGTGACATACATATTATGTTATTCAATGTAGTATTGTATATGCATTCAGTTAGTTGATAGACAGTAGAAATCCAGCCAAGTATTTATCGGACATAAAGTCCGATGGTTCCGTAATAAATCCTGTATGTATAATATTTTATTAGTTTGGATAACCATATATAAATTGTCGTTTTTAGTGTTTGTTGATTAAGTAAAGGGCATTACACGCACTCGAATTCAGGAATTTATAAATGAAATTCAATTGTTATCATTATTGATACGAGTACGCACGGATAATTAAGTTTTATTTATGAAATATTAATAATAATATACCCTGTACCAAAAATGGTCTATACCTACTTGACAAATATACCATATATATTTAAATTTAGTTATATATTTATTAATAATATTTTTCTACTCAATGGTCTATAGACTTTCCAATATAACATTTATTTTATTTTTTATTTTATTTTAGAATTTTACAGAAAACTTACAGCTAGGCAAATAACATTAAATTATTCATTTATATACTACATGAAAAACACATGTAATGCTGGTGGCCAATTACAAGTTTCCACTTAAAGGTTAAAACATAAAACAAAATGTTTTGAGTGGACGACTAACTTATGAAAAGAATGAAACAATACAATACAATACTTAAGGTTCAAATTAACTAGTACAGAAGAATTTTTCATTAAACAAACGTTTCAATTTGGTAGTTGAGGTATTGTATAAATCAATATCTTTATCTGTCAAGTTGTTAAATGAAGCACTTGCACGCATAATGAATGCATTTTGCCTATTATTAACTAACGGAACAGATAAAGTATAAAGATATAGTAAAGATAAATTTTGTATTTGAGTTGCCAGAATAAAAATTGCAAGTGACGATTTCTGTGAATTAAGGCATTTTTACATCTTATTCACACTAATACTTGGCCGAAAAAACAAATATATGGTATACTACTTACATCATAAAACATATAATATAGTTTTTTTTTTTATATATATAATAACACCAATACATTTGCAGGGATATATCTCTGTTTTCGTATTCTCGTAAGACCTTTTTAGTATTTTGCGTTGTAATGTTTTATACTACGAATAACTATGTTTTTAAGAATTTCACGAGTTCAATACTCATGAGTTGCTTTGGTCTCCCAATGTTGACCAAAAAATAGTGCGGGACGAGATGTTGTGCTGAATCAACTTGTGACACTTTATTCCCCAAATGGTTAAATAATTAATCTGTTGCTTGATTGTCGTAGATTCCCGTTAAAAATATGTATAAACTGTAGTTTTTCGTGGAAGATTCAAATATATTTTAGTAGTTACTAATTTATATGAATAAAGTAGGTAGCTACTTGTTATTGCCAGGATAAAATCTTTCATAAGTTAACCGTTTAGTTTAATACAAAAAGTGCAAATGACCTACATTTTATAGACAAATTAGACTATTTTATAAAATACACCACCCTGCAAAACCCACATCTAATATTGTTTAATCGCCGTAATCGGTTAAGCATGTATTTTGTTCCGCGCCATCTAGATTCGTATAATATCATTATCATGTTTTGTATTTAGTTCGTAGTACTAAAGTAGATGGCGCGAACATACTTAAAACACGCTAACGGTTTTATCAAACAGTTCCAGTTAAGGTAGAATTTTCTTTGCTCAATATGATCGGAATACAAATTACTGTCCGATCTGGTAACACACATGAGGGTGGGCAGCAGGACTCGATATGGCAAATCCCATATTGGGGAGGTTGTGTTCAGCAGTGAACTTTCCGGCTAATACTGTACAGTACAGAGTTTTATGTGCACGCAAATTTTAGTCCACCATTTTCAATACAGAAATAGCACATTAATTGTATGTACTTGAAGTTAATCTTCACTATTGGAAATTAAAAGACCTCAGAAGAAATACGTATATCTACCTAATACCATGCCAAATGTGAAAAGCATATCATTTGGGAAGATTATATTTTGTTTTTTTAAATTTTAGGATATTTTAATGAGGTCGATTTCCATCTCATGTTGGTTGTTTCTATATTAAAGTTTTATATTTTAACCAAAGTATTAAATTATTTATTTTGTATAATTTTGTACTAAATAAATAACACTACAGCTACAATTAAAGCATTTAGACAACCTACAAGTCATTGCAAACTAACAGGCAGTCCAAATGCTCCAGCCAGCAAAGGTCAAAATCTACAGCAATAGTAAAAAAGTGACATTGGATACTTAATCCTGATTTAATGAACAGTTCCCGAGATATAACCGATTTCTACGTGGACAAAACCTTAGGACTGAGCTAGCTCATGAAGCAGTGATAGCTCAGTGGCATAGGCTATGGACTGCCGCGCAGCAGGTCCATGGTTCGAATATTGCCGCGGGCTTGAGATTCACCGTATGGTGGAAGGGAATTTTCGAATGCCCGCCTGGCTAGCGACCACCCTCAAGTAGAAAATCTGTCGCCAAGCACCTAACGGCGTGTTCCGGCAGTAGTCCTTGAGAGCCAGTAATTCTAGGTTAAGCCTGTTAACACCTTCGACCATATCATCACTTACCATCTGGTGAGACTGTGGTCAAAGGCTTAGTATCACAGAGTTTTAGAATATACATGTTAAAATTTTTTTGAAAACATAATATATTTTCATAATATACTTAATAAGATTTAGTCGTCCTTGTCATACTAGCAATGTTTATGGATACACCACCCACCCACTCCTTAATTCAAAATCTTTTTTTTATTTTCTCAATGATTAATTAAGTTCACCAGCGCTAAGCTGTATCAGATGAATGTTACTCCAAATTGTGTTTTTGAATGAGTAAAGTGTGTTTTTGTTTAGGGTATTGATTACTCGAGTCATTACTGTTGTCGTTGATCCAATGTAAGTATTGAATTTCGAAATAAATATTCTAATGTTATTGTTTGAGAATAATATGGTGCTTTTCTTTTATTATCTATGGTATAATCACAGTATCTAAGTACATCTGCTGTAATGCGAATTAAAGTTGTTGTATACAAAAAAATGTGGCCTTAAACGACAAAGACATATACATACATATGGCGTTATATTTTTTTGTTGCAACCTGATCATATTATCCTTATTTTTACCCTAATCATGTGGGGTCAGTACTTTAAGTCTTCACTAACAACCTAAAATACAACACAAGAAAATAATAAAAACTATGCTTTCACTAAAAGTATTAACGTCGTGTTTATGCCCAGCCACAAGCTTGATGCCTACTGTCTTTGCCCTCCCTCATCTAATCAGTGCGTTGAGGCTGAGAATCCCAACTGTGCGCGTTAAATGTGTGTTTCATCCAAGTAATTGAAAATGATACGTTGTTGCGAATGAAATTTTCTTTCCTTTACTTGATTTAGCAAATCCAAGTCTTTTTAACTGTGTGCCGGTTCAATGAACAAAGAAAAGAGCATAAATAAATTAAATTTAGTTTTATATAGGACAGCTGTACTTTATATACAAATTTAATTTACAATAACACTGAACAAGAACTTTAAGTAATTTTTTTATTATTGCTCCAAACAGCTTATGTATTGATTGGAAATGTTATGAAATGGGATAAAAAGAAATAAACCGAAAGACAGTGTTGAGAATGAATGTAGACTGGTTTGATCTCCTCTTCGCTTTCATGCTGACTTTGGAAATGGCGACCTACTGATTTTGGTTACTGATGTGTCTGGCGTGACCATATAGAGCAGTAAACGTTCTTGAGCATTTTATACATATGAGGATACTATTAACATAGATATAAGTTATATTTCACTGTTTATATAGAAGGTGAATTATGTTAGGTTGCCATCCTTGCAGACAAATTTATTCACACATGACCACTGGGGACATATGGGCTGTTTGTTAAATATTAAACAACGCTTTGCTCTGCGTTGAAGTACTCTAATATAACTATAGATGGAAATAGCTTATTTCCAGCTTATTGACCTTCAAAACTTCCATGTTCTATATATTTGATCCAGAGAGTTCATTTGCGGTTTGCACAAAAAATCTCGAAGATAAGTGCTTTGTAATTTCGTGTAATTTTTTGTGATTTCGATTAAAAAAAGGTGTTTTTTTCATTCAAGGTTTTGCTAAGCCGATAGATAGTTAAAGAAAAAGTGAAATGTTTTATATTTTCGACGCGCGTCAGCAATCTCTTGTAGTATTGAACACCTTAGCTGGGCCCATGGTAACAGTTCGTTTTTGCTTTTGAGAACTTTGTATAAGCATGTAATTTCACTGATATGTTCGTATATTGTGATTGTATTATCTATATCTATCGAACTTCCATATATAATCATCATGTAGAGCACTGTTGAAAGAATATACAAACATATTAGCAGCGTCGCTTACCCTCGACAGAGCCACATAATATATATGTATGTAGCTGAAGCAGCTCGTGGTGAGGTATATGGCTGCGGTACGCAACGTTCCATTGTTAATTGTCTCCACAAAGCATACACTCATCGGCAACTGAAACAATACAAGAAGAGTTCCATTGCAAAATAGGCGGTTTTAAATTAAGTAACATGATAAATAGCAGTCCAGAGGCCCACAGCAAATTTAATATTTGATTGGGTAAGTTGTCGCCTCATCTTGCTCACAACCCGAGTAATGGTTCAATATTCTGTGGTGTGACCAGGCATGCGTTTATTTATTATTATATATGATGACTGCTTTATATGCTGGTCATTTTGCATCGTAAGCATAGCACTTTGCGAGAGTGCTATGTATGGAGAGTTAAAGTATTATGATAAAAAAAAACCTAAAACATCAAGTTTTCTAAGTACTGTCTGACACTTTTACGTTCTATGTCTCGTAGTAAAAGAAAATGCCTAATCTGAGATAAGCACGCCCGCCGCAAAAACACTGGACTGCGCCGCGCTCCCTTTGAATAGAGTTTTGAATATTGAAATCGAGCAAAGTAATAAAATAATATGAAATAATAGATTACAGGCACAAGAGACTTATAACCCACCATGCTTCTTACGCGACATGTTGAAATATTTAACAACCGAAACGGTTAATTAAGATGCCTGTTTTGAACAGTCCTTCACTAAAGTTCATACAATTAGACAGTTAAAAAGTACTTGAGATGTTACAATACAATCAGCTTATCCGGCTTTTTCGATGAAATACTGCTAAGGCATCAAATATTGGATAGGGACAGATATAACTATTGAGCCTCTCAATCCGCGAACGATAATAAGACATCAATGATTGAGGGTACACCATTATTTCTACGCTCTGCTGACTACATTATTAAACATCCTTGACGGCAACGTTTCCAAATGCGATTGATATAAGATACTTGAAATGGATTGCTGTCTATTTTTCATAAAGATACTGATTTAGTGCTTTCGTACGTAAAGATTTTAATAAAATTGGACAGTATTTTCTTGGAAAGCAGTTCTAGGAAAAACATTTTTCATTTTACTTTGATATCACTAAGTTCGTGAACTAAAGAAGAAAACCTTGAGAAATCTTGTAGAAAGAGAAGAAAATTAAGAAATATATTGATTGTAAAAATACAAATAGTTCGTCACCTTACAAGCTGCCGAATTTGCTTTTCTGCGGCCTTCCTGGGATATTTCAAATTAAAAATCGTAACCTACTTCTAAATAGGATTAAAACGGAAGCCATTTTAATAGATGAGGGAAACAGACATAGAGTTATGAAATAAAATGAATCTAATACGAGTATACCAGAATCAAGAAGGAGCATATAAAATTTTACAAACATAAGGTTTTATTTTGTTTTCTTCTAAGTGTTTACTTAAAAACTTTGTTTACTTCGATGCAGTGATGGCTCAATGGCTTTGACTATGGACTGCCACGCAGCAGGTCCATGGTTCGAATCCCGCCGTGGGCTTGAGCTTCGCCGCATGGTGGAAGGGCATTTTGCGAATGCCCGCCTGGCTAGCCTCAAGTAGAAAATCTGTCGTCAAGCACCTAACGGTGTGGTCCTGCAGCAGTCCTTGAGAGCCAATGAAATTACAGGAACATGAGACTTAAGAAATATATCTCAAGGTGACGGGCGCAGTGCAATTCGTGACTTGTGACGAAATGCATCGCCACAAGTGGTTTCTGGGAGGTTTGTATATTATCTAGCTCCATCAAGTAATTGATTCCTTAGTAAGCCTTGTAGTGGCATCGCCACGTCGAAATACGTGTACACGGTGGGAGCTAAGATAAATTAGTGATATAGGATGTATCATTGCTTTTTTATATATTGTATATTTTGGAAAATGTCTTTGACACAGCATCAGAAGATTGGGAAGCGTGATTCTAAAAAAAAAAAATACAAGATTACATGTATATGTACACATGTCTAGACGCGCCATCTAAAACACGGGTCAGATTTTAGTAAATCCACTGAAGCTCGTTTTGACGATACTACGCGCACTATTTAAGCACTGAATGGTTTTCGCACCAACAAGAGTTCATAGTGGTAACAAAAAAAATGCTAAACAATATAAGTCATCGAGTGCTTAAGAATTGCTTTATTAAAAAATATGTATATCATGTATAATATATATTTAAAAAATGTTTTAGAAAATGAACCTCTTAGACATATAATATATAAATGGTGGTCAATGATAAAAAGCTTAGAAGGATTTAGGGAATCCAATTACTCTGAGGTCTACCGAATTTGTGATTAACTTTTTATCAAGAAGGGTGGATTTTGAACTACGTTTTAATAAAATGTGTACCTTGGATGTCTATTTTGAAGAACGTTATCTTCACTAAATATTACTGTGTGGAAAATAGTATGCAAATAATTGTCAATATACCTATTAATCAATATAGTCGTACATAATGAATGTTTTACCAGTAGGGCACCAAAGGAATCAAAATATTTATTATTTAATAGTTTTAACTATTAACAAAAAAAAACAGGTTTTGTAAAAATATTTATTACTCAAAATATATTTTTTATTTACTCACGTTGTTTTGTATGTCAATTATTTGTATGAAAGTACTAAATACTAATATTACCTTATTAAATTCGTATTACAAATGACCAGCGTGAGTATTCGACGATAAGCCCCGAAGCACCCCTGATCGACTCACGTCCGACATGAAAAGAGCCAATCCAAGTTCAACGGACCGAGAAGGAGAGCAGACAAATGAACTAATACCTAGTCGTGGGTTATCCCTCACCAGTTTATTGTCTTATCTTGGATTGGATACTATATTGATTCAGAAAAAAAAGATAAAATAACAGGTTGTTGTGATACGAGTAAGTATGTCTAGTGTCTCTACCTGTTAACTTATGATGAACAATGTTACTGTAGTCATATGGAAGTTATAGATGTAAGATGAGAAGTGGATCTCAAAAAAAGTCGCCGATAGACATTGTTAGGTATTTAAAAGCAGGAATTCTATTTGATTGAGCCAGACGAGCCTTCTTAAAATAACCTTCTACATTTTGATAAACTAATGTCCTTTTATCCGTTCCTTTATTTTATTGTAAATGAATACAATTACTCACATCATCAATAAAGTGAAAATGATCTGAATATAGTTTGACAACATTTATTGGTATTTTTCAAGATGATTTGGGACATTTTTACTGTGGGTTGTGTTGGACGTCACAAGTTAGCCCTATTACCTTGCTTCTTAATAAACTATCTATACGGGATGACTAACCCATAATCTAGTTTAATAGGAGCCAATCTAGGAATGTCATGAGGGAATGCAAACAAATAAATTATTAGGTGCTGTAAATTACGGATAATTCCTCATTTAAAAATTAATTGTATGAATATTTATTTTCCAATTGAGGTTGCAACTGTGTGGGTTCTCCGAGGGCTACAAGTCGGCTCAGGTAACAGTGAAGAAAACTTTAATATATTATTTTTACTAACGAATAAACATGAGTAGATATAAGCTTTTCTTTTAGATTTTAAATTGATAAGTAGGTAAATCAAAATCTTGCTAAATTCGACGCATTAGGAATGCGTCAAATTTAGCAAGATTTTGATTCATTTTGTGCCCTGACAGTTGTGAATCATGAAATGAGGTGAAAATGTGGTAAAACACGATAACTTTGTAACAAGCTGAACCTCAGTTGTAACACCAAAAAAAAAAAACATCTATATCTTCTTTCATGTATATCGAGATAAACATGAGGTGATTGATAATTTTTAAAATTAATGGATTTTCCTTTGTTACTAATGTTTAAATTGATTGACACAACCAAGCGGCAACTTTATCTCACCTTTGGATGCGACGATATATTGTGTTTGGCAGAGAAAAAAATCAAGGCATCATCTGCAAAGATGTCACATAGATAAGTATTCTACTATTTTAGGCAAATCGTTTACATAAATTGAGAAAAGAAGTGGACGTAAAATATTTTGAGAAAAATATTATTTTTTTGTTTGCTTTTTTTTAATTCTTTTTTTACGAAAACTACCTAGTGTTATAAGAATATTTTGCCTGTAATTTATTATTTCATATTTTTTATAACCTAGATCGATGTATATATTCAAAACTCTATTCATAGGGAGCGCGGCGCGGTCCAGTGTTACGTGTCAAATTTAAAACCAGTTCTGGTGTACGTGAAAATGTCGATAGCTATTATTATTTGGCTTAAGCTGCCCTGTTCAGTATAACGGTGAGTGCTACGAATTAGTATATAAAGAAATGTAAGCCATGCTCAAAAACAGTAGAACGTAAACCTCACCATGGTGGGCGTGGTTTGCAAAGTGTACTGTGCGGCGCAACAACATTAACTTGAGGCGAAAAAGCCTACTCCGAGCCTAGAGCACCTGCCGCGGCAACACTGGACCGCGCCGCGCTCCCTTTGAATGGAGTTTTGAATATTTACATCGATCAAAGTACAACAAAATATGAAATAATAAATTACACGCACAAGATACTTCTAACATCAGGTGGTTCTTGTGTTTATTCCGTCATATACACATAAACAAACACAAAAAAATACAAAAAAAAATATATGTTCACCTTAAAATATTGGTAAGGACTATCAGAAATCAACCCTAAGAGGTTGCTAGCATTTTTACAATAACCCTGTACATATAGATCAAATGCATGATATCATTTTTGCACGCGGAACAGCTAAATGTTCATAAACCACTACCGCATAATATTAACTACTCATATTTTATAAATGATACTATGTATTTATAAAAGAAAACGGTAAGTATTTTTTATATATATAATCAAATGAGGAGACAAATAAGTCAACCGTCAGATAATAAGCGCCACGCCTGTCTCGTTCGCCCGTAATTTCATTTGATACAGTGTCCTTAACAGTGCAACACACATTGTGTTTGCTTACTGCTGCTTCGAGACAGAAACCAACCAAGACGGACTTTTGTTAAAGAGACCAACCGCCTAGTAAGCTGTGCTTATTTGTGAAATCTATTATGAATAATAATAAACTGAGGGCTGTTTTTAGTCAGTTTCTACGAAAGGTACTAAGATGACCGTCGATAAAGCTTAATGACAATACGATCATTATTATTGAGCCCAGCCAACTAAGATTGGTATAATGTCAAAGATGACGTGCAAATACTGTAAAAAGGAACCAAGTTTATTATTAATCACCAATATGTACGGACCATTTCAATTATTATTTCTAATCTTGATGCCTTTGTCTCGTAATTTCGTAAGGTAAAACATTCAAAACTCCACATTAATGCTTCGAAAGTAAGTTATTAAGAGAACTCATCAAAAACCCATGGCTTGGTAAAAACTCTTTATCTCGAACGTCCGGAACCTTTTCTATAAACTTCCAACTTGGTAATCATGAATAAAACCACTGAGGTCTCGGCAAGAACTTGGTTCTTTAATTTATAATGTTAACGATACCGATACTCTTTCCGTTCTCCGCTTGCATTCGCAGAAGTTAATATTACAGTGCTTCGATCTCAGAACTTCCATTGTATAAAGGTTTTTCCATTTGTAGTCTTATTTATTTTTAATTATATTTATTCGTACTTAGAAGGTAGACTTCAATTTGCAACATGGTCAGCTTAATATGTTTACTGCCGATAAACAAGCTGTCTACAATCTCACCAGATAATAAGTGAGGTGCCAAAACAAATAAATAAGTGCTTGGTGACAGCTGATATTGTTTTTGACGCCAGAGAACGTTGCCTCCAAGTTGAACAGATGGATTATGTAAGTCAATGTTTATATTATGTATTGCTTACAAATCCGCAAAATGTTTGTTTATCTCACTGTCATACCTTTTATCCGAATTGAATATAAACTCCTTACTTATATCAAGCTCTATTATTATTATGAAGTCTATTGAAATTCAAAGCCGTGCTCGGAACAATGATGGCAGCTCATATTTTATTATTAAACAACTTCTTTTTCGGTGAACATTGTTATTTTGTCATTCGTTGACAACATTTGTTTCATAAACTTATCAAAATGTTTGGCCAGAGCAAGGAAAATTTATAAAAAGGCACGTTTAACGTAAAACGGTCAAAAAAATCTGGAAATAGAAATCATAAAATGGTTTTTGGGAAAAATATATTACTTCAGTGATCAAAATCTTATTTTCTCAATTAGGTTAAAAAATAAACCTAAATAGATAAACATAACAAATTGATTATGATTGCTTACATTAATATTATGTGTTGCTTACATAAATACAACGCTGAAATCTCATATAGCGAAAATAAATTGTTAGTGACTCTAATGTGTTTTGGGCAGTATTATCTCTAGATACAATATGAAATTTTATTTTCAACGATTCAAAATATAACTGTGCGGTAAAAACCAATAGAACATATTACAACAATTTTATAAGAAAAGAACACAGTTATTGCCATTTCAAAAAACATTGTTTTATTTGACTAACAAAATCCAAACGCAGTGGACTGTAACTGTACAGAACTCGTTATTGTATTGGTTATATTAAAAATTGTTGGATTATTTTATATTTTTCAAGTTGATTTCTAAGCATTTTCATGAATGTTCATTAAAAAATGTATGCTGTCTCATACTTAAATAACGAGGAGTTCCTTTTAGACCAATCGGTATGAACAACTAAATTCTACTATATCAAATTGTTTTTATTTGAAAACTGTGAGATTGTAACTTCCGTCATATTTGTAAAACTAAATCAATTGAAAGATCGCGAGTAAATCCAAAATAAGTTATAGCACATTTGTCAGACGGAACGTGGGGAAATGGAGCGCGATCTCGATAGTGGCCAAGGAAAATACAGTGAGAATATAAAATAGGATTGAACATTGAATGTATAGTAAGCTCTATGAAATTTACGAAGTACGTTATGTTGGTAACGTTGTTTGTGAACACCTATATGTTATATAATTATAATATAAATACATATAGTATCGCCTGTATTCCCCAAAGGAGAAGGCACAGGTGTGTAAACATCCATGTCTCGCCAATTGGGTTCTGGGCCCATGTAATAGGGGGCGAGTTTCAGAGTCATATAAAATACACTGGACGAAACACAAGAACATATTAAGGATAATATGTTTAAGCTAACAACATATTAGACAGGAACTCAAGTACATATTTTATGAAACCCTGGCAGGGAACTGAGATGGTCTACAGCCCTGTTGTGCGTCTAATGCAAACAAAACCCTACTCACATCCATATGAGAAGTAGCATGCTGCTCATTTGGTGCACGTTTCCTTCTAAAGTCCTTTTACGACACCAACGGGAAGAAATGGGGAGGTGACATTCTGTATATAAATATCTATATTATATTCAATTTAAAAAAAATAAAAATACAGACGAATTGAGTACCTCCTCTTTTTTTTTAAGTCTTTAATAACCAGAACAGCAGCAACATAAGCAAAATATATATCACAATATTTGTTTCGCACTATCATACAGTTTCATTCGATTGCCATAAAACATTCACCGTTCACAAAATCTGATAATAAATATCCCTTACCACCATTCACGATACCTGACCTGATCTCCACAATGCTCGCATTCATGTGAAATCGTAGGACACAATTCTTCAACCCTGCATTCCGCACGTATCCTTTCCTATCGCGAACGTGTGTGAAATAGCGATATCTTTGTAATGCTATGTATCAAAGATATTTTGTTGCTATTTGCTTATGAGTTTTACAGGAACGAAACCTTCTATATGGTCTTTGATTTCAAAATAACAAAAGGAATAGTTACAAACTTAGAAAATTTTCGATATTTTCAACTGTTAAAAGGAATTTTTACTCTGATAATCCGCTGGATTGGGATGTATCTAATCCAGCGGATATTCACAGTAAATCCAAATAGGAAATCTGTTTGAAGGGAGATATTGATATTGTCACTTTTGAGCAATAGTTTTTTTAAGAACTAACTTCAACAATTTAGGGAATGGTAATAGTGACTAGGTAATAGATTCGTCTACATACCATTTAAAATTCAGTTGTTATGATTCATCCTTATGTTTTTTTTTTCGATTACATACTTATTTCATTTTAATCCCTGATATGTAGCCTTGTGAGCTTTAAACGTTAATTCATTATTTAATTGAAAACATTAGCCCACTTTGCGGTCCCAATTAATAATTTGTTTATTTTAGGATAAACTTTAACTTTAGTTTTTTCCGGTTGCTCGAATTTCGTATACAAAGAAGAACAGAAACCGGTCTCCCGTCTCATATTACTTACAAATAGGAAAACTGGAAATGAAAAATTACTGATATAAAGACCCCGCGCTGACCTACAGTCTACCTCGTAGATACTAACTAGCCTGTCAGCTATACGTTATAGACCACGATCTGACATCTAATTTTGATACTGCAACATTGTTGTGTTGTATTTTTGATAATTTTTTTAAATTTGACTGAACATATTATATATCACTAATATACTAAGCACCAAATTGTAAATGAAATAAAACTAATTTTGGATAAGTACAAAAGCGCTTATTAATAAATGTCACTAATGCGGTCACTAGTCCAAGTAATTCCTAACGTATCTTCACCTAGTTGATCGATTATGTACAAATATGGGAGATGAATATTTACTCTTCATGGTTGCATTTACAGTAAAGATTTACTTATATTTACTGTTTTTATTTCATAGTGAGCGCCTTAAGCTCATTACCATATATGTCGACTTAACTGTTTCAGCCGGATTGTCCACTGCTGAACACAGCCTCTCCTATTAAGGGGGGTTTTGCTATAATTCCCACACTTCGCAGGCGTCTTGGAGATCGCAGTTTAAGATATCAGTTCCCAAGAAAGTGCTGCTGCCCACCTTCTGGTGTGTTATCCTTAGTCTCTTACGACATCCACAGGTAGCAATAAGGGGTTGACATCCTAGCCCGTCTCAACACGGGACAATATATAATGGCTTAGTCGACAACAAAACTATAATGTTATACAGCCACGGTCAGAAACATAACTGAAGCACCTTTACAGTTCATACAAGTATGTATTTCGCCGACCTTATATGTATAATACGTAAGATGAATTTTGAAACATGTATTGTTTTACATCAACTTTTGTTTGTATTTTACTGTTTTATTTATCATATTGGTTTCCCATTACCACCAAGGAATATTTCTAAATCACTTTTTCGTCCTCCACAAGTTTCAGTTTTCTTAACTTTCACCATACCGACATTTATAATCAGTCTTTCAATATTAAACTTTGTCCCCTCAAATTTATAGTTACAATTGCTTTAAAGGACTATTGTGGGTAAACGGGAAAGTTGTGCACCCTTGGAAGGATGACTCATCTATTTGGTACGTAGAATGAATATAGGTGATTGATGTGTTCGCATGTTACCTGTCCCACCATGGGTAGTCTGTTGGTAATTATCTGTTTTACCCTATTTACCTTCGGGTGTTGAGCTATTGAGGCCACAATGAAGTATTGAGCTGTAAGCCTATCCGTGCTAGTCGTTAGTATGACAAAATGGGACAGCGGCGTAAGCTTCGATCGCTTAAAAGGTGAGCATGAGACTACTTACCGTTATATGGGTGAACTAAACGCGTCAATTATTAGGATTGTACAAAATTTATTTTTCTGCTTCTAGCATCAGCTCTCCATATAATAGAGAGAAATTGTAATTTTATGTACCTACATAAACGTAACCTTATTTAAAAAAAATAACAATATGATTCTGCTAAATTGGGTGTTGTTAGTGAAGATATAATGAATCAAACCCACGGAAGTAGAATTTTTGGGTGGATATATTAAAATAATGTTTGATCAAACTATGTCTCCCTTTTTATCTTGTAGTAATTTTAATAATAATAACAAAACTCTATAGTTGATTTGTATATATACTCTTATTTTAAATACGCAAAATCAAATTCAATCTCTTGGGAACATCAATTAAGACGAATCAACTACGGTACCGTTTCATTTTTAAATTAACGGGAAAAAGGAAAATTCCTAGAGGAAAAATATAAGTAGGTGCTTTATTATATAACCAACAATCATGATATCTAAATAATTATTAGATTCAATCTTATGTATTTACGTCAGTTTGCCCACTTTTTTTGTTACTGATGGGCTAGATAAAGATTTTATCTACTATCTCAGCTCATGAAGTTATTGGTGTGAAGAAAATGTTATAAAGCCAAACCTAGAAATGGGCAATAGCTTGCGAAAGCACATCGTTAGATACTTGGCGACAATTTATTTCTCTTAATCTATATACCTAAATGGAGTTTTAAACACACGTGAAGCTAAAAACTTTCATATGAATTGAAATAGGTAAAAGAAAATTTGGTGAAATTATCCCATTAGGGTGCCGGGATAGAATGTTCCCGTGGGTGTCGTAAGAGGCGACTAAGAAAAAAATTACCCGAAATCGGGCAGCAGCGCCTTCTGAGGAACTTTTATCTTATGCTAGGATCTCCAAGACGTCTGCCCTCCCTCAGCTCTTCTCGTGGGTGTCGTAAGAAGCGACTAAGAAAAAATACCGGAAATCAGGCAGCAGCACCTTCTAAGAAACTATTGTCTTATACTAGGATCCCCAAGACATCTGCCAAGCGTGGGAATAACGGCAAAACTCTCCTTAATGGGGGAGTCTGTATTCAGTAGTGGACCATCCGGCTGTACGCTCTAAAATTATGTCAGCTGTAGGTATGTAGAGATTGTGTGAACGAGGAGTCAATTCGGAGTTGAACGGCAATATTCCCATATTGCCGTTCAACTCCGAATTGACTCCTCGTTTCCCAATCGGAAGCGTAGGTAAAACATGTTGTATCGTGCAACATTAGGTAGAGTAAGGGAGCGTGACGTTTATTGGTATACTGTGAGAATTAAGGTGTTCAGAAAAAGGATATCAAGAGCAATGCATGGTATATTTATTATAAGAAAACAAGTTTGCGATTATAATCATTATGAAGTGTGTTAATAGGTAAGTATATATAAAAGCTTTAACTTAACAAAAGTTAATCAATCTCCCAAGTTAGCTTCTAAAGCTTACCAATTTATCGTATTAGACAATTTTCTTAATAACACGTCCAAAAACTTTTAATAAGGGTAAAGATTTGAATCATCTCAATTTTCAAAACAGGTCGAGAGCGGCGTGGCTAACGCCGCTCTCGACCTGTTTTAAAACTCTAGCGTTTTAAGTTCAACTCGTATCTGCTGGCAAAAACACACCCATTAGTATTAATAAAGCAAACGTTCGGTCTCATTAAAGTTAGAGCTAGTCAAAGTTGTATAGTAATGGAACGGTCTTATCCAAGCAATTACGCAGTTGGCCAATTTAGATACATGTGAGTTTAAATGGAGAATAGTGATCATAAAGATTATTTTAATTCTAAAAATAGTAATTGTTGAACTTTGAATGTAAAGATAACGATGTGAAGTCACCGTAAGCTTCCAATGACGGTATTGTCAAAAAGTAATCAATAGAACTCGGAAATTAATATAATGATGGCTCTTGCTGTTGTTCTACGAAAGCATGGTTGTAATGACGTCCTCATAATTTATTTATTTTTCATTATTAAAATACTATAATTATTTTGTTTGAATGTGCTTCTGAAATGTTTCTGTTTTAATAATTTCATATGTGTCATAAACAAAATATGAACAGGTTAATATCAATTTCTCTCCCACATCAATTCTTTTTAATTTAAAAGCATAAACAATTTGTACCCCTTTATTCACTTTTTGTAGAAACGTCTTAATGCGTATGATGACAGCCCAAACAATTGTCTCAAAGAAATATGACATGTCCTACTCTAATTGATATAAATGATACAAATGCCTCCCTAAGTAACTCATTTATTTATTAATATCAACTGTTTGTGTGTGGATAAAAAAATATTGTGTCAAAATCAAAATACTGAATGAATTACATACATTTATTTTAAGAACTGATTTTGTAAACATAATTTAAATTATTGTAATAATTTTGTATTTTGTGTGTTTTGTGTCTATATATCCACAAATAAATAAACTAAACGAATGTAATCCATTGCCCGTAGGGTGCCGGACTAGAAGGTCACACCTCCGTGTCTTCCCATGGAAGTCGTAAGAGGCGACTAAGGGAAAATATCATAAGGTAGGAAGTAGCGCTGTCTGAGAAATTTACTGAAACTGCGATCCCGCCAAGACGCCTGGATAGCGTGATGATTATAGCTACATCCCCCTTATGATAAACATGAATCAGAGATAGGACTCTGTTATCCTAGAGTCCAGTAAAAAAATATATGTTATTTTACCGACTTTTTGTTCAACCAAAAATGGGATAGAGTTAATCATGGCAACTAATAAGTGAATACTCAATGATGTTTCTGTATACATCAGGGTGAAAACCGATAGCAATCACCGCGAGAGAGGGACATTGAATATCAATATTTACCTCGAGAGGTCGCGCCTGATATACTCCACGCTCCGTCCTAGTGTTGCTTGAACCCTACGGATAAATATTATTCGTACCTCGAATCCAAAACCCCAAAACATTCAGCTCGAATTACACAACCGCTTTCAGTGCCTAGCTGAATGTAAAACAGTGGACAGGATAAACAACGGGTTGATGGAAGCTATCCCAGTGGTAGCGTCTCGGTTCTTTAGGGCCGCCTAAATAATCCTAAAAACTCTTAGAAGATACCATGAAGTTGAGGGAAAACTGGAATTAGATGAGACTACAACTTTTAGCTGATATGTAAAAATACGGTTAGCTCAATAGACGGATTTTAAAGGCACTGCGATATGCACGCCTTTGATACAAACTGTATATACAAATAATATCATTATATAGGTAACAATCGAGCGTAATCAAGGCTCCAAAGTGTTCTGTAAACATTCGTGCTAAGGGCAAAGCCAAATGACGAAACTAAAGGTTGACGATGTTAGAATCATCTCATCAAAACCGGAGATTCTATATAAGAGAGCTAGAGAAGTTTTATTGACATCTATTACACCTCGCCACGTGAACCCGTTGTCAGATCAATCTATGCATCTCAAGACATGAGAGCCAAACTGACGAAAGTGCGTAGTGTAAAGCAGAAAGGTAGGGATACTGCTTAAAAAAAATTACAAGACCTTATTTCATTAAGGTGGCTCAGAAGCAAAATGGGCCGGTAGTACTTCAGTACTACCGGCCCATTTTGCTTCTGAGCCATGTTTATAAGCTTATCTCGAGTGTCATTATGAATTGTCTCGCTCGTAGGTTTGATGACTTCCTATGGCCTTCCAAACAAGATGGTTTCCGAAAAGACTCTAGCACCGTACACTACATCCATACTCTCCGCCAGATTATACGGAAGACTGAGGAGTATTATCGGCCATTTTGTCTAGCATTTGTTGACTGTGAAAAAGCCTTTGATTGAACTGAAACTTGAGCGGTACTGGAGTCACTTAAGCGAACTGAAGTGTACAGCAAAGTGCTGAAGAGTATGCATAATAAGCCACCATGTCGATTGGATTACATTACCAGAGCATGGAACTAACATAATTGCAGCAAGGTGTTATTGTAAGGAGACAGGCAGACGTTATTATTCCTAACTGTTCACGAACGCGTTGGAATACTTTTTAAAACTCTTGAACTGGAATCGGTATCAACATCTGTGGCGAATACATACATCACTCGCCTTCGATTACCAAGATTGTATATATATATTATGTTTTTGTAACGGATCAAACTCGAGGCCCACCTGATGTTAAGCGTATAACAGATGCATTTCATCACAGGTCATGAATTGCACTGCGCCCGTAATTTTGAGACATAGTTGTTAAGTCTCATGTGCCTGTAATTTCACTGGCTCTCAAGGACAGCTGCCGGAATACACCGTAAGGTGCTTGGCGGCACTTTTTCGACTTGAGGGAGGTCGCTAGCCAGGCGGGCACTCCCAAAATGCCTTTCCACCATGCGGTGAAGCTCAAGCCCGCAGCGGGACTCGAACCATGCACCTGCTGCGCAGCAGTCCATAGCCAATGCCACTGAACCATCACTACTTCATGCTGCCATCAATGAGACAGTCATAATAGCAAAGTCGCTTGAGGAACTCAGTACAATGCTCAGTAATCACAGTAGAGTATCCGTTCAATGTCTGTCAAAGTCGTTCATTGTAGCATTTAATCGCGGAGGCTTTTGTTCAACATAAGACGTCCTCCAGCCGATGATGTTGATGAAACTAATCCAAAATAGATTACTCTAATAATGTTTGACGAAGAGTTAAAAAACCCCATCCCCTAACCTTTTAGAGTCAGAAATGAAATAATCAGTTATAATACCTTCAAGATTCCTAATGATTTGTACCTATTATATCTATATACTACTTAATTTATCGGTCATCCATATAAGGTAAGTTCACCAAATAAGGCCTACCTTAATTTTTTTATTTCGTAACTGGCAGGTTTATAATGAAAAAGCACTGGTCATTTGAAATACGTATATTTATTTATTAAACTTTGTAATAAATGAAACAAAATCGCTTTAGAAATAATAATCACACTTTTATGAACACAAATAACTAAAATGTCACTTTGGCCTCATTGGGAACCCTGTGTCTTAATAAAGCCTTAATAAAAACAAGTAAGCATTCAACTTCTTATTAATACAAAACGATGTCAATATTTATTTTAAATCTAATGAGATCCTATGAATTACTTTTGGTAATTTTAGATCCGACTTAACGAGTTTCTCATTACCTAAATGTACTATATTAATCAACCTTATTCATCTTTTTTTTAAACAATATCCTGAATCCTGACCAGTAAAATATCTTATCAGCGGAGTCCAACAAACGCCACAAGTAAGAATTTTTTTTTTATGTTATTGTGACGGAACAAGCACGACGCCCACCTGATGTTAAGCGGACTTACCTCTGCTTATAACAGATGCATTTCATCACATGTCACGAATTGCACTGCGCCCGTCACCTTGAGACGTTTTTGTTAAGTCTCATGTGCCTGTAAATTCACTGGCTCTCAAGGACTGCTGCCGGAACACACCGTTAGGTGCTTGGCAACAGATTTTCTTCTTGAGGTCGCTAGCCAGGCGGGCATTCGCAAAATGCCCTTCCACCATGCAGTGAAGCTCAAGCCCGCGGCAGGATTCGAACCATGGACCTGCTGCGCGGCAGTCCATAGCCAATGCCACTGAGCCATCACTGCTTCAAAAGACATCTACTCGTTCTTCTTTAGAAACTGGACAGTACCAAGAAGGTTTATTATCGTGACGGCTGCAGCAGCATATGTAGATAATATACACCTTTCTACCATTTTAACAGCGTTTTCCATCTGCTGCGAAGTCCATTGAGCCCTTTTTCCCCGTAATAGAAGCTGGTGATCCGTTCCATGAAGTTAGTGAAAACAAGGGTTTAATATTTTACTGTCATACTTTTCTAACTGTAGGCCTGTCCCTGTGCCATTATAAGGCCTATTCATATTTTTTATAGGCTTTATTAGGGCATGGCACACGGGTTAACAAAACAACAATTGCATGGAATGCACCGATATTACAGCTTTTTCACGTATGTGAAGAGAGGACTAAACGTATAATTATCCTATAGACAAAATTCAGCACACCGTGTACGAATAGAAATAGAAATACTAGCCGTTTATTCTGCCAGAATGTTATAAAAACAAGCGTGCGCTCCGCGTCGTAGTTGTTTTCGACTTCGGGTTCCAACACGTTCACGGCACAGGCCACTTGCTGTGCTTGTGTGCGTTACTTAATGTACACGCACACTTCTACAAACATTGGCGGCCATTTGATATCGTGAAGCGGGAAATTTAAAACATAGGCCTTATTAGGACATAGGCTTTATTTGGTTCACCCACCTTATTATCTACATCTACAATAATATTATAAAGAGAAAAGATTTGTATTTTTGTATGCTACGATTAAACTTACAAACTACTGGAGGGATTTGGATAAAATTTGGTATGGAAATAGTTTGAGACCCAAGAAAGGATATAGGATAGTTTTAATCCAACTGCGCAAAAAGAGGCAGGTTTTGGGTGATAACCGACATACTCGCGGTTGGAGCCGCGGCCGGAAGGCTAGTACACTATAATTTATTTTTTATGATTAACTACACAGACGACACTTCTGCTTCCCCATAATTCCATGACTTTAACCATAGATAAATGAACAGGACCATTTATCTATTCTTTAACCCTCTTGACGTGCGTCCGTCAGCCATTTAAACCGGCCCCTAATGCCCGTTATTGATATTGCGTTGCATACTTCATGCTTTGCTTTTGATAAAGAGCTTGTTTTTTCTATTACACGTGAAAAATAATAGAGTCCAGTTCAAATAAAATTGGAGAATTTTGTTGTTGGATTGTGAACATAATGCCAAAAATAAGTAATAGTTATGCCAAACTTAATAAGCAATGAACATTCATAAAAATAGCAATTATTTTAAAGCGCTCGTAGCGAAGTTTACTTAGCTGTTCTCAACCGATCAGCAAAGTTCAGCAACGTCGCGCGCGGTCATGAGTTGGATGGGTGACCGGTAGCATAGATAAATGAACAGGACGGTTTACTTATCTATGCCGGTAGTGACATTACTCGGAAAAGCTCAGTGTTTCCGTGGTTCAAATGGCACGTTAAGCCGTCAGTCCCGGATGTCGTCTTAGGATGGCAGTCGTTATAGCATGGCGGTAGGGCATTTTGCGAATGCCCGCTAGGCTAGCTACCACCCTCAAGTAGAAAATCTGTTGCCAAGCCCCTAACGTTGTGTTCCGGCAGCTGTCCTTGAGAGCCAGTAAGTCTAGGTTAGCCTGAACAACATCTTCGACCACATCATCACTTACCATCAGGTGAGATAGAAACATAAATCTTTACCGGAGGCTACGAATAAATTATTTATTCGTAGACCGGAGGTATAGCCGGTCAAGAAACTTGAATTGTTTGTCATCGAAGGCGGTACCACTTATCTTCTATGTAGACAGTGGTTTACAGAGTTAGGAATACAAGTCCCTCGTTTTAATTATAGCAATGATATCGGAACTACTGTCGGAGCAGTTAAGCGGGTGGCCAAGTGACACTCAGGGTTCGAAAGGGTGAAGTACCCGTGTACTCCTGCGCAAGGCCCTTGCCATTCGCGCAGCGTGACTGGGTCGATGCGGAGCTAGACAAGATGCTCATTGAGTCCCCGTCGACTGCTACTACTAGACTCTACAAGTCTGTCCTCTGGTTCCGGTTAACAAGTCAGATGGATTACTCAGGGTCTGTAAACATGTGCACAACAAATGCAACTACGGTGGAGTCCTCACTATGGTCGTGTTATGTAGGCACCTACGAACTAGGTTAGATGAGCAAAACCAAACAGGGAGACGTGGGTGAGTCGCATGTATTAGAATATAATACAGTAGAGATGATTATAGAAATACGAGTATTATATTCATAGTTCTATTGAGTTGGCCTGGCAAGAAGGTTGTTCTAGATTTTAGTAAGCATTTATTGGTGCGATCTGGTTGAATTAAATATCTACTTCGAAACAAAATTTCTTTGCACAATCTATAGTTTCTCAAATTACTGAAAGTAACTCATATAACAATATATGATAAGTATAATTAATATGATCATAATGTTAAGAAATCATGCCTTAATAATTTAATTTTTTAATGAACTTCCATAAATAAGGATGTTTTTGTATGTTTGTTCGACAATGAAAACCCGATTTTAATGATTCAACTCATTTTTAAATTTCATCAAAATCTGTAAGGTAGTTTTAAAGTTCGACTAATTGACTGAAAAATGTATTTGCATACCTGGATGATTTAATGGTAATTGCAGTTATAATGAATTGTATTTTGGCGACTGAAAGATCTTGGAAGCAGTATACATTAAAAGTAAGACATATTTTAAATCCGGTCGGTACCTACTTCCAGTACTGAAATGTATGAAATAACTTATTGAAATCGGACCATGATAATTTGCAACATGTGTTTGGTATCACCATGGTAGGTGCATTTATAATACGGTTGAGGAAGGCGATGGCTGGTGCATGTGTCAACTTGTGAACAAGTGCTGCTTGCGGGAAATGGTCTGTTTCCACTGCTAAGCTGAATTAAGTAATTTTAAGTTCTCTTTTGTGTATTTTCTGTGTTTGTCTCTTAATTTTAATAAAAACTGTAATAATAACTGTGTGATTAAGTATTCTCTCTTCTGTGTATTCTGGTATTCTCCTAATTGTGTGTTTAACTACTGTATTTCTTGTCGTTCTCTTCCCCCTCTCCATACAATGTCCGGCGTCAGAAAACCCACCACTGACTCCGCCGCCCCAAAAAGATCACTCCGCGAAAAAGTTCTATCGCGAGTTGCAGCGGCGACGTCAATAGCGTCCGAAAAGCTATCTAGGACATCTCCCCGCCCCACAAACGCACCGGTGTCGAAAGCCAAATCCGACTCGGGGTTGACAGCTGCTCCACAAACACCGCCGAGGAGGAAGCAGCCACGGACCTCTAAAGAAGAGAAACCCGTGGCTGCTTCCTCCTCAGCGGAACATACTGCTGCACACTTAGAGGCAGCAGAGCAGCTCAGTCAGCGTGCGGCCACCACCAGCATGTTGGAATCAGACGCCAGCGAAACCTCGTCCGTGAACTCCGACAATCCTTCTTGCAGGAGATACAGCCTGTTCTCGTCTCCTGCAACAACAAGGAATATGTCCGGGGTAGCGATGAATGAGGAGACAAGGGACGCAAACGACCTGCTGCAAAGAGGAAAGGACGCCCTGGAGTCTGCGGGCAACATAAAAAGAGAATGCAAAAGCGTAGCACATGAGAGCCTGCAGGGCCTCTATGAACGGGTGCTGGCCCTCGCCGATTCAAGAGCTCGTCACAAATTCAACCTTGAAAAAGCCCTATCTCGGCATGCTAAAGAGCTACTCAATGTGGAGAGAGCGCATTCCGAGGAGATACGAGTCCTAAAACGGGACCTGGGCGAGCAAATGAACATGGCGAGGGCTGACATATCGAACACTCTGGAGGAGACCAAAGCCATTCGTAGCTGGCTTGGCTACGAAACATTGGAACCCTTCAGGGGCATAAAGGAGGCCCAGCAGGCAATCGTGACGCTGGGATCAAGAATGACAGAAGAACGAGTTCGGAGCGAAAAGAGTGGGGATCCATCAGATGCCAAAAAATGGGTGGACATAGAAGCCGGTATCCACCGGCTGGATACCCACACGAAAAACATCTCAAACCAGTTAGACGCGCTCCGAAGAATAGTGGAGGAACTGGGAGAGAAACCTACAACAATACCATATACACCTGAAATAGCACCAACAATAGAACAAACCCAGGACTTGGTTGCGCTGAGAGAAGAATTCAAAGACATAAAAAGCCTCGTCCTCAAAGTCCTAGAAAAACCCATTACAATAGAGCCACCTCCACCCCAAAAATTGGACCTAAAACCTCAGTTTAAACCCATCACGGAACGCCTGGACATTATGGCCTCGGAACTGAGAGTGCTGCAAGACCTCACTTCTAAGGTGCCGATAACACCAGGGCCCAATATAGAGACTGAGTTGGCAGCAGTCGAGGTGAAACAGGCCTTAGCCTCCATCCAGAGGGGAGTGACCGAACTACAAACAGTGGATCGACCGCTCCCTGCGCCAAAAGATCTGGCAGCGGGTGCATCTGTGGTGGAAAAACTAACATACGCCAAGGTGACTGCAAAGCCACCCCCACCCCCCTTGAGACCAAATCACACTCTGATAATCTCATCCACGGACCCCAAAAACACCGGGGAAAATGTAATCGAGAGGATCAGAGACGCGATCGACACAAAAACCACAGGGGCAAAGATCGACAGGGTGAGAAAGGCGCGGAACCAGAAGGTAATCCTTAGCTGCGGAAGCAGGGAGGACCTAAACCTGGTGAGGCAGCAGGTCCAAATGAACAAACAGCTGAAAGTGGAGGTGGCAAAGTCGATGAATCCCCTCATCATAATAAGAGATGTGCTTTCTTACCATACCGACACCAGCATAGTCGAAAATATCATATCGCAGAATAAACATCTTCTGCATAGTGTCGATATGAAAGAAAGCACCATAAGAGTGAAGTACAGGAAACGAGCGAGAAACTCTCTAGAATGTCACCCAGTCCTGGAAGTGTCACCGGTAGTCCACAAACGCCTCGTAGAGGAAGGGAGGGTGTACATCGGCATACAGCGTAGGCCGGTGTACGATCAATCCCCTTTGGTGCAATGCACAAAATGCCTTGGATTCGGCCACACAAAAGCAGTCTGCCAAGAAAAAGATGACTTCTGCAGTCACTGCGGAGGAAAACACACCTGGGAGAACTGCAAAAGAAGACAAGAAGGCAAATCACCACAGTGCAAAAATTGTACAAAGGCACAAGGGACTACCGGAGACACAGCCCATAACGCATTCAACCTAGAATGCAAAGAAAAACAGAAATGGGATGCAATAGCGCGCTCCCGCATTAATTACTGCTAAAGGCGACCAAGACAACACCAGCTCAACCCCCTCAGGTAATGACACTAGCAGGTTACGTATCATACAAGCAAACCTGCGACGTTGTAAGAAGGCCACCATCGAACTCCACCAGGCGGCGACGGAAAAGGGAATTTCAATTGCCCTAGTGCAAGAGCCGTATGTTGGCGCAGCAGGGACATTGAAACCACGCCCAGGCACTCAAGTCATCCAGTGCACCCTTAACCGTCAAAAACCAGTGAAGGCAGCCATCATCGTCTTCGGCAACAACGTGGAAGTCATACACGACCCACAGTTGGTGACAGAGACGGAGGCGGCTGTTCTCATTCGCAATACGCATTCATCGAATTCCTAACGATAGAGAAGGCAACGAGAGATGTCAACCTGATCACTTGCAAGAACATCATGCAAGCCTATCTCTGGGAAAACGAGGGGTTGTTGAATGTGAGACTCACGGAAGCGGAAGCAGCCATATACGATAACGAGAGATCCCGAGTCATCAAGGGAAGTATGACGGGTCGTTATATGGCTGCATTCAGCTCCACAGAGGGCTTCGTTACTCTGAATGAGGATGAGACAGAACGGACTGGTAAACTTACATTTTTCACACCACCAGACAATCCCCTTGTGGTCACAGCCCGGTGCACGAAGATAATGCTGCAGGAGAAAATCATCGAGATGGCTAAAACCATCTCGGATGACTCCAACCCAGCGGCAGCATGGGACCACTGGACAATGCCACGAATTACTTGGATTAACGGAGTTCCCGGTTGCGGCAAAACAACTTGGATAGTTAAAAACTTCGATGCTGACAGAGACATCATAGTCACTACCACAACCGAAGCAGCCAAAGATCTGAGAGACAAGGTAGCGCACCGCATAGGCGATGGAGTTAAATCCAAAGTGCGCACCTTGGCCTCCGTATTGGCCAATGGGTTCATGGAGCGTAGAGAAAAACGTCTTCTCATGGACGAAGCTCACATGAACCACTTCGGGGCCATCATAATGGCTGCGCGGTTACTGGAGGCTGAGGATGTTGTCATCATCGGAGACGTAAACCAGCTGCCTTATATTGAGAGAGAGAACCTTTTCAATGTAAGGTACAGCAATCCAAACGTCCTGGCGACCATCGGCCAAGAGTTGTTCTGCACGCACCGAAATCCGATGGATGTGGCATATGTCCTGCGTGAGGTGTACCCGGGCTTCTACTCATCAAGATCTCGTGTTTACTCCCTGAAACTCCAACGATACACAGGTGCAAAAATACCAAAAGACCTCCCAAACACCCTATATCTGACGCTGACTCAGGAGGAGAAATCCACCTTGGTATGCAGAGGGTATGGGTGTGGCCAGGGGTCTCGCATTCTGACCGTGCACGAGTCACAGGGACTGACATACGAGATCGTAATTATCATCCAAATGAGAGAAAAAGTGACCAGGCTCAGGGGCAGCGTCCCGCATGCGGTTGTGGCATTGTCGCGTCACAAAGAGAGCTGCACATACTACACCGACGACAGCTCTGACACCATCGGCGAATTTGTGCGGCGGGCAGAAAAAGCGACGAAAGAGGAAATAACCAACCACAACCTCAAAATGGCATTGAAGGACCGCAACGAAAACGTCGTGGAGGAAATCCTTAACAGACAACGGACCCCGGGGTCAGTGGCGGGTCCATCAGGGACCTAACACAATGAAATGACAAAACAGCACCAACTTTCATTGTAGTGTCATATTTATATAGGATTAACATAGTAAGTTAAAAGTAAGATTGTAACAAATAATAAACGGCATATATATACATATATATATATATATATATATATATATATATATATATATATATATATATATATATATATATATATATATATATATGTACATATATATCCATAAAGGATATATAAATTGTGGTAGTAAGTTAAAATTAAGTTTATAACAAATAAAATACGGCGGAAAAAAAAAAAAAAAAAATGGACTCACTTTAGTTTTTAAGGCTATATACTTTAACAACGCATAACATCATAGTTGTAAGTCATAATGTGATGCATGGAGTATGATATAAGTAATGAACTGTAATCGGAAAAAAATAAATTTAGTCTAAAAAGAGTACGGACCATGAGTCTGTAGGGCATTGTATTACTGAGAAAAAAAAAAAAAAAAAAAAAAAACATGGTAGGTACCGTATTTAATTATTACTTTTCAGTGTTGTGAGTCGGTTCTGCTTGTTTTTAATTTTACTTTTCTTTTGGATATTTATTAGCTCTGTGGTATTGAGTGTCGCCTAGTCAATGGGGTAGACCACAATCTCGTCAGTTGTTCAATTTTCTCAATTTGATCTTTTGTATATATTATGTATTAACATAATATATACATAATATCAAATTGAGAAAATTGAACAACTGAATCGAGCAGTGAGAGCACATCAGAAAACGCTTGTACCTACAGAATGCATTTTCCCCTTAATTTCGATAGACCTTATACGCCCTACTGCTGTTTGCCCTAATCTACCTATAATGAAGTCTCGTTCCTGCAGCTCTTTTTCTATCTTGTTTTACTTTTCATCATAAATTGGATATAATAAGTAATAATAAACTATATAAAGCGTTATTAATTTTGATAAGATTTACACTACTCGGGCTAAAGTGTGTTATCTCAGCCGTGGAGTTACCGTCAAAGCTCCTAGCTAAGGTACTGTTACTACAATTACTCAAATATAAAAATTTTGGTACAGTTTTCTAACGGGTTAGAGACAAGAGACAAAGATCAGGCCAACAGCTTAGTTTTATGTCATCCCATAGTTAAAATATCAATGGAATGTATGCTTGAAAATTGATACCCTACTTTGTTAAATAAGGTCATAGAAACCCGCCTGTCTCAGTTATAACTTAAAAGGGCTTAGTGAATAACCTGCAGAAACCGTAACAATTTATAAATCAACAATACGTTGCATACAATAGGGCTCGGCGACCGCAGCCACTGTGTGCCACTGTGCTTCAACTAGAGTTGGAAAGTGGGAGACGGGAAAACATGATCGATTAACATTTCATATAATTTTTATCCTGTATAATATTATATGCTTAATAAATTATACATGAATGTTGCACAAATTAATGCCACGGCGATACTTGCCTATTTATGAACTAAACATTTTCATTGATATATTATTAGACGAATGTATTATTTCAGTGACTGGCTAGAGTTAAGGGTAAGTACCTATAAATTTCATGTGCCCTGTTGGGTACCGAGCGTGAAAAATTAAACCCCTCCATATATTCCTTTGGGAGTTTTTAGAGGTGACGAAGGTAATTACGGCAAACTACTATGTCGAAGAAGAACTTTAAGCACGAAGGTAAGAAATGTTCAGTTGTACTTATTTTTTGTCCAATTAGTTCAATTTTTTTTTTTTTTTTTTTTTTTTTTTTTAGGCCTTATAGGTTAGCCTTTGACCACTATCTCACCTGATGGTAAGTGATGATGTGGTCGAAGATGTTGTTCAGGCTAACCTAAACATACTGGCTCTCAAGGACAGCTGCCGGAACACACCGTTAGGTGGTTGGCGACAGAATTTCTACTTGAGGGTGGTAGCTAGCCAGGCGGGCATTCGCAAAATACCCTACCACCATGCTATAACGACTGCCATCCTAAGACAACAACCGGGACCGACGGCTTAACGTGCCCTCCGAAGCACGGAAACGCTCAGTAGTAATGTCACTAGCGGTCACCCATCCAACTCATGACCGCGGGCGACGTTGCTTAACTTTGCTGATCGGTTGAGAACAGCTAAGTAAACTTCGCTACGAGCGCTTCAAAAAAATTGTTGAACTATTTGGAATATAAAAGGGGTCGTGGCGAAGTTTGATTAGCTGTTCTTACCGATCAGCAAAGTTAAGCAACGTCCGCCACGGTCGAGAGTTGGATGGGTGACCGCTAGTGACATTACTACTGAGTGCTACCGTGCTTCAGAAGGCACGTTAAGCCGTCGGTCCTGGTTGTTGTCTTCGAATGGCAGTCGTTATAGCATGGTGGTAGGGCATCTTGCGAATGCCCGCCTGGCTACCTACCACCCTCAAGTAGAAAATCTGTCGCCAAGCACCTAACAGTGTGTTCCGGCAGACAACATCTTCGACCACATCATCACTTACTATCAGGTGAGATTGTGGTCAAAGGCTAACCTGCCAGGCATTAAAAAAAAAAACAAAACTGGGAAAGTAATATATGGATTGCAGTTCAAGGAGATCAGGTACTCTCGGGTGCCAGAAATTCGTATGAAATTGCTACCAGCCACCGCCAACCGCTCAACAGAAATATTTGCTTACAATAAGTATTACATACAGATCCTTGTGCAGATCGGCAGAAGCGGCACGGCTAAGGGATGCAGAGAATAGTGTCGGTTTATGGTGCGCCGCTCTTCCTACCTTCCGCACGCGGTAAGGCCGCAGGGGAAGAGGAGTATCGGTATGGCGCTAGCCGCTCTCCCTATACTTTGCAGCTGAAGTAGCAGGTGGTGAAGGTACTCATCCGACCTGCTGCAGGGAGATTTAGGCTTCCAGGCTTGTGTTCGACTAAAACATTTTAACGGATTTGGTGTCCGGGTTAGTTGCGGCATGTCATGCGTCCTGACGTGTATCTTACTAATGGATTTTGACACGGAAAACAGCGGCGGGTTCTTGTTTGTGAAATAACACGTTTTCATCTACTGATATTTTCTTAATTTTCCGACTGAAATACTTAATGGGCAGGATTTTATCTACTGATATTGTGGAGAAAATCTCTTGTGTGTATTAAATATACTAAAATTGACAGTATAGAGAGAAAAATATTTTTAGGAACTTCATAGAGGTTTTAATTTCTAAAACATTTTCCACGCTAGTGGATAATAAACAGTTTTCCGCAGATTTTAAATGATATACAACACCTTTCCGAACTTGTGTTGTGAAAAAACAATATTCATCGCACCGGCTTATCCCATCCCTACAAGAGCACCAACTTTAATTATGTTTAAACGCATTGTTGTTGTGGACTCAACTTCTATGCAACAGTAATGAGATTTTATGCGTTTTAAACTTGTTTTATTGTCTCAGTTATTTTAATGAGTACTTTGTTTAGTTCATGATTAAAACGTAGTTTTTTCTATCTAGAGCAAATTTTATTCAATCTTTATTCCTCAAAACTTAGGATAAAAAATACAATGAATTCAAAATAAATACGAGTTTTACGGGTATTCAGTATGGTTTGAAGTAGAGAGTTTGGAAAATTGATTCCAAACTCCACAATGCCCGTTAGGTACTCTTGTCGTCTATTGTTAAAATGGTGTATTGATACTATCTTACATAAATAGTTACTGAAACTATAATCCTGGGAGATGGCATCACAAACACTTAAGAGTTCTATCCTACTTTAATTCATATATTGGTCACCAAAGTATACAGTGCGACTACGTTTCTACTCTTTATCTCGTGTAAAATAGAGATATTTCTTTATGTCTACGAATGTAAATAGGACAGGGCAAAGGATTCATCTGTGTATATTTCTCCTTTTTATGTTGTTGTGGCCGAACAAACACGAGGCCCACCTGGTGGACTAGCCTCTGCCTATGACAGATGCATTTGTAACAAGTGACGAATTGCATTGCGCCCGGCACCCTGATTCATACAATAGTAAAGTCTTATATGCCTGTAATTTTACTGGCTCTCAAGGACTGCTGCCGGAACACACTGTTGGTGCCTGACGACAGATTTCCTACTTGAGGGTGGAGCCAGGCAGGCAATCGCAAAATATCCTTCCATCATGCGGTGAAGCTCAAGCCGGCGGTGGGGATCAAAGAAGGGTACCTGCAGCATAGCTGTTACTGCTTGGTCATCATTGTTTCAAAGAAGAACATGTGTGGTAGATAATGTAGCGGGCGTTCGCAAAATGCTCTACCACCATGCTGTAACGATTGCCATCCTAAGACAACAACTGGGCCCGACGGCTTATCGTGCCCTCCGAAGCATGAAAGCGCTCAGTAGTAGTGTCATTAGTGGTCACCCTTCCAAGTCATGACCGCGGCGGACGTTGCCCCATTAGTTACTAGTGTTTGATACACGGATCAATGAACAATAAAAAATATAAAACATATTTTTTTAATTTTTTTTAAGTTGTTGTGACGGAACAAGCTGGAGGCCCACCAGATGTTAAGCGCACCTCTGCCTATAACAGATTCATTTTATCACAGGTCATGAATTGCACTGCGCCCGTCACTTTGAGACAAAGGTTGTTGTTAAGTCTCATGTGCCTGTGATTTCACTGTTTCTCAAGGACAGCTGCCAGAACTCACTGTTAGGTGCTTGGCGGCAGATTTTCTACTTGAAGGTGGTCGCTAGCCAGGCGGGCACTTGCAAAATGCCCTTCTACCATGCGGTGAAGCTCAAGCCCGCAGCGGGATTCGAACCATGGACCTGCAAAAAAATGTGGGTAGTTTCAAATTTCTTTGTTTATTCTTTGTGTTAGCCGTGTGATACCTTCAGCGAATATAAGTGATTTAATACTAGTCAGAGTTGAAGGTATACAATTTACAAGCATTGATAAACCGTGATATTTTATCATGAGTCAAAGTGAGTAAATAATATAAAATGCACTTTTTTTTTAATATTAGGTCCTTACATATGAAATTGGCGTTTTGTATGGGAGGAACAAAAAGTCGAATATTTTTTAATATAATATATTTAATTAATCAAAGTATGAACCATTATTTTCTATGCACTTTTGCCATCTCATAGGTAGTTCATTGATCCCTTTACTAAAAAAACCAGTCGGACGGGAATCAATAAAATCTTTGAAGGCGATTTGGACTGCCCCATCGGAGTTGAATTTTTTCCCTTGCAAGAAGTTATCCAAATTTCGAAAAAAATGGTAATCTGTTGGAGCAAGGTCCGGGGAGTACGGAGGATGTCTTAGACTTTCCAATTGAAGCTCTTCTAATTTAGTAGCCGTCTGTAGCGCAGTGTGTGGTCTAGCGTTGTCGTGAAGCAGCAGTGGCGTGGAGCGATTGACCAGCCTAGGTTGTTTAGCCGCTAGCTTTTCCATCATGGTTTGCAATTCCTGACAATAGACATCAGCCGTAATAGTCTGGCCAGATTTGAAAAAACTGTAATGAACAATACCGGCACTAGTCCACCAAACGCTTACAAGTAACTTTTTTGGGGTTAATTTTCGCTTGGGGTAGGATTTGGCTGGCTGGCCAGGATCTAACCATTGCGCTGAGCGCTTCCGATTATCGTAAAGAACCCATTTTTCATCACAGGTAATGATTCGGTTTAAAATACCTTCATTATTGTGCCGGTTTAGTAATGTAACGCAGCAGTCGACGCGCGTTTGCCGGTTTGTTTCAGTCAATTCGTGAGGTACCCACCTTTCAAGCTTTTTAATCTTCCCAATTTGCTTCAAGTGAATTAAAACAGTTTTATCACTAACATCGCAGCCTGCAGCTAACTCGGACGTGGTTTGCGATGGATCCGCTTCCACAATAGCCTTCAACTCTTCATTATCAACTTGAGTCTCAGGCCGTCCACGGGGCTTGTTCTGCAGGTCGAAATTTCCAGAACGAAAACGTTGGAACCAAAAACGAACTGTGATTTCTTTTGCAACACGACCGCCATACACATCATTCACCCTGTACAGTTTTGTAAGTTCTGTACATGTGAAGTTAGAGTTGAGTAGTTGCGGAGTGCTGGTGGTGGACTTGAAGACTTGAGGTAGATAGAGTCAAAACACTGTGTTCACCGTTGTTTTTAATTATTAGTTAGTAAGTAGTTAAATTACATTAAAGGTTTAGGCAATTCACATTCGGTGCGCGTGTATATAGTTAGGCGTTCGATTGATCACTCTCTCTAATATTTTACTGACTGAAGTATAAATGCAATGTGCGCTGTATATATAAATGCAACGCAGATTGCATCACAGTTACTATGCTGGTAAGGAATGTACGTTGGATCGTACATATTGCCAACGCCAAAAAGATAGAAAAGAAAGTAAAAAGGTACATGTGAATTGCCAGTACAAAGTCAACAAATAGTAACTTAAGTGCTAAAGAAAAATATAATAGGCTTTCAAGCTTCTATCGTTATAGGTCGAAGCAGTAAATACCTAACAGTTACAATGTTAAAACGAACTCAAAGGAACCTATATAATTATTATATTTACATTTTGATGCAGATATTAAATAAACAGTGACGACCTTATCCACTCAGTGGTTTAATCGCCTGCTTGCAGTTTTGATTGTTAAGTGCATCCAGTGTAGGTGCAGGCTCGTTATCGCTGGTCTCAGGTTTCTTAATTGTTGTCGCGTGCCTTTGATTTCATTAAGTATCTTGTATTTATCTTTAATTTGTTGAAATGGATTTATTTGAAGTTAGGGACGTAGTACTTGTTTCAATCGGAAGTAGCGCCAACTTTACAATAGGTCGTTTGATTATGCCGGTTTGCGTTTTTACGGTAGTAGCTCGCACGCGGCCATCGCTGCCGGGATGAACGTCTATGATTCTACCCAATGCCCATTTTCCCGGAGGAAGGTTATCTTCTTTCACTAACACAATGTCTCCTTTCTGAAGGTTATGCGTTGGTTTTTGCCATTTACTGCGAGCTTGTAGTTGTGTGAGATAGTCGGTGGACCAGGTTTTCCAAAATTGATGCACCATATGTTCAACTAGTTGCCATCTTTGGCGTAAATCTAAGTTTCTATCATCTTGATAGTCCGATAGTGGTAGAGTCAACGTAGGGCTTCCAGTTAGAAAATGTCCTGGAGTTAAGTATGAGTAAAATTCTTCTGGATCTTCTGTGAGTGGACAAAGTGGTCTTGAGTTCATACATGCCTCAATTTTCGCCAGTAATGTAGAAAACTCTTCGTAAGTGAGTTTTTGGTCTCCCAGAACCCTCTTTAAAAAATGTTTCATGGAGCGTACTGCAGCTTCGCACAACCCATTTGCACTGGGCCACGCAGGTACGTTGAAATGCCATTGAACTTCCATTTGGCTGATTTTGTCAAAAAAATCAGATGACAGTTCCATCTTAAATAGTTCAAACTCGTTGCGTAGCGTCTTTGAAGCTCCAACGAAATTAGTGCCGCAGTCAGAGTAGACATGTTTTGGAGTTCCACGCCTAGCACACAGTCTTTGGAAAGCCGCCAGGAATGTTTGAGTGCTTAAGTCCGAAACCAATTCAATGTGGACACTTCTCGTCGACGTACAAACAAAGATTGCTATATAACCCTTTGAGGTTTTCACTCCTCTCCCTTTATTTAATTTGACTTCCACATGCCCTGTATAGTCAACTGCCACATAGGTGAAAGCACGAGATGGAGTCACTCGTTGCTGTGGAAGATCCGCCATAAGTTGATAGTTGTTCGTTGTGTTGAACCGATAGCATCGGACGCAGCGTCGTAGACAAGTTTTCACTGCTCTATTGCCTCCTACGATCCAATATTTTTGACGAATGTATGCGAGAGTGAGCCGGGCGCCGCCATGAAGAGTGGCGGCGTGAGCTTGTTCTATCAGTAGTTGCGTCATTCTTCCGTTTCTAGATAAGATGATAGGGTTCTTCATACCAATAGGTAAGCTGGATTTATTAAGTCGTCCAGAAACTCGTATGATACCGTCTGTATCTAGGTAGGGACATAGTTTATAGATTTTGCTTTTAGTGTTTAAGGTTTGTTTCTTACACAAGTTTTTATATTCTTCACAAAATTCTTTCCTTTGTACATACTGCACAATCGCTTTAGTTGCAGAATGTAGTTCGCTTGTTGTCAAGTAGTTAGGTAGAGCGTCGTATTTCGTCATTGTTGTAAGTTTGTTTCGTAAGTTTCTGCAAAATCGCATAATCCATGCGGTTATTCGTGTGACCTTAGTCAGTGAGCTTCGTTTATTTAATAAGTTATTGATAACATTATCTTCATTTTCTTGCAGGGTTGTTAATACTTGTTTTTTTTCAATATTTGTTGTAAAAGAGCGATATATGGAAGCTTCTGCTTGGGTGCCCACAAATGTTTGGAGTAGTGTAGGGCCTTCCCACCAGAGTTTGAAGTTTAAAACCTTTTTCGGCGACAACCCCCGCGTAGCACAATCTGCAGGGTTGTTTTTCGACTCGATGTATTTGAAGTTTGAGGCTGGTATGACTTCCGTAATTTTTCTAATTCTGTTCGCGACGTACTTCTCCCATTTAGATGACTCTCCTTGTAGCCATGCCAAAACCACCTTAGAGTCACACCAGGCCCACATTGTGATGTCCAAGTCGCTTAAAGCGTTTTTGCATTTTTGCATGAGTTGTGCTAGTAGTAATGCACCACAAAGTTCCATCCGTGGTAAAGAAAGTTTTTGTGCGAGTGGTGCAACCCTAGTCTTTGCAGTTAGTAGTTTGATTACAGGCAGTCCGCCATCATCGATTGCATGCGTGTATATGACGCACGAATAGGCCATGATGCTTGCATCTGAATATCCCATCAGGTTAATGGTTTTCTGAGTTGTTCCAATCCATCGATGTATTTTTAAAGACTTTAAATATGGTAGTTCGTCTCTTAGTTTTTTCCATTCATTTTCTATATCTGTCGGTACCGGTTCATCCCAGGTTAAGTTTTCTTTCCACACCTTTTGGAAAATTAGTTTTGCAGTAATAGTTACCGGTGAAAGCCACCCTAATGGGTCATAGAGTTGAGATATTTGTGAAAGAAGGGATCGTTTTGTTAGTTTTTTAGGGTTTTCGTTAATATTCCAGTTGAAAGAGAAAGCGTCTGATTGAGGACTCCATCCTAGTCCAAGCGTTTTCATAGAATCTTCATGCTTAAAGTCATAGCTAGTATTTGAAATTTGATCTTCACTTAAGTCTTCGAGTAATTTTAAGTCATTACTTGACCATTTTCTTAAGTTCATGCCTCCTCCCTGGAGTAATGCAATAAGTGTTGTTTGAAGTTGTTTCGCACCCTCTTGTGTATTATGCCCGCTAATTAAGTCGTCAACGTAGAATTCATTTTGCAGTACTTTTGCAGCCTCTGGGTACTTATGACCATCGTCAATTGCTAGTTGTTGTAAAGTTCGCATAGCTAACCACGGGGCGCATTTTGTACCGTAAGTCACAGTACATAGGGCATATTCTCGCAGTATTTCAAAGGGACTGTCACGCCAAATAATTTTTTTTTTTTTTTTTTTTTTTTTTTCTGTTGTATTCTGTATGTAAGTTAGAACTTTTTAATGCGCCTTCCAGTTCCCAATGTAGTTTGTCAATGGAGTCCCATTTAGTTTTTAAAATAGAGAGATGATCTTCAACTTCCCATTTTTCAGTAAGAAGTTCCATATTAATTTTTGACATAGCTCTGTTCAGTGCTTTAAAGTTACATTCTTGATTGTTCATAAGTTGTTTGATGTTATCGTTAGTTTCTTCAAGCAGCATCCCGCTGAAATCGATGTTTAACTGTTGTTGTTGCTGGCGGAGTGAAACCAATAATTCATTCATACTAATTTTAGTGGTTTCGTACATTTGCTTAGTTTTTTCGTAAATCCCCTCGGTGTAGTAATTAACACGAATTGGTTGCGTTAACACTTGCAGAAGAACTTCATGCCGCTCGTGAAACTCCACCCATAGTTGCTCCAAGTTCGCCAGACGCTTTTCTAAGTATTCTACAGTTTTCCTGGCCGCACTATCTTTTTTATAGTTGGTGCACAAAGATCTAATGTTCTCACAAGTAGTAAGTTGTTTATTAAGTAGATCCATTGTAGTTGAAGTTGCTTGATATTATAATTGACGTTTAGTTAATGCTCAGTTGATGTTACGATGTACTTTTAGTTAGTAGGTAAGTACCTTAGTTTCTTCGGTATTCAGCGGAGAGTTAGATATGTTGCTGGTTCAATTTAGGACACGAAGACGACAGTAGCAGTAGCAATCCCGTAGTCTCCTTCTTCAGACTTCCCTCAGTGCTCGCCGCATTTTAAGGTTAAGCTTCGATGAAACCTGAAGGTCCGTTACACCAATGTCCTTGCAGCCGCGACTGTGAATATAACGCCTTCTCAATTTGGCTGGGGAGACCCGCTTGTGGGAGGCCAGCAAACCGATTCGTAATCACAGTTTAAACCACAGGAAACATTAGTGACCTTGTCGAAGGACCAACATGTACAGTTTTGTAAGTTCTGTACATGTGAAGTTAGAGTTGAGTAGTTGCGGAGTGCTGGTGGTGGACTTGAAGACTTGAGGTAGATAGAGTCAAAACACTGTGTTCACCGTTGTTTTTAATTATTAGTTAGTAAGTAGTTAAATTACATTAAAGGTTTAGGCAATTCACATTCGGTGCGCGTGTATATAGTTAGGCGTTCGATTGATCACTCTCTCTAATATTTTACTGACTGAAGTATAAATGCAATGTGCGCTGTATATATAAATGCAACGCAGATTGCATCACAGTTACTATGCTGGTAAGGAATGTACGTTGGATCGTACACACCCTTCGAGTTGTTTCCGCAGCACTAGTGCCACGGCGGAACTCGTACTCGTAAATAATGCGATATTTAAGGTTTTCCATTTTGTAAAATGAGTGACGCAAACAGAAAAAAACAGAAGAAAAAAAACAAATGAATGACGATCATCGAAGCACAAATACATGAGTCTATAGCTGTACAAATTTGGATTTGGAATTCCTTACCAAAGAGGAGAAATTCGTGATTAAAGTGGCCAGTACGAAAAACGCCAATTTCATATGTAAGGACCTAATATTTCTTGTAAAAGCGTGACTATTTATAGTATTTATTTATAACAAGTATATTTATTGATTGATTTTTAAATATATCATGTCACTTATTTAACGGTAAAGTATGTGTCCTGTGTATCAAACGATAGTAATATAAATTAACATATTTTGTTTGTTTTACGTCAAAACCAACAAACAGTTTGAATGAAATTGTTGAAGCGTTAGAGTGCGATGAAGATCAATCGGTGTCTGACATGATCACATTTTTTGGCCCCCAGAAAATTGTACTGGTAAGGTCACGAATGGGGACTCGGGAGAGGAAATTTTAGTACACATATGTTCATAATTTGCCTGGTTCACAACTGAGGGCGGGGGCTGAGATCACCAGTAACGACTCATCAGAGGATAGTGTTGGTGATGATGAAGATGATTACATCTCGTTAGCTGTATGTGTGCTCAGCTGGCTAAGCACTCTGGAATTGATCACCTTATCTCGACTTTCAACTCTTAAAATATGGATCCAACTTCTTTACAAGAGAGTCAGTGCATCAAACAATAAAACTTTATACTAGGCGTTACTGAGAAATTGAAAAAATATTTATGCCAGTCAGAAAAACAAAGAGGGAAATGTGGTGGTTAGGGAAATGAAATGTTTTATTTGTATACTTACTATACAGTAGATATAATGCTGTAGTTCCGAGAAGATACAAGATACATGGGAAAATGCCTCTGACTGTGGTACCCCAATTGTTTTTAATTCTTAGACAATACTATTTTGTACAAAATATTTTCTGCATTGTGGCGGTCCTTAAAAATTAATAAAAATATTTTTACTGTAATTTGTATTATACTACCAGTCTTAACCTATAAAAAAATTATACATGATCTTTGCTTCGTAACAGTACATTTTACTAGCGTTCCGTAGATCAAACGCCATTTTTCAGCTTTTCCGATACGCAATTTTTTTTATATATATTTCTCCTTTATATTGTTCCAAATAAATAATTTGCCAAATATCTAGCAGTTTTATTCAGTAACTGTGTAGAGAACCGTTTTTTTTTTCTAGGTTAATCCTGTTTTCCATCCTTAACCACATAACTGCACACCAACAAGTGAGATAGTGATTAAAACTAACCTATCAATTATAAGTTTATGTGTATTTCCCTTGTAACTTATGACCCTTATCCCAAAAATATACAATACATATGATAAGATTACACATTACTCTTTCAATAGCTTAGTACTGAGGCTGACAGCGACGCCCTTGTCATATTTGTTTATAATTCACCAAACAATTACTTAGCTAAAATAGTTTATGGTGTCCCTAGTACATAGTTTGGCGTGCGTTTGGCAGCTCTGACATTGATTAAGGCAAGGTTCAATTAGAAGTTAAAATAAAATGTGCAGCGTGAATGATAATTATTTTACAAGGTCCTTAGTAGGTCTCTAACTTAAAAGTTTAATTAAAATAAAATCCCCACGATTGGCAGCCAGGGGTATATGTATGTGATGTGTTCCGGCAGCTGCCTTTGAGAGCCAAAAATTTTAGATAAGCCTGAATAACATCTTCAACCACACCATCACTTATCATCAGGTGAGATAGGTAGTTGTTAAAGGTTAGCCAATCATTAATAAATAAATAAATAAGGGAACGGGCTCTACATACTGCCATAACATACCGTTAAGTGTTTTATTTTTTGAGGGTGGTACCTAGCGATATGGCATAGATGCACTATGATCATGCGATGAAGCTGACACCCACTACACAATTTAAACCATAGACCTTGTGTACACAACAGCCATAGTGACACTGAGTCTTTACTGCTTCAAAATTATTATGTGTTTATAAAACCAAACTTGCCACAGAAGTCTAAATTAATTCTGTATATTGAACATTATAGCGAAAAGTTATATTCATAACAAAATATAATCCAAAACCTTCACGCATTAAAACCAGAAATTTGTAGCTGAATCACAACGACTACTCTCAAGGCGGAATGATATGAATTAATAATTTTGAACTAATTACATTCCTAGCTAATTAAGAGAAATTGTATCATTTTGAGGGTGTATTAAAGCCCCTTTGCATGTGTAAATGGGTCTTTATCAAGCTGAAGGAGATTGTTATAATAAAATTGGATTTTACAAGGGTGCTAGAACTTGACACTTTTGAGAAGATACTTACCCGTTACTTATTTCCAAATTATATTATAGTGAAATTACTTATTCACAGCCTGATAATCAGAACTTTTAGTTGTATATTGCCGTTTATTGCTTTATACACGGTTATTAGAAAAATGCTATAACTTCTTAGAGTTGACTTCTGGTAGTCCTTTTAATCTATTTCGGCATCACCGTTGTGATAGGACCTATAAAGACATGCGTAAATTCGCAGATGGTTATCACAGTCTCCACGCAACCAGATTTTATATAGGCCCTGTTCTTCGAGGCTGCTGAGACGACGAGCACAGATATCTTCTCTGATATAAAGACAAACGACCGCCCGTGGATAAACGCAATAGTCCAGTTTGCACCCCGGGTAAAATTGTTAGGAGATGTCTGAGAGCGAAGAGCATATCTGTGTTTCTGACAAAAATGGGTTAGCGGTCTCCAAATGATAATGGACATCCAAATTCTTGTCAGTGCTGACTTATGCCACTGATGGCATGGTCCATAACTGTGGCTCTTATGGAAAAGCTCAGAGTCGCTTATCGCGAAATAAAGAGAACTATGCTCGGAGTTCCAATGTAAGATAATAACCGGAACGATAATATTCGCCGAGAAACCAAAGCCACTAACAGAGGTTTTAGAATTCGCAAATTGCCTCAATGGGCAGGTCACATTGCTTGACGAACCGTTAAATGTTGGATAAGAAAGGTTCTCCAGTGGTTACCACATTACACCGGAAGACGTATAGTTGGTAGGCCCTCCACTAGGTGGACTGACGACATCGTAAAAGTTGCTGGTAGCCAATGGTTACAAGTGGCTAATAGCCATTCATTGTGACGTTTTATGGAGTTTTTGTTCAACAGTGGACTTCTTCCGGCTGATGATTATGGTAATGATGTTATTAGTGAAAAAATATTATGTGTAATATATTTTTGTGTTGATCTTTTTGCTGTACAAGAAGACAAATTGTACCAACCTTTCTATGAAAAGTGAGATAAAAGGTAGAAAGATGTTTTTTAATAAAAATTATGAGGTGGAACCATTATCTTCATGTAAACTGCAAAGTTATTCAACTGCATAAGTAAGACTATGGCGGCAGAAAGCGTGCCAATACAATCGGTGCAGCGTCACTAAGCGCCCGTCGCTCATATTTATCACACTTATAATATTCATATTATTTCACTAATGCAGCACCTTACTAAAAGGTTCCATAATCCATACTTTAAAATATTTCGTTACATTCGCAAAAACCAAACATTCTACTATATTGAAAATAGTTTCATAAGATTATAAATAAGATAAATCTTGCAACATTATAAAAAGAGATAATTATGTTTTATAGAAAACATGTCTCAAATAAATTAATTGGCTTTCACTATGACTCCGCGCTGATAAAAATAAATGTCTACATTACGTTAATACACATATTTTTAAACGTTTGTGACCTCTGATTTGATTTGATAAAGATATTATGAGGTTAAAATAGTTTATTACATATGAAATTTTTGTTTGATTGTTATTAACTCACTGCTAGGGAAAGCCAATATTATTATCAGATAGCAACGTCACTCAGGCGGGGCCCAAACGTGCCCTAGTCATATATATGTATACTTGTTTGCACAGGAATATGTTGTATCCATTTTACTACAATAGTTGTTGCTGATGTCCTCATGTCTTTGAAGGTGTTTAGCATCGACAACAGCATACAAGTAAAGTGAGGTCTTGATTTTATCAACCCTTAAATAATACTGGTGCACACGGATGCAATTAGTGTTTATCTGACATAAAAGCAGATGACATACAAAGTCAATTAAAATAAAAAACCGGACTCATATTGATATTTCTGCTGACAACCGTAAGGGAATGATATTTGGTTTTTTAAGAACTGATTTTTGATCATCATTCACCAAGATATGCATAATCTTCACTGTGATTGCTTATGAGGGCGAGCGAAGCGAGCCCTATCACTACACAACTTGAAAATTTTGTTGCACACTTCACTGAAAAACTATCACATTTTTAGATTTATGCTTTAGCAAAGTAATTTAACTTCAAATCTAGATGAGTTACGTATAAAAAAAAATATGACCATTAAAAATAACATTATAAATTTTGTATTCATTGGATAGAACGTTATTGTTCTACTAATAAAAAACCAAAGAGTTAATTAACATCGCTGCAACAGAATCAAACTCAATACTCAAATACATCGTAGTTCATGTACTTAATACTAGATGACACCACTAGAATCAGGTTGGAAAAAACGCCAGTCCTCACAAATTTTAGCTTTTTGCTAGTTCTAAAGTAATTTTATTAGTTTACGTATATCCGTTGATTTTATGAATATTACTAGAACTAAAAATGTGACATGGAATTTTAAAATTATAACTTCATGTTGTTTATTTGAGATGGGGGTGACATTCTAGCCAGGCACCCCACGGGGTTCTATCCTATTATATTACGTCTCTACCCGTGGGTGTCGTAAGAGGTGACTCAGGGTAACTCACCAGAAGGTGGGCACGAGCGCTTTCTAAGGAACTGATATCTCTCTCTGATTCTCGATCGTGCGCTCGAAGAGTCAAGACCTCCTGAGGATGCTTCGTGTAGAAGCGAAACGCGTCGAAAATTCTTCCGGTTTGGCTGCGTGGCGTTTGTGACGTCACGTCGGCTTAGCAGGAAAATTAAGCGGAATTGTCACTAGATATATTTTTATATTTTTTAAGTGTTTTATTAAAATATTATTAGATGTTTTCTCAAAATATTTTAAAAGTATTTGTTATTATTAACTGATATCTCATACTGCGATCCTCAAGCCGCCTGCCAAGCGTGAGGCAAACCCTCCATATTGTGAGAGGCTGTGTTCAGCAGTGGACTATCCTGCTGATACAGTACAGTACTGTTGTTTATTTGGAAAACGGTAAAATAAGTAATAAGACACGAAGTGTGGGTTCATGCCGCATGGTGGTGGTTATGACTCCTGTGTTTATATTTATGATTACAGCAAGAATAACTAGTGAGTAGGAATAGTCAACTTTTACCCCCTTATAAAAAATCCGCTATGTAGTTGCTAAGTAATGGATAACTAAACAGTGTTAAAGTAATGCTTAAATATTTCTTACTTATAAACGCTACTTAGCACCTGTTTAGCTAAGCAATGGATAATGAGGTCGAACGTATTTTAAACTGACAACATTGAACTAAAAGTTATTTATGAAAGACCCAAATTGCCAAAAAGTATGTATCTAGTGCTGAAAATCTTAAATTAAAAAGTAAAAAAAATACTATTCTTTGTAGACCTACTGATTTTTGAACATATGGTTAGGCGTACTGGAGACTTCTGAAGCGAGTTTTTTTTTTGCAATATGGTAAATTGTAAGTGCGCCAGTATTCTGTGAATTCGATCCAGCAACCTATTCCATAGCATAATTGGAAATGCATTATGGAAGCCCGAATACCGTTATATCCCGCGGGAAGTTATCTTTTTCCATCCCAAACAATACCTATGCCCAACTATGTCTACGTTTTTTTCTATGAAGCCAAGATTCCAATCTTCATATATATTTTTTAATCATTCAATAGCGATTCCTTAAATCAGAGTAATATTATAAAGGCCGATATATGTTCTTGTGTTTCGTCTAGTGTGTTAGAGAAATTATTTTGTATGACCCTGAAACTGTGCCCGGTGAATGGCAATAGGCTCGCCACCTATTACATGGGACCAAAACCCAATTGACCCAAACATGGGTGTTTAGACACCTCTGCCTACCCCTTCGGGGAATACAGGCGTGATTATATGTATGTATCTAAAGTTTGTGTTTTTGTTTTCTACGTGTATTCACGTTTTAACGGCTTGAGGGTTTGGATGAAACAACACAATAGTTAGTTTAGATTCTCCATACTTTTCATCATCATTGTCTGCGTAGACAATGATGATGAAAAGGGTGAAACCGCGTGTCGCGGCTAGATAATAAGAAAATTAGAATGAGTTCGATCACCGGATCGGATCAGATGTTGGGGGTTTAACGAGAAAGGGATTTTCAGTTAAAACAGTCCGGCGTCTAATTTGGACCAGTTTATTACCATTTGGTGATAAACTCGCGACCTATTAAATGAGATCCTTAATACAAATAAGAATATTTCGACTCCCAAAATATTTTTTTTGCTGTACTGAATCGACATCTATGCTGAAATTCGCAAATAAGTACTCAATTCTGCTATTTGACTGAATCTCTAGTTCCTCATCAGTCTCAATCCTCATCCAATAGGAATATACGAGTGTGGCACAATCCTCATATTCTTAATTCAGGAACTGTACCTGCGGTATAATCTTCAATAAGATCACGAAAAGTAAGTAGGTTACGCATAATATTTATTTCATCATCCAATATATGTTTCTACTTCCTATATTTTTACGATTTATTAACAGAGTATGTCGTGTTTATAGTTTTGTATACCTCCTTGACAATAACCTCAATAGTAACTAAATCAGCTGATCAGAAATATGGGCGCCATCTTGCTACTTAAATATTTAAACAAGGGTCGGACGGTGTTTAAATTGACAGCTGATTTAAGCAGTACTTAGGTACTGGATAAAGTTATGCAGCGTTTATGAGTAAGGAATTTTGCTAATCAGCGGCTAAGTAATGCTTAAAATTTAAGTAGCGTTTATAAGTAAGGCTGTTAAAAACAAACTAAGAAAGGCAAATAACATTTGCAATACAATATTTCGAATTACTAATATCCTAAGTCAAATCTCGTTTCTGGAGTTTATTTTGATTTAAGATTGAGATGGTTTTTTGTTTTGTATGATTGTTTGTATTATTAAAGTTCAATCATTTGTAAATAAAATAATATACAGCATTATTTATAAAGCTAACCCGTTTCCACTTCTACTTATACAAAAAAACAGATTGGGTGTTATATCTGCTAATCAAAATGATTTCCTGATCGTCGATTTTGACAGTTTGTAGTTATTGTGACGGAACAAGCTCGACTCCCACCTGATGTTAAGCGCTTAATTAACCTCTGCCTATAACAGTTGCATTTCGACGCGTGACGAATTGCACTGCGCCCATCACGTTGATACATTGTACAGTTTTAAGTCTCATGTGCCTGTAATTTTTCTGGCTCTCAAGGATTGCTGCCGGAACACACTGTTAGGTGCTTGGCGACAGATTTCCTACTTGAGGGTGGAAGCTAGCCAGGAGAGCATTCGCAAAATGCCCTTCCACCAAGCGGTGAAGCTCAAGCCGGCGGTGGGGATCGAACCAAGGACCTGCGGCACGGCAGTCCATAGCAGTTACCGCTCGGCCATCATTGCTCATAATGAAATATTATTGATAAAATCTCAGATAAGTGTATTTTTTTTTTTAATTTTCGTAGTCTGCTAGCACCTTTTATGTCAATGGGAGATAAAACCGATAGTACACTTTTTTTATATAGATGTCACGTGGTACAAATTTGATAGACTGAGCCGAGATTATTATTATTTATTATATAAACTAGACCATAAATGATATATCTCCAATAATGGGATTATTATTTATATAACTAATAAGGCCATATTAAGTCAGCACCTCCAGTCTTTTGAAGCGCTCATAGCGAAGTTTGCTTAGCCGTTCTTAATCGATCAGCTAATTTAAGCAACGTCCGCCGCGGTCAGGAGTTGGATGGGTGACCGCTAGTGACATTACTACTGAGCGCTTCCGTGCTTCGGAGGGCACGTTAAGCCATCGGTCCCGGTTCTGGTCTCACGATGGCAGTCGTTACAGCATGGTGGTATAGGAGGCATTTTGCGAATGCCCGCCTGGCTAACTACCAGCCTCAAGTAAAAAATCTGTCGCTAAGCACCTAACGGTGTGTTCCGGCACCTGTCCGCCAGTGATTCTAGGCTATCGTGAATAACATATTTGACCACATCATCACTTGCCATCAGGTGAGATAGAGGTCAAAGGCTAGCCTATATGCTATAAAAAACCTCTTATGCTGGAAGTAAAGTAGGTATAGGTGAATATCTTGACAGCTAACGCCGGACGAAAGTCCGAAACAGTACATTTCAGTTTGCTATTGTAATATTATATTATAGGTATCTGATAAATTTACGTTGGAGGCTAAGATTAAATGTTCTATCTATTGATTGGTGATACAATTTATTAAACATCTTACTAGCTAAAGGAATATATAAGCAAATGTTCTTAGTACTGTACCTGAATGAAAAATGCACAACAATAGTCGTTTCATATAATTTTTAACCCAATAAAGCCGGTATATAATAAAGCCACCCCAATTGGGGAATAAACGGAGCCATAAAGAAGACTCAGCGGTGCGTTGATAAAAAAGCGATAATAGGACAATATTATTTGGATAAGGTATTCACAGGCGAATTATTTCAAATGGCTTAAGCAGAAAGGTAGAATGGAAACAACACTGTATACCTTACTATGGGAGTACCTAAAATTTAGAGCACTTAATATTATTGTAGCTTATAATTGTTTAAGATATCATTACATATTTTATTGTAATAATATTAAATATTGTACCATTACTAAAATCAATGTCCCTGTATAATCAATATAAGTATCATCAATATTAGTAAAATGATAACATACTCTTAGGGTTGACTCCGTAATTTAAAATTTCATATTTTTTATTACTTAGCTCGAATTATATATTTAAATCTTTTTTGTTATTTTTTATTCATTATATGCTAACCTTTGACCACTATCTCACCTTATGGGAAGTGATGATAATGTCGAAGATATTGTTCAGGCTAACCTATAATTACTGGCTCTTAAGGACAGCTGCTGGAACACTTAGGTGCTTGGCGACAGATTTTCTACTTGAGGGTGATAGCTAGCCAGGCGGGCATTTGGAAAATGGCCTACCACCATGCTATAACGACTGCCATCATAAGACAACAACCGGAACCGACGGCTTAAGTGCCCTGCGAAGCATGGAAGCGCTCAGTAGTAATGTCACTAGCGGTTACCCATCCAACTCATGACCGCGGCGGACGTTGCTTAACTTTGCTGATCGGTTAAACAGCTTAGCAAACTTCACTACGAGCGCTTCAAAATTCTATTTAAAGGGAGCGCGGCGCGGTCCACTGTTGCCGTGGCGGGCGCTCTTAGCTCGGAGAGACTCAAAACTTCAAGCAATAAGTTTTTCTAGTAATGTCTGATACTTTTAAGTTCTGTGTCTCGTAATAAAAGACAATACCTACGCTAAGAGTGCCCACCGCGGCAACACTGGACCGCGCTCCCTTGGAATAGAGTTTTGAATTTTTACATCGAGCTAAGTAATAGAAAATATGAAATATTAAATTACAGGCACAAGAGACTTGTAACATCAGATGCTCCTCGTGCTTATTCCGTCATATACACATAAACAAACACAAAAAAAACTGTCATAGAAAAAATTTCATCTCAAAATGACTAGCAGAAGATGCTAACAACCCTTAGAGGTTCTTAGCAGTTTACCTATAACCCTGTGTAGGATAAAAAGGCCAAAAATACTTTTGAATAGCAATTACTATTTTATTTCACTTTTACAATGGTTACGACTGCTATATAGAACAGCGTACAAAATGGAAGAGAGAAAAATCATTTATCGCTAGTGTTGTGAGTACATTATAGTGATAAGCACATCACTATAATGTACTCACAACTCGACTAAAGATAAAACATTTCAAATTTATAATGATAGTTATATATATGTTCAATTCGATCAAATGGATTGAACACCTTGTATACATAGAGCATAATTATATGTTTAACTTACCGAAGAATATATATTTAATACATGATTTTGGTATGTCACTGATACGGATAAGCGTTACAGTAATAGTATATAAAACATCAGTAATTTTATTTCAGAAAATGTAGGTATAATATTAATTCGGAATATGGAGCAGATTTCGAATAGTTATCATAATTAAACATAATATATTTCCGGCCTTTAGCTGGTTGTTACTTTATTTCTGGAACTGTCAAGAAATATAAAATACTAATTCAACTACACGTAAAACTAAAACTTGAAAAGACTTGCATTTTTAATATTTATTAGAAGCGGAGGTAATCGTGATAACTACCGTTATTACGCTATCAACTATTTCACTATTTGTATCATTGTATACACACAGAGAACGGCTCCAATCCCGTATTTGAGTGTAAATAAAATATTTTTTATGGATCGAAAAGCTACTGTGGCTCTTGGACTGTTAAGCATTTTGACAAAATTTCAGTTCGTCCACTTTAAGTTAATCCAACACGTGTGTAGGTGATACGGTTCGCGTGAAGTGGTGATAGAAATAAATAACACTGTTTTTCAAAAATAAGCAAAGGGTGCGCGCGCGTGTGTTGAGTGCCGGAGGTATTTGCAACGACTAAAGTATCAATCGCAGCTTGACAGACGCGCGGGCGGTGATTTTATTTAGCGAAGAGCAGGTAGGTAAGTACAATATAATGTTATTTCAAAATACCGACGTTTTTACATTCACAACTATTTGTTTACATATTTATAGATCTACCTATTTATGTTACTTTTTGGTAATAATTTTAACTTTGTATGTTTTCAGGTGGCGAGCGAAGGCACGTAGTCTACATATCTCCGCCCAGTGTCACATCAGTGACACTTATTGACCATTGGAACCAGTGCCAAGCGAGTTACTGGTCTGGTTAGTATCCCAGTCTTTGTTTTCAGGTCGACTGTGCGTATCCTTCCGTCTTTTCCCGGATAGACGTTTTCTACTATGCCCTTAGGCCAAGTGTTACGAGGTAAGTTAGGGTCGACTATTATGACCAAATCTCCTTTCTTTAGGTTTTCATTTTCGTGATACCATTTCTGTCTTGGAATAAGATTAGGTAGGTATTCCTTTACCCAGCGATGCCAGAACATATCAGTAAGCCGTTAAGCCGTTCGCCACATCTTTCGCAGATACAAGTCTCCATCACCAAATGCTCCTGGAATGGGTAGGTTGGAGCTGGAACCGATCAGAAAATGATTTGGTGTCAGTGCTTCCATGTGGTTTGGGTCAACGGACACGTGGGTAAGTGTTCTGCTGTTTACTATATTTTCCACTTTGGTAGGTTCGATCTTACGGGCATAGTAATTAGCTAGCAAATGATTGACATGTTCTTTGTACTTTGAGGCAAATTCTTTAGCCATTTTCTTTTCTATAGTTTTCAGCCGGCAGAAAGCGTTAGGACACGATTTTTCGACATGAGCATTTTTATCTTTCCAGGGTAAGCCTATCTCCCATTTTCCATTTTTTAATTCAGAGGAATTTTCCAAAATTTCTATTGCTTTAGTTTCATCTTTGTTTGTCCTAGGCTTAGTGCAGACTCCAATGCTCTCAAACGTGAACGACTTTTTTACAAGTTCGTTGAGTTCATCATTATTTAGTTCTGTGTGTATCGCGTCAGCTGTATTGCGAAAACAATCGTCTGCGCATGGAAACACGCTCGGTATCCCGCATGCGCCTGTGTGCGTGGCTCCCTGTGGCGTTGCGTAATCGTTATCAGTGAGGGCCGACGCTATGCAGGCGTGGTGGCGAAATCCGCTATGCGCTTAGACGGGGCGCCTAGCAACTGTGATGAGTGTGCATTCTTGCAAATTTGGATGACATAGTGGGTAAACACCATGCACACACCATCCCAATGGTGTCAAGGTCGCGCAAGGTTCGTTTTTACCACGAATAATAGTCTTTAACGGTGCAATTAAATGATAATTGTCCTGGCCGATTAACAACTTTGGCATAACACTTTCACTGTACATTAATTTATGTTTTAAATGTTTTAAATGTTCGTATTTTTGAAGATTAAGTTGTGTTAATTTTTGTGAAGGTAAGTTTAGTTCACTGATTTTACGCGCACTTAGTTCGAATGATTCATTGTCTTTGTTTATGATTTGAAAGTTCACTACTTCACTATCACAAGTAAGTTCGGAATTCCAAGCACCACGTACGCTTAGTTGCTGTTTTTTCCCGTGTAAGCTCACGTGATCGGCGATATCAGCTGATATAAGGGACACTGTTGCGCCATCGTCCAAAAGTGCATACGTACTTATTATGCCGCTTGGCCCCTGAATGTCCACTGGCACGACTTTCAAAAATACACATGAATTGGTGTCCATCGCATGAGCTACTGTATCGTTTTCGATTTGATCACTGTATGTTAAATTGTTTTCACCATTGTTCGCACTAAAGTCACTGAATAGTACATTACTAGCAGGGAAGTCACCATTTATTTGGTCGTTGGACGGATCACGGGTTCCGTCGGTGGTTTTGGGTGTCCAGTGAAGCAGGCGGTTATGCGCTAATCCGCATTGATCGACGTCACAGGCAGCAGCAGAGCAGGTATCACGGTTGTGTGAGGTTATCAGGCATTTATGACAGAGTTTGTTTACTCGTACGAATCGCCAGCGATCCTTCCTCATAGCGCGTTTGAATCGTGCGCAGTCGGGCAAGTTGTGATTTTTAGCACGACAAAACTTGCATGTTTTGATTAGGTACATTATCAGCTGGCTTACTTCCCAGGAGCACAGAGTGCGGTTTCCGCTCTTCCGGTCTCTTCCGGTAGTCAAGGTGGCTATGTAAATGACTCAAACCGGCACATGCTATTTTATTTGCCTCGCAGTAAAGAAACTCACTAAGTATTACCAACTTTGCTTCTTGTGTGTCACAGTTTACACTATAGTAGTCAGCCCCCTTGTTTATGAGCGATCCGGGGCACTTTGATAAAACAGATGTCACTATTTCAGGGCTCCTTAAGTAATCTGTTTGTTTTATTGATTGTACTGCAGCCACAAAATTCTTTATTTTGATTGAAAACGACACAATTTCGTGATGGTAGTTTTGTGACAGTGGTGGCATTTTTTTTAATTGCGTTGTGATTTTGTTTATTATTGTTTCAGGCCTACCGTAACGGAGTTGCAAGGCCTCAATGACAGTATGCGGAGACGTATTGCCAATGAGAAGTGATGACACTGTTTCTTTAGCTTCCCCGCGGAGTGATTTGCGTAATCTCCACATGTTTTCAGCATCACTGAAGTTACAAAATTCCGTAGATTCGTCGTACGCCTGTTTAACCCGGCGAGGATGTGGTACAAAAAGGGTACATCGAGGATGTGGAGGGTCTTGATGACTCTGTATTTAATTCATATTTTAAAAGTATTCATTGCAATTTTTGAACATAGGATAGGAAGTCAACTTACGCATTAGTTATTTATATAAGGATTTTCATGAAAAGAAACACTATTATGCGTATAAAATGCTTCATTATTTCAATTTTACAAAAAGTCTTATTTTAATCAACTTTTGCAGGACTCTGCCACACATTAAAAAAAAACAACAAATACAAATATTATTACAAGTAATTGGTAATTCTTGGTAGGAATTTATATGATATAACATGTTTTATCACAAAATCAGTAATTATCCAGTCTTTTAGGCTACTAATCATCTCTATATATGGGTCATAATTGCCCTATTTGAGTTTGCGCACGTTTACCTGCTTGCACGTGTTGCACCCGACTTAGTGGAGGTGGGAAAAAGGGAGGGTATTTTATTGACTACAGCTACTGATAAACTCGACAGCATGCGACTGCGGGTAAAAAACTGTACATCAAACAAAATGAGCAGGGTCAAATTGACCCTACCACATCCTCGCCGGGTTAAATGCCAACCACTCTAGAGAATCACCGAAGAATTGGGGTAAATCTCTGGATGTCGCGAGTCTTGACATCATCTGTTTATTCTGCGCGTTTGAATCGTAGATCGCGCTGGCCAAGTGACGAAGGTCGGTAGCACCAGCTGGGTCATGACCGTGATCGTGTTGTTCTTGCTTTTCGGTAATGTGGCTGCGCTCGAACCACTGGTTTACTTTTTCTATCGAATCGACTTCCGTTTTATTCGAGCTCCTGAGACTTTTAGCCGACTCATTTTCTAAAACAGCAATTTTCGCGGCTAGTTTTTTCTCTATTAACTGTTTCTGAATCTCGGCTTCTTTTCTTGCAATCACAGCTTGTGCTTCGGTAGCTTCAAATTCTAACTGCTTTTTTTGTGCTACCAGTGACAAAGCAGATTTAGCAGTTTTTTGCGATATGGCGGACTTTGAGTTTTCGATGCTCTTTTTTATGTTTCCAACTGAGGATTGCGGTCTTTGTGGCACCTGTGCGGCTTTACTCGTACTTGGATTCAATATATCCGATTGCACTGCACGCGTAATATTTTCTTTCTTCGTGTTGTTGGCTTGTTCATCTTTGATTGTTCTGCAAGTACGCAGTTTGCGATCAAAATGGCGCGGCTTAGGCGGCGAGTTGAACATCCTTGTAAGTATAACTATTACAGTTTCACGTAGGGATCCGCTCGAAGGAGAAGTTGTAGGTGATACGGTTCGCGTGAAGTGGTGATAGAAATAAATAACACTGTTTTTCAAAAATAACCAAAGGGTGCGCGCGCGTGTGTCGAGTGGCGGAGGTATTTGCAACGACTAAAGTACCAATCGCAGCTTGACAGACGCGCGGGCGGTGATTTTATTTAGCGAAGAGCAGGTAGGTAAGTACAATATAATGTTATTTCAAAATACCGACGTTTTTACATTCACAACTATTTGTTTACATATTTATAGATCTACCTATTTATGTTACTTTTTGTATGTTTTCAGGTGGCGAGCGAAGGCACGTAGTCTACAACGTGGTTAAAGTACAGTGATGCAAACAAAACTACTTTTAATATTATTAAAAAAATCCTAATCATATTCTAACATATGCACAAAAATGTATAAAAACATTGTACAAAAAGGAAAACTATCTATGAAAGGTTTCAAGTGGCTAGTAATGTACACACATATTTAGAGAATCTGTACAGAAAATATTATAATCGCTTGTAAGACGAACTGATAGAAATTCGAATGCAATTTAGACGAAAAGCTTATTAGTCTACTGGTGGTGTGGTATACCTACTTGATATGCCTTAAGGAGGGGTTCCTATTAAATAAATTATAAAATTTTACACACTAGTAATAAAAACGTATGAAACTGTTTACAAAATAATACGTTGCTGCCAAGGAATTCAATTCAACAAAAAACCCTCCATAGGACGATGGAGTTCAGTACAGCGCGATTGGCTGTTCAGGTGGAATGAAAACTAATATTGTTCCGGAATATATTTGCGGATTATGAAGATATTATTTCCGGTTTTTACGACTTAAATATGAGAATGGTAATTTTATTGCGACGAGGATTAAACAGTTTTTGATTATTACCCAGGTTTTATGTTTTGTTGCTTATGCATGTGGCCTCAGTTGCATAAAAACAGACTTATCATACCACTTGGTCAAAAATTACAAAATGGCCGTAATTCTTTTATCATTGATATATTACAAATAAGAATGTTACATCTTCAGTCCAGTTAGTTAGCACCAATTAAAACGACGAATAAACCTACCCGCAGAGTACACAATAAATTTAATTTTAGGATTATTAAATTTAATAGTTTAACCAATGTGAACTTTAGCTTAGGCAAAATAACAATGCCTTAATTTATTTTAGTTTAGTTTATTAGAATAACGTTCGTTACGTGTCATACAAACCTAATCTAAAGGAAGTCATTCTGAGCTATGAACTTGTAGTGAATTTTATTATAACCCGCTTGTCAATGATAAGATTTAAATTTAGAACAACAAAGTTTGTACATACTTTTACCGTAGATACCACTATATTAGCTGGAATGTCCACGGCTGCACACAGACTCCTCATCAAGGGGGAGTTTGCCATAATCTCTACGCTTGGCAAGCGTCTTGGTGATCGTAGTTAAGGATATCAAGGTGTTAACCCCGGGACCCCACAGGGGCCACACAAAAAATATATTTTTATACTAGTTATGATCTCTTCAAACCTTATTTATCTATTGAACTCTTATCTAAGAAATCGCCAAATTTTACCTGATTAGCAGGGTGATTATATATACACATTATATTTAAATATAGTTTTATATTAGGTAAATGCCTTCTATAGATTCAACCAAATAAAGTGAAGTGATGGAGAAAACGTAGTTCTATATTGTTTAATAATTCAAGTGACAATAACAGTTTTGTGTGATTTTTGTGTTGAATGTGGCAGTACTGTGTAGAATTTTTCAATTGAATAAATAACTTGGACTTGGACTTTGAATATTTTGGCACCAAAATTAAACATAAGCTGGTTTCAGGTTTCATTTTAAGATTTGAAATACTTCCCGTTATATTAGAGTTATATGTTTTTTTTATTATTGTAAATAGCTAAGGATACCGACCTTCGAAAAAAGTAAGGCTTTTATTAAGATAATCTTTTCGGATTTACAAAAGACTCAGGATAAGTTTTGAAGCGCTCGTAGCGAAGTTTGCTTAGCCGTTCTTAATCGATCAGCAAAGTTAAGCAACGTCCGCCGCGGTCAGGAGTTGAATGGGTGACCGCTAGTGACATTACTACTGAGCGCTTCCGTGCTTCGGAGGGCACGTTAAGCCGTCGGTCCCGATTGTTGTCTTACGATGGCAGTCGTTACAGCATGGTGGTAGGGCATTTTGCAAACTCCCGCCTGGCTAGCTACCACTCTCAAGTAGAAAATCTGTCGCCAAGCATCTAACGGTGTGTTCCGGCAGTTGTCATTGAGAGCTAGTACTTCTAGGTTAGCCTGAACAATATCTTCAACCACGTCATTACTTACCATCACGTGAGATAGTGGTAAAAGGCTAACCTATCAGGAATAGATATGTATGTATAAGTATATATATTATTAAAATCTATATATGTATGAGAATATATATTAACCAGTGTATGTATACATGTTTTTATGTGTATTTTAGTGTTTACTCGTATATGTACGTATACATTGCAGTGACAGTAGACCACGTATTGTTTAATAATTAATGTACCTATGTACCGTACCTACTTCTTATTATTTTGTTGTACACCACCGTCTACACTTGTTCGCTTATTATTTCCTGAGATTGCATAAGCGATAAAACCGCCATTTGTATTATCATTATGTATGTTCTGTAATTTGAGAGCAACTTGTACTTTAATAGTATGCAATAATGTGTTAAGTATCGTAATATATCGTATTGCATCGCATCATCACTGCATAGCAAAAAAGAAACTCATTTTTTTCTGTCTGTCTGTCCCTATATATGCTTAGATCTGTAAGACAACGCAACCGATTTTGATGCGGTTTTTTAGTCGATAGAGTGATTCAAGAGAAAGGTTTATATTTATGATACATGCATAATATAGTAGAGAAACACAGATCATTTTAGACGTTTCTAATGTGATGTCTTAAATATACACATTTTTTTCGCTTACATTGCAAACGCTTGCTGAACCCTACGAGATAGATCAAAACAATGTACTACAGTATTGTACACCTTAAAAAGCTCTACAAAAAAGTTTGTTATGGTATATGTCTGCCTCTTAGGGATAACCCTCAATAACCAATTTTATCCTTTACTTTTTACGAGAAATAATGGCTTACTTACCAAGCGATTTTAGGCAAAACAACATTAATCCTTGTCCAATTATATAAAGATCAATACGGCTTTTAAAACATTAGATTTTTCTTTTACACGTGAAGTGTTTTTGACATGGAATGGAATTATATGTCGATCTTCCAAGAGTAACTTTTAAAGAAAACATATTTGTAGATAATATAAAAGCTGTGAACGTTGTATATAAAGATATTATGCAGTATATTTAGTATCAGTATTGCACCCGTGCGAAGCCAAGGCAGGTCGCTAGTAAAAGAATAGAAATAAAAGACACAAATATTTCAAAAATATAATTTTATATGTACACATTTACAAAACACAAATAAAATTAATGTCTACTGACATAAGTGTCTTTAAACTTTGTGGCGGTGGTATATAATTTGCTTTTTATTTCTGGATAGCCGTCTAAAAGGTCTTGCCAGTCGTTAAGGCGAAGGAAAACCAGGTCAACCACCTAAAATAAAAACATGTTCTTACTACAAAATTACAAATTTACGAGAGTGCGGTATACGTGGGAAAAAAAATTCCTCTCGTAAATTTGTAATTTTGTAATGTAATCCGCAGAGCATGCGTTATTGCAAACATAAAAATATTAAAATTATAAGGTTGCGTCATCATTAACAAGTTGAAAGCTAAGTGCAAAATTAGTCTTGTTTGTAGTACAACGTAAGTTAAACTATATGTCACTCCATCCCAATACGATGGTTAAAGAACGATAGGAAAAAATTAAGTTCTGACTCATTGCCATGTTAACTTAATTGGTTAGAGCATACCCCGGCTAAAGGGATGGATGGACGCGGGTTGGAATCCCATACATGACTTAAAACATTTGTTCCTCGTAAATTTGTAATTTTGTAATGTAATCCGCAGAGCATGCGATATCGCAAACATAAAATATTAGACGTTTTATTAAATTAATTAAATATCTATATTATTTTAAAGCACTTGTTATTATAAGTATGCTATTACATGAGACACACTAAAAGTTTTGCATTTCTAGTTAATCGGAACTATTTGAATTTCGAATGTTATATTTTTTAAAACGACTTGCAACCTTTTCAGTAATAAAAAAGAATTGGCGGGAAATCACTTGTCAATTGTTTTTTTCACACATCAGAGTTCTACGTACGCAACGAAAATTTTATTAGGGGCCTAGTCTTTCAATGCAAAATACAAAACCACGCTCTGTACAATGGCACAGAATAGATATTAGTGCTCATGTCTAAATGCCTCCCGGCACAGAGACTCGCTCCCCTGTAGACGTCTAACAAGAAATGCAAAGAATGAAAGTTACTCTACTTTTTTATTAATTTGTCACACTGATGTTATTATATTGATGTCAACAGAGTGCCTAATTAGAAAATAATTTTGCTAATTAATTAATTAAATAGGTTTCGTTCTTTGCGTATATTATATTTTTATATAAGTATTGTCTATATATAGATTTCTATAAAATAATTTTATAACACTGTGATTGTGACGAAGTCATCCTCTTTCATCTCATCATTTTATAATTTGATACTGTCCACATATATATTTCATACTCCGATTCTCATTCAATTCAATAAAAAACAATTGCTACAACTCACACTTGCCTGATTTGATGCATTAAACCGGAGCTCTAATTGCGAGCAGTATTGGTTACTTACCTAGTATTATACTAGGTAAGTAATCAATATTACTATTCTACTACCTACTATTATCACTTACCTATGAATTCTATTATTCTTCATCACTCCCACGTTTGACTTTTCTTGTACACGCACATTTTTTGTGTTTACGATTCATATTATAAACAAATACATATCTATATAAAAACAAATATACTCAATATGTAATTCCAAAAAAAATAGTAAAGTAGAGCAACTTTTGATGCGTAACAGTGCACGACCAACGTTAGAGCGAGAGCAATGTAAGAGCGAGAGGTATGCACAAATTTTTTCGTGGACCACACGTCTGTTCGTTGAGTCGGCTCGGCCGTCACTAAGGCTTTTTCTAACGGGATTTTTGTATAAAAACCCATTTTTCTTACTTTTTTTCATACAATTATTATAATTTTAGTTTTTATACTGAGATGCTTATTTTATATATATATATCTTTTAATTAAACAATAGCCATTGTAAAAAAATAATTACTACGTAAATACGCTCCGGTTATATGCAGAAAGCAGTTTAAAAGCAATAAAAACAAATAAAGTTGACGATATTCTGACTTCCTAATTGAGATAACGATATACATCTAGAAAAAAATAATCAGCGCATTTTAGAGACGAAGATATGGTCCTATTTACGCGCTGAGCAGTTTTGCTGTTTTCTTTTATGTTACTATTTATCAGGTGCTTAAACCTAACCCGAAATGTGGCTGGGCAAGACAGCACCGTGTTTATCGTTTGATTTAATAATCACACTCCATCTTTTTGAAACTTAAAAAAATATGATAGCTTATATCAAGATTTTCTATGTGTATAAATTATTTTTATAAGTTGATAAGAAAATAACATTTTATAAGTTGTTAAGAAAATAACATTGCTTTAAAAATATTTCAAAGTTGCGCAAATTAGATGTTTCGCGTCAAATTTGTAAGACTGCAGCCTTAAGTCGAAAAGATTTAGAGCGATTTTGAATGATTTTAAAAGTTCTCTCTATCCGCAAGGCTGTGCCGCTCGTCTTCAAATGCTTTTGGGAGAGGAGTACCTTGTTTGAGCACCGTGAGGCGATGGTTTGCTGAATTTCAGAGAGGGCGGGTTTCCTGTCTCCCTTTACATGACGAATTTCGTGAAGGGCGGCGTTCAACTAGCGTCAACGAAAATAATGTGGCTACTGTTAAGCGTCTAATTGAAAAAACCCGCGGATTACCTGTCAGACAATTCTAGGACTATTGGGGATTGGTATGAGCCAAATTCAGAAAATTTTACACAAAGAATTAAAAGTTCGGAAACTGTGTTGTCGTTGGACCGCTCATGAACTGACAGCGGAGCATAAGCGGGCTCGCGTGTAATGGTGCTCACAGATGCTACTGAGGTACGACCATGGACATTCTAATGCTGTTTATGACATTGTGACAGAGACGAAACGTGGATTTATTGTTTTGAACCCGAAAACAAACAGCAATCTTGTGAATGGGCGTTTGAAAATAAGAACAGGCCAACAAAAGTGAGGCAGGCGAGAAACGTTGGTAAAAAAACTATCGCGTTTTTTTTTCGTTGATACGCGTCCCATATGCACAATTCCACTTGAAGATGAAAAGAGTGTTAATGCTGAGTATTCAACTTTTGTTTACCCAGGGTGTTAGAAAAAGTTCGCGAAAGACGACCAAAAAGCCGCGTTCATCATGCACATCATGACAACGCTTCTTCACACTCGGCTAACAAAACAAAGTAATTTTTAGCTTCCGAAAATGTACAACTCGTAAAGGATGGGTGCATCCTGCACATAGCCCTGACCTAGCACCTTGTGATTTCTATATTTTCCCTAAAATCAAAGATTTGATGAGAGGTTTCACTTTTACCAACTCCGAAGAGGCAGTGATAGCGTTCAATCAGCACGTAGAAAACATGACTTCCGATCTATGGTCCTCCTATTTAAAAAAAATGGCTCGATCTCATGAAAAAATGTTTAAAATGTAAGTGAGAGGATTTTGAAAAGCAAAAAACATAATATTTTGTTTATAACATGTTGTTTTTTTATTTTATGCAAAACTTTTAGTGTGACCTGCTTATATCTACGCTTATTAACGGAATAAAAAAGTGCCAAATATTCGCTCTGGGTTACTCAACCCGAAAAGAAACGGAGCTAAGGATGCTTTAGTAGTTTTCAATTATATTAAAATGAATATGTGTAGATAAAACTGAAATTTAATATGAGATAAGAGCTAATGAAGTTTTTTCCATATGGTTCTCAATTCCTCCCGAGAATTGGAATGATCACGGTAAGATATTTATTCTAAAAACCACACAAAAACTTTGTCGGTAACATGATCCATATCTCGTACAAGAATATGCCTTCACAAATATTGGGCTGCCGTACGTGCAACATCTTGCAATTAAAGTTTGAATTGCATAGTACTCAAACAATATTTTTTTTTGTACTTGATATGCTAGCCTTTGACCACTCTCTCACCTGATTGATGATGTGGTTGTAGATGTTGTTCAGGCTAACCTAGTATTACTGACTCTTAAGGACAAAAACATAAAAAAACCTCAAGTAAAAAATCTATTTTTAACTTGAGGTTTTTCTTTGTTATTGTGATGGAACAAGCTCTAGGCCCACCTAATGTTAAGTGGACTAACCTCTGCCTATAACAGATGCATTTCATCACAAGTCACGAATTGCAATGCGCCCGTCATTTCGGGACATAGTTGTTAGGTCTTATGTGGCTGTAATTTCGCTGGCTCTCAAGGACAGCTGTCGAAACACACCGTTAGGTGCTAGGCTACAGATTTTCTACTTGAGGGTGGTCGCTAGTCATTTGCAAAATGCCCTTCTACCATGCGGTGAAGCTCAAGCCCGCGGTGGGATTCGAACCATGGATCTGCGCAGTAGTCCATACCCAATGCTACTGAGCCATCACTGCTTCGCAAGTGGTAGCTTACCAGACTGGCATTCGCAAAATGCCCAACCACCATGCTTTAACAACTGCCATCCTAAGACAACATCTGGGACCGACGTCATGCCCTCCAAAGCTTGGAAGCGCTCAGTATTCATGTCACTGGCGGGCACCCATCCAAGTCATGCCCACGGCGGTCATTGCTTAACTTAGCTGATCGGTTAAGAACGGCTAAGCAAACTTCATTTATTCATTCTCTATTTTAGTTGTCTTGACCGGTGGGATCGATCAATAATCATTGGTTCTAATCCTACTGTTAGTTTTCCCTCATTCTTCATGTTTAGTATTCGCTTAGCAGTTAAGCAAGTAAAAACTCTATCTTACCGTGCGTGTGTAATAAGAGAACTGAAATGCAAAATTCGGGAACAAACCAGCCATTGAGCCAAAGTAGCCGTTAGTGCCCAACAGAGACAAAAATTTGATGTCACCGCTGAAAAAGAATATAATTCTTAATTAAAAAAGTCTGGTAGAAAGTTTTACAGAGAAAACTGTCCGTATATAGAAAGTTGGTACATGGAAAAAGCTGTAAAGGCTGAATATAAGGACATTCTGTGGTATATTTAGTATCAGCATTTCACCCATGCGGAGCCGGGGTGGGTCGCTAGCAGTATTATAATACCTATATTATATTCATATATATTCAAGCTGAGCTATTTTTTGGTGTGTTAAAACTGGATTTTCTAGATGCAAAAAACAAAGCAAGAAAAACAAGCTTTTATTGTTTTAAGGTGCAGACAAAGATCAAAAATACAAACGGATATGTAAATAAAATTTTACTCCCTGGATATCTCATTTTGAATAAGGCTTAGTTGCATCATCAATGTTCAACGACAAATTGTTTGTCAAGTCAATTGTCCCGTTGGAATAAGATGGAATTTAGATTTACCGTGGGGTGCCGGGTTAGAATTGCACTTCCCCTTACCATCCCGTGAGTATCGTAAGAGGCGACTAAGGGAAAAATACTGGAAGGTGGGCAGCATCACCTTCTAAAGAACTGTCATCCTACACTGCGTTACCCAAGCCACCTGCTAAGCGTGGGGATTATGGAAAATACCCCTTTTATAGGGAGGGTTTATTCAGCAGTGGACAATCCGGCTGATACAGTAATCACAGATGTAACTTTTGTCAAATTTGGTATAATCTAGCTTTAATGAAATAAAATTTCAATACTGGTAAACATTATTATAGGTAAAAAGTAAGATTAACCTCTTGTCAAAATAGTACTTTTCCACTTCGCCTTCGTGTATGAAGTAAATGCAAGGAAACACATCTCCTTCTTGAACGATACATTTTCCTGCAAATAATTTTGATATTAAAAATGTATTAGTGTAGTATATCCCGTGTACACTAACAGCCTATCAAAAGGAGCTGTCAAAACAAGCAGATTGATATCTGTTTTTTTTTAACGTATATAAAATCCGAAATAATTCTCCAAGTAAGTGAAAAATTCTTATTAAAAAATCAATAACCTCAAAAGTTCAAGTAAGATTGTGCACGACCGTTAAACGTTCAAGTTGGTGCTTATTAGAAATATTAGGTATCGAACCGCGAAGGCGTATGTGGAATAAGAAGAAAATTCCCAAGATTCACGAAAGCCAAATTAATAATAGGGGTTAGGTTAGCCGTTTTATTGTAATAGGTACCTATTACAATAAAACGGCTTCAAATTGACATAAAGCTTTCATGGTTTGACATTTTTCATAAGGGACCTGAAGTTCTTCTTTTAAAAAAATGTGCAACATGAGCTTAGACCAGAAAGATGTAAAACTTTGAAAATTCAAGTGTATTTTGAATACGAGTTCCAACGCAGAACTAACGCGGCAGAAACAGCTCGCAATATTAATGTTGCGTTTGGAGAGGGGACTGCTAATGAACGCACCGTGCGATTTTAGCTTAAACGCCTTCGTGATGGAAACTTTGATTTCAAGAACGAACCACGTGGAAAACCGCCCACACAGGTGAAAAACAATGAATTGAAAGAGATGGTGGAAGCCGATCCGAGCCATACTACTCAGGAATTAGCGGCATGGTGTAATGTTACCTTACCAACGATATTGACTCATTTGTGTCATCAATAAAATAAAAAAATATGAAAAAGGGTGCCTCATGAATTGACTGAACTGCAGAAAGAAACGTGTGTTGAAACTTGTGTTGCCTTATTGAATCGATACAGAAATTAAGGAATATTGGATCGAATTGTGGTGAGAAGTGGATTCTTTCCGATAACTGTAAGTAAAAAATGCAATGGTTGACCCCAGGTCAAACACCGCACCAGTGTCCTAAAGCAAAGCTTACCAATAAAAAGGTAATGGTAACTGTTTGGTGGTTTCAGCATGGTGTTATTCACTGTAGCGATCTATTCAAGCAATAACGTCAGATGTCTACTGTGCCAAACTCCGAACAATGATCGCAAAACTAGCAGTGAAACAGCCCCGACTGATGAATCGATTTTCTGCATTATTTCTCCATGATAACGTGAGACCTCATATAGCACGAGAAACCGTTTTACCTCTACAGGAACTTCAATTAGGAACATTCGTCACCCTCCGTACTCGCCAGACCTTGCTCCAACGGACTACCATGTTTTCGTAATTTTGACAATTATGAAAGAAATTTGATGCAAAATATGATTACTCTAGAGGCATTATTAGTAAAGAAGAATCTTATTTTTCGACAGTGGTTTTTTAAATATAATGTATAGTCTTAAATTTGTGCGGTTTTGGACCAATGGCAATGGCTATTAGCTGCCTCACAGAAGGCCCATATTTTGAATCCCGCCGCGCCGCAGGATTGAGCTGCACCGCACGATGGTAAGGCCACATAATACCTACTAGGTACCTGGTAGAACATATTGCGAATGCCCATCTGGCTAGCTACCACCCTCAAGTATTAAATCGTGGTGTGTTCCGAAAGCTGTCATTGACAGACAATATTTTATTTACCTATATAAATAGTAATTACCTGACAGTATAACCAAAACAGAAATAAAATGATGTATGTAAAGCCTTTTTGAATACCACATTTAAAAAATCATGTATCAAAAAGTTTATAAAATTAAAAACAATCTACTATATACATACCAGGAAACAACACAATCCTCCTGAGTCTGGTTGCAAGCTGTCTCCGAAAATAATAAGGTAGATCCCGTAACATTGGAGGGGCCTCTAAGTGGTGCATGTATAAAGAACAGAACATATCTTCGCGAAGGCATACAGGCGCTGTCTGAGCTAACTCCGGTATCCAAGCACCTCAAAATTATAATATAATCATATGATTAAATACCCCAACAGACAAAGAGCTTTACTTAGCAGCGCTACTTCAAGGCAATGACTAAAGCATAAATGTCAGCGACATCATAGTCTGACAGATGAATTTTGCCTGAGTCAAATTGGTTAAGGTAAGCTTGGCTATAGGATTAAATTTAATTTAACCCTTGTCACATGTAAAATTCAAATGCTGAATTTGAGTTTAAGCGCTACTTCAAGGTTACAGCTGTCCTCGGAAAAGAAGATCTCGATGAGTTATATCACTTTATTAAAGACACTAATACACTCGAGAGCAATGAATCCGGGTCACTTAAAGAATCCTAAAAATCTCGGAAACTAAAAATGCTAGGTTAATGCAATAAATTGTATTTAATAGACAATGTAATACTCCTTAAATGAAGGTATTAAAACTTCTTAGTTATTGTAAAGTTATATCATAAAAAAATCAAATTTGAAAAAGGGCCACTTTCGAAGATGGAACTACGAAATTACAGCATTTGGTTTTGCTTTTGTTTGTAATCTGTCATTTATGTGGGTACATAAACCATGTTGATAGTGCTCTATATTCATTATTCAAGCTGAAATTATGTCGCTTACGCCTGAAGAATGCACCAGAATACTTACAATGCTGGAAACCGGCCGGAGTCAGCGCGATACAGCCAGGACTGTCGGTGTGTCGCTGTCAACAGTACAAAGAGTTCTCCGACGTTACGAAGAAACTGGTTCTAACCTACGCAGACCAGGAACGGGCAGAACCAGGTGTACCACAGCACGAGAAGACCGATACTTGGTGAACACCATGCTTCGAAATCGCTTTCTCACAGGAACTGAACTCACCAATCAGTTTCGACGCCTCGGAGGAAGTAACCCAAGTGCATGGACAGTAAGACGTCGGCTTGCTGAATCTAACTTAAAACCCCTTAGACCTGCAAACGGCCCTAAACTGGAGCGTGGGCATCGTATTTCGAGACTAAGATATGCCCAGAGCCACGTAAATTGGAGTATTGAAGATTGGTCAAAAGTTATGTTCTCCGACGAATCAAAATTTATGCTCTACAAGCACGATGGAAGACACAGAGTGTATCGAAGACCAGGGGAAAGATTCAAGCAAGCATGCATCGAAGAAAAAGTAGCCTACGGTGGTGGGTCTGTACTTGTGTGGGCCGGAATTTCTTCTGAAAGTCGCACAGAGCTGGTGATCATAGAAAACGGCTCTTTAACTAGCGTAAGATATGTGGAAGAAATCCTCAATGATCACGTTGGTCCATTTATGGTCAATTTAGGTGAGGATGCTATATTTATGCATGACAATGCCCGACCTCATACAGGTAGGATTGTGAATGACTACCTTCAAGAGATGAACATTACTCGTATGGAGTGGCCAGCGCGCAGCCCGGATATCAACCCGATCGAGCATGCTTGGGACGAGCTAGGCAGATGCGTAAAACAACGAAACCCTCCCCCAATCACGCTTCGTGAGCTCAAAATTGCTCTCACAGAGGAATGGGAGAATATTCCCCAAAATCGTATAAGGAACTTGGTGTACAGCATGCCAAACCGCGTAAACGCAGTAATGGAAGCACGAGGAGGCAATACGAAGTATTAAAATTCAAGAAAATCGTAATAAAGTTCAAAAATTTCATGCTTCCTATTTTTGTTTTAAGGAGAGATCAGCAGTTTTTTTCTTTATGTAATTTTGTGTTAATAAAATGTATGGTGACTCATATTTTTTTTACTTTCATTTAAGGAGTATTACATTGTCTATTAAATACAATTTATTGCATTAACCTATCATTTTTAGTTTCCGAGATTTTTAACATTCTTTAAGTGACCCGGATTCATTGCTCTCGAGTGTATTTTAATATCAATTAAATTTAAAAAAAAAACTTGAATGTGATCAATTTTATCACTTTGAACAGCTGGCCTTGGTTCCAATATTTTCAAGAAAGTGTTTTAAAGTTTGACATCAGCTGTACAAAATAAAGAAACCAGAAAATATTGCACCTGCCAATTTGATAGTTGTCACAGTTTACACCCATTTTAATTGTTTTTTATGGTAAAGCCCCCAAGTATGAAATCGTTAAAAACGACACCAGCTGTAACTTTGAGAGCTGTCATACGTTACACTGGTTTTTGTGTATTTTTCAGAACTGAAATCATACCCTAGGACACGATGCCAACTGTTGTTTTGGCAGCTGTCACATCAAAAAAACCTGTCTTTCTTTTCTTTCTTTATATTTTCCTTAAGTGAGGTTGGTGCATTTGTGTACTTATTCCACTCTAATATATTTAATCTTATCTTAGTAGCTTTCACACATATTGATCTTCACATAGTCTAATGACACCCTCGTCACATCACATATTGTTGGTAGCTAACAATTTTACTATATTGCAATAATGCATGCTCCGCGGATTTTATTACAAAATGATGAGAGGAAAAATTATAATCATGTGTGGGATTTTACTATATTATTTCACCGTGGCAACAGGGACTGACCAACTCGAAACTTTTTATTACTACAGTGGAAGTTATGATAATAGGGATTAAATACACAATATTTGGAATAAATTTTCAGATAACACAATTAGTTGTGCCTAGGTGTAATTTTTTTTTAAGTTTGCAACTATTCCACAACTTTCTGGTCCACGGGTGGTCGAGTTTTCCCAAAGGGGTGCTAAAGTTGTTAACTTAGTACTATTATAGCACCAAATATTAGGAATAAATAGACACTTAACTGGAAAAATGTGTGTAATATCTTACCACTTTGCCTTCTCCACAACTGCTTTGTATATTCCTTCACCGAACGCAGTAGTGCTGGTGACAATTTACTATGCCAAAGATAAGTGAGCAGATTATTGACGTTATAGTCATATTGGTAAAGTTCTCGGTAATATGTGGTCACAAAACTGATTGTTTCACTCATCACCCACATATTGACCAGGTAGATGACCAAAGTGATGATAATTTTAAAGTAGATCTGTTCAGTTGTAAAGGGTTTAACCTGGTCAAAACAAGAAAGACACGTAAGACTAGTACATCGTCAATGGTAGAATAGTAAATTCACAAATAGTTTCATAATCATTGCACTTCATGCATACACACAAACACACACACCCTCAAAGACAATTTATGTACTCAAACATATGCGAAATGTTATACAGCCATATCATTTAGCCCCAATCTTAAATGTGTGAAAGAAGGAGATTCACACGACACAAGATATTTTTTTCTTAGTGTAGACTCTGCATTGTCATTTAATTGTCAGAAAATCATTACAATTTAGTGTTCCAATTCTAATAAAGTTAAGAGTAACAACTTGTTACTGTATTGTGAAATAAATTATTATTGTTAAATATTATTATCACAGTAGATTGTGCATCAGGGGTGTAAAGCATTGTCATCTTACGGGATTGAAACTCGAGTGTAATCTTCTTAATGAAGGCCCAGACTACGTTTTTTGTAGTTTTCCTGTTAGTACTGCACAACACACTGTTAATATGACGACAACGATGTCTTAGTAAAAATTAAAGTCAAAGTAAAAATCATTTCTTCAATTGAGGCGTCTACGACACTCTTATTTAGGTCAATTACAACAGGTACATTTGTACAGGGTATGAATATATTTTTCAAATTACCTTTGCAACTCAGCATTTTTATTAAAAGGGTTATGGGAAGAAACGTCCTCACCATCCAACAGATTTGAAATAAGTGTCATTTGAAGCGTCTAGTAGTATAGATATTTTTTTTAAATTTTTCGTGAGGGATTTAGGTTTTATACCATATGGTGTTTTTTTGTATACCTATATTCTTTTACCTACACAATTTACTGCAATAAAAAAGGATAAAAGTTCGTGATTTTTAAAAATGTTTTCATATAAGGTAACTTCCCCGTGGGGTGCCAGGCTAGAATGGGGGACCATTGCTACCTAAGAGTGTCGTAAAGGTCGAGTAAAGGTAAAATACCAGTAAGTGGGCAGCAGCGCCTTCTGAGGAACTGATATCTTAGACTGCGATCCCCAAGACGCCTGCCAAGCGTGGGGATTATGGAAAAATTAATATAATTTTCATATAGAATCGTCCTTGTCGAACCATGCTTTATTGTTAGTCAAAATAAAAATTTAAAATAAATTCATTTTTTCCGAAAACTTTTCTTTTAATTATAAATAAACCCAATAATTTTTGCAACAAACACGGTACTTTAGGCTTTTTTGGTTTCCAATGAACAGATTGACACGTGTCCCATTACGGTTTTGGGTGGGGACGGGGGTTCATACAAAATCCTTCATTGTCTTTTGTATTAAGTACATATTACTACAATAAAATACTATAAATAAAGCATTAACACAGTAAATACTTGTTCTACCTTCCTCTAGTAGGTCGTCTTTTTACTTTTACTTATTAATATTACTTATTATATTCATTATTTATTTAAATCTGTCACAAAGCACTTAACTGTGTGTTCCGGCAGTTGTCCTTGAGAGCCAGTAATTCCAGATTAGCCTGAACAACATCTCAGACAACATCATCACTTAACATCAGGTGAGATAGTGGTCAAAGGTTTGCCTACCAGATAAAATATCAAAAAAATGTCTTTACAAAAACTGTGCTATTTTTGGCATAAAACCCTTTGTTATTTTAATATAGTAATAGTAATGTTAAAATATGATAACAAATAATAACACCTGGTCAAGTACGAGTTTCGACTTGCCTGGGATAAATATCGAACTGGGATAAATATTGATATTAGATCCAAGACCGTTTTGCACGGGGCCGGTTTCGACTTTCTTACACTATTTGTCTCCCAAGGTCAGCTACAACATCTTATGTTTGAGTGTAACCGGATCCAGGGTCTTTAAATTTTAGAAGAAGGGCACGAAACACCAAATATAGTTTATTGTTTTTTTATCATAAAATGAAGGCGCAGTTTATGGGTTAAATGGATATCCCCGTTAAATCTACTATCTCCCTTTCATGTTCCAGTTCTGTTTGTGACGATTGGCAATCAACATGTTTACGTTTCAATAAACACAAATTTTTATGAACTAAATCTATTGCAATAATTTGAAATTTGAAAAAACATATTACATGTATTGGATCAGAAGTGGAAACACAAACTATTGTTAACTTCCAAAGAGCACATTCCAGTTATTTCACAATCAACTCAAAAAGTATCACGAAATTATACACTGTTAATACACTGTCAATTCTAAAAATAATAGTAGGTAGACTTGAACTATTTCTTAAAATAAGTATTCGTCCGTTAGGATCGCTTGCTCGAGTCAGACTGCCGTCAAATGCCCGGCCCCCCGCAGGTATGCTAGTACTCTCGTCGTTTTACCTCTTATTACAGATACAACATAACCTATCATAATAAAATTGTATATTAATAACACTTGAATATTACCTAAATAATAATGATTTAATATAATCATTTCATAATTTAATCGTTTGTTAATTGAATATACGTGGTTTTAAAATATCAAAGTAGCTACGATAGGAATTGCATATCTATGGCTTAGCAACAAAATAATATAAATCCTAACATAAGGCCTTCCCTGACACTAAGTTAGTCCTCAAACTTAATATAAATATTACATTATATCACAAATCATAATACAAGTACTCGCAATCAGATACACTATAAATACAATATCTTTCTTCCATTACTACAGATTAATATCATTCTATATTCTATATATACAACTTCTGGTTTTATGTAAACTACTGATTGAAGCTTATTAAATAATCCAGTGATTCTCTGTAATCTTCTCTGTTCCGCTCGCTCAATCACTCATTGGTTTAAAATACCCATGGGATCTATCAACATGATACCTATTTCCTATATTTCATTTAATAGTAATTATTCTAAGTAGGTGGAATATTTTTATAGCCTTTGTAAAGTTCCTTTAATGGAATATTAAATACGCAGGTACTCAACTAGTTATATAACTATATTTCTGAACTATCATCTAACTAAAGACTAATACTATCGTCCGTAGTTAAATTTATTTATAAATATTTTCACAAAATTAACCTTTTCACACTTTTTGATTTTGTTATTCCCCAGAGAATTAAGCTCGATAAAATTTAAATCCCTCGCTGCACTCAGGATTCTACTTTAGAATACGCTACGCTCATGATGATAGTCTAGAATCCTTCGTTCCGATCTGGATTCAAATCAACGCTCTCGCCTTTCGAGGTCTTCAACTCACAGAGCCACTTGTATATTTTGTAACGCATTGCAAGAATACGGTTAAAATAATGGTCCCAAGTATCTTTCCCGGTCTGCTCGCAGTAACTCTATAATTTTTTTTGCTCAACGTGGCATATGAACGAATATTAATTCAACATAAAAATTTGTAAAAAACCTTCATAAGATCGCCGAAGACGCCTCAATGTAATAAATGATTTTGAGTTTGAGTTTGAAGTTACGTCGTTTTGCTAGATAAACCTTCTTATACGGAAAGTTGTAATTACTAAGTATGTTATTGTGGTGGATCAAGCTCGAGGCTCACCTGAGGTTAAGCGGACTAACCTCTGCCTATAACAGATGCATTTCGTCACAAGTCACGAATTGCACTGCGCCCGTCACCTTGAGACATAGTTGTTAAGTCTGTAATTTCACTGGCTCTCAAGGACTGCTGCTGGAACACACCGTTAGGAGCTTGGTGACAGATTTTCTACTTGAGGGTGGTCGTTAGCCAGACGGGCATTCGCAAAATGCCCTTTCACCATGCGGTGAAGCTCAAGCCCGCGGCGAGATTCGAACAATTGACCTGCGGCACGGCAGTCCATAGCCAATGCCACTGAGCCATCACTGCTTCAATAATAATACTAACTTACCACTTCAACCTCTGTGTGAGTGTAAAGAAATATTACATATGTAAAAGCAATAATATAATCGTCTCTCCAACGCACAGGAACTACGAAATAGTCGCTTGAGTTATAGAATCGGTGTAATTTATAACAACCTGAAACAAAACAAAATAGAAATATTTTAACAAAATTTTGTGTCAAGTGGTTGATAACGCTATATGTAAGAATATTAATAATTGTTTATTATCCTGTAGTCTCTGAATCCGTGTCTGGTAAAAGACAATGGGTTCGCCTCCTATTCGTTATATGTGACCAAAAATATGTCTGGCAAAACGTGTGTGTTCAGACACCTCTGCTTACCATTTGGGGAACACAGTCGGGATGATAAGTATTCAAACCCTTTGATACAGCTTGAAAGAATGTTAAGCTCATGTAAGTAATTTAGGAATAGCAAGACTACAAAATATTACACATGTGTCAAATTAGCTTTTACTCGCGGCTTTACCCACTTTAATTCAAAAATATTCCAAGTTTTTGTCAATAGAGCACCCGTCCTCAAACACACGCAGATCAGATCAGTATTTCAGGACCCTTTTGTGTGCCAAGTTCAAATCCAAACCTTAAAGTCATCTAAGTTCTTCAGCCTTGAAATTTTGTATCGCTCAATTATTTTATGATGAAAATGAAATAGTATATGAAATAAATCTTTATAACAATAATAATAAAATAGTGATGTTATATATTTCTGATCTTGTCGCTGAATACAATGCAAACGCTCGGTTCATATCTGAAATACGTGTATATGCACTGTTTGCGAGCAAACAATATAAGCCGATGAGCAGCCGCGTTTTAACATCTGCTAACTGTCAATCTGCTGTTTTGCAATTAACCCAAAATAACCTTCACCCCAATATTTATTATAGATATGAGAAGTATTTCATTTCAAGGCAATATGTGCGAACAAGATAGTTTTACGTATACAATTCTAACAACAACAAAACATCTTCTCATCTATCTGTCAAAATTTGATATTGACGTGTGTGCATACGCAGCACTACCCATTCTCTGGAGGTGACGTCATAGATGACATCTTATTACCATGGTGGTGGTCAGTTTAGCACATATGAACCTGCACGATGCGCCTCTGACTCTGCAACCTCAACATTATTGTGGCTGAAGTGGACATATTTTGTTGTGCTCTGAGTGAATTTACAAAAATCGCAATACATGTTCTGTGTTACAGAAATTAAGTACTAAAATGTTGTTTATAGTTACCCTATTGTATTGGGTGTGTATCTGTATGTATGGAAATAAATAAATGAACCAAAAGTTTGCGTGCAAACAGTGCAAATAGCGCATATTTGCGCAGTGAAAGCCAATCGACTGAAGTTATATGCAATATCACAGAACATGATAAAGAGATCCGAAAAAATATGGAGATCCAATAATTCATATTTTTTCGGATCTCATAGGAAAACCCTTTATCTTGAGTTGCGTTACGTTGAAATTTTGTCGACTATAGCGACTATCACCATTTCTTCAGAAATCGTTTTTTGCTTTTGACAATTGTTGTTGTATCTTACGTTGTATCTAATTTAAGCCCATTCGAGAGCTACTAACAATTTGGAACGGTTGTAGTAATGCGCTAACATTCACGTGGCTACATAGAAATAAATCGTTAATACAATTTGGCTCATCATCAAAGCACACTTCTATAGAATGTACTTTCTCACACATAAATACGGTAATTTCAGTATTTTTTGATGTTATTGTGACGGAACAAGCCCACCTGATACTAAACAGACTAACCTCTGCCTAGAACACAAGTGACTAATTTCACTGCGCCCGTCGCCTTGAGACAGCTGTTAAGTCCCATGTGCCTGTAATTTCACTGGCTCTTAAAGACTGCTGCCGGAACACACCGTTAGGTGCTTGGCGACAGATTTTCTACTTAAGGGTGGTGGCTAGCCATGTGGGCAATCGCAAAATGCTCTTCCACTATGCAGTGAAGCTCAAGCCAGCGGTGGGGATCGAACCAGGGACCTGCGGCAAGGCAGTCCATAGCTATTACCGCTCGGCCATCATTGCTTCAAAGTTTGTGGCATGTTCTTTGAGTTAGAGTTCAAATTACAAGAGGGCATACGCCATTACGACCATTGTTGTGTAACTATTAAAGTATGTACTGTATGATGTTGCTTTAATATAAATAATTATTATGTATTGAATTTCATTACAACAACATACTATTTTAAATGACTGATGACATAGTAAACCAGTACAAATTTGATGAATATTTTTCGACATTTCAACCATTTAGTCTGACATCCATTTAAATTACTGGGAATGCATTATACGACTTTTAAGGACAGCAAATACAGATAATTATCACAAGTGGATTGTTATTCTATGATTTTGATGGTTTTTTAGTTTTGGGGTGGCATGGCTACAATTGAATGTTGTGATAACCCCAATTAATGTCGGATGAGGACAGGATGAAGTTAATGTGATTTAGGTTTAGGTTTAAAGATATTTATTATCATAAAGACAAACAGTTTGTCACTTACATGATAACATAATTACAAAATATTTTACAATTTTAGTCGTACCTATTTATCACATTTAATTATCAAAATAAATTAACTAATTTAACATAAAAACAATACAATTAATAATATAGACTTACTTCACACTTCTTTTCTTTTACTTATAACTATAACGATACATCTTCTGTGATGTATTCGGCTAAAGTATTTTTAAAGGCATGAAGTGAGTTAACATTTTTTATTTGTGAGGGTAGCGAGTTATAAACCTGGCACCTTCATTTGTGAGCATTGTCTTACCGTAATTTGATCGATGCTTTGGAATGTCCGATGACATACCTCCTTCTCTTTGTTTAGGGAGAGTCCACTCTGTATAATCAATTTTCTCCATAATATTTTCAGGTCGTGGTGATAAACGAATGTGTTGTAGAGACTCTTTTGCTGAAATAAAGAGTTTATTTTGAAACCATAAATATTGTCATGAGGCCCTAGACAAAAAAAATCTTCTGTATATTCAATTTGGGGAATGGGGTGCCGGAATAGAATTTCAACTCCCCCCGCATATCTCCCGGTAGTAGTAGTAAGTCGTAGGAAGCGACGAAGGGCAAAATACCAGAAGATGGGTAGCATCGCCTTCTGAATAACTTCCATGTTACACAGCGTTCCCCATAACGCCTGTCATGTGTGGGGATTATGGTAAACCCTTACTGGGGTACACATTTGTTCAACGGTGAACGATATGTTGTTGATGATTTGTATGTTTTTTTTAATAGTATTGTGACGGAATTAGCTTGAGGCTCACCTGATGTTAAGCGGACTGACCTCTGCCTATAACAGATGCATTTTGTCACATTTCACGAATTGCACTCCGCCCGTCACCTTGAGACATAGTTCTTAAGTCTCCTGTGCCTGTAATATGGCTCTCAAGGACAGCTGCCGGAACACACCGTTAGGTGCTTGGCAGATTTTCTACTTGAGGGTGGTCGCTAGCCAGGCGTGCATTCGCAAAATTTAATTGTTGTTTTGTACATGATTTTTCATGCTTACTTCACAGTTCACACATCTGTCACGCGTTTACCATGGAAGGATTTATTACAACCTTCCGCTCGTTCCACTACGATCCCCTATTTCAGTCCCCCAGGGGACTGTACAACACTCACTATTCCACTACAGTCCCCCAGGGGACTCTAAAGCACTCACTATTCCACTACAGTCCCCCAAAGGAACAGTGGTTACCAGTACAGCAATATCTCGACAAAGATGTCAAAGTGACACCAGATGTCTTAAAACTCGATTTGAATTCGTATTTAGGGTATTTTAGGGTATTATCTAAAAATGTCTAAGAAATAGGTTTAAAATGTGTCAAAGTGACAGTTGATGTCGTATTTAATGTACTCAATTACTTTTCGTTTTCGTGACTCCTGTCAAACTTTTATAGATCTCGTAGAGATCTTCATTTCAGATGACAGCTGTCAAATTAAGATAGGGTTTATCTAAACTATTTTTCGTAGACTCCTAGTTTTTTCACAGATATGATGATAGATTTCATGGATATCTTAATTTCAGATGACAACTGTCAAATTAAAATAGAGTTTATCTCGGATACTATTGATCCTAGACTACTAGTTTCTTCACAGATATTATAGATCTCATAAAGATCTTCATTTCAGATGACAGCTGTCAAATTAAAATAGATTTTATCTCGGAAACTATTAATCCTAGACTACTAGTTTCTTCACAGAAATTATAGATCTCATAGAGATCTTTATTTCAGATGACAGCTGTCAAATAAAAATAGGATTTATCTCGAAAGCTATTGATCCTAGACTACTAGTTTCTTCACAGATATGATAGATCTCATAAAGATCTTTATTTCAGATTACAGCTGTCAAACTTATAACAGCTTTATCTCCAAAAGTTTATACAGCAAAAATATTCACAAAAATAGATTCTTGTTGACCACAATTTTAAAAACATTTATTTTCTATTGTTGATAGGTAACCCATCGCATAATCTCTCAATACATAAATGGCGACGGTAGAACCACACTGATCCAAGTATCGTTTTCATTATATTAAGAAAAAAAAAAAAAAAAAGAAGGAAACGCGTTTGAACTTATTTAAGAAATATACGTGATTTATTATGCTTTAATCTTTATCGAAATGATGGCTAATAAGTCAGACAAAATAAAAAAAAACCTTTGATAAAATATTTTGATTAAAAGTAGTCAAAATGTTGGTTTATGCAGAAAAAAAACAGATAAAAAATAAATATTGGATCAGTATAGCAGGATATATTCTTGAAAGCAAGTATAATGCTAAAGTGAAAAATTTAGATCCTCTAGCAACATAAGGTGCTTTTTGTACTTGGATCAATGTGGCATCAATTGAATATTTTTTTCCTTGTATTTGTCAGTATGGTTCTACCTTCGCCAAATTAATAATGTACCTATTCATAATTTCCTCATTGGTTCGAGAATAATATTCAAAAACGTTAAGTCCAGATATTATTTTTGATTTGACAACTGTCATTGTAAATGAAGATCTCTATGAGATCTATCATATCTGAGAAGAAACTACTAGTCAAGGATCAATAGTTTCCGAGATAAATCCTATTTTAATTTGACACCTGTCATCTGAAATGAAGATCTCTATGAGATCTATCATATCTGTGAAGAAAGTAGTAGTGTAGAATCAACAGTTTCCGAGATAAACACTATTTTAATTTGACAGCTGTCATCTGAAATGAAGATCTCTATGAGATCTATCATATCTGTGAAGAAAGTAGTAGTGTAGGATCAACAGTTTCCGAGATAAACACTATTTTAATTTGACAGCTGTCATCTGAAATGAAGATCGTTACGAGATCTACTATATCTGGGAAGAAACTACAAGTCAAGGATCAATAGTTTCCGAGATAAATCCCATTTTAATTTGACACCTGTCATCTGAAATGAAGATCTCTATGAGATCTATAAACGTTTGACAGATGTCACGAAAACAAAAAGTATTTGAGTACATAAAATACGACATCAACTGTCACTTTGACACCTGTCACAAATCACACCTGTCTAGCTGACATAAACTGTCACTTTGACAGATGTCAGAAATAAGACCTATTTAGAGGATATTTCGGAGTGAGATTAGGCTCGCCATTTTACTGTGATGGAATTGCATTTTCTAGCACTAGTTGAATCCTGAGCGTAGAAGAAAGCATAGGGGATCGAAGTGGAATTGCTTTTTTTAGTACTAGTTGAGTCCCCTGAATAGGGTACTGTAGTGGAATAGTGAGTGTTGTACAGTCCCCTGGGGGACTGAAATAGGGGATCGTTGTGGAACGAGCGCAACCTTCCTTATCGGATAGTGGTCGTAATAGTAGCACTGGAATTCTCGTTAGGTTCATGTGATTTTGAGTGTTATCTGACGTTTCACTTGATTGCCTTTGACACATATATGACCAACTTATCCTAATGATCTACAGGCATTCAGGGCCGTTTATGATGTCAAGTTGACTTGGAAAATTTGGCGGAATTGTCACTCGATATACTTGTTGCATGTTTTTCTAAAATATTGATTTCATGTTGTAAAAAATAATTATTTTATAATATTTTTTATTACCTACATCTTCAACTTATTCGTACCTAATGAAATAATATTTTTTTTAACAATTTTTTTCTGACTGTTTTGTTTTATATTTTGCAATTGCAAAAAAATATGAAACTAATCAGCCGTTCAACTGAAGAAAGATTTTTCATATACCTGAATCATTCTATATTTTCACGATCTTAATATTTTTCGTCTTACATCTACATCTGATACACCGAGTAGTTCACCTGAACCTATAACTGTTCTGTTAAAAATAAAGTACTGCACTCATAATAGTATATGGTCCGCTTTCCAGATCGACCACCTCGACACCATCCAACGTCGTGCCTTTCAAGTCGTTGATAGTACCATATTTACAGACGGATTGAAATCACTTAGTTTCCGGAGAAACCTTGTAGCTATCTGCGTATTCTAACGTCTATAAAACAGAAATGTTCCAAGGAACTGTTCGATCTGATACGAATGCCTCACTATCACTACAACACTTACGTTATCCACGGGATGTGATGTAAAACATTTATTTCGAGTACAGCAAAGATTCAGAAAGAACTTCCGGAAGAGATTTCTTCGCTAGACAACAATGTAATATGGGGTTTTATAAGGGCATCATAAAAACTCTTAGTGACAGCATGTTGGCAATGCCACTGGAGCTGTAAACGTCCCTAAATAACAGTGACCACTTTCTTATAGATAGGCAACAAGCAAACCTGCCTGCTAGGTAAAAAAAAAATATGTTGCCCACATAATTGATACAACCATAGACTTAAGATTTTTTCGCTATCGATACAACCATATATAAATCTATTTATTTCTCCGATTTAAAAAAAAAATGATAGTTATATTTTAAACCAAATTACTAAGAGCGTTTTAACAATGTATCATTCATAATCGAATCACTGCCGCCCTAACACATAGTCACGGGTCATGTACGTTTTTTGACATGACGTGTTCCATTTCTCTAAGAAATTTTCAATTCATGGGCTTGCACATACACGGTGTGTTAGTGTTTAGGAACTTATTACTCGTCTTCGTTCATCATACGAACCGCCAGGGAATGGAACACCTTGCCTGAATCTGTATTTCCGGTTCAGTACAATATGGGGGTCTTCAAAACGCGAGTGAATAGGTATCTTATGGGTTAGCGCGCTCCATCATCGATCGCATCATGACTTAACATCAGGTGAGAAAGTGGTAAAGTGCTATACCAAGTTCTGTAAAAAAAAAACTCTCTTTTTTATTAACTGTTTTCCAACACAATATGGAGTATGTTTACTTAACACTTCTTATGGATAGTTTGTCAATAATTTAATATCATCAATATCGTTATCTAGTTTGTTAACAAACATCGGAGTTTTAAAAGACAAGAATAATTATTATAATATTTTTTCTATGACTTATAGGTTAGCTTTTGACTTCTATCTCACCAGATGGTAAGTGATGATGTGGCTGAAGGTGTTGTTCAGTCTAACCTAGAATTACTGGCTCTCAAGGACAGCTGCCAGAACACACCGTTAGGTGCTTTGCCACAGATTTTCTACTTTGCGGGCGGGCATTCTCAAAATGCCCTACCACCATTCAAAATATTGATCATCAACAATTGTCCAAACTTTAAAAAAAAATGCCCATCGAAAAATACTTTGAAATATGTGTAGTGCAACTTACATCTGCAGGCCATTGTAATCCAAATGCATGTCGATGCATGCATTAATAAAACCAATACAACAATTTTTGTTAATGCTGGAGCCACTTTACTCTAAAACATACGAAACAAATGAGTTATTTAGATTAAACGACGATTTAAATCAATACAAAGATAACATTATACTAAAATCCAATAAAATGTGATAGGCCTTCGTTATCATAGAATATCAGTCTAGTAGCAGTTTTTAAATATATGTTGGATTCCTTTCGTGGAAAAAATAAAACTCCTTGATTTGAGATTGATGACATAATATGAGAGCAGATGCAGACACAAAAATAATATTTTGCTGCGGCAAGGGTTCATACATATTTGTTTTTAGTCCCATGAACTAATATATACAGGGTTATTGGTAAAATGCTAACAAACTCTTAGGGTTGACTTCTGTTAGTCCTAAGAAATATTTTGAGAAGTTATTTTTTGTATTAATAAAAAAAATGTTGTTATTGTTTCTTTTTTTGTGTGTATTTTTATATTTTTTTTACTGAATAAGCACGAGGACCACCAAAAGGATGTCAAAAATCTCTTGTGCCTCAACTTTTCTTAACGAATTAGTTTCTTCGTCAATATCATGGTTTATAGTACTAAGTTATCTGCGTATTAATTAATCCCTAGATTGGTGAAATAGGGCCGAAAACGATTAAAAATATAAAAGAAACTTATTTTTTTTTTGGTATTTAACATTGTAGGTATCCCTAAAACTTCCAGGACATATTCCAGACCCATTCAAATTTGGAAGATTCAAATCCTGCACAAATTTTCCCTACAATTTTTCCATACATTGTAATTTTGAAAGCTTATTTGCTTGGCAGGCATAAAAAATTACAACGTTAGAATATACATTCCTCAGAATCTACTATTTTAATAAAGAATTATGCTTATTTTCACACCATTAAAAGAAAATTAATAGGGAAAAAATCTCGATGCACATATTTTTTTTAATATGTTTTTTATTTTATTACTGATAGGTAAGCCTTTGACTACAATCTCACCTGATTGTAAGTGATGATGTGGTCGAAGGTGATAACAGGCTTAACCTAGAACATAAATCGTATGTTTACATGTTCGTACAAAAGCTTATGTAACAATTTATTGTATTTTGTATTTATAAAGAATTTTATACACGTTTTCTAAAAGTTTTCCTAATATAATCATCAAAATATTTATTCTATGCACAAGGTTTTTAATTTTCAGAACTCTCGTAGAACTGTGAAAATTTGGCCCCTAACGAGCCCAACACTACCAGGATAACGTATGCCACCAACCTGACATACGAGACATGGCACATTTTAGAGTTGTAACCCTCCAGTTCTGCTCTATAAGTGTGCTACACATTTTTTTCCGCCTACCACCAAGTACTACTGCGACCCGACAACTTACGTTCCCCACTCTATCACGACGGTAGTGTACTGGAAACGTTTAGGTGAATTCCTAAACGTTATCAGCTCACCTGACCTTGACAAAATCCCGAATGACATCCAGACTAAAGATTCCGAAGCGTATTCCTTGCAATCGATTTGTTCAGTAACCACCTCTCTACAGTAGTAGGTACATCTTCAAAGGAGGCCGGATAACCGACTTACAGCGGATACGAAGGGATTACTGACGAAAAATAACGCAATCACAAGACATTACGTCGCTAAGTCAGATAGGCTAACAGAACTAGGAAACGTCACTACGAAAGTCCGTTTTATTTTTTATTATTTTTATATTAACTTTCATATCTACCACATTATCAATATCGTATATGCTATATACCTACCTTGAAACTCCTGCAGAAGTTGCGATGGAAATTCAACAGGTATTTCAATCTCAGAAGTCTGACCAGCTGATAGTTTATGTTACCATTCAGGAAAGTTAGCGGTGGTATTGCTATAGTGACAACGTCGATATAAAAATCCAATGTTTTCAATCTTCTGTGTAACAACTTGCGCTGAATGCATTTTTTGTCCACGATTACTAACTCCATCTAAAAACACAGTAAAATTATTGTAACTCCAAAAATAGCGACTTACCCAAAGGACATTTTAAAAACACATTTTAATTTGAATGTAAGGGCGTATGAATTCAATGAACGATCAGTTGCAGACGTAGATTGTCTTTATTCTTAACGCCTTAGCGCCACCTAAATGTCAAGTCGATATCTAGACAAGAACAACGTTACTATTCGGTGGAGCTAAACTGTTTGGGTGTCCAGACTCTATGCGCTGATAAGGACGCTGTTGCATGACTTTTTTGACAATTTGACAGTTTCACTATCACTAAATTCATTAACACTTATGTTAGGAATTATAAGGATATATTCCATGTCTTAAAAATATTCATACAGTTAAAAGTATTTACACTGAATTTTCTTAGTCATATGCACCCTACCACAAACGTTAAGTGTTAGTTAGACGTTATGTTGACGCCAGTAACATTTTACAGTCAGTCTTGCCTCGGTAGTCGATTCGAACGGACGACAAATTGGTAGGTATTGGCTAAGGAGGTGATAAGTGTAACAAAAAATGTTTACTGCAAAGTTTTAACGTACAGAGTTATAATATTATAGCGAGTTTTTGTAACACATTATCAAAGACTTTTAAAGAATGGCCCCAAGCTTGCCCGTTCTTCTCGCAGTGGCTCCATAACACTTTCTGCGCTGAACGGTCTTCATTATACTGCCAAAAATGAAGAAATATGTGCATGAGAATTAATTTTGGTGTATACTTTTATTGTTTTGTATCTCCCTTTCAACTTTGTTGCAATTTCCGATATTTAAGCGATAAATTAATTCTGTAACTTGTTGTTGTATATTAAATAAATCCCACAATTTATTCTCATTAGCTTGGGATATTCAACTATAAACATTCCTGGGCTGATGTGCTTGACGCTTAATAATTGTCACGACATCTCGTGAAGATTATAATCTGTGCCCATACAAGGCAAATCACATCAATTTGAGTATTCTGTGGAATATGGCGGTGTCTATCTTCAATTGTTATTAATTTTAAAGTTATTTTTTGCATTCATTAAAACTATTTACGACATACAATCTGTTTACCATGCAATACATAATGTTATTGTTTGGCAAGTCCTGTCATTTTATGTGTTTGTTGCATCACACATGGATTCCTTGATTTAAAATTCATCGGTACCTACATCTCTAAAACAATAATATTTTCTATTTGATAATATTGTTGTTTTTTTATGAAATAAGTAATTTATTGATAATCTTAAACATCAAAAAAAATTTGACTACATAAAATGGGATAAAATTGTATTATTTTAAGTCAGTTATCAAAAGAGTAATAAACAGGGCCTGGATTAGATATGATATAACTAGCTGGTATTAGAATCACCTCATATTACATGGTACAAAAACTTATAATAATATGCTGAAACGTGGGTGTTTAGACACATTTACCTACCATTTGGGAGATAACAAGACATGAAAATATTTATTATAATCAGCAGTTAAAACATTGAATGAATTTGGTTTATATGCCTCTATGCTGCGAAGCAGATATTTGTGTACAAGGTTTTTTGTGTTATGGATATATTCTACGAATATCGTAGTATATCTTCGATAGAAGCTTGACGTCGTATATCTTAGATTGTAAACGTCAAGTATTTGACGTACATATAGTAAAAATTATTATTATTATAGAATTAACTCAAATGCTGTTGGAGACTCGGTGTATTGGTGGAAGAGGAGAACCGTTTTTCAGTGTATATTTTTGGTTCATAAGGTCTGAGAAGAATGGAAGGTTCATTGGTTGGATTGGTTGTGGAGAAAAAAACCGACAAAATTATAGCAATATTTTGTCAATGTAGTTAACATTGTCTCAGGGTGTATAGAATACAAAGCAGGCAAATTAATATATGATTATAATCTAATGTTCGCTCATGAAAATTCTTAAGACAATAGAGTGGCTATATAAATGGGGCTATTACTGTGGTGCCATAATGTATTGGGTTGAGATTTACTGATGAAAACTATTATTTTTGATATTTTTGAACATTTCAAATAGTTGTTTCAACAACAGAAAATAAATGAAAGCCGATAAAAACCCGACCCGCACTTGCATATAAGTATTTTGTTAAGTATCGAAACATTACATAGCAATTTTATTTGTAAATTTTTGATTTATTTTCCAGTTTTTACATGCCAATCACAAAAGAAACCTATACAAAGCTTTCAATATCGCTGCTATTTAATATATAAGTGTCTGAATCCGAAACGAAGGAGACCGTCCGTACAAGTTGCTTACGAAGTTATTTGGTGATAGGATACAAGTTCAATGTTCGTCGTTACTTCTTAAATTAAATACTGGCGGTATGCCAAAACACTACAAACTATTTAGTACACTACCGGTAATACACGTAAATAAAGGCAACCTAAAGGCCATTGCAAGCCTACAGGTACACTGAGAAAAATCTAAAGTCTAAAGCGCCCTAATGACGGCCAATTTATATGGTATAAGGCAAAAAACCGACCAAACGTAAATACGTACAAAAACGCCTTCTAACTAAAAGGCGTTAAACGAGGTCAGTGAAGGCGAATGTTTCCATTCGTCTTCTTTTAAGGTGTAATTTGTGGTCTTTCATAAATATTGACTTTTCGATGAGGCTGATTAAGTCGTACGTTATAGTGATAATCACCGTATATAAACCGCCGTAAAAGTAAGGTATATTTAATGGTCAATACTGCAATTATTATCGTATAACAAGTTCAATTCTGAAAATACTTTACGGAAGGCGTTTTTGACGGTTTTGTTTGTTATAAAACATGGTACATTTTTATTGATTAGTGAAAATCATCTTAAGACTTGTGAATTCACCTTGCGTAGTTACAATTCAACGGTAAAAGGTCAAATTTGCTTTAAGCTCCAAAGTCGTTTTTCTCAGTGTAGTTTTGAAAAGAAGCTTTGAAGTTCATTTTCGGAGGTAGGCCTCCTGCTTCACACTTCCAGTACTGTCATTGGAGATTCTATCTCCTCTAACACTAATATGAAAATATCAGTAGTGCTAAAGGAGATTATATATCCCAAAGCACAACTATTCTAAGACGTTACGCGTAAAAATACTACTGTGTGACAACTAACACATTAAAATTACATAATATACGTATTAATTATGAATGTTAAAGCCTACTCATTATACTTATTTATTGATCAAATATACACAAGGTTCAATTAATAAGCAACGATATTCTACTCGTACATTTTCGTGATCATTCCGATATGACATTTTAATATATCCACGATAAAACAGCCGTTATCTAACGGGCGTATTTGAAAACATACCATAACTTTATACCTTAAGCTCGACTTATTAATTATAGAACTTATACTACCTCAAAGGTAATTTAATTACTTACAGAAAAAAACGATAGCACTAAATGTATAAATTGAATGAAATCCAGTGCTCCTAAAGACCAATAAAGACCAGGTAGAATATTCGGATGTACCGTCTTCAGAGCAAGTGTTATCATAGCTGTAACGAACGGCTGAATCAACCAGACAACATAAAGCCATCGGGAGTAACTGTTACCTTTTCGCGCTTCTATTGGTTTACGCATCCACTGAAATTTTAAATAATAATATAATAATAAATATTAACTTATACCTTATTATGTTATAACTGTCCAATAACCTTACTTGTCTCAACACACTGATATCTACAAGACAGGTAACTTTGTAACCATTTCTGGGTCTTGCCTCTAATTCCGTAATTATCTAGATTTTGGAGCAAGGTTTTATGACATACAAAGTGTACTATTGACGGAATGGTATTAAAAAAATAAAGGTAAAATAAAAAACTGTTTCAGTTTTGAATTTCACGTCATACACCTTCACTTTAATGCATGAGTTTCAAAATTATAAACATCAGTTCTGTTTATCCCCATAGGGGCAGACTGAGCTGTATTAGCACGTTTCGAGAGATTATTAAATTAATATGATATGTCATGAATCATTACTCACACTAATATTATTAATGCGATAGTTTGTTTTTGAATGAAGGTGACGAGTGTGTTTATGTTTGTTGCTTTTAAAATTGTTGAAGGTTCGACGCTAAAACTTAATAATACATACAAGTATGTATTGTTGTGTTATTTGAAAAAATATACATACCGGGAGTAACATTGTTTTTCGCCCTCGAAGGAGATACTTAATGCTTCGATACGCATTGTCTGTGAATATTTTCTTGATTGCTATATAATCGTTTTGGCTTTGAGGATTGTTATCGATTGTATTTCTGACCTAAAAAAGACAAAGAAAGTCGTAACATATGTAATCATATGCCGAATATATCACCTTTGTTATTATACCATAGATATAAAAAATACTTCAAAGTTTTGTAAAGTCAACTAAAAGCAATAAAAAAAGTTTATAATAATCATGTTGAAACTAATGCCAAGGGATTTAACTGCATTCTTTGTAAATTGTCTGTAAAAAAATATTGAGTGTTGTGGGTAATTAAGATAAGGCCCCGTTAACTATACCCACAATACTACTAGTTAGTATTAGAGAAGGGCAAAAATATTCTCTGGTAGTATAGCCTAGTGGTGGACAACTAAGACGCTTGAAAGTAAAAGTCGCGCCAAAGCCATTGTTTAATGTAATAAAATAATACACTGCACTCGTCTCTCTGGGATATTTGCTTTTACAAAGTGACGTACCACCATGATATTTGATTCAGACTGCAGAATAATTGACACTGTGGTGTTACACACTTTGTCTTTGACTTAGCCTAAGACTGTAAATATTCGTGATGGGTACAATGTGTAAGAGATTAAAAGAAACTCTTACTCTTCTGACTCTGACGCTCTAGGGAACATCAGTCAACTGTTCATTGAGCCGTACGAGCCGTGTACGACTGACATAAGTAATATATATTTATAATACCTCTCTCATACGGTCAACTGTAAAAGGACCAAGGGAGAAGGAAGTGGCACTCCTACACAAGTGGAACCTTAATGCCATGCATAAACGTTGTTGATGCACGCGCTTACAGAAGAGTGATACTAAACCACCAGTTCTTCCCCTAAAATTTCTTAAGTAGCACGCTTCTTACATTGTCATTGATAATATCTTGAAACTGTATGATATTCAGTTGCAATAAATCAGTGTACCCTTCAGCCTTTGCTGATATTCGTGCTGGCCGAGCTTCAGTTCCACTCAATTGTCCAAATATGGAACCCTGCAAAAAACATGATATTAATGCTATATCATTGCTATAATATATCATACGTGCTTAATATACCTTTATTAAGTACATGCTTACTTAAAATAAGACGTAAAGTCGAAAAAAGGCTAAAATAATAAAAAAAATCAGTGAACTAATAAAAAAATATCACTAAACAATGAGATAGAATAAAATTCTGTAAGTAAATCATTAAAATTAAAGTGTTTTTAACTAAAAATTTTTGTTCGGAGAAAAATAAATAAATAGATTTTGTGTTTCTTGATAGGAATTTACAAATCATTAGGTACAAGTATATGTGAGTTCCATACCATTGTCAGGCTATTAAGTTCCTCTCCATTCTCAGAAATAATAATCTTTCCTTTATGCACCACATATACCCAAGAATTGAGATCCATCTGCCGAATAACCTCTTCGTCTGGCATCACGAATATCTGCGTGCTAGCACTAGCTAGTTGACGTTGCATTTGCTCGCCGCCACGCAGCAACGTGTCTAGTGCTAAGTAAGTTCTAAATAAAAATAAACATATAAATTATTCAGTCTTCACATAAATCAAATAGTCTCACAAAAATATTAAGTTTCTTATAGAATAACTGTTTCACAATAGAGAAGCATGAAGAAAATTTTTGAAGCACTCGTAGCGAAGTTTGCTAAGCTGTTCTTAACCGATCAACAAAGTTAAGCAACGTCCGCCGCGGTCATGGTGACTGCTAGTGACATTACTACAGAGCGTGTACGTTAAGCCGTCGGTCCCGGTTGTCGTCTTAGGATGGCTGTCGTTATAGCATGGTGGTACGGCATTTTGCGAATGCCCGTCTGGCTAGCTACCACCCTCAAGTGGAAAATCTATCGCCAAGCACCTAACGGTGTGTTCCGGCAGCTGTTCTTAAGAGCCAGTAATTCTACGTTAGCCTGAACAACATCTTTGACCACATCATCACTTACCATCAGGTGAGATAGTGGTCAAAGGCTAACCTATCAAGCATAATAAAATAAAAAAGAGAAACAATTGCTAAAGTAAAATAATTTAAATTAATAATTTACTATTAATACTCTAACGCGTTATATAGGGCCGCAGCTATACAATCATCTAATAGCATATTGTGGCTTAAAGGATTGGGATACACACTAGTTCTTAACTGTAAAAAGATAAGGATTACCACTCAATAACTACAAATGCAATAAGTGCATGGAAGGAAAGGTCACTAAGTTACCATTTAAAAAGTTTGAAAAGCTAAGATCACATGAAATTTTGGAACTGGTACACATTGAAATAGCGAGGCCATCCAACATTCCTGGGTCGTTCCCACTAGTACACCTGATTAGTTCAATCGTTGAACTAGTGAGACTTTTTTGTCCCAGTAGTTCAACTACGTATAAATTCTTCTAGGTGTTGAACTACTGGGACAATATGGTTGAACTCATTGCGTTAATTAAGATAAAGGGTGAACATTATTTTCAAACTGTTAATATTCACACTTCTGCGTTATTGCCTTGTTAAAACATAAACATATATATGTATTGGTCTATGCTGATGACATAATTTTGTACACAATCTTTAAAGAATTTAAATAAAGCACTCGAACAGTCAAAAGATAATGTGAAAAATCTTTGTGATTTATAGAACTAGATATCGTTTGAACGCCGAAACTGATGTCAATCAAACCAGAGGTATCAATGGATAGGATAACAGAAAATTTAATATGGTTGATTGCAAAGTGAGCCAATGGAGGTAAATTTTGCAATTGATGAGAATGAAGAGGTTGGTCATAGATAAACAATATAGTGAGCTGATACAATGTCTATTGTATGCATATACCGCTAGTAGATTTGATATTTGTTTTTCAGTATAATTTTTGAGCAGATTTTGGGAAAAACCCACTTTGTCAGTGTATTCTACACTGACAAAGTGGCAGCCAAATATAATATATATTATATTGTGTTGTTTATATTTTTTAATAATTTCCGAGCATGGAGCGCCGGCCGCAGCTACACTGGACCGCGCCGCGCTCCCTTTCTTGGAAAGTCGATAATCGAATATTGCACATTTTTAAAAAGAAGAAACTCATAGGTACCATGTAAAAAAAGTTTAACTCCAAAATCTCAAAACATGAAGGTTCGATGTCGATTTAAAGTACCTATTAAATATTTCTTTAGGTAATTCTTTGATTAAAATCTCACCTGATGGTAAGTGACGATGTGGTCGAAGGTGTTAAAAGGCTTAACCTAGAATTACTGGCCCTCAAGTATAGCTGCGGGAGCACACCGTTAGGTGCTTGGCGACAGATTTTCTACTTGAGGGTGGTCGCTAGCCAGGCAGGCATTCGCTAAATGTCCTACCACCATGCGGTGAAGCTCAAACCCGCGGCGGGATTCGGACCCGCTGCGCGGCAGTCCATAGCCAATGCCACTGAGCCTACACAGCTTCACAGCTCTTGGACATTATTCTGACATTAGCCGCGCAAATCATAAACAACACCTTTATATAGCGATTATATATGATGTAGCAAAGTTACCTTCTATAGAAAAAGTAGTTCAAATCTTGTCGCAACACCATTCCAATGCGATCACTAGTCAGGTGGTGAATATTAACGCCCTTTGTTCTGAAATAATCAAATATTTTTAGAAACATTTTTATCGTAATGTACCCAATTAATTTTATTAATAGATGAGAAATATTATCTATAATTAAATTATAGAAAATAATGAAGGTATACTTAACTTCTACACTATATCTTAACTTCTGTGAAAAATGGTGTAGAATTGTATACCTTAGTGTAAGTAAGTAACAGTGCGGTCATAAGTGTAATAAATATGAATATGAAAATGATTTAACCCTCAATCGTCAAACGCACGACGAGAAACCCTTACCAATGCCAAGCGGCCCAAATTACTTAATTAATAAGCTAACTCGAGTGGTTACCACACTACACCGGAAGACGTAAAGTTGGTAGGCCTCCCACTAGGTGGACTGACGACATCGTGAAAGTCACGGTTAGCCAATGGTTACAAGCGGCTAATAGACGTTCTTTGTGGCGCTGCATGGGGGAGGTCTTTGTTCAACAGTGTACGTCTTCCGGCTGATGATGACGATGATGGTGATGATGAATAAGCTAACATCAATATCGCAATGAAAAATAGATAGTCATCCATACAACACGACCTGTTTCGGAAATGCTAAAACAACAAACTAGTTCGACTTCATTTTCAAAATCAATTTTAAATACTTTCACTATAGTCTGCCAGTTTAGCGCACGCATCCGCGGGTTTTGTTGAATCCGTCGGGTGTCGAAGTACAAAAGTAAAGTTTAGGCGCCTCGATAAGACTGGGTGCCTATTTTATATTTTGTTAATTCACAATCTATTGAACTGAATACCCCGAATGAAAATAATTAACATAATGATTAAAATGTCACATTTTTCATCAATTCAAATAGATTATGAAAAAAAAAAAACACTGCTGTTGCTTGTTATTTTAAGACAAAAGTTTTAATTAATACAAAAAAAAAATTTTGGTCTGCAATACAATAATAAATAACTATATAAAAAAAAACTTATCTTTATGAGACTCAACCTACGGGAGAATATCAAACACGTACATATGCTATTGTTCTTAATACTACTATTATGAACTACTGGAGTTTTAAACGCAATCATTACTTGCCATTAACTTTAACTGTAGTTCAATGATGGTCGCAAAAATAATGGTGTTTGCGTAAATGACTATAGTATTGAAAAATAACTGCCATCAGCTCTTACCTCTTCCACCAATAGGTGAAATGGGCGCTTGCTTTTTCTATCAATTCTTTATTAATTCTTTCAGATTTAAGAAAATTTTTCAGCTGGCTTACTCCGTGTTGAAATATGGTATTTCCTCGTGAGCTAAGGATTAACATTGTAACGGAATATCCTGTAACGCCCCTGGTGATAAAATTATTAACTGTAATGGCTTGACATATTTCTTGGGTTAAATAAAATGCATGCGTTATTTTCAATTGAAAAAGGTACGGATATGAAATTATATAAATAATAACTCACAGGTTCAAGGGCAAATATTTCATCAACAAAAAACAATAATGACTCTATTATAAGGGCAGAAATTATATTAAAAGAATTCGGATCATTATTTTGCCTCCTATCTCTTTTCTTTTATTGTAATAAAGGCGCACAACAACGGGATATCTGTTACATGGTTTGTATCCCAAAAATAATAAACTAACACTTCAATACAACATTATAACTTTCAATTTTATGCATTTGGCTGAACCGTCATTAGGATACGGAGTGACATCTGCAGCCAAACTGACTAAAACAAACAAGGCTAATTTTCCAATTATTTTATAAAATTCATTGTTTGCTATGACGCAACCCGATGATTCGAACATAGTAATTCTAGCAACATAGATTGGATTGCTAACACAAGCGATACATAAATGTTTTATTATTTTATGGAGCTGTGGGGTTTCGTTACAGTGAAATTTGCAGGTAACTTACCACAAATATATCATTAATATCTTCGTTACTAAACCAATGTATATGGTTTCACGATTGATTCGGAAATTGCCAAAAGGTTCACCCAACAAGCCACATTGTGCCAAGTCTAAGCTTTCAGCATAAATCTGAAATATGTAATATTTGTATTTTTATTTATTACTAGAGGGCTCAAATATTTTTATTGGAGCGGAGAACTTTAAAGTTATGCACGCGCTTCAAACCCGCGCCATCTACCCGTATGGTTAGGGTATGCTCATTCTAAGCCAATATGACGTAAGACTCTATTTTGTCCTTTTGTTCTTAACCATCGAATGGGGATGGAGTGTCATCTATAGTTCAACTTATGTTGTACTACGAACAAGACTTTTTTTTGTAAATCATGTTTCATCCAACTATTATTTTATTTCACTTTTTACCATTTTCAAAGGCTTCTGCACCGGTGTACATAGCAAAGTAAAAATATTACAATGACAATAACATTACTTCCTTTTTATCATAATACTTACTAAATAAAGCTTTTCTTCCATAGTCATGTTGTCCAATAAATAAATGTCTGGAATCCAGCATGTGTCCAAAACTTGTACATCAATGAGTTCATAATATTTACCAAACTTGTACATGACGCAATAACTCATCAGGTAAGCACTAAATAAAAGCATTGTAAGTAATGCTATTAAAAGCCACTTTAATATCTAAAAAAGCAGAGAGCACAACGTCAATGTTCAATAGTTATTTTTTTATCTATTTTATATTTTTTATATCTATAATATATAATTTCTTTCATTTCATTAGTATTTTTTTAATTAAGCGAACTTATTAAGTAATATGACTAAAACAAGGTTCTTTTATGCTACTACTATTAATTTTGCTAATAACTAATTGGAATATTGAGCTTTTTTGTTGAATAAGACTATTGGATACAATTTTTAGAAACGTAACCAGACCAAAAGTTACAGATATGAACTAGACTGTAAAAATATGCAATTTAAAAGTTAACGACTTTTTCATATATGTCTGCGTACATGTATTCTAATATGCAGTATGCTAGCATGCAAACTGACAATAATTCTTAATGCACTACCAAAATTAGTAAGCTTAACTTAAAAATAATAACAGGGACTACCTAGTTGAATGTTTTAATGGTCCGAATGGCATTTTTTTTTTTTTTTTTTTTTATGTTATTGTAGGAACTAGCGCGAGGCCCACCTGATGTTAAGCGGTATCCTCTGCCTATAACAGATGCATTTCATCACAAGTGACAAACTGCACTGCGCCCATCACCTTGAGGCATACTTGTTAAGTCTCATTTGTGCCTGTTATTTCACTGGCTCTCAAGGACTGCTGCCGGAACACACCGTTAGGTGCTTGGCGACAGATTTTCTACTTGAGGGTAGAAATTAAACCACCTTTAGCTTATGCTAGGCATGAGGACTTTGCTCACTTTTTGTCAGATATGCTTGATGGCAAACCATGTTTTGGTGATAAATAAATATAACACTTATGACATAAAAAATGACATAGATAGCATATTATTTTATATCAAAGATTGTTCTATACAAACTAGTGGCAAAGTAGCACAAAAACAAACGGAGTTAAATTAATCAATACAACAACATTAATTGTGCAGCTAGCAGGCATAACTGACATAATAGGCGTCATGAACATAATATCACGAATAATGGTGGACTCAGTGCTCACACAGTAAAGCTCAAGGTTCAATGCTCACAACACAATAAAATTAAGGCAGAGCCTAAGCTTGGTGCAGTCACAAAACACAATAAAAGTTCATACAAGTAATACATCAATGTGATACTTCTTTTAAAAGTTTATTTTCCCTGCTCTGTTTCGCTACACCTGCATAACTCAGCTGAGCTATGAACGATTATATGTAAGAAGCTTGAAACGTCACTTTGAGAATTTGTAATCTGTAATGGCTTGGCAGTGAAAGTCTGTCTGCATCACGTTTACCAAGTCAGTGCGTCACAGTTAAGGCAAGATCAATTCCTGATTTTATGTTCTTATGCTGGCTCCAGATTCTCACCGTGATGTCACACCGCACGGAAAACAGGCGAGCGCCATAACGAGCAGGCCAGAAACTATTCACATTCACGTTTTTGTGTGTCTCAACACTTCTCGAGGAGATTCTGGAGGCAGCATTACACGTTTAAATAAATGTATGCACGAGTATATACCGAATCTCCAATAGAAGAAGAAACCATCCCCTACAATATTGTTGATAAAATAACATGGATTTCATATTAGATGCAAATATTTTACACAGGTTATAATCGTCAAACTGTAAGATTCATTTCTGCTCGTGTGAAAAATGAACTTAATAGAAAAATAATTACATGCTCACCTGTATGTAGGTATAACTGAGAGAAGGCCTGTCACTTAAATAATCAAAATAACCCCATATAAGATACACATGAGCAAACTTGTGCATATAGAAGAGATACCTTGGCAAAAGGGATGCTTTTTCCTCGGGCAAAAATGTGCTGCAAAAATTAATAAAAATTTAAAAAATACTTTACAGCAAAATTGTACACCTGCGTTATTAAAATGTTAAAGTTTTAATGCATTTTAATGATAACATTATTTTAATTATTATGGGGAAATCCCCAAAGAAATAGAAATAGGATAGCATAGAAAGAGGAGAACAAATGTTCTCCTCTTCTATCGGGTTAACATTAGTTAAGGTTATTTTACACGTTAACTAACCGATGAGAGGCGGGAAAAGTTCAAGCGAGGGAGACAACGATCTTACCATGAAGATCAGATAGATTTTATGTATCTTTATTTTCCCGGCTTTTTATTTCCCCTTCAATTAATATTACGTTCGCAAAATAACACAACATAGTTTATTAATAATTTTACATTCACACAAAGTCACTTTTGCATATTAGATAATATATAATTATGCATTGTACATGGCTAATAAGAGATACAACTTTATTACTCGCACTTAATATCACTGAATTTTATGTTAAGCCATTGTCAAAATATAAAACGTCTCAGTAAGATCTTTACACTGTTTTATTTTATCTGGCTAAAGTGAAATAAAAGCAAAAAGTACTAATTCAAACATTGCTTTGATAGCAGACCCGTCACTTACATATTATAGGTATCGTAACTACTATTTTCAAATCCCAACCACTTTTTGTAAGTAACTTAACATCATAAAGATGGGCACAGACGAACGTGACAATTGGTGAATAAGACAAAGACCGTGAATTCTCAAAACGTTGTGATATTTTGCTAAGGAAACATAATATACTTACAAGTATTTATCTACCTACGTTTTTTTTTATGTTATTGTGATGGAACAAGCTCGAGGTCCACCTGATGTTAATCGGATTAACCTCTGTCTATAGCAGATGCATTTCGTCACAAGTAACGAATTGCTTTGCGCCCGTCACCTTGAGACAAAGTAGTTAAGTCTCATGTGCCTGTAATTTAACTGTCTCTCAAGGACTATTGGCGGAACACACCATTAGGTGTTTGGCGACAGATTATCTATTTGAGGGTGGTAGCTAGCCAGACGGACAATCGCAAAAAGCCATTCCACCATGCGGTGAAGCTCAAGTCGGCGGTGGGGATCGAACCAGGGTACTGCGGCGCGGCAGTCCATAGCTATTACCGCTCGGCCATCATTGTATTTGTTAGTCATTATGACCATAACTACAAAAGTGAGTGTGCATAATATAAAGTTACTAGTAATAACATAGGTATATGAATGAATGTGGTCACAACGGGTTTTCATTGCACAATGAACGTAGTAAACTTTAGTTGTAGATTACATAATTACTGTAAAATAAAAGTGATTCGTTAAAATTTTAAAACATGTTATCGCCAGAAATCTATAGAAAAATTGAATAGATTATTGAAACTATAATTTATTATAAATTAAAGTTTAACTACTAACCACACAACTTTAATCCACGGTATTGCTCCAACCACGTCGAGAAAGAAACCTCGGGTAACGTAGTTGATAATGCATTTTTTTTTGTCATAAACCAATACTCCACGCTCGTCATAAAAGGCAAGCTGAAATAAAAGTGATATTATTATTATTTTAGAAAATACAGACAACTAACGTATTTGCGGGTTTAACATTGTATTTGTTTTCTTTTTAGATGGAAAAGTAATTTCGGATACAGAATTAGGAGTAACATAACATTAACGATCTTCACTGCATGGTGGGTAGGTGCATTCAGAGCATTTTGAGAATGCCCACCTGGCTGGCGACGGTTTGTACCGGCAGACGTCCTTGAGAGCCAGTACTTCTAGGTTAAGCCTGTTAACACCTTCGACCACATCATCAATTACCATCACGTGAGATTGTGGTGAACGGCTGATACCTAACAGAAATAAAATTAAAAAATATATGTATACAATATAATCATAAATAAGGAATATACTCACAAAGAGTTTCAAAACAATGTCCGTCCACGCTATACAATCGCAAAAAGACACAACTAGGACCAAAGGACGGCCCCACAACACTCCAGCGCCTTCTGTAGAACAAACGTTTAAGAAAACATAATACAAAGATATATTATTTTTATGTGATCATTTTTTTATGTACATTTTTAATTCTCGCATATACAATATAAAATAAACACATTAAGAACAACTTAGATATACATTTTCATCCAAATCGGAGTAACTTTTTTCATTTGCCACACGTCATCGAAAAATAAATGCCAAATTCGGAATAACGACTTCCAGAACAACTTAGATATCGATTTTCATCCAAATCGGAGTAACTTTTTTCAGTTGGCAGTCGACATCGTTATGCAGTATTAAACTATATCAAAATACCATAAACATATAAAAAAATAAAAACTCCAAAATATGTACGACGTCCTATACAAACTCTTAACACAGTAAAAAACCATACTGTAGCCGAATAAGCATTTTACTCTGTGACACAGTGCGTCCCTCAATGGCATCGATTGGTTACATACATAAGTATTTGCTAAGCTCTCTTTCTTGGGACAGTATTTTTTAATCACTAGCGCTATAAAAATACTAAATTTTATGTCACAAAATATGATGGGTAGTATGATCACGAAGTTGCATAGGTCCGGCGTCTAGTAATGCATGAGCGGCACTGACGGCCGTCCCTCGCACCGCGCAAGAGCCCCGCAGTTGCTTGAAGTAAATGTCGTAACCACCAAAACAATATCTTTTAATTTAGAGAGTACCGTTTCAGTAACTTCTTTTTTGTCTTGGCAAAATTGTAGCACTACCTTTGCTATATTCTTTAATGTAAGTATCAAGTCAATAAGTCAAATTGGTTCGGAGTAGAAGGCAAATATATGTCAAAATTGAGATATTTTTGTTATTTTATTCATAGAACAAAAATTAACAAATCAAAAAACTGTCTTAGCACTTGTACATTATGAAATGAAATAAATACATCTGCAAGTATATGAATCCTAGCTATAATATTTGAAAAGCAGTAAGAGCTCAAAAATATCGGTAATGTTGATATTTATGAGAGAAGATCCTTAAATTAGAAACCATTTGATCATCAAAATCGCTGAGCCCTGATTTGTTCTTTTTATTCTTTCGTTTCATTTGTGCAAGTATTTTACTATTAGTTAGGTTCAACAAATCACTTTAATAAAAAAAAAGTTTCTAGCTTATTTCAACAATATTTGTTAACATTTTCGATAACAAGCGCGTGAGGTGTTTTGGACGCCCGTGCCTTCACTAAAACAAATACGATCTCTTCACTTCTGGGGAATGTCAACTGTTTATCTCGTGCACAGTGAAACAAGGATACTGTGCATGTAATAAAAATATACTATAAATTTTTTTTATCAAGTGCTGTCGATTTTAACTGCGCGCCCGCTTGAAGGTTAAATAATGTTTTAAGTCTAGTATTGACAAAGAAAAAGCAGCTTTCCTGTCATGACAGTAATATAATGATGGTAAAATAATTACTTAAGTATACAGGTTTGAGAAGTCATATAATACTAATATAATAAATAATAATTTATAAATATATAGTATATATTCAATAACTTAAACATTGGCTATAAACCTGTACCCTTATACGAGTAAGTTCATACCTTTGAATGATTCGCATACAATTCCTAGGATAATAGTTATGGTCCTTAATGGCAACCATACTTTTAAGAAACTGTAACAAAAAAATACAATATGAATTAACAATTATTACCCATAACTTTGAACTTTCAGTGCCTGATGAGCGTTTATCATGTATGACATTCAATGGGTGAGAATTGAGGTTAAAATCCCGATAAACCTATCGTTTTACTCGTTCGTGCGCTCGAAAAGTCAAGACCTCTTGAGGATGCTTAGTGTACAGTGCCACAAGTATAAGTTGGCGGTGGCGATTTGAGGAACTAAAACGGCCATCTTGAAAATTCACTTTGACACTTCCAAGTTCATAGTAAACATTGTTGCGAATATTTTGTTAACTACTGTGCTATCATCATGCCTAAAGTGATAAAAAGTGGTACAAGAGATGCAGTTATAAAACAACATTCGTTTTGTACACAAGAATGCGAAAAGAACGAACCGATTATACCATTAAAATCCGTAAATGCAAGGGTGGCGGCAATGATGTCATTATTACACGTAAATATTAGCCGTGGGTATAGCGAAATGTTTATGTCTAATATGTGGTTAAATAAAATGTGGTTGTGTAAAGGTAATGATGATTTATAATTATTATAATGCTATGCAAACTTTATAAATTTACCTACCTAATTTCATGGTTACATATATACATATTTTGTTTCAGGTATTTCTGAACGAGATCACACATATTCTAGTAATAAATAATGTACTAACAAAAACTGCTATATTTTGGTCGAACCCCAACCAAGCGCCAAGTTATACTTGCCGGGCTGTCGAAGCAAGGCGCCTCAAAAAATCTTCCGGCTACGTGGCATTTAAGACGTCAAGTAGTATTAATAGGAAAATAAGACGGAATGGTCACTTGATATATTTTGTATTTTTCAACAATAATGATTTAGTGTTTTCTTAAAATATTTATACCTTCAGATGGCAAGATTTTATTGAATAGAACAGTGACTACAGAATTCAAATAAAAAATTAAATATTTTACACAAGAAAAGTCCATGCGAAAAAATCTCGCGTTCTAGTTTTTTGTCGCCTTATTCCATCTGGAGGGCAATTCTCACGCAGTGATTATCACGCTAGATAAATATTGACCAGAAATTACTAAACATGCCAGTAATTGATTTGGTATAAAGTCTTTTACTTTATTCGATTCTCACGATATCGAAACCTAACAATCGACAGCATCAATGGTATGAAATAAAAACTATCATGTATGTATATATACGGGTCACGGGGTGACAGTCACTCTGTGACCACGATCACTGCAAAGTGTTTGAAACTTCGGGACAAAAATAATGATAACTATATACGCGATTTAAACCGTTTAAAGTTGTTTAATTACTTTGTGTAATAATCGTGAGAACCTAACTGAATACTTACTTAGATTTTGGTGAAGTCCAGAAATCCCGTTGTGAGGCTGATGTCGGTATTGGTCCCAAATTTATAGAAGACCTGCTTATTATCGTTGATTTTCTTGCATGAAAAACACGTTCTATCAATTTATTTTGGTACTGCAAATGATTTGGAGTATAAATAATGAATTACTTATTTGTAAACACTTAACTAGAACGTATTATTTACATACATCTCGATGTTTTTTCACGTAGTTATAGAACATTGCTTCATACATTGGTTCAAATTCAGAAATAGCGTTAGATATAATGGACCATTCATCTGAATATTTTCGTATGATTTTAAAAAACTCTTGACTTTTTATGAATATAATCTGAAACAAGTTTTTTAATGTTATATCAACCATAATTCAGTCAAGTTCAACAAATAAATAGTGGACCTTATTATGGATGGTGATACCTGTTCTTCTTGCATCATAAAAATAACCTAAAACTTTAAAAATCTTAGTGCTTCCTATCCTTTTGGGTTGGTTCATAATTTTTTGGAAACGAGGTCATGTCTGGTATATTGAAGCGATATGTGAAAATAGATCGAAATTGTTAGTTTGTCTACATTTACACCATTTTCTTGTCTTCTTCTTCTTTAGGTGCCTCTCCATTAATGGAGGTTGGCCGTCAGCTCAGCGAACTTATTCCTATCCTGTGCCAAGCGAAATAGGTCTTCCACGCTGGTAATACTGGTCCATTCTCGGATGTTTCGCAACCAAGACTTTTTCCTACGTCCCACGCGTCGCTTTCCTTCAATTTTGCCCATCATTATAAATTGGAGAAGCTCGTATTTCTCGTGACGTAGGACATGGCCGAGGTACGCGACCTTTCTTCTTTTGATGGTTTGCAACAATTCGCGGTTCTTGCCGACGCGCTGGAGTACTCGCTCATTGGAAATTTTCTGTGTCCAGCTAATGCGTAGCATTCTACGATAGCACCACATCTCGAAAGCTTCCAGAAACTTCTGGGTATTAGCTTTCAGAGTCCAGGCTTCACTACCGTACAATACTACAGGCCAGACATAACAATGGAGTATTCTCACTCGGAGGTTTATGGATAATTGGCGGCTGCATAACACTCTTTCCATTCTCTTCAGAGTAGCTCGGGCAATTTCAATCCGGGTTCGAATTTCTTGTTCACTGTCCCATTCTTCATTCACCCAAGCACCGAGGTATTTATACATCCGAACTCGCATTAAATCTGTTCCTGCTACGGTGAGTCTGGGGTTCAGGTGATTTTTTGATACAATCAAGAATTTGGTTTTAGACACATTCATGTTCAGCCCTGCCCTCAAACCGCATTCTTGTACTCTGTCCAGTAATATCTGTAGGTCCTGCTCGGACGAGGCTGTGCATATAAGCACTGTGTCATCAGCGTACCTTATGTTATTTATGACTTTGCCGTTTACTTTGACACCAACCTCAAGTCCCTCCAGTGCTTCAGATATAATCGCTTCCGAGTATAAATTGAAGAGAAGGGGCGACAAAATACATCCCTGTCTGACTCCTTGGCAAATCTCTAAGAGATCAGTTTCTGAATCCTCGACTCTGACAGTAGCCCTTTGGTTCCAGTACAAGTTTTTGATGATTCTGATGTCTTTACCATCCAGACCAACGTCGATCAAGCGCTGCAAAAGGATATCGTGCTTTAAGTCAAAGTCAAAGTCAAAATCATTTATTCAATTTAGGCGTCTACGACGCTCTTATGAAGGTCAATTACAAATTTTAGTATTGAAATATTCTACATTGTACTGCCACGTTCAGCAAATAAATTGTATAGAGCCACTGCGAGAAGAACGGGCAAGAAACTCGGGGCCATTCTTTTAAACATCTTTTAACAATGTGTTACATACATACTATATAATAGAGTTATTACAATATTTGTTTAAATTATGTAGGTGACAGGCAATAGCTTGGCGGAGGCGGAATTGTCCAGGCATTTTTATCGTTTATGTAATCAGAAACTGTGTAGTAGGATTTTTTAATCAATATGTTTTTCACATGCAACTTGAATTTCCCTTCTGTGAGCGTTGTAATATGTTTGGGAACTTTATTATAAAACCGCACACAATTACCTAAGAAGGACCTTTTATTTGTCTTTGCTAATCTAAAACCTGGCACCACTATTTTATCTTTATTCCTAGTATTGTAATCGTGATTGTCACTGTTTAATTTAAATTGCGATCAAACGCTTTTTCATAGTCTATAAAGCAGAGAATGATGTCAGTCTGCATATCTCTGCATTTTTGTACTAGAACATTCAAAGCAAATAGTGCCTCACGAGTACCCATTCCTGATCGGAAACCAAATTGACTCTCGCCCAGCTGTTCATCAATATGTGGTCGTATCCTGTTGTGAATGATAGCTAGGAACACCTTGAGTACATGGCTCATAAGACTGATCATACGGTACTCTGAACACTTTTTGGCTTTAGCTTTTTTCGGCAGGGGAATAAACGTAGATCTGAGCCAGTCGTCGGGAAGAATTCCTGAGTCATAAACCAGGTTGAAGAGGTCAGTTAGAGCATCTACATATCCATCCTCCAATAGCTTGAGAACTTCAACAGGAATGTTGTCCGGGCCAAGTGCATTTCCTGTTTTTTTTTTTTCAATACTTTCTTATCAATACTTGAAATTGTAGAGATGAAACTACATTTTTAAATGACCTAAATAAATCAAACTTTATAACATCGTTATCTTTTTAAGTTAGAATATTACAAACAAACTTATGAGCCATAATTTTTAATATATGGTATTAAATTCTACTCAATCATTATTTTCTTTCAGTTAAACAATATTTTTACCTTTTCCGCATTCAGAATTACTAAGAGGTTTATAAACTTCTAAATATTGACATCCAACGATGCCGTACCTAGACATTATTCACTTGGACATATTCACCTTAGCTAAGTTCAAAGCACTCATGAGCCAAGTACAGGGTGGGTCTCAAACCTCTCCGGGATATAAAAAAATGAAGACGAGGTAAGTAGAGCTGAAATTCTGACCATGTTTGCCGTACTTAAGAAAGAGCAGGACGAAAACTTTGCTACACTTACGAACAAAATTCAGATGCACACTGAGCTGAACAATAATATTTCTAGTTTTATTGACTATCTAGGTCAAAAATATGAAGATATTGTTTCGAGAGTCCATATCTTAGAACAAGAAAAAATTGAGGACCGTATACCATAAAGTCACTAGAGAACCGCCTGGAACAGATAGATCGCAGTCTCCGCAGCTCGACTATAGAAGTACGTAACGTGCCCAAAAAAACCGGCGAAACAAAGGATATTATCACAAAAGTGAGTGAGGTTGCTAATGTTGTAATTCAGCCATCAGATATACGAGACGTTTACCGTATAAGCACCAAAAATGAGAACAACCAACCTATGATTCTTGAGTTTTCGACGGTTTTACTTATGGACAATGTCGATAGGTCTGTCAAGGCTTTTAATAAAAAATATGCTTCAGCAAAATAGAGCACCTCCAGTTTGAAAATGGAAGGCCCTGCTAGGCCGATATTTGTATCAGAGGGCCTCACAATACAAACAAAAAAGCTCTTTTTTTGGCCAGAGAATTCGCCAAAGGAAATTCATACATGTATTGCTAGACTTCTAGAGGTAGAATATACTTGCGGAGAACGGATGGAGCAACCTTTATAAAAGTGAGCAATGAAAGTAAGTTAGAAAACCTCTCAAAAAAGTGACTACTTTTCTCAAAGCAAGAATATACATTAAAAATAAATTCAACAATAGCATATTGCTCTGTATAGTTCATAATCATATGGTATGCAATATTTTTGTATTAAATTATAACTTGCGCTGTCTAGTTATTAACACAATACACATACAAGTCTACTCAAAACTACAACCTACACTACAAACTACACTATGCAACGCAGTTTTAGTTACTGCGGCCAATTTACTCGTATTTACACTTCCACTACTCAAAGCTTGTTTCATGTTGACTATAATCGTTGCCTTTATAATAAATTAACATTGAATTTATACATTGTAAAATTCATAAAATCATTTCCACAGTGTACATATTACGAACGGCACCTAATTACTGCTAGTTTCAATAATGAATGATAACAGTTTTCTTACCACACATGTTGATAAAACTGATTTAATTGAATCTATTTTAATTAGAGACAAAAAAAACTGCCATAACATCGTAATTCCAAATCCTGACGCTAGTCTTTCACTAACCATATTTACTGTAAATATTAGAAGCATAAATTGCAATTTTGATTACTTTGTAGCATTTACTTCAAGCCTGGACATAACACTAGATATATACGTACTCACTGACTCTGGACTAAAACTTTTTTGAATCAAAACGATGGCGTTGTAGTATATGTGCGTAATGAAATTGACGTTTCTTGATCTGAACCAAAAATTGTGGATGGAAATTGCTTAATATTAGAAGTTGCACCAAATTACACAATTATTTGAAGCGCTCGTAGCGAAGTTTACTTAGCTGTTCTCAACCGATCAGTAAAGTTAAGCAACGTCGCGCGCGGTCATGAGTTGGATGGGTGACCGCTAGTGACATTACTACTGAGCGCTTCCGTGCTTCGGAGGGCACGTTAAGCCGTCGGTCCCGGTTGTCGTCTTAGGATGGCAGTCGTTATTGCATGGTGGTAGGGCATTTTGCAAATGCCCGCCTGGCTAGCTACCACCCTCAAGTAGAAAATCTGTCGCCAAGCACCTAACGGTGTGTTCCGGCAGCTGTCCTTGAGAGCCAGTACTTCTCGGTTAGCCTGAACAACATCTTCGACCACATCATCACTTACCATCATGTGAGATCGTGGTCAAAGGCTAGTCGATCAAGCATAAAAAAAAAAAAAAAACGTAACGGCCACCAAGTTTTAAGAATCCTAGTTAATATTTAGACTCTATAGACATTGTCTTGGAAGGCATCACTTCGAGTAACCTAATATTTACAGGGGACGTTAACTTGGATATAATATCTAGTAATCTATCACATTATGCACAGAAATATTTAAACTTGATGGCAATGCATGGAATACGGCAAGGCATTAATAGACCTACTAGGTTCACTACATGTCTAGATCATATTATGGTAAAAAGTGACCATGCTTGGAAAACGTTTGTGTTTGAACAGAGACTTACTGAGCATTCTCCAATCATGCTTTATATAAATAACGCCAAAATATCAATAAAATCACTTATTTATAATAAAATGATAATTAATTCGACTGATAGAATGTCGAAGGCGTTCGACACCGTCTCCATCCCAATCCTCCTCACAAGGTTAGAAAATGTGGGTATCAGAGGATGGGGCTATGATTGGTTCAAAATTACCTCACTAACAGATCGCAACAAGGCCGGGTGGATGGGTATGTTAGTGACAGCTTAGTTTGCAACTACGGGGTACCACAAGGTAGTACACTGGGACCTACGCTTTTCCTTATCTATATTATTGAACTTTTTTGTACTACCTTGCCTGGTCTAGATGTACTGATGTTCGCGGATGACACTGTATTGCTGGCACATGATAGAACATGGGAAAAAGTCACTTACTTGGCTGAAGAATGTCTTGCTATGGTAACGCAGTGGCTTGAAAATAGTCTCCTATCATTAAATACTTCCAAAGCAATGCTTATGTGCTATAGTATAACAAACGCAGGAATGGCCCCAACTGATTTAAACGTAAATATACATACGTTCACATGTAAACGTGGCAATCGTCCCATCCAATGTAGCTGCTCAATTTTGACCCGTGTTTCGTCAATTAAGTACTTAGGAATACACATAGATGATAAGCTTAACTGGACTATCCAAATTACATCCTTGGCATCCAGAATAAGGAAACTTATTTATGTTTTATGTCGTTGAGAGCAGTGGCTGATTCAAAATTAGTAATCCAAACATACAGAGCAATTGGTGAGTGCTAGAGTTATTCGATACTGTATATGTGCGTGGGGCAGTGCTGCAAAAACACACCTCATAACGGCTGAACGAACACAAAGAGCAGTTCTTAAAGTAATGCTTTATTTATCATATCGACATCCTACCACAACTTTGTATGAAGAAGCCAAAGTATTAACCGTAAGAAAATTATTCGTATCGGAGAGTTTAAGTCGTTACCATAAAAAAACAGCTTCTTATTTACCTCAACTAACAAAACGAATTTATAAATGCCCTGTACCTATCACTTCTACAAAATTTGGCCAGAAAAAATACTGTGTCATGGCTGCACATCTATACATCAAATTAAATAAAGAATCAAAGGTTAAAAACTATAGTAATAATGAAATTAAAAAAGGAATTCTTACCTGGTTAAGAAAATATGACTTTGAAGCCCTTGAAAAGTTATTACCTGAGTTTTATATATAATTATCAAATGCATATTATTTTTATTTGTAATTTCACTTATTAATTCATACCTAATATCTTTACAACAAAACAATAATATAAACTATCCAAACACTCGCTATAGTTAAATTAATCATTCTTTTCGTTAAACTTATATTTATAATCACAAATTTAGTATTTGTGATTATAAATATAAGTTTAATTTTTGTTGCAGCAATTGCAAACAAACACAATACACTACAATCTCACTTACACTCATACACTTCAATTACACTGATACACTTCACTTACACATACACACTTTACTTTCCTACAGCGCCTAGTTAATATAAGACGTAAGTGCCTAATGGGATATATATATAATGAGAAAAGCCTATGGTTCCTGAAACACAGCTGACGCTAGTTCGGGAACCTATGGATTCATATTTTCTTTGTACCTAATATAACTTGTCGTGTCAATAAAAACTATTTGTATTTGTATTATTTTGTATTTGAAAAATTAATTATACTACTTAATTCACCTAAATTTTATTATAAAACAGTTTATTCTCCTAGTTACTAATTAGTAGACTTCATCTGTATTTAATATTTGTATAGTTTACGCATCTAGGTGAATTATAATACTAATTGGTTTACTTAATTTAATCTTACATTGAATAACTATTTTATTTGTCTATATATTGTGTGCACAGATACTCGTACATATTTTGTGATAATCTTAAATTAATTTAAAGGTTTTTTTTATAAACATAATCACCAGCCCTATTTTAGGTATTATTTCAAATTTGAGGCAAGCGGTGACTACTAAATACACGCAAATCGCACACTTGCAAGAGAGTTGCTTGCGTATACAGCACAAAAACTATCTTATAATAGTGGTCGAACTGATACTTTTTTCTGAGCTGGCAACATTGCGTGAGACATTAAAGTAAAACAGCTGCTCATATTTTATTAAAATTACTGATAATATACTACACTAAATCAATGTGTTAGTAAAGAATATGTAATATTACCTGCCGGGGAGTGTTATTTTCATAGTGCACTAACGTGCTGTTGGTTTTTTATTTCATTTCAAATATCGATAGTGAACGTTGCAAAATGGAGGCCATATTAAAGTCACAAGAAAAATTAGAGCAACTTGTTCTTCAAAAAATGGATGCAATGCAACTTGAGATTATTAAGTCGCCAACTGCAGCTTGTGGTACGTCATTGGCAGAAGAGTTCTCGTCCTTCAGATCCTTTGTTATGGCTGCAATAAAATCTTTTTAGGAGCAGATAAGCCTTCTTGCCCTCGAATTGGACTGCCAATAGATGAGAGCACGTCGGAAGGTACTTCTTATCCACGGAGTACCTGAGTAGATAATACAGAAGACATATCGGCCATCGCTGTGAAAGCGGTCAACGAGCGACTTAAGGACACAGATTTTTCTGGCACGCATGTTAGACGTTGTCATCGAAAGGGTCGCTTATCTGTATCAGATCCGGGGAACGTGTGAAAAATGCATTTACGCATTCCCGTCCACCCCGGGAAGGTGGCCGGGATATGTCGGGCTAGACAACAACTACTCCCACAGCAGCAAGTGCCCCTACCGACTAAATAACAAACGGTGTTCCATCTCTACCTCTTCTCGGCGGGATCGCAGGGACGCTATAGCATTCAACCACGAACCCGCCACGGTTGTCCGTTGCCGGACCACTTCTGGGGTGCTACCCCTCACGACGCACCAGAACACATGGCACGTCGCTACCACCCGGGGACCAAGCCCGCAAAAGGGCGTCAGACGACCCCGCTTCCGATGCCCAAGGTCCCCCTGCGACGGGTGAGATGAGTAGCCCCGTCACCTGCTACTTCTGCCGCAGAGGATAGGGAGAGCGGCGCCTCGCTATACCAACACCCCTCCTCCCCTGCGGCCCCTCCGCGTCTGCCATCCAACGGTGGCGGACCGGCCGTGACCTAAAGAAAAAAGACCTTCGACAAGGAAGCCTAACATTGCGATAACCTGTCTGTAATCCACGACCTTTCTACAATATACAATTATATATATCTGTCCTTCTTCTTCATTATTTTATGCTCCCAACTACTTAAGCTAGGTAGGAAGGTGACACATGCGAATATTTATTTTTCCGTGTTAATGATTAATCATATTGTTCACGTAGCGTCAGATTTAATAAAGTAAAGTAACTATGTGCTATATTTGCATGCTAAAAGAAAGAAGTTAATTTATTATTTTCGGTTGAACCACAGTCAATTTACATAACTGGACGAGGAAGAAGAATATTGAGACGTGTGAACAAAGTAGCTAATCAAGTTCCTACCCTCAGAAAATTCCTTTATGGAATAGATGATAATAAAGATTTATACTAACATAATGGGTGTTAATATTAATACTGTTTTTTTCTGTATATATGTATGGTTTCAGTAAAAGTTATTGTCGTCACTGATTTACCTTTTACAAAATTGTATTGTTAGCTGAATAAATTGTATTATTGACTTTCAGACAATTTTTTTATAGATTCAATTTCCTATTACAGATTGTATTTTTTAACAAAATACTACGAACTCTATACAATACTACAGTTACTACAATAAAAGCATTTAGACATCGTACTAGTCATTGCAGACTCACAGGATTGTTATTAAGGTATGTAGTTTGAAGAACTATGACTATACAATGAGTAAAATCTTAATGTTATGTTTATTTAATTATCTTATACACTACTAAAATATTATAAGGCATGTAAAATTCAAAAGTGCCGAACCGTAAGTCGTTAAAAAAATTAATTAAATACACGAAAAAACATGTATATCTTTGGATAAAAAGTTCATTCTTGAGTTTCTTAACAAAAAAAAACCCATTGAAACCCTATTAGTTTTCATTTTTTTGATTTAATTAGCTTTTTGAAAATGTTTCATGTTATTCACAAGTTAACCATATTTAAATTTAAATATCTAGCAATAATTCTCAGTTTATTTGCGAATCTGACACATACGTAAGGTAATAAATTGGCATTGTCAGGACCACTATGTCCTATATGTGTATATTAATGAAACTCTATTGTTATCATTATCGCCGATTGCAGTGAGTTAACCATGGACCAATAATAATAATAATAAGTATATTTTATTTCCTTTAGGCATTTTATTTCTGTACAATATATCCGATTTGTAGGATTCCCATATATAGGAATAACCTACGCCCTAACCTGGTCACAAACATCACCCAGGAGTTGTTATGCACGCATCGGAACCCAATGGATGTCGCGTACGCACTGAGGGAAATATACTCTGGTATATATTCCTCAGCTCCCCGTATTAAGTCCCTGAAGCTTGAAAGGTACACGGGTGCGAAAATTCTCAAATCTCTCCCCAACACCTTATTCCTGGTTCACACCCAGGAAGAAAAGGAGACCCTGACAAGCCAGGGCTACGGAGAGGGAAGGGGATCACGCACCCTTACCATCCACGAAGCTCAGGGACTGACATACGAGTCGGTCGTCGCCATCAAGACCAAGAGCAGCATGAAGCTGCACGAGAGCGTCCCGCACGCAGTCGTTGCAGTTTCACGGCATAATGGAACCTTCACATACTACGCAGATGACGAAGAAGACGCCTTAGGACGGTTCGTCAGGAAGGCGATGGTTGCGACACCAAAAACCATCCATAATTACAATCTCAAAATGGCGATCAAAGATCGAAACAGCGTGGTAATGGAGACCCTGTTACAATGTGACGTGGGGGAATGACACAAAAAAGTAGGGTAATCCCAAATTGTAATCGTTGGCACGGGTATCCAGAGTGGTCAAGCTCACATAAAGGTGTTGTCTAGCGGCGGTGTTGTGTGTCGGGTCGCCATCTTCCCTCAAAAATGATTGCGGAAGGCGATGGCTGGCACATGCGACAACTCGTGAACGGGTGCTGCTAGAGGACACTGGTCTGCTCTGGATGCAAGTGCTAATGACATTTAACGGAAAAAAAAACTGTTCTTTTAACACTGTTCTCTTTTAAAATGTTGCATGTTTCCTATAATATATTGTAAGTATCTAGTTTGTAAATAAAATATGGTTATAATTAAAAAAAAGTCACGGAACCTGGAGTCTGTGGAGTGTAGATTTATATAATAAATATATATATATATATATATATAGTAATTAGATTGGATTACGCTTTATATGTCATATACAAATATGTTTATTAATCTAAAAGAATACATAGCGGCACATTTCTAATACTTAAATATTGTGTTTTTTTGTTCTTCCTGTAAAATCCACATGGCAGTTTCTCAACTTTAGCATAGAAGTGACGAATTGTTACAAACAAGCACGGAGGCAACAAAATAGTACCTAAATTCCCTAATCTAGATAAAAATAAGTTAAGCTTATAATTGTAATTACTAAAGACTTTATAAACTCGTTGATTATAAGTATAAATTTCGACATCCAACTTATCAGTGACAAATACAGTTAATTGCGAAAAAATACCAATATCCGTATAAATTGATCGTGTTATCCATGTTACAAATATATATCACCGTCCAGGTGAAAAAATTGACAGTTGGTTTCTCTATTGCTATTCAGCAACCAATTTACCATCTGTTTATATTGTTATACTGTTCTAAAACTTTAACAGCTTAAGCACATGAATAAATAACCGTACAAAAGGAAAGCTTCCAAAGTCCAAAATTCTAATCTTTTTTTCATAGGGCTGTCACGTATACACGGAAAATTAAAAACTGGGCAAGTGCGGGTTGGGATTCAGCAATCAGCACATAAGAGCAAATGAACGGGCAGAATGATGGGCAGACATGACGGATGTCGCAGTGGCAGTTGATGAAATATTCCTAGATTTTAGTTTCATATTTGGATACCAAATATCCTAAAAATTACTGGGCCATGGATCTTAGATGTGATAGATGTAATATTGACACTTGTAATATATCTCGATTTTGCGTTCACTGAATATTTAGGTTGCAATTATTCCAAAAAAAATTTGGATTGAGTATGTCAAGAACAACCTAGATATCGATTTTTAGCCAAATCGGAGTAACTTGTTTCACTTTGCAGACGTCATCGAAAAATAAATTCCGTACACAAAATTTGACAGTGGTTAAATTCTCAAAAACGTTTCACATAGAACCTTATTCCGAGGGTATAACTAAATTGCCGAACAACTTGACTTTACCGGAGATGGTGCAATTCAGCCTAAGACGTGTAAGGAAACCGTGAAAGTACTTACTTCGCAATCAGTGCATGCAGTGTAAGTTCTCAAGGATGGTTTGCTAACAAACACAGAAAAGACAGAGAGCATATGTCCTGGTCTCTCTTCCAAACCATCAAGCAAGAAAGGCTTGATGGTTTGGAAGAGATAAGTGAATTAGAAGAATTGGGGATGAAATTTAAGGAAGGAGTGGTAGACGTTGCCATCAAATTGTTTGGAATTTCTAAAAGGCGAAAAGGAAAAATGCAAAGGAACGTGTGGATGGATCAAGAAGTGCAAAAGGCTGTAGATGAAAAGAAAAAAGCATGGCTGGATTGGTTAGCAACAAAAGCTAAGCAAAAAGTACAAATGGCAACGCATGATGATTTACGTAAAGCAAGAAAGGATTATAAGAGATTGAAAAAGATAGTTAAAGAAGTTGTGTGCAGAAAGAAAGATGAACGAAAGGATATGTTTGACAAAAGGCTTTCTGATGATTTCCAGTCAAATGTTAAATTTTTCTGGAAATCTTTAAAATGAAATATTCCTAGATTTTAGTTTCATATTTGGATACCAAATATCCTAAAAATTACTGGGCCATGGATCTTAGATGTGATAGATGTAATATTGACACTTGTAATATATCTCGATTTTGCGTTCACTGAATATTTAGGTTGCAATTATTCCAAAAAAAATTTGGATTGAGTATGTCAAGAACAACCTAGATATCGATTTTTAGCCAAATCGGAGTAACTTGTTTCACTTTGCAGACGTCATCGAAAAATAAATTCCGTACACAAAATTTGACAGTGGTTAAATTCTCAAAAACGTTTCACATAGAACCTTATTCCGAGGGTATAACTAAATTGCCGAACAACTTGACTTTACCGGAGATGGTGCAATTCAGCCTAAGACGTGTAAGGAAACCGTGAAAGTACTTACTTCGCAATCAGTGCATGCAGTGTAAGTTCTCAAGGATGGTTTGCTAACAAACACAGAAAAGACAGAGAGCATATGTCCTGGTCCATAGAATTCTTTCAAAAGTGCCCCTTCATCGTCGTGATATTCGCATTTTACGTGGCCCTGAAAGTTATGAATAAATTACCAAAAAATCTTTTGGCAGATATGTGGTATATCCCATTTACTCGTAGGATATATCTGTTATTATGACGTATGGAAAATGCAAAAGCTAACGCTATTCGGTACGGGAAAAAATACTGACCGAAAGTCGATCAATGCTATTTATATGTTCATAATATCACACTTCGTCAGGGACATACCAATCCACTGTTGCCTGTCCGGTGATTGTGGTGGTATGCGGGTATGCGACCCTGGCGATCTAGCTGCTACTCTCCTACCTCTACCAATACCCTCCCGGGGTAGTAGTATCCTACAAACATATTTCTTACCCAAACTTAAAGACATCCTTTCCTCGTCACTAATCCTTTCCATCTCCCCTTTTCCTTCCCTTTCCGCCAATCCGGGGTCTGCCGTGCCTATGAATGCGTGGCTAGGGGCGTGCCTAGTCTCAAGCGTACTAAATTGCCCTGGGACCAGGCGAACCCAGAAAACGGCTAGCCTTATCCTGGCATGCGGGGCTCTGTCAGGATGGACCTATTTTTTCCCTAGCTACTCGTGGGAATCGCATGGATTTCATTTTTTTTTATAAAATCCCAAATGGTGGCGATCAGGTTTGCCACCCATCACGTCTCATTCCTCGAGGGGGTGGAAAGCGGCCCGCAGAGAACTACTTTGCTACGATGAATGTAAGGGGTGGAATGGACAGTAAATTGGATGAATATGCCAAATGACGAATAAAAGGCGCATAGATGTTTTGTGTGTGAATGAGACGAAGCGGAAAGGATGTAACACCACCAAACATAGATCCTATACGGCACTGTGGTCGCGAGTACCGATAACTAACAGAGCCTGAAAAGGCGTTGGTGTGATCCTTTCTGCATGAATGAATGATCGAGTATGAATGCGTGAGCCCAAGACTTCTCTGGATGAGGCTTAAAGTTGGACTTACTTGACTTTTTGTGGTCGGTGTCTATGCACCGACGGACATGGGATCGAGAAACTCCCTAAAAGCCCAAAAAGAAAGAGAGGAGTTTTGGGACAGTATGCACGATATTTTAAAATTATGTAAAGATAATGAAAGGATTTTATTGTTTGGAGATTTTAATGGATGGGTAGGAATAAAGCGAGATGGATATGAAAGGGTTCTTGGTGCTTTTGGGGATGAACGAGTGAATGAGAATGGACTATATTTGCTAGATTTGTGTCTGGAATAGAATCTCTGCGTAACAATCACAATGTTTGACATTTGGGCGTACCGCGGAGTCGGCATCGATTCAGAGCACTACTTGGTGGTAACACGTGTAAGTGGCCTTTTCAATCGATGGCGACACCTAGTGCGTGCACCTACAAGTGTGAATTGTTTGAAACGAGTGAAAGTTGAAAATTTGCAAGAGAAGGATGTTAAAAATCAGTATGTAATTAAGCTGCAAGAAAGGCTTGATGGTTTGGAAGAGATAAGTGAATTAGAAGAATTGGGGATGAAATTTAAGGAAGGAGTGGTAGACGTTGCCATCAAATTGTTTGGAATTTCTAAAAGGCGAAAAGGAAAAATGCAAAGGAACGTGTGGATGGATCAAGAAGTGCAAAAGGCTGTAGATGAAAAGAAAAAAGCATGGCTGGATTGGTTAGCAACAAAAGCTAAGCAAAAAGTACAAATGGCAACGCATGATGATTTACGTAAAGCAAGAAAGGATTATAAGAGATTGAAAAAGATAGTTAAAGAAGTTGTGTGCAGAAAGAAAGATGAACGAAAGGATATGTTTGACAAAAGGCTTTCTGATGATTTCCAGTCAAATGTTAAATTTTTCTGGAAATCCATAAGAACAGCTCGAGGCAAAAACACAAACTCAGAGCTAAGTCAAATCAGGGGTCATGATGGAAGCATGATAAAAGGAGAAGAATGTGTGTTGAAAAGATGGAAAGAATATTTTAAAAGTTTATTTGAAAGAGAGGGAACACTGGACCAGGTTCCGGAAACCTATATGAATAGAAGTGATGATGAAAATGAAATAGGTATGGATGAGATTTTGAAAGCGTTAAAGGGTATGAAATTAGGAAAGGCTGCAGGATATGATAGAGTGTCAGTCGAGATGCTGAGAGCTGGGCGAGGCATAGTAGCTAGTCTGTTGCATCGCCTTTTTAATTTGTGTTGGAGGAGCGGCCGTGTACCAGATGACTGGTGCAAGGCTGTGATTGCGCCGTTTTATAAAAGAAAAGGGTCGCAACAAAACTGCAAGAATTATCGCGGAATCAGCCTCCTCAGCGTCGTCAGTAAACTATATGCGAAAGTATTGATTGAACGGGTAATAAAAGAGACAGATGAGAAAGTGTGGGATGCACAAGCAGGGTTTAGAAAGGGAATGGGATGTACGGATCAGGTCTTTTCTTTACGATGCATAGCCGAAAAATGCTTGGCGAAAAGCCAAAAGGTCTATTGCGCTTTCGTAGATTTAGAAAAGGCTTATGATAGGGTGAGTAGGCATGAACTGTGGTCAGCGTTGTCTATGGGCTGAATGGTAACCTGATCCAAGCGCTGAAATCCCTCTATAAGGATGTCAGTGTTTGCTTTAGGATATATGGGACATACACTGATTGGTTTAACATCGAAAAAGGTGTTAGACAAGGATGTTTAGCGCCACCGTGGCTGTTCAACTTATTCATGGATAATTGTTTGACAACCTGAAAGACAGTGAATGTGGATTAAGAATGAACGAGTTACTCATCAAATGTCTTCTCTACGCTGATGACCAAGTGATACTTGCGTCGTCGTAAAAGAGTTGCAAAAGATGGTAAATGATATGCATGAGGCTTTAGAAAGGAAGGGAATGAAAATAAATGTAAGTAAAACGAAAGTGATGGTGTTTAAACGAGATGATAGAGTGACCGATTGCAATATTGTGATTGGAGGTGAAAAAGTGGAACAAGTGAAAGAGTTTGTCTACTTGGGATCCATGTTTACAAAAGATGGTGAGTGTGAAAGTGTTAAAGAAAGGAGAGTGAACGCTGGAAACATGGTAAACGGAGCATTGCACGGGTTTATGAACAAAAAGAGAACAGAGAGACGACCAAAAAGCCGCGTTCTCTTACATCATGACAACGCTTCTTCACACACGGCCAACAAAACAAAGTCATTTTTAGCTTCCGAAAATGTACAATTCGTCACCCATCCTGCACATAGCTCTGACCTAGCACCCTGTGATTTCTGTATTTTCCTCAAAATCAAAGATTTGATGAGAAGTTTCACTTTTACCAACTCCGGAGAGGCAGTGATAGCGTTCAATCAGCACGTAGAAAACATACCTTCAGATCTGTGGACATCCTGTTTTAAAAAATAGCTCGATTGCATAAAAAAAAAATTAAAATGTTAAGAAAAGTATTTTGAAAAGCAACAAACATATTATTTTGTATATAACATGTTGTTTTTTTAATTTACGCATAACTTTTAGTTTGGCCTACGTACTTGTATGAAAGGGTTATGTTTTTCTACACTTACTTGACCAATCCAAGTTACATTTGGACACTGTACTCCAAACAAAAATATCGTTGATTTTTTTGGAATCATCAGAAATTTACTAGCGTATGCAAGCTCTCTTATAAGCGCAGGATCAGCTCCCTCAAAAACTTTCGATTCGCTAATTATTTTTTCAGCTACTTCACCTTGCACCTTCCAATATATGTCATATGGCTCATTATTTAATATATGGGGATGCATGATCTCAACACCTTTGTAATATTTCCAATGACACATTAAATATTTGTCCAATCGTTTCAACAAATCTTTGTGAATTTTAATATTTCTGTAATAATTTTTCAAATTCGAGACGAAATTTTGATAATTTGTTACTTCTCGGTATTTTAAGTACAAGCTTGATACGTAAGACGTATCACAGTACACAGAAATCAGATAGCTAAAAACAGTAAATATCATGTATGTGACAGTATCGTACATATGTAAGGGATAGGGGCCAGTCATATATAAATCCTCCACGATAAGTGAGAAGGGAATATGTAAGACGTTTTCAGTTGACGGATCACATTGACCTTTGTAATTCCGTTTCTTACAAAACAGAGTTCCGAAATAAGATTCAGTAGTCATATCTGGTACATGATAATCAATCGCATAAGTAATATATGGCGTGATATACCAATACGTTGCCCTAATCAGAATTATTTGTAAGAAAACCCTGATTAATGGTGTTCTTTTAACGTCTAAGTGAATGGCTGTTTCAGAAAAGAGCATGTACCCTTTTATCAGTCTGTTAAATTGAGCTAAATAAAAAAACTTCTTGTGTATTATAGTTCCAAAAATGTATTCAATCCATAGAGTTGAAATCAAATCCAAATTAAAATTTAAAGTTTTGCTGCGCGCAAACATCACAGAGGCAAAATTAGATAATGAACTTTCTCTTTGCGATACTGCAGTCAAAAGTGATATACCAATATCAGCAATATATATAATATCAGTCCAAACCTGGAAAATTTTAAACCAATCTGGAATAACTGGTTTTGTTATATTTGGTGGATATACAATCATTACCAAGCTTACTGTGATCAAGACTATTTTATGCCATATGTTAGTAAAAGTTGAATGAGGTGCAAGAATCCAAGGAAAAGATACATTTGTAAATAGCGATTTCGTTTGTAATTGGTGATCAGTGCAAAGAACTAGTTGACCAATGTATTTAGCACAATGGAAATTAGATTCTTCTGGTGGTAGTTCACATTTTGAGTGATCTTTTTTGCCCTTCCTGTTCCAGCGCCGTAAATAATCTGAAATCTCCCACCAACGTCTTTTCAGCCAAGAAATTCCTTCGTCCTCAGCTCTATCGATATCTTCAATATTTTGTTTACATTTATACAAAGCCTTAGCATGTTTCAATCTCTCTTTTGTTAGCTTCATAACTTGGCGTCTATCTTCTGGATATTTATGTAATGCTTTTATATAGTCACGACGTGTCAAAACTAAGACATCGCAATAAGTTAGACATTTCATATTTACTTTTCTGTGGAAAGGCGGCAGATAAAAACTGGCGTCACCAAAAATAGTTCCACTACCTACAGACAAAACGGGTGTTAGGCCTTCATCTACTGAGAGAATCTGTACTATTCCAGACTTTAAATAGTAAAGGCTTGAGTGACTGTGTGGTCCAGCAAAGAACTTTTCTCCAGGTAATATGAAATCTTGTACAACACAATCACATAGATATCTTTTAAAAGATATTGACCTTTTTCTTAAAATTGGACTATGATAAAACATTGGCCAGCCCAAATCCTGCCTTATTTCTATTCGCAAGTACCGCGGTAGATCTGATATTACTTCAGGGACGTTTGTGATCCCTCCTCGTTTTTGCCAAACTACTTCAAAAAATTCTTGAACATTGAGATGAGCTTGCGGAGAAATATTTCTTCGTTTTGTTTCTTCTACTAATTTTTTGACATGAGGATATCCAGCAGAAATTCTCCTCAGTGTTAATATTGATTCTGCGAAAACTTTTGGCATCATAATTAGTTTTACAATTAAGTAGCCAAAAATGCATAAGATGCAAACATATGCAAATTCTCGTACTGTATATGGCAAAACATCATCACAGCGTTTATTTGAGATGTATGAAAAAATAAACACCATTGAATTGATGTATATCAGCACCTTCAATATTTTCAATCTTTCCACCTTCGGTAGATCCTTGATTTGTTGTCTTACCTAAAAAAAAATACAAGTCTATGTATTATTCGAAGAATTTTGCTAAATAAATTAAGCTCTTTATTTTTAATCGTGAAATTGGGTGAAGCCCCGTGCACTAACTTTGATAAAAAATTTGTAACCGTGTAAAAGGTAGTTGCAGTGTTAGAAATAGATGTCCCAACCAATCAGTTAACTATGTCTATAATGTACAAGTACATGCAATTATTGCAATTCAACGGCGCAATGCTGCCAGCATGCTGGGCACGCTGCCAACTGATAGTGGGCTAGAGCATTTGGACTGCCTATGAGTCCAAATGCTTTTATTGTAGTGTTGTATATAGTTTGTAGTATATAGTATATAGCAATAGCTATAGTTTGTAGTATTTAGTACATGTAATATATAAGTACATTAAAAAATGGATTGCACTGAGCTTTTAGACGAGAACATATTTGTAGAGAAAATATTATGATTAACACACAATTCAGCTTCATCCATGAAAAATAGGGTTAAACAAAGTACACATGATTATGTAAAATTTACGATAGATACGATAGATTTCATGTTGTTAATGGTGTTTGTGTTTTAAAATAACAGTGAGTTAAAGCTGGCCACTAAAAAAAACATATTTTAGGTTTTAGGGAGAAAATGCCACTTATACTGTAACTGTACGAGGATAAAATAATATATGTATGCCAAATTGGTGGAGCTAGCGTTATATATATATATATAATAATCAAAGTGGCCCACTAACTGACAGACAACGCACAGCCTAAACCGCTGGTCGGTGAGACTTGAAATGTGGAGGGTGTATTCGTCTTAATGTGTAGGGGTGTACTAGGAAAGGCTTTTTTGAAATTCAACTCCTAAGGGGGTAAAAGTTGATGAAAACGTTTGTATGAACGTCCTATGTTTTTTAACTTTCTTCGTATTCGGATAGATTATTTAAAATAAAAAATACATGTTCGACATATAATATTTTTGACAGGGAAGACTTAAGCGTGTGAAATCGGGAATAAAACTTTGTATGGAAAGGTCATTGTTTTTGCCGTTATAGGGATGAAAATTGGTATCTGGACAGAGTTTTTAAAAAAAAACATGCCATTATAATATTTTTTGCTAGGGTTGATTAGAAGGAGTGAAAATGGGGAGGAAAGTTTGTCACCTGAACCTTAACCGCTGGCGATCGGCCTGTTCGTCCATCTGTGATATATAATGCCCGCCTGGCTAGCTACCACCCTCAAGTAGAAAATCTGTCGCCAAACACCTAACGGTGCGTTCCGGCAGCTGTCCTTGAGAGCCAGTAATTCTAGGTTAGTCTGAACAACATCTTCGACCACATCATCACTTACCATCAGGTGAGATAGTGGTCAAAGGCTAACCTATTAGGCATTATAATATGTATCTTTTGAACCGGAATAGGCAAAAACTTGAAATTAATACAATTTATATTTAATAAAAAAGAAAATAAAAATTAGCTTACTACTAAAACTTGATTATAAAAAACAATAATAATACTGTTTCTTTGTACAGTTAGATAATTTTCGAAATCAGTTACTAAGCTTATATATTTTTTCTTTTACAAATTTGTTTTACATGCATGGAGAGAATGCTACGCGCTGAGCACCGGAATTCGGATGAGACGTCCGTGGCGCGTCGAGTAGGACAGGCAAGTCGAGTATAATGTTGCCACTTTCAATTCCTATCCTATTTATTCCATAAGACTCAGGAAATTCAGAGATTGTCAGCCATGTAGTGGCTAATTGGAGTTTGCGATATTGTCTCATGATGCTAAGTATAATGGAGACAATTTTACCATTGCGGCTGAGTACGTACTCTATCGATATGCTACAACACTCGACATGTGGCACTACGTTTGAACTGGTAGCAGCGGGGCAAGTATACATATAACTATGTTATCGAAAAATATCAGAATCAAGAACTCCAAAAAAAAAAAAACAGGTAAGGAACTCTGTTCTGAGCGCAGACAATAAACTGCTTATCTACAAGGTGGTCCTCAAACCTATCTGGACAATATGGAATTCAATTCTGGGGATCAGACTGCAAATTGAACATTAGTATTGTCTAGCGAGCACAGAATGAAATTCTAAATAACTAGCCAAGTGCGAGTGGGACTCGCGCACGAATGGTTCCGTACCATTATCTCGTTTTCATTAATATTATTTTTAGCAAATAAACGCCGAAAACCTCTTTTATTGTGTGGAACCCCCTTAAATATTTACTTAGTTTTATTTTTAGTATTTGTTGTTATAGCGGCAGTAGAAATACATCATCTGTGAAAATTTCAACTGTCTAGCTATCACCGTTCTTGAGATACAGCCTGGTGACAAGACGCACGGACGGATGGACAGCGAAGTGTCTGTAATAGGGTCCCGTTTTTACCCTTTGGGTACGGAACCCTAAAAAGAGTATGTAGGTAAGTTAATGTAGTTATATAAAAATTGTTTCTTATCTGATTAGGCCCTGAAATAAAGGGCAATAAGAAGTTTTTAGTTAAGTTTTTTATAAGGCTTAACCAAAAAAGATGGTCTCCTCTTAGTTATTAAAAAAGTACTGTTTTTGTTACAATGCCTATATATAATAAAAATGTTTATTTTATTTAACAGTTTTTATTTCTATCTCCTAATAGTCCAAAAACAATATAAATATGTATAAAATAAACTTTGAAAAGATATTCTCTATATATAGATAGCATGATGTTGGGTATAGGAAACCCCACATAGTGCAGGACGCAACTTTTACCCACGTGGTTTACGGAAGGTTAATGTTATCACTTCTTACAGTGTTTGAAACGTCGCGCGGCAGGACAAAATATGATAAATATACGTGATTTAAACCGTTTAAAGTTGTTTAACTACAATGTGTAATAATCGCGAAAATCTAAGAAAACATTACGCACTTTCCCATAAACATGACATAAACTTAAATAAACCATTATAAACGATGATGATCAGCAGGTCTATGGTTCGAATCCCGCCGCGGGCTTGAGCTTCAGCGCATAGTGGAAGGAATGCCCGCCTGGCCAGCTGCTACCCTCAAGTAGAAAATCCGTCGCCAAGCACCTCACAGTGTGTTCTGGCAGCTGTCCTTGAGAGCTCTAGGTTAAGCCTGTTACCACCTTCGACCACATCATCACTTACCATCAGGTGAGATTGTGGTCAAAGGCTTACCTATCAGCAATAAAAAATAAATGACCTTGGTCCAGTTATTTTGATTTCATGGTTTTAAATATTTAGTTTTTTATAATTTCTTTGTAAGTATTATTATCAAGTTTTTATAAACACACCTGCTAATAATTTAGCATATCAAGCCTTTTTAATTATCACTGCAGTCGCTTTTCTTCGCCTTACACTGTTTGACAGAGTTATCCATATTATGTTAAATTGCTGATGCCCAAACTCAGGTAAACCCTAAACGGGGCATCAGGATCAGTCGCGGTAGGATCACTTGAAATATATAATGTGATGGCTAGGGAGCACATTTTGTAAGTAGATTTAAGAAAGTGCTCATAGCTATGTAAATGTTTACGGGACGTGTGCTGTTTTACTGATTGTTAGGGGGGCCTATTCTCCGAGATACAAGATTTTTCTTAGTTGTGAGGGTAGTGTTTCTTTACGGTGATTGGTGCGGCTTGCGTTCTGGAGCATATTTGTGCCCTAAGTAACATACTTACATTGTACTTACACATGTTTTTGTTTATCTTATTAACAGTTCTATATATTATATGTATTCCTTACTACAACATCATAAAAAGTATTTAAAAAATATATACTTGTTATAAAAAAACTTGTCTATATTTTCAGCCTCGAGTGGGGATTGAACCCAATTCTTAAGTTTTTTTTTTTATTATTTTCTCAGTATTTTATTGCACTTGTAATAAACAGGATGTTTGATATCATTTTGAAGAGTATTTATCATAAAGAGACTGAAATCAACCATGTCAAAAAAATATGATCTTAATATTTGACAGGACCGATCAGTTAACAGATCTACTGTTAGATTTACTAACTTAAGCTGGTTGTATGAACATCAGTTAGTAAAGTGTACCAAATGAGTAAATATTACATAATAATAATATTAATTTGTAATAATGCAATTAAACGTCAATACACACTTATATACAAAAAAATATGACACGCATATCTTTAATTGTAATAGTAACTGTACTATGCATACTAATGCTATTAAGACGTAGTTTCCCGTAAAAATTACAATCGATTATTTTACATTACTTTCTACAAATTGTTTTTTTTCGCATTATTTTTTATAGTAGTTGTGAGATGTCTAAGTACTTTGAATTTTTTTTATTTAAGACCAAACTATAAAAATAATTTTTACATCAATTTATGTACGTATGTCAGTTGGTACGTATTTTCGAGACTTTTTTTAAAATACTAATAAATATTTAATTTTATTATATTAAAAAATAATAGTTTTTAAAAATAAAATAAATGTCTGTGGATGAGAGTGTATTGTAGTCATGAGCATTATTTTGCAGTAGGAGATTATATTATTATGATTGAGCATAAGTCGGAAGTTACAAGTAATGTGTGGCATCAGTTCAGTCCATGATTGATAGCAAAATGATGCCAGATTGATAGTGAAATGTATGGAATCATAGACTAATGCGTTGGAATTACCGATTTTTAAATATAATATATTAACTATTTTTTGACAAGCTTTTATATTCAAATTCACATAGAAATAAGTAAAAGGAAATAGTTTTTTCTTTACTAATGAAACAATACCAAGTACTTTGCAAGTTTTAACCGACGTCAAAAAGAAGGAGGTTCTACAATTTGTATGATCGCCTACTTGTATGTTTTTATGTTCACCGGTATAGGTTAGGCAGTGCCTATGGGTTCGCGTTTCTTTCCTCGAATGTTGCTCATACAGTTATGTCGTTTGTTGGTGGACCTTCGCCTTGGTTGACACGCGGAGAATTCGTGATTGTTTATTAAAGGAGAGTAACATAAATTATTATTATGATTTTAATTATTATCATTACTTGTATAAAATGTGAACGTGGAATGGTATTTGTGTATTAAAGGTATATATATATTGTATAAGTAATGGAGTGAAATTAGAAGTAATGTTACCTACTCGGTTGTGTGTTGCATATTCCTACGTCCTACGTGATTAAGTTATTGAGTTGGATTGTTATGCTTGTAAATGTTTCTGCAGGTAGGTACGCCTGACTTACAAAATCTAATTAGTCATAATAACCGTATCAAAAGATTGCTAGGTAGGTAAGTACAACAATTATTCATACGGTGACAACCTTAGACTTCACGGACACAATTACGCGTGTACAAAAACAACATTTGTGTAGTGTCTGTGTAATAGGTAGTTATAAAGCGGCTTTTATATAAGGAATGAGTCGAGTGTCCAGGGTGTGGTAGAGAAGCATTTATGTCGGGTTCAAGGTAGTCTTGAAAATGACGAATATTTGAATAAAAAAATAAAAATAACGCTATATCCGTGGTGCAAATTCGAAACTAACCTTATCTACAGAGTTGATTCTCCAATCATAAAAAAAAGTTTTGTTACTGCAAAGTTCACACAGTCCATGCCTCGTCATAAGTACCCATAAGCACGTCATGCAATTTGTCATTATAATTAGTAAAATCATAAAACCAATCAGCAATTTCCAAAATGAATGAGTTGTTGTGAGTGAAAAGTAGTCCACAACTCTGTATATTCTAAAACAAGAATAATAAAACATAATGTATTAGCAAACGGTCGTAATCCTGCTCGGATAGTAACAAGGTTTTTTTATGCTCATCGGTATCATCTCCGTACAACATATGCATTTCGTCTGCACCCATAACCCTGAGACATTCATATGTTTAGTATCATGTGGCTGGAGTTTCATGAATTACTTATTGGCTCTCAAGTGTTGCTGCACACACTGTTAGATAATGGGCGACAGATTTTCGACTTAAGTGAGTGAAAGAGAGGTGGAGTTTTTTTTTTATGCCTGATAGGTTAGCCTTTGACCTCTATCTAACCTGATGGTAAGTGATGGTGTGGTCGAAGATGTTGTTTAGGCTAACCTAGAAGTACTGGCTCTCAAAGACAGCTGCCCAAACACACCGTTAGGTGCTTGGCGACAGATTTTCTACTTGAAGGTGGTAGCTAGTCAGGCAGGCATTCGCAAAATGCCCTACCACCATGCAATGCCCTACCACCATGTACCACCAGCATGTATCTCCTGATTGGCAGCTATACACGCCATCGTACACAATTCCTTAAAGACCACCAAGCGCAGCCCACCCAAAGTTAAGCTAATTACGACACAGCATTTCGTTTTCATATCTCTGTGAAGAAAATTTAATTTCGGAACTCCTTGGTAAGACTATTGGAAGATGTCAGTAATTTCAGTGGCTACTTAGACTTTCGATATAGAACAAATAATTATATATATATACTGATAGGCCATATTAATAAGCCTTGTCATTTTGGGTAATTCCTTTTGTCCCCCCAGATGTCCTACCATCTATGAAAGAAATGTAATGTACTGGACTGTTTCAGCAGGCTCGTCCACTGTTGAACACAAAAGATAGATTTTCCATAAACCTTTATACCATAATAATCCTTTGACAATTTTCTAATTGATGATCTCACGTTACGATCATTTAGCAGATCAGCACATAATCATGAAATGTGGTAGAACGTGGTCGCCAAAAAAAATTGAATTTTAAACAAATCATTTAATAGAATAAACGACCCTTGAACTTATAGGTGGTGGCGTGGAGATCAAAGCTCTAATGAACTTACACATTAGTTAGGACCCAAATTGGGGGTTAAGTTACTATAAGGCGTAAAGAAGCAAATTCATGTTGTATTTAAATTTATGTACGAATAGGTCCGCTACAGTTTACTACGAAACCTTCGATCATTAATGGTCGAAGTACGAAACTTTGTAAATAAATAGCTTATGGCCATTAAGCAGTCATCGCTTGAGAATAGTTTGAAGAAAGGTATTACTATACATTGATATACATTGATAAGTTAAATCAAAAGAATTATCTGTTCCCATAGTGAATATAAGTTAAGCAACATCCTCTGCGGTCATGACTTGGATATACGTGACGGCTAGTTACAATTCTACTGAGCATATCCGTGCTTCGGACCATTGTCGTTCCCGGTTGTTGGATGGCAGTCGTTACAGCAACGAGGCACTTTGCAAATACCCACCAGGCTAGCTATCATCTTCGAGTATAAAATCTGTCGCCAAGCATTTAACGGTGTGTTCCGACAGATGTCCCCGAGAAGAAGCTAGGCTTGACAATAAAATGATAAAATTACGTCATATTAGATTATAACTGTTATATAAAAAGAGAGTGCAACGATCAAAAAGCCAACCAACTTTTCATAAAAAGCTGATATTTTTACGCGTTAATTTACGACATTAGGGTGTTTATCGATATAAAGCCAAAATAAGGTAAAAAAATACAGTATGTTTAGGATTTAATCAAGTAAGTTTTCACCAATTTTTTTTATAACAATATAAAAGCAAAAACTTTGTTATTTAATTTTACCACATAAATTTTGAGGTTAAATGAAAAAAGTGAGAAAAACCGTTTTTTACCGTTAAAAAACCACCCCCTTCCACTTCCCGATCTTCTCAAATAACCCGTAAATAATTTTACCTTTTTGTTATATTCCCTTCCTTTTTTAACGGCTTTGGTGATATTATTAATTTATGTGCTCTAAAAAAATTTCGACCGTGTTCTATAATTTGTTTTTTTGAAATGTACTAAGAGGTTTCTGTAAAATAGACGTTTTGGTGTAGATAACATATCAGTAAGGTGGACGTTTTAGTTGAATACACTATTTGGGAGAAGACCAATACTTGTTTTCAAGTTAGCTCCATTTTGATATCAAGTATTTGTGATTGTCTTTCTTTATCGTAAGATTTTTATCATAATTATATATTTACTTACAATAAAAATTCTGTAAATCCTAGCACATTTGGCCACATTCTACGAGCATAGTGATTAATTGTACATTCATTATCTGTGGCGAGTTTGTAAAATGGTATAACGGCAGCAAAGTCGAGAAGGATTAATAATACTGACTTTGGCAGGTGTTCCCGACGCACAGCTTTTTCTGTGACTTGCCTGTAAAATGACAAAACAATAAATAGTTACGACGTATTACATCAACTACAATGACGTCTACCATTTAGAATTCCACATGGCACGTGTCTTGGGGATCGCAGTGTAAGATATCTGATCTTCAGAAGGTGCTGCTGTCTGCCTTTTGGTATTTTTTCCTGCATCGCCTCTTACGACTTTCATAGGAAGAGGTACTACTGAAAATATATTGAATTCCAAAAAGAGAGAATGCATGGTTGATATTGGAGGGATGATAAATACAATTACGTCGAAGCAGTGGTGGCCCAGCGGTAACAGCCATGGACTGTCATGCACGATATTCATGATTCGAATCACACCGCGGGCTTGAGCTTCACCGCATGATGGTAGAGCATTTTGTTAATGGTAGCCTGACTGGCTATCACCGTTATCAAGAAAAATTGTCACTCAGCACCTACAGTTATGTTACGGCAATTGTCTAAGTCAGCCAAAAGGTTTTAGGCTACGCCTGCTTACCATCCTTGGCCATGTCATCAATTACTAAGACTACTGTAAAAAAAAGTTACCAACGCCGATATATCCACTAGATGGTTGTTAATTCGTAGATTCGTTACGGACACATTGTACGTTAAAATATGTATAAAACTGTACATACAAGAAAATTTCAAAATAAAATTCAAATGAATAAAAGAGTGTGAAGTTATTACATTTTGGTAAAATAAATAAACCCTCTAGTACTCCTATTATATGCAGGGTTGTAGCAGTTCAAAGCAGTGCTTGCAGGGTCAGCGCAATTACAAAATCTGTATCAAAGCATCTATAATAAATAAAATAATTTTCAATCAATATATAAAACCCACAAACCTGTGCACAATATATAGAAAGGTGTCTATTAAGTATAATGGATCACAAAAGTACATATAGCAATACTTTATAAACAAAAGAAAAGTATTGTGGTCCATCACATCCGAGCAGTATACGATTGCAAAAACCGATATCACAGGACCCTGCAAATAAAATAATACATATTATAATTAATAGATACAGGCGTTACTTTGCGAGAATCCATAATTGATAATAACAAATATTTTTAATAATTTAAGAAAACATCAAATTTATATAATAATAGATCATTTAAAAAATATAAAAAATATATCTAGTTACAATTCCGCCTAATTTTCCTGTTAAGCTGACCTGACGTCACAAATGCCACGCAGCCAAACTGGTAGAATTTTCGACGCGTTTCGATTCTACACGAAGCATTCGGAGGTCTTGACCTCCTGAATATGCTTCGTGTAGAAGTGTATAAGTTCGTGTATTTCAAAATATTTGTTTTTATTAATACATATTATAAATCCGTTCCATTTTGAGTCTTTATAACGAAATGAAATATCACATATTTGGACGTGAAGATAATAACATAGTGTTCAATTCCTAGCTAGAAAAATTAAGAGCTTTTCCATATCCTCCAGTTGTATATCTTAAACGGGTTTTTATTTATTTATTTATAGCTGATAGTCTAGCCTTTGATCACTATCTCACCTGATGGAAAGTGTTAATGTGGTCGAAGATATTGTTGAGGCTAACCTAGATTTACTGTCTCTCTTGTAAATATTCACTATAAATAGGATTTTTTTGGTGTTTGGAAACCATTTAGTATATGTTTTATTAATGATAGGTTCCTATCTTAGTTATTCTTAATGCCTCGGTTTTACTGGGCATAACATTTCATTTTTTTTATGCTTAAATTTTATTTTATTTTAATATGATTGTGGTAAAGTTATTTATTTTTTTGAGTCAAGAATTTAATCTCATACTATAGTTTATTTTTAGGTCGCAGAAGAGAGTAAAAATATACCGCTTTTTGTGAATTTATTATTTGACTTTCATACTATTATAAACCCTTTGAGCTATTTGAAATAACATGTTATTCTACCGCAAATAAGGTGGCTGATAACCAATGCACTGGTAGACACCAACTGAATAGATACGATAACTGAAAGATGCGTGCCGCGCTCTTAATGTGATCACTAATTTTATTTGTACTATAAGCTTAAAATATTGCTCTGCCCATGACCTGTACTTAGCACTATTTTTCTTTACTCTACATAGTAACGGAGTATCTTTTAATGATAAATTTTACATGAAGGACATACTTATTAAGGGAACAGTAGATACCTAGGCACATACTTCTCTAAGTTTATGCTTACCATAATGGTTTTCACAATTACGACGAAGAGAATAATCAGCTTGAAGATGGGGTGGAATGGTAAAAAAATGAGATTGCTCCATTGTATAGTTGTTTCTTCAAAATCATCATCATCATCATCGAAATCACCTCCATAGACACTAGTTTCCCTGCTGACGGCACTTAATCTATTATTAAAAGCCATAACAAAATAATCAAAAACTCATAAAATAAAATATTGTAAAGTATCCCTGAAAACCCATCCATCTGAAGCCATCATGTATATACCATAGAGAAAAGTAATATACGTATATACAAAGTTACTTTATGGATGCCATAATCACGTCATAGTAAAAAAAAATATGCTTGAAAATGCAAAAGGTTTGGACCAATGAGTATGCAACTACTATAAACTTAGACAATTCTTTCTCAAAGACTATAAACCTATTTTACAAAATTACAAATATACGATAGGAAAAATTTAAGTCATTGCAATCATAACAATATAAAAAAAAAAAAAAAAAAAAACTATAAACCTATATTTCCGTAGAAATAGAAGGCTAGATCATCAGGTTTTAATGGACAAGTCACATAATCCTTCCTATTCTGGGCTGAATAACATCATTGGCCACATCAGTCATGGTCCTGGATCTATGAAATCTATATATCCATGCACATGGTACAGTCGCCTGCAATAAGAAGTATACACATTGTAATTTTCAAAATAGTGGCAAACAGTTCTGTCTTTCTCTATGTAATCAGAAGTATCTTAAAATCATAGAATGAATTGTATATTTTTACTCATATTATTGTTAACTTCGATTATTAATAACTTAGCGACATAACATTATTTTGAAAATTACGAAGTGTATACTTCTTATTGCAGGCGACTGTACATAAAGGTAAGATAGCCTATCAGTGTTTAAAAAAATCATCTGTAAATTTTATTCAATAAAAACTTACTATTTTATATGTAATTATGTATATGAAACCGACAGACCGATTCAAAACATTGCCTCCTAGTACATTGAAAGTTTGTTACTAGCCACTTCCGTAATTACCTTATATTAGGATATATAGTGTGGATTTTTGACTTATAACTTTATAGATACATATTTGTTTCTTGATTTGAAGACCCTTTCTTTTGACCGATTGATCTCAGATTTAGTCACACTAGTGTTTATGGCAATACAAATATTTATACTCAGTCTACGAATAAATATTCATATTTATTCGTAGATACTCAGTAGTTTGGTGTATTCAAGTGGGTCCCATAAAATGGCGCATTTTTTTTTAAATTACTTACAATATGGATATTAAACTTGTAGTGATAGACTTGTAGAATACAGTGCATCATGATTAAATTCCAAAACCAAGATAACCTCCACAGATTTTGTGGTGGAGGTTAAATAAATATTTTTTTCAACCACGACAATAATCAAGATACTTGTGAGAAAAATAGGGTCAGATACTTGAGAAAAAAGTAGGTAGTAACAAACCAACACAAAACAGAAACGGCAATGCAATAAAACGGGCTCCAAAAACCAAAATATAAGAAAAGAGCGAAATGTAGGTACTAAAGAGAGTAAATGTTAAACTCATAATATTTTTTTTATGTTATTGTGAAGGAACAAGCTCGAGGTCCACCTGATATGAAGCAGACTTACCTATGCCTTATTGCATTTCATCATAAGTCACGAATTGCACTGCGGCCGTCACTTGGAGACGTAGTTGTTAAGTCTCATGTGCCTGTAATTTCACTGGCTCCCAAGGACTACTGCCGGAACATATCGTTAAGTGCAACTTGGCGACAGACTTGAGGGTGGTAGCTAGCCAGGCGGGCAATCGCAAAATGCCCTTCCACCATGCAGTGAAGGTCAAGCCGGTGGTGAGGTTGAACCAGGGATCTGCGGCACGGCAGTCCATAGCTATTACCGCTCGGCCATCATTGCTTCATAAATAATGTGCGCCAATCTTTTACTCATAACTCTAAATTCTAATTCAATATAAGCATAATTCTAATAAATTGATTCTAAGAACCTAAAGCTATATTATCATGGTCATTCTTGTCATTCCGGTCAAGGCGCACGAACTTGTAATGTGAACCTAATGATATATAACGTGTAATATTGTTTATCATTATGGATATCATTACAACAACAACTTTTTTCAAAATCTTGGTGTGGCCTACAGCCACTTGTAGACTCTTTTGTATACTTTTTACTCAACTGCCCAAAAAAGGAGTGTTTTATTGTTTTCAGGGTTCATATATATGTTTGTGAGTTTCATTATTCCACCATAACTTGTAATCGGGTAAACCGATTTTAATGTATGAGATATCGTTAGCTTTGTCTCGATAACGCAAGTGACACTAGGTACATAGAAAATTTCCGAATCAAAATTTGAAGAAACTTGATTATGAAATTAATCTGTTAGCAAAACTTTTTGAAAATACAGTTTACCTGGTTATGGGTTATAATATACTCAAATTATACTTTTACAAAAAAAAAACGACAATTACTGAGAGAAATATTACGGGTTAGCTACAGGACAGATTATTTTGAATATAATAAGAAAAGCAATAAAATCCTACCTTGCAGCGGAGCTCAGAAACTATTTGTAAATCAAACCACACAGACGAAGAATCAAAACGGGATTTGAACGCTTCAACGAATATTTTTTTAGAAAACCTATAGAAGATTTAAATGAGAATAATACCTTCAATGTGATCCATCAAAATATCGAAGGCTTAATCAGCAAACAGGATAGGTTGATGGTGTGTGTTGATGAATTGAGAAACAAGGGCCAAAATATTGATGCAACTTGTATGTCAGAGCATTTTTCCAGAGTAGGGCATGAGGTCAATCTCAAAGTGGATGGATACGAACTAGCAACAGCATTGAAGCGCTCCGAGGAAAGCAGAGGGGTACGTGTATACTGTTAAGAGATGGTCTGGATTATACATTGTTGGAAATTGGTCTAGAACTATCAATTCCTTATCATTTTTGTTGATATTTAGGTGGAAATAAATAATTAGATTAAGTAAATGCAACGAAAATATAAAAAAAAGCAATTGTTATCACACACCACAGGTTACAAGCTTACGAGTAGAACATAGATGAAAAAAATGTTGCCAACTTATTAATATGGTTGCGTTCTTATTTGCCAACAATTTTGAGTATTTTGCTATCTTCATCAAAAATTGAAATAAGTTATTATCTGTGTGTATAGAATTCCATCTGGTAAGGTTGATTTATTTCTAGAAAAATTATATTTATCGCTAAATTGTTTTTGTAAGAAAGATAGAAAAAATATCCTAGGAGGCGACATTAACATTGATTTCAAAAAGCCAAAAATCAAGACTACAAAATTGTTATTAACGATATTGCATAACTTTAATTTAAAGCCTCAGATAAATTAATTCACGCACATAACATCGACATCAAAACCTTGCATAGACCATATTATATCAAATATTAACCGTATTGGTAAGTTATTTGAGTTGGGACTATCAAGACACACAGCACAGAGTTTCAGTGTTATAAATAATCATAATATTTATTTGAAACAATGGTATGAATTAAAAAAGTTTTATTCAGAAGAAAATATAAAACTATTTAGAGATGCTATTTCAGGGTTGACCTTCATTGAAGTTTTTTCTTATCAAAATTTGGACTACTACGAATAAAATTATTCGTAGGGGCACTGGGTTTTCTCTCCGATTTAATGCGTCGAATTAGGCGAGTATGAGTTGTGGCGATTGTTTTTATTTGAATTGAATGAGAATCGGAGTATGAAAAATATATATGGACAGTAGCAAATTATGAAATGATATGATGAAAGAGGATGACTTCGTCACAATCACAAGGTGTTAGAAAATTATTTTATAGAAATCTATATACAGGGTTATTGGTGAAATGCTAACAACCTCTTAGGGTTGACTTCTGCTAGTCCTAAAAAAGATTTTTTTTGAAGATTATTTTTTCGGTTTTTATTGTTTTAAGTTTTGAGTCTCTTCAAGCCAAGAGCGCCCTCCGCGGCAACACTGGACCGTGCTGCGTTCCCTTTGAATAGAGTTTTGTATATTTACATCGAACTAAGTAATAAAAAAATATTTAATTACAGGCACAAGAGACTTTTAACAGCAAGTGGTCCTCGTGCTTATTCCGTCAAACACACATAAACAACACACAAAAAAACATGTCATAATGTTTGTTCAGACTAGCAGAAGTCAACCCTAAGAGGTTGTTGGCGTTTTACCAATAACCCTGTATAGACAATACTTAAATAAAAATATAATTTAAAAGCATCGAACAAAAACTATTAAATATATTCGTTAGCAACATTATTTTCTAATTAGGCACTCTGTTGACATCAATATCTAATAATAATATCAGTGTGACAAATTATAAAAAAAATCGAGTAACTTTCATTCGTTTCATTTCTTGTTAGATGTCTGCAGGAGAGCGAGTCTACGAGCCGGGAGGCGCTTAGAATTGAGTACTAATATTTCTATTCTGTGGCATTGCATCGAGCGTGATTCTGTTTTTTGCATTGAAAGACTTGGCTCTTAAATTTGAGAAAGTTGACGCACCAACTAAACAATCGATTGGCCCGGGAACTGTATGGTATTCATCAGCGAGCGAAAGTAAATCAAGACGAGTAAAAGCAGCGACTGTCTATTTATAGACTGTATTTTAAAATCTACTGAAGCCTTAATAGATTTTTCAGAACCTCCAATACCCTTTACCACCATATGCGATGGTTTTACGCTGTCCCATAGTCCAAGGCGCTTACAACAATCATAACTCAAGAAATTACTTTGACTCGCACTATCCAAAAAGCACGAACTGATTGCGGTTTATTATCTGCACAAATTACAACAAATTGCGCAGTGACAAGCAATACAGTAGCGAAGGTACGTATGTGTTGCTGATTATTGGGCGGGTATGCATCAATGCGCTTAGGCAGTGCAGCAGCAATGGATGTTGTGCAAAGAAAGAAATCGCCACGTTGTACTGTTTGGACCTGAGTCACAGAAGGGTGGATGGAGTCACGTGACAATGCAGTTGTTGAATTAGCTAATGCGGTTTTAGTGCGCGGTTTACTATTATTGTTAAAATGCAACATAGATTACAGTGAAAACCAAATTCTTGTGCTTTAGTATGACTGCTGCAGGGGAACCTACTGTCGACATAGAAATAAAATACACACTTTTCCATATAATCGGAATAGTGTTTTTAATGAATGAAATGAAATGGGGCCGACTGAACTTACTTCAATTGAACCCCAAGAAGACACAAGTTTGTGCGTTTACCGCTAAATTATCCCCCTTTGTCGTATCCCTCCGTTTTGATGACACTCCCCTTGCCATTTCCACTAGCATCGGTGTACTTGGCGTCGACATATCTAGCGTCGTTCAATTTCGTTGTCACTTAGAAGATAAGGCTAAATTAGCCTCGAAAAAGCTTGGTGTGCTTGGAAAGGTGAGACTGTACTTCACGTCGGCCCATCGCCTGCAACTTTATAAGGCTCAGGTTCGGCCTCACATGGAGTACTGTTCTCACCTCTGGGCGGGAGTTCCCCAGTACCAGCTTCTTCCATTTGACCGCATTCAACGCAGAGCGACCCGAATCGTCGACGATCAAGTTCTCTCCGGTCGGCTCGACCCTTTGGCACTGCGTAGAGATGTTGGATCACTCTGCATCTTTTACCGTATTTATCACGGGGAGTGTTCCGAGGAACTGTTCGATTTACTACCTGCAGCTCAATTTCGCCAACGGACGTCCCGACAAAGCATGACGTTTCATCAATATCATGTCGATGTCTGGAAGTCTACAACCTTGCGATTTTTACGGCATTTCGTTCCTCGCACTGCCAAAATTTGGAACCAGCTGCCTGGTGAAGTATTTCCGATCAGATATGACTTAGGGGCCTTCAAGAAGAGACCATATTCCCTCCTCAAAGGCCGGCAACGCATCCTCGAGACCTCTGGTGTTGCGGATGTTCGTGGGCGATGGTAATCACTTACCACTAGGTGAGCCACCTGCTTGTTTGCCCTCCCATCCCATAAAAAAAATAAAAATATAAAACTAAGCTACAAAGAAAATCCAACAACGAAATTAAAAAGATCATAATGACATGGCTCGAAACGTTTGATTATGAAAGCATTGAAAAATGCTTTTGAATTTTTGATTACATGAAAATTAGAGAATACAATTTTAACACTACACAATTCATACGTAGTATAGTAGTGTAAAACAACGGCCAGCTTATTAACTAACTTACCAACAAACGACATCAACTCGAGTTTTGTCAACCTCTGCTTAACTTTGAATCGAAATGGAAAAAATATTTTATTTTGTTTTCTAAGGTTTTCGCGATTATCACACATAGTAATTAAACAACTTTAAACGGTTTAAAACGCGTATATTATCATTATTTTTGTCCCGACGTTTCAAACACTTTGCAGTGATCGTGGTCATGTAGCAGTCACCCCGTGGCCACGATCGTTGCAAAGTGTTTGAAACGTCGGGACAAAAATAATGATAAATATACGCGATTTAAACTGTTTAAAGTTGTTTAATTACTATATTTATTTTTTTTATTTTTATTTTTTTTAATTAATTTTTTATTTGCAAGCTTTTTAAATTAGATACTGAAACAGTAAAATAAATTAACATTTTATATATATTACAGGACCATTTATTGTGCATGAAGGAGACATATACTCGTGTATTTACTTTATACACTAACGTGAAGTTGAGAAATATTACCTAAATAAAAAGTAAGATTTCTTGTAAAATAATATGCATAATCTAAATTAATCCATAATTTTTGATGCCTGGTCTACGTGGTTATAGACTGCTACAAAAAGAAGTAAATTTTTAAACATCTCGCGGCTCGCGGTTGGTAATGGTTAACCCACTTTATTCTCATTCTCATCTGATTCGGTTTGAGAAGAAAAAAAATTGATTGTAAAATCATGGCTCAGACAAAATGACACGCCTTTTGATGACAAACTTAGATAAGAAAACTTTGTAAGGTAATAAAATGTCATAACTCGGAAGATATTTACAAAATTGATGAGTTACACATACATAGGTTGTTTTTCCTTAAAATTAATAAATTAGTCATCAATTAATTTTCTAATAAAAATACTTGTACGTTATTACTTACGTTGACCACTATGACGTCACACATCTTAAGAACTAGTACAATGACCAGTTCCTAACATAAGACCGCTGTCTGTCTAATATCAGGAACTTTATTACTCGTAATTGTAGACTTTGTAAAGGTACCTTCTTAACTTCCATCAAGAACATAAGATTAAAGACCCAAAAGTTTCGTCAATTCAGTTGTCATTAAATTACTCTAGTGTAACGAGTGGTGAAATAAGCACTCGCAATTACGGTTATGGTGCGGACGTAGTTTAACAGTAATTGTCTTTGCGGGTACAGCATATACCGCGAGGGTACAGGGTCTAACAGTACAACTTGGCGGGACAACTTAATTGCGTTCTTCTTAGATACTCCCGTTGCAGGACGAGTATTTTCACCAATTCGTTTATACAAAGTGGGGCTTAAAGACCGGTTATAATAAACCACGTAGTGGAATCAAGTTTAATGTAGAAGAGATATTTTTTAATAGTAATACAATAAGTCGAAACCGGCTTCCAACACTGAAAATTAAGAACCTGAGGTCGGTACTATGGTGATTTAAAACACTTTAAGCTCTTATTTTCATGATCTGAATTAGGTTATTTTTTTCTTTTTAGTGTTAGATGATAGAGATTACACACGCTATACGTTCGAAAATTGTATATTCAAAATACGCAATGATGATGATGTTGATGTTGATGTTGTGTCCGCAGTGCCCCCAGGCTCGATATTTTAAAGGTCAAAAAGGCCTCAAAATTCACCAAAAAAGGTGTCATAAAAGTTCGGAAATTCCCCTTTCGGCGCCAATAAATAATCTAACAGTAAGTGGTAGCAGTGTTGCGAGCCCTGCTACCCCTGCCAAACCGTTTTGGGAGGTTTTAAGCTCGTACAAAAATAATATTCCCGTAATAAAACGCATACCTCGGGGTGCGAGAATTTCTGTTGCCCAATCGTTATCTTCTTCGATTAAAAACGTTTTGGCTACTAATACTAGGCAAGCCTGGGAGCATCTTCTAGCATTCCCGTACCACGTATTTCACGTAAATTTTGATCCTTCTAACAAAAAATCCCTTACAACTAGAGTAAAGGGAAACTGCGTGAAATACAAGGCACGGGAAGAGCAATCTTTTGGCTCAACTTTAATAATTCCGCCACTGCGGCGGAATACAAAAACAATTAATAATGTCGATTCAGCTACTATTAAAATAGTAGAAAACAAAATTAATGATGGTGACATCAAAAACGCGGCACGCATCTTGTTTTCGAGTGATACAATCGCCCCTTTCACATCTGACACGTTGAATTCCCTAATTGAAAAGCATCCGCCTGCAACTGCAGGTCTCCACCTTCCCGACTCTCCTGAACAAAATAATGACATTGTTGAGGTGACCCCACAGGATGTTTCTGCAGCCGTGGCATCTTTTCGAAGTGGCTCAGCCGGTGGTCTAGATGGCCTGACGCCTCAGCACTTAAAAGATATTTTATCTTTTAGTTCTGGTGAGGTAGGCGAGACACTTCTAAGGGATGTGACGGCTTTGGTTAATTTGATGTTGTCGGGTCAGGTCAACAATGAAATTACCGAAATTCTGTACGGTGCGAATTTATGTGCCCTTAATAAAAAAGATGGTGGTATTAGGCCTATAGCAGTAGGCACCACTTATCGTCGCCTCACAGCCAAATGTGGTTGTAGGAAAAAGGTTGCTTTTTTAAGTAATCTTTTTCAACCACTACAACTCGGTTTTGGCTCTCAGGGTGGTTGTGAGGCTGCTGTACATTCGCTTCGCACATTTTTTGATCAAAATTGTGGAGATGTGCTTTTGAAGGTGGATGTTAAAAATGCATTCAACTCATTAGATAGAGGCACCCTTTTGACCGAAGTGAAAGATAAAATTCCGGAATTATACCCTTTTCTTTGGCAATGTTACGGCAAACCATCAAAATTAACATACCAAAACAACGTTATATTATCTTCCGTAGGATGTCAACAGGGTGATCCTCTGGGACCAGCCATCTTTAGCCTTGCCATCCACTCAATAATTCAACGTCTCCAATCAAAACTTAACGTTTGGTATTTGGATGACGGAACTTTAGGAGGCGATGCGAACACGGTTTTGAATGACTTGCGAGTACTTATAGACGATTTTCGTCTTATTGGTCTTGAACTAAATTTTTCCAAATGTGAACTATTTGTTTGTGATACTTGTCCGGATAAAATTTCGATAATTGAAAAATTCAACTTACTTGCGCCTAATATAAAATTTGTAGAAAAACGTTCGCTCCGTCTTTTGGGTTCACCGATTTTTGACGAATCTTTGTCACCATTTGTCGAAGAACAAATTCAAAAGTTTAGAAATGCTTCTAGCAGATTATTCAAAATTAACGCCCATATTGCTTTTACTATTATTAGATTTTGCCTTTTCGTTCCTAAATTTACATACTTTTTGAGATGTTGTCAGCTGTGGAAACACAGTGAGCTTCTTTTAAGCTTAGACAATTTATTAAAAGATACGTTAATATCGGTTTTGAATGTTGAGATGGATGATAGGGCTTGGGTGCAAGCTTCCCTCCCTGTGAGGTTGGGGGGCATAGGGATACGCAAAATTTCTAGTGTGGCATTACCAGCTTTTTTGTCTTCTGTACACAGTACACACAAATTAGTAGAAAAAATTCTTGCACCATCTTTAGGCTCTTTTGATGTAGCATATCTGGCTGAGGCCAAAACCACATGGGGACTGGCTTGTCCAAATACTGAGTTCCCAAAAATTTTGTCATCTCAGAAACAGTGGGATCGGCCCCTATGCGAGCTAGCACGGAAAGATCTTTTAAATACGTGCCCTAGTATCGCAGATCGTGCTCGTATTCTCGCTGTTTCTATGTGGGAATCAGGTCTTTGGTTACAAGCCATTCCTTCTTACAAAACTGGTAGCCTTATAGATCCTTCCGCTTTTCGTCTCGCTATTAGCTTACGCTTGGGTGCAAGGTGTTGTGTTGCACATCACTGCCAGTGTGGTACTGCAGTTGACCAACTTGGTCACCATGGCCTCTCCTGCTCTCGAAGTGCTGGTCGAATTTCCCGCCACGCCAGCCTTAACGATATCATTCGCCGGGCTTTTACCAGCGCCAATGTTCCAGCTGTTCTCGAACCGAACGGTCTGATGCGTGACGATGGTAAAAGACCTGACGGCATGACTCTGGTTCCATGGAAGTTAGGACGGCCCTTAGTGTGGGACGCTACATGCGTAGACACTTTAGCGCCGTCACACCTTTCTGAAACCCACGTGAGGGCTGGCGCCGCGGCTACTTCGGCAGAGCAACTCAAGCGGCGCAAATATGCTAACCTCGGTATGGGTTACATATTTGAGCCGTTTGGTGTAGAGACGTTGGGTCCGTGGGGACCGGGAGCTCATCGTATTTTCCAAAATTTATCAGAGCGCTTGGTCGATGCGACGCGTGATCAAAATGCTGGCACCTATTTGGCTCAAAGAATAAGCATTGCAATTCAACGGGGCAATGCTGCCAGCATGCTGGGCGCGCTGCCAACTGATAGTGGGCTGGAGCATTTGGACTCCCTATGAGTCCAAATGCTTTTACTGTAGTAGCTGTAGTATTGTAGTAGCTGTAGTGTTAAATACGCAATTGATAATATACAATTTTTGAACGTGAAGCGCGTGTAATCTCTACAAGTGCCCGGTTGCGTGTGGGGAGAGTATGCCGGCCGGCATACTTGCACTGGTCGACAATCTTCGTTTGAGATGTCGCGTCTAGTATATAAAGGTTGGAAGTTGGATCCGTATTTTTTTTAAATGTTTTTCCATATCGGCACGTAAATTTGTACATAACAAGCTCGAGACTTTGAAACAAATGTCCACCTTGTCGATTTATTCAGCAGGTAAGCAACAATTATTATATTCTGTGTGGATAATGTAGTCATAAAAACAAATAGGAAAAAATAAACCGTTATATAATATAATTTATTGGTAATGATGATAACATACATACTCGTATCATCAAAACATTGAATAGTAACTTTAAGACTTTCGTGACTTGAACACAGTTATAAGTATTAAACGGGACTTAATCGCGATAAAAACTCGTATGTTATTTGTCTGTGTTGTGTATCGAGCCCATACATATCTAAATCAAATGCGGGTAGTTGGAGAAAATACCCGCCCTTCAAGACGTTGACTCTTTAGTCTGCTCGTGACCACGACCAATGCAACATGGTCGGAAGGTCAAGGTAAATAAAGAATATACATGTTTTTATAGCGCTTAAGTCCCCTTAAATACTTATAACTACGAAAACATTGGATCTTCAAAGGGGCAGTAAAAGTGTATTTCTACATTCATTTCGGCTCCAATTTATACTGTACATAAACCTAACAATGGACTGTCTGTAGGTATTTTTTGTTGTGAAACTGATCTATGGTAATCTCTACACCTATATCGACGAATTCAACTGCCATGTATGGCAACATATTTGAACACTGGTGCCACGAAAATATCCTCAAAATGTCCTTACAATAATATAGCACCAAATGCTATTCATTTTCCGGCAAAACCCGGAACGATCGCGGCGACATTGTGTTTACTTGGACCGGACATTGTAAACAACTGCCAACCTCATGTTACGTCCTGCACTTTAATGGTTCAACCACCCGTGTTTGCAACGACGTTTACTTACACTATGGAAGTAAACAATGAAAATAAAGGGGCTTGTTATGAGTTCAAGTATTAATTATAACTGATCGTATTGCGAAGCTTCTCAGTTTCAGTTTAAGCAATAATGCTTTTGTATTCATATTCAGCTGGTTTCCAACGGTGTTTCTGTACAAGGCACATCTCTCAACCGATTGTCATGAAATTTTCTGAACAGGTTCAATAATTAGGTATTTTACTTGTCAGTTCAGCTTGTAAACCTTCTTCAAAATCTTGGAGATTATAGGGGTTGAAAACGTAAAGAAATATATTTCAGTTGCGACATCTTCAATTCACAGAGCCACCAATATTCTTTTAATTTGTGTCGATATTCAGAGGATAAGATTATCATTAATTATATTGTACAAGGGATGGTTACTATGAAACCAAATATATTTTCCGCTAGATAACTAGGTAAGTACATCAATAATAAAACTTCCTAAACATTCTTTTTTACACTAAGGTCCATTATCCTTTACCTTAGTAAGATATGGTGCAAACTTCTACATAATACATCGAAATTCAGATAATGATGAAGAGCCTACACCACCGGCAAGAAAAATTTTGAAAAGCCTACTCGAGAAGGAAGTACATAAGGCACTACAAGAACTGCAAGATGAAAGCCTTGGTCCAAGCAAATGAAAGGAACACCGTGCTGCCTCTTTGATACCAGAGTTCGATCCTGACAGTGAGGAATGCACAGTACAAGCCTGGATAAGAAAAATTGAACAAATCGGTGAAATTCATGGATGGGATGACACTACAAAATCATTCTACCTACAAGACAAACTACGAGGGCAAGCTAAGAAGTGGTACAATCGATTGGACGACTACAACTATACATGGGATGATTGGAAAGAAATGTTGTTACGTGCATTTCCTAAACACAGGGATTACGGTAGTATGTTAGAAGAAATGCTACAAAGAAGAAAGTCAGTAACTGAGACAATGACCAAATACTACCAAGATAAACTCGCCATGTGTTTCCGGTGCAAGTTATCAGATAACGCAAGTGTTTCCTGCATAATTAGAGGCCTACCCTCATCTTTGCAACCAAACGCCCGAGCATTTCAATGTCAATCTCCAGGAGAACTGTACGAAGGGTTTTTGTGTGCATTAGACGACTACCGCGCTTCGCCTTTAGAACCCAGGTTTCAAAAGATAACCGCAAATCGACAACCTACAGATAAAAGGACAGTCTCTGCGAATCCTGAAACTGATCCATGTCCTCGATGCAAGAAAACTGGCCATTTTCTTCGAGATTGTACACAAGCGGATACGCGTACTTGTTTCAAGTGCGGAAATCAAGGACATATTGCACCACGTTGCCCTATAAGCCCCACGACTAGCAAAACTATTACATCGGGCGGTACCGTCAAAGAAGTGAACCTAGTAAAACCATACAACGACACCTATAAGAAAGTTGTGAAGGTTAATGACATATATGTGAAGGCGTACATTGATACAGGAAGTCAAGTCAACGTGTTGAACGAACAAGTTTCACGTGCCTTGTGTCTTCAAGTGAAACCTGCAAGTGTGGTTCTAAAAGGATTTTCGGGAGGGCTAATTACAAGTCAAGGCGAAGTGGAGTTTCAGCTAGAAATCGATGGCATAAAAATCCCATCCCATGCCTTTTTGTCCAGTATAAACATGGACGAAATTAATTTGTTAATCGGACAGCCAGTGATCAACAGCAAAGGTATGACTCTGACCGTTTGCAATGGCGCAGCTAAACTTGACCTTTTTTCAGATCCCATGTGCGAGATTGAAGCTATTGAAGAAAACTGTCACTTCGAAGTCGTCACTGCTAATGAAGAACGTCTGCCACCCGGTTCCTCGATCATACAAGTCCGTGTGTTGGGAAACAAGATGGACAACAACGTGGTGACCCCTCCGCGTCACTACGAGCTCAGTGGCGTGGTCTACTCTTTGCCGGCCACCTTGCTACGCGGCGAAGAGGGCTACATCAAAGTCATCAACATGGGCAGCGAGACCATCACGTGGCCATCAGGAGAAGTCCTAACAAAGGCCCAAAGCTGCAACGAGCCACAGCCAGATAGCCAGGTGTGTAGTCTTTGTAGTTGCTTTGCCATTGCCAGTAATTTGCCTGATTCTAGCCTGTCCGATGCTTTAGAAGCAAACACATGTATAGGTGGTGTTGAAGTAAATAATATTAAAATAGGGCCATTAAATGAAAAGGAACATTCCGATTTAATTGCTTTATTGACTCGTTATAAACAATGTTTTGCGTCTAGTACTCAAGAGTTAGGTTGTACGAGCTTATTGCAGATGAAAATCAAACTCACTAATGATCAGCCCGTGCATAGACAGCCTTACCGCCTCTCGCATAGTGAACAAGCGATTGTGAATTCTAAAATCAAAGACTTATTAGATGGGGGCATCATAAAAGAGTCTGAATCCAGCTATGCGGCCCCGGTAATCCTTGTTAAGAAAAAGAATGGCGACAGTAGACTATGCGTTGACTATCGTGCCTTGAACGCCATTACTGTAAAAGATAGATACCCATTACCAAATATAGACGATCAGGTTTCTAAACTGGCAGGTAAGAAATATTTTACCAGCTTAGACATGGCCCAAGGGTACCATCAGCTAGAAATTTGCCCGGAAGATGCTCACAAAACCGGGTTTGTTACAAGCCAAGGTCATTACCAGTATATTCGCGTCCCGTACGGGTTGGCCAATGCACCTTCAGTATTTATGCGATTAATAAATAAAATAGTAGAATCCATAGGTAAAACGGGCAACACACAAAACGCTCAACAACAGAATGTAGGTCAAACAGAAATTTTAGCATTCTTGGACGATTTACTTCTACCCACAAGTGACATTGAATCTGGATTGGTTTTGTTGAACAAGGTGCTTGCAAAATTTGATTCTGAAAATTTAAAACTAAATATGAGTAAGTGTGCATTTTTGCAAAACGAAATTACTTATTTAGGTCATGAGATATCTTTGCATGGCATATAGCCTGGCCATTCTAAGCTAACAGCTGTGTCACAGTTTCCAATTCCTAAAAATGTCCATAGTGTGCGGCAGTTTATTGGATTGTGTAGCTACTTTAGGAAGTTTATTGCTAATTTTGCTATTATTGCGCGACCTTTAACAGACTTGACAAAAAAGAATGCTCCCTGGCTATGGGAAAGTGAACAGAACAGAAGCTTCGAACAATTAAAACAATGCTTATGTTCCAAGCCAGTACTAGCCTTATATGACCCCGTGCTTCACACGGAGATACATACAGATGCGTGCCAATCTGGTATTGCAGGTATATTACTACAAAGGCAGAATGATGACTCGTTACGACCTGTATTTTACTTTAGCCGTGTTACCAGTAAGGAAGAAAGCATATACCATAGTTATGAACTTGAAACACTAGCGGTTGTCGAATCTTTACGCAAATTTCGAGTTTATATCGTAGGCAAACATGTCAAGGTTGTAACTGATTGCACAGCAGTTCGCGCTACGCTCACTAAGCGTGACTTAATACCGCGCATCGCTAGATGGTGGCTTTCAATACAAGATTACGATATTGACATTGAGTATAGGCCTGGAGAACGTATGAAGCACGTAGATGCTCTTAGTAGACATCCAGTCGATACAATGAACATAAACCGCCTTGAGATTTCTGACTGGTTTTATACGCTCCAATGCCAAGATGACAACTTATGTCTCATCACTAATCAGTTGAAAACCAAAACCGCTTCTGCCGAAATCGTAAATAACTATGTTCTCATAGACAACAAACTTTATCGCAAGACTCTATACGGAAATCGACTGGTAGTTCCTAGTTCGGCTAGATGGAAAATTGTGAAAATGCACCATGACGACATTGGTCACGTAGGCTTGCATCGCTGCTCTGAATTAATAAAGAGCGTATATTGGTTTCCGAAGATGACGAGATTTATTAAAAAATACGTGACTTCATGTATTCATTGTGCATATGGCAAGGGTAGTTACGGTAAGAAAGAAGGAAAACTACACCCGATCCCCAAACCTTCGGAACCAATGTGCATGGTTCACATAGACCATCTTGGGCCATTTTGTAGAACGGTGAAAGGGTATCAATACATGTTAGTAATGACAGATGCGTTTACTAAATTTGTTGTAGCTGAGCCAACACGCACTGTTAATTCGATCGAGTCTATTCGAACACTTAAGAAAACGTTCAGCCTTTTTGGATATCCCAATCGCGTAATAACTGACCATGGTAAAGCTTTTACTAGTAGGCATTTTAAAAGATTTGCGACAGATAAGCAATTTCGACACACCTTTAATGCTATAGCTTGTCCACGTGCTAACGGCCAAGTTGAACGGACGAACCGTACAATTCTCGATGCATTGCGCGCCGCTGATCCAAGTGAAGCTTCAAGTAACTGGGCCAATACTTTACCTGATGTAGTTTGGGGCATTAACAACACTTTGAGCGAGAGCACTGGTTACAAGCCTTATGATTTGATGTTTGCGCGCGTTGGTAGATCAGTTTGTGATGTTTCAGTTCCTGACCAAATGTCAGATCCTATTGAGTCTCGCCGCCAGAAAGCTTTTGATAAGCTACAAAAAGTGAGCGAGAAAATGAAGCGTAATTTTGATAAGAAACGAAAACTTGCTCATTTGTATAAAAAGGGAGATTTTGTGCTCTGGAGACAGGCTCCGACGAGTAGTGCGTCTAAAGTAAATACCAAATTGGACGATTTGTATTCTGGGCCATATGTAGTTACTAATGTGCTTGGAAATGATAGGTAGGATTACATTAGGAGTATAAAAGGGTTGCGAGGCTATAAGAATTTTACAGGCTTAGTAGCTGCCGATTCATTGAGACCCTACAGGAGTATAGCCCCTATGTCAGATAGTGCCAGTAGCTCCGATGAACAGCTTGAAACTGAAGACTTGATTGATTTATTGGAAAGCTAATCTTAAACCTTGTTCCCATTTGCGGGAGCAATTGTTGCAGGATGGCCGAATGTAACGGATGTGACGTCAGCCGAAGTGACAGCCCGCCTTGCTGAAGCCGCCAAGCCGCCAAGCCGCCATTTTGCCACCCCCCCACTCGCCAAGCCAAGCCATGCCAGCCAAGAGTGGGGATGTGTGCATATAAGCCATTGCCAGCCATTTTTGCGTTCTATTTGATCAAGAATAAAACTACTTGCAATAACTCTGTCCATTTTCATTCTGCCCGTTTCATGTAATAATGTTCATACTCCACATCAACTATCGCATGACGTGTTAAGTAATAAGTTGGTAATTCATGAATTCATCCGTTTGCCTCAAAGCTGGGCTCTCTCATTATCTTAATTAAATGGATGAAGCATTAGCGCTCATTACAAAATGCTGTTTGGCGTGTGTATTTTGCAGAATCATACGTTACAAACAAAACCACAAAACTTGACTTCGCAGAAAACGATTCTGATAGAACGGTTAAGATATTATTGTGTTTTACAGCTATAATTATCTTAAAATTCAACATTTGACTTATGAAAGCATTAAATCAAATCTTTTTGCATCCTAGCATTTATGGCTTTCATTTTCTAGAGGTCATTGAAGAGTACCTATGCTGTTTTTTTTTTCATTATTCCATTTTTATTTTTATAAAATTAAATGGGGGCATCTAAGTAGTCAGTTAAGACCACTTTTACCAGCGAGGTTTATATCAAAAAATAAATCAAGGGAGTATCTGTAAATGTTTATTTAAAAAACACGTTTTAAGTTAGCAAGTATATTATGTACCATGTCTATTAAAACAACCAATTTTTAATACTTAAAACACCCATTTACTATTTAGCTGGAAGCTGTCATCAAAGTTAGAAAACATTAATCGTTTTTTTTTATATAAAGGTTTAGTTCACATAATTTTCATTGCGAGCAGGAATTAAACTCGCGTCACCAGTAAAGATATGAAATGCAATATTCGCTTAGGATGAAAAAGTGTATGAAATTATAATATGTACCTAGAAGGTTAGCCACATCACAACACACGAGAGTTGAGTGTTTTAAAAATAACTTTCTTCGTTCAAAAGAAGTTCAGCAGTCTAGTTTGTGGGTTCTTCGTTCCTATGACAGTAGAGTAATAAAATTTAAGAACAAAATGCTCTTCTCATCCAGCGGTCTTAATGATCAAGCGGTTATTAAGACTGCTGGATAGCGTTGCATTAAAACGGGTTCGATTACAAATCGAGATAAAAATTGCGCTTTAAAAATTTGTAAATATGATATTAGCTTAGCATGCAACAGTGCTTTAAATATTTAGAATTATATTCATTCTTTCACGAGTTGTTGGGACGCGGAACCCTAATAGAGTGCGGCACAACTCGCATTTGGTAAATTTTTTTTAAATAATAATGCGTAACTGTCTGGATCTGTTGTCATTAGAATGTTGAGTCAACATACTGTATTAACCCGCAGGGTAAGATTTTTTATTTTTGCGCTCGTTCTTTAGCCTTTGACTACTATCTTACCTGATGGTAAGTGATGATATGGTTCAAGGTGTTGTTCACGCTAACCTAGAATTACTGGCTCTCCAGGACAGCTGCCGGAACACACCGTTAGGTGCTTGGCGAACTATTTTCTATTTGATGGTGGTAGCTAGCCAGGCTAGGCGGGCATTTGAAAAATGCCCTTTATGTTATAACAATTGCCATCTCAAGACAACAACTAGGATCGACGGCTTAACGTGCCCTACTAAGCACGTAAGTGCTCAGTAGTAATATCACTAGCAGTCTCCCATCCATCTCATACCCGCGCGGACGTTGATTAACTTTGCTGATCGGTTAAGAACAGCTAAACAAACTTCACACACTTATACACAGTATATTCTCTACCACACTTACATAGCCCATAAGTTCAGCAACCTTCTGATTACCAGTGCGCAATTGATATATACATATACACCAGGGGAAACATTTTTTTTGTTACCAGAGTACTGCCAAGCGTGGGAATTACGACACATACAAAAAAAATACGAACGTGATCCTTAAAACGACGAGACAACAACGTTCATTCTGTCTTCACAAATATCCATTTAAGAAAAGCTTTGTTTTGGTACTGATGTGTTGTGAGCGAACATTACTACGCCATTCGTTAAGGAAAGAGTGTAAACATTGTGGTTTTGTTTATTTACTTTTATAATCAAAATCTACAACCTACAAAATGGTTTTGTTTTTTTTTTTTTTTTTTTTATGCCTGATAGGTTAGCCTTTGACCACTATCTCACCTGATGGTAAGTGATGATGTGGTCGAAGATGTTGTTCAGGCTAACCTAGAAGTACTGGCTCTCAAGGACAGCGGCCGGAACACACCGTTAGGTGCTTGGCGACAGACTTTCTACTTGAGGGTGGTAGCTAGCCAGGCGGGCATTCGCAAAATGCCCTACCACCATGCTATAACGACTGCTATCCTAAGACGACAACCGGGACCGACGGCTTAACGTGCCCTCCGAAGCACGGAAACGCTCAGTAGTAATGTCACTAGCGGTCACCCATCCAACTCCTGACCGCGCGCGACGTTGCTTAACTTTGCTGATCGGTTGAGATCAGCTAAGTAAACTTCGCTACGAGCGCTTCAAAATATAAAACTGCAATAGTACGTCTATTTAATTCAAAATAGATTTGATTAAACGATTCGACGACATGAAATAAGATGTCAAATTCGAAATCCATGGAATATTTTACATTGAAACAGTCATTATCCATTCATGCAACAGCAACTACAACTACACCATTTACGTAGAGTGTTTGAAACAAATTTTAATGATGATACGCGATCTGTCCTTATGTATTTGCCCTCACCTACAGGACAAGCAAAAGGTCTAGTAATCTTAGTTTGTGTGCGTAAATTAAACAGATATTTGATAGATTCACTTTGGCGTTACTCTGGGGGAAACCATAATTAATAACAAAAAGAACAATTCAGCAGATAGGTAAATTATAATAACAACGGTGGAGGTTACACATTTTAGCCGTTTGGTGTAGAGACGTTGGGTACATGGAGACCAGGAGCTCATCGTATTTTTTAAAACTTATCAGAACACTTGGTAGATGCGACGCGTTATTAAAACGCTCTTATTTGGCTCATCGAATAAGCATTTCAACTCAACGAGACAATGCTGCCAGCATGCTGGGCACGTTGCCAAATGGTAATGGGCTGGAGCGTTTGGACTGCCTGTGAGTCTGTAATGACTTATAGTCGTCACGCTTCTTTTCATGTAAATGCTTTTATTGTAGTAGCTATTGTTTATATTGTTATATATATATATATATATATATATATATAACAATATATACAATAGCATAATATACATAACTATAAAATAATTCCGCAAGCAAATTTAAAAATACTTAGAACTCTCTAGTGTCCGTCCTCCACGGGTTATTTCATATTTTTCAGTGTTGGTTGGACAAAGTTTTTTTACAAAGTGTCACTGGCCTTCATTATCACCAATTTTATTAATTTAGTTTTTTTAAATATACTTTTTTTTATAAAGAAAAATGTTTGATCATTATGTCACCTGTTTGTAGGTGATAATGTCATCGAAGATATTAAATGGGTTAAACCTAGAATGGGCAACTATATGGCTCTCAGAAATAGCTACTGAATGTCGCCCAGTGAAAACGATGGCCATTTACTACACGGTAAACTATAAATGCTCTCACTAAGCCACCAAAGTTTAAAAAAAATTAAAAGTATCAAGGTCTTGTGTAAAGTATAAAACCATAGTCGATTACAACTTAAAAATGGCTATACGAAACAGAAAGGAAGAGGTCGTGGAGGCTCTAACTAAGACAATGAGGGCATCGCCGGAATCTGTGGCCGGCCCTTCAACGACAAACTAAACCGGTAAATGCACAACATAAAAAACTAACCAACTAGATATAATGAGAAAATAGTATTTATATATATAAATATGGACTCACTTTAGCTAACGGCTAACTTCCCATCAGGAAGATTATTGATAAGTTAGAGTTGGAGAATGAACTCAGTTTAAAATTATTATAGTAACAAAAAACAAATATTATAATCAAATAAGAGTACGAACCACGAGTCTGTAGTGTGTAGTATTTAAAATATATTTTAAAAAAAGGTCTTGTGTAATTCTACCAGGAATTTGGTTTGCTTTTGTAGTTGTTCTTGTGAGCCAGTTTCAATTCTATATAATTCACAACATCTTTAATTGAATAATCACTTGTCAAATCTTAGACAAAAGAAAGTTAGCCTATTAGAAAAAGAAACCTTTGCTACCGCAAATGCTTCACTATAACAATTCATCTTTTTTGAACACAGTCATTTTTTCTATGGAACTTCAGATTGATTCAGATCATATAATTTTATATCACGGCTATTAACATTTCAATATGTCGCCTGCATGTTTTATCGCCAATTACAATTGTAATACACAATTTATATACACACAATTTATATACACTATTTACTATACAAACAGTTTTGCCTTAAAACGTCAAAATTTACATATTGAAATAAAGTGAACAAAATTACTCCCTTGCTCCATCTCCAAGCGAAGAATTATTCAACTGCCACATATGTGAGGGCTTTAAAACTCTCAATGAATTTGAAAGAGAGAATGAGTTGAATTTTTTTCGTATATATTGTGAAATGGAAATTTCTAAGGAGATAATTTATAAGTGGTGTATCAATAATAGTGCACTATTTTAAATTACATATGTGTCATTTAATTTTCGTGGCAACTCTGAAATTTGTCAGCTGACATCTATGCTTGTTCCAATATAAATTAAAGAATTACGTGTTATTATTATGAAAACCCATTTAAAAAATGGGGAAAATTGAAAATTTTCGGTTTTTCAATTCAACTATTTATATCATCGCATAAATCAGCACAGTTTATTAGATAAATTTGTCAATTACCAATGCCCAGAGGGTTAAATGATGGAAGAGGAGTCCCTGGGTTAATAGAAATATTCGTATGTAGAGTAAAAGCGTTCATAAGATGGAGTAAAAAGAGGGTTCATTAATGAACAAGGAATAAGAGACCTTTTCAAGTGACGGCAATGTGATGCCCACTTTCTTAAAGGCAATGAAATACTTGATATCTAAAATGTCTCCTGAGCAATAAATTTGTATTCTTGTTTTAAACTGCGATAAGTGTCATGTCTTGTGAAATTTAGATTTCTGCCTAGACGGTCAGAGTTTTTGTTTTAAACGTTGAAGATTTAAAAAAACCTTGGTCCTTGTTAGTTTTTTTGTATACCTACTTATGATTATTTAATAATGTAAAATTAACGGATATTAAATGTTATAGAGTACTACGATAGTAGATAATACGAAAGATAACTACGAGCTGTAAAACAACTGTTAAAAGTTTCGGATTTTGAATATGTCATCTTTTAATTGTAATATATAACTAACTAAATATGTAACTGTCTCAATTGTAATAATATATTGTAATAAATCAACTGTCTGCTTGGCCCAAATTACTCTTTGAGCTCTATTGGTACGGTGTGCTCACGATGACTACAGGGACGTGAGTTCTGTTAGGACTGTGTGGTCACATAATCGATGACACTTATCGGCCGTGCAAACGTTTTGTGCCCTACGTACAATTCGGACCAGCTCTGAGCGTGCTACTCATTACGCAATTCGGACCGCACCTACTGTAAATCTTATAAAGGCAATTTTCAATGAGATTCAGGGCACTGTTTAATGCTGTGTGTATGCGAGCCTTTTTAAACTAGCTTGCAACTGCAATCAACAAAGATTGAGATTCAATATTGGACAGAAATAGAACCGAGAGAAAATAACAGGCCTTTTGGCTGGCGTGAAAGGACGGTAAAATACGAGATCGTCTTCAATACTGATGGTTGTCATTCAGATTGACTTAGTAAAGATTACTCGTATTATAATGTTAAATTCTAATCAGTCCTTACGAGGCCTTTGGAAATTTCGTATACTAAAACCATACTACAAAACAAAATTTAATATTTGGTAAAAATCACATTTAAGCTCCGTTTTTCTTTAAGTGTTTACAATCAAGTATTATTTACATATATCTAGCCTAGAAATAATTCGCAATTTTCTCTACCACCAGACATGTGTTTTATTTACAGAATAGATAGATCTTATCAATATCTGTATTATTATAAATTTGAAAGTTTGCGTGTTGTCATCCATCTCCGTAACTAAAGACTATCCCCCTTACTTATAAAAACATCGCTATGTAGTTCCTAAGTAATGGATAACTAAACAGTGTTTAAGTAATGCTTAAATATTTCTTACTTATAAACGCTACATAGCACCTGTTTAGCTAAGCAATGGATAATGAGGTCGAACGTATTTTAAACTGACAACATTGTACTAAAAAGTATTATGAATGACCTAAATGGCCAAATAGCATGTATCTAGTGCTAAATATCTTGAAATTAAAAAGTTAATATAATACTTTTCTTTGTATAGTACCACCAACTTAACTGTGCAGTTTTCGAGGGCGCTACTGGTCAAGGGAATCAACTACGAACTGTCACAATTTGAAGGAATGTTGTAGTTCATTTTTCTGCCATCTGAACAGATAAGTTGGTGGGTCTGTAACTAAATCAGCTGATCAGAAATAGGGGCGCCATCTTGTTACTTAAAATTTAAACAAGGGTGGGACGGTGTTTAAATTGACAGCTGATTTAAGCAGTACTTAGGTACTGGATAAAGTTATGTAGCGTTTATGAGTAAGAAATTTTGCTAATCAGCGGCTAAGTAATGTTTAAAATTTAAGTAGCGTTTATAAGTAAGGCTGTATATTATTATGAGATTCAGTGTCTACATATTGCTTAGATAGTCATACTAAACATATCTTTTACTGCTCGTTATCTTAATTTTGTTTGCGAAAATTTTAATATTCCATCAAATTTAAAGAATTATATGTACAGGAAATTCGTACTAACAATATAATATTCGTAGTTGGGTACAATGCAAACTGAGCTCAACTGTATTGGCAAGTAATCCTACCCAGCGCTGCGGTGGTCACGAACTGCACTATTTTAATTGAATCAATAATTTATAATCAAATGTATTATATTTTAGGGAATGGATTCGGCATCGTATTAACAAATGGAAAAAGTGAATAAAGGATACCTTACCAAAGTCGAAGCTGTCGAAGCAGCTACATTCCGTTAAGTATGTTTTTGGTCACATATATAGGAACGGATCCTATTGTCATCCACCAGGCTCTATTTTAGACTCCGAGACGCTAGTAAAAACTCTTGCACAGGAAAAATATTAAGTGCAACCCAAGACCTCAAGATTAGAGATAGTTTATATGATACTTTTTCTCAAAAAGGGTATGTAATGTTGGTATAACATCTCTAAAACGTATCCAGAAAGTGAAATCTGCCGGAGACTTATTCACAACTGTCCAATAATAAGCGATATTAAAATATCGCTTGGATTTGGAATCTCCTACTGTCCAGTAAGTAAGCACGTATAGTACCACCAACTTAACTGTGCAGTTCGCGAGGGCGCTGCTGGTCAAGGAAATCAACTACAAACTGTCACAATTTAAAGGAATGTTGTAGTTCTTTTTTCTGCCGCCTGAACAGATAAGTTGGTGGTACTGTCAATTCATTACTGGACAGTTTTTTATTTTTCCTATCACGTAATTTGGACTCGCACGTATTGTTCATTTGCCAGTGTCATGCTATATACTGGACAGTTAGGTCATCATCTTTAGTTCTGCTTAGAAAAAAAACGTAGTACCAGACAAAGATTAGTTTTTGGCCATTATAACATGGTTACAGGAGGGGACTCCAATTGTATATCTATCTGTCTTTTTGGGATGACATTTTATGAGATAGATACATTTTTGGAGCCTTTAACAGCCATTTTATACGTTTTGTACTCAATAATATTATAGAAGTATAGTGTGGGATTTTATGTTTGTATTAAGTAATTTCAGTTAATAAATCATGTTGGATTAAAATTTTTCATTCTAAAATCAACATAAAGTTTCAAAACAATTTTCTTTTTCTAATATTGCTAGCTTCGCAATAACGCCTGCTATGCGAATTACATTACAAAAACACAAATATACGATAGGAAAAATTTAAGTCATGTGCGGGATATATGTTATTTATTTTTTACTTAAATATTCATGTCATGTAAAAATAGAACAATGTTCAAAATCAAAGACAAACTTTTTAGTAAAAATAACAACGACAGGCGGGATTTCATATTCAATTGCGACCATGTACATAGATAATCCCAAAAATTGAGTTTAAGCAAATCTGATTCGAAAATAGATGGTACTCCTCCTGATTTAAAATCAGAGGCTATTATTTTTGAAAAGAATTATACAAGCCTCAACCAGTAAAAAACCCATCCTGGCCTCGTATATAACCGGACCTCATCTGCGGTTTGGTTCGGGTAACTCATACTTGGCCAGGAAGGCTTACTTACTGGATTCTACAGTAATGTACTATTTCAACACACGAGCTCGTAACGGGCCTTTAAATGCACCGATTTTAGTGCCATAATGTAGTATATTACGCACTCGTGTTTTTTTTTTACTTTACCGCACTAGTGTTTTAAATATAAAAAGAAAACAACGTTTCCACTCTTCTCACCAAGGAGATTGTAGTTTGTTTCAAACCAAAGAGTTTTAACTTAAGAAGATTTAATTATAAACCTTCTTAATCAGATTATTATTGTTATCAAAAAAATCATGAAAATATTTTCGAATCGTAATTTTCGTATTCGTTCCTCGCAAATGTGTTGAAAAACGTCGTATGAAACTCGTGCCCGTTGCTTATTACAATCTCTACTCCATTTAGGCCTGAGATCGAAGATCGAAGGTCAAATAAAATCCATCTCGATTGTAGTAAACAACTTCGTGCACTTGTTGCAAAAAATACTCTGAATTTTTTTATAAATATATTACTCGGAATTTGAAAACTTTTTTGAAGTGCATTATATTTTTTACGAAGTTAAAGGTTTTTTTTTTTTTTTTTTATATTATCGTGATGGAACAAGCGCGAGGCCCACCTGATGTTAAGCGGTATCCTCTGCCTATAACAGATGCATTTCATCACAAGTGACGAACTGCACTGCGCCCATCACCTTAAGACATACGTGTTAAGTCTCATTTTGCCTGTTATTTCACTGGCTCTCAAGGACTGCTGCCGGAACACACCGTTAGGTGCTTGGCGACAGATTTTCTACTTGAGGGTGGTCGCTAGCCAGGCGGGCATTCGCAAAATGCCCTGCCACCATGCGGTGAAGCTCAAGCTCTGAGCGGGATTCGAACCATGGACCTGCTGCGCGGCAGTCCATAGCCAATGCCACTGAGCCATCACTGCTTCAAAAGGTTCAAAAGGTATAATTTGAATTTCCTTCTTAGGCCTAATTTCACCAAACTAAACCTTAGTTTATTTGTTTTATAAAGGTTATAAAAAACTTTGCCAATTTAACACAATGAACTTTATACTGTAGACCACTAAAATTTGATAGGCTTTAGTTACCATAGAACGTACAACGTTTTTGAAGCAATGATAACCGACCAGTATTATCTATGCTGGCTTGCCGCAGGTCCATAGTTCAATCCCCACCACTGGCTTGAGCTTCCTCACATAAAGTAAGGGCATTTTGCGAATGCTTGACTGGCTTGCAACCACCCTTAAATAGAAAATCTGTCACCAAGCACCTAACAGTGTGTTCCGGCAGCAGTCCTTGAGAGCCAGTAAATTACCGGCTCATGATACTAAACACCTGGGTAAGGGGCGCAGTGTAGTTGGTCCCTTGTGACGAAATGCATATGAGGCAGTGGTTACCGCTTAACATTAGTCAGGCCCTATGCGTTCTATTACAATTCCATAAAAAATGTTTTTTGTTTGTTGAATTTTTTTCGGGAAAAAAAAATTACTCCTAAATATGGACTTTTATGACATGTAACAGCAGCTTGGACAGTGATGACTCAATGGAATTGGCTATGGACAGCCGCGCAGCAGGTAAATGGTTCGAATCGCACCGCGGGCTTGAGCTTCACCACATGGTGGAAGGGCATTTTGCGTATGCCAGCCTGGCTAGCGACCACCCTCAAGTAGAAAATCTGTCGCCAAGCACCTATTGGTGTGTTCCGGCAGCAGTACTTGAGAGAAACGAAAGAAAGAAAGAGTACCAGAAACTCTTCGTGATATCGCCAAACGTAAGCAGCATTGTGTGGTCAGGCGCATTATATTGCATTACAGAAAAAAAATTGTCCATTAATTCCACCTTTTTTTTAAAGTTAAAAATCAAACCCTTTCTGATACCATTTTGACGACCTTTCCACGACGAACTTGATAATGTAACACAAAAAAAATGACAATAGAGCAAAGTGATGTACTACAATTGTATAGAAAATATCAATATCGGAAAAAATATTACAATTAGGTCACTGTAACTCCTTTTCTATGCCTTAAAATTTAAATTTTTATTTTTTTTATTAAATACCTATGCGAAGCCGGGGCGGGCCGCTAGTATATTTATAAAATTGTTTGAATAATATCTTGTAATCATATTAGATTTTACTTTTTATGTACATATGATAAAATTGAGGAACTAAATGTACCTTTTAAAGAGGAGGGGAGAGGGGGAAGAGTTTGGTACCTGCAACACAGTTTTTTCAAAAACTTTCGCGGCTACCATCGTGTTTTATACAATTTATGCCATCGCCTAAGTTATAAATAATTTGAATTTGAATCATATCAGAAAACAAAAGTTCCGTTCACCCGTTCATCGATATGCCACCCCAGACCATACACGAACCACTTCCGAAAGGATCACGCTCCTGATTGCAACTTTGAGCATATCTATCCCCAGATCGACGATAGACTTTTCTGTGACCATCTGCACCATATAAACATGACCAACACTCATAGGTGAATAATACTTCATACCAATGGAGGTGTCCACGTTGTCTATGAGCTACAGACCATATCTCTACCCCACCGACCCAAATGAAATAGGCAAAATTATTAGCAAGCTTAAAATCGACAGTGCCACTGGCCCAGACCTAATTTCTGTGGCTCTCATCAAAAAATGTGCTCAAGCTATACTAATTCCATTAACTTTTATATGTAATCTTAGTATTGAGTCTGGTGTGTTTCCAGAGTACTGGAAAATAGCTGCCATAAGTCCAATACATAAAAATGGTCCAAAAAGCACACCTGATAACTACAGGCCTATTGCACTCCTCAGCGTTTTCTCTAAGATTCTGGAAAAAATTGTAAACGACAGACTTATAAAATATCTGGAGAAATATAGCCTTATCTCTGAAAAACAGTATGGTTTCCGCAAGGGTAAGTCGACAGAAGACGCTGTTACATTGCTAGCTAACTTGGTCTCATCATATGTTGAACAAGGAAGCAAATGTATTGGTGTATTTCTTGATTTGGCGAAAGCTTTTGACACGGTCTCGGTTGGCTTGCTTTTGAGGAAACTAGAATCCATTGGTGTTAGAGGGATTCCGTTGCGGTGGTTCTCAAGTTATCTAAATAAACGCGAACAGTTTGTAAAAGTGCAAAACCACTCTAGCGACCGCCAACTAATTAACTGTGGTGTTCCTCAGGGTAGCATACTCGGCCCTACGCTTTTCCTAATTTATATCAACGATATCCTTAACATTCAGCTGAACAATACTGAAATAATAGCATATGCTGACGACACTGCGATCTTGATTAATGGTGAAGCGTGGGACCTAGTGTACAATATTGCAGAAAACAGTCTTTCCGAAATTGCCAAAGCTCTGGACAGGAATTTACTTACACTAAACTTGAAAAAAACTAAATATATTGCTTTTTCAAAGACCATCATCTCTATGCCACCACCTGAATTTGTCCTGAAAATCCATCACTGTTCAAAGGATGATAGAAGCTTAGATCATACTACGTGCACTTGTAAGTTCATAGATCGAGTTCCTGTCATAAAATATCTAGGTGTGTCAATGGATGAAAATTTATCCTACAAACATCATATAGCAGATTTGTCATCAAAAACACGTAAACTTATCCATGTTATGAAAAACCTTCGCGACTGTGCTCCGGTTCCGCTGCTACGTCAAGTGTATTTTGCCTTATGTCAGTCTATTATCCAGTACTGTGTAACGGTGTGGGGTGCTGCTGGTATAACTCATTTTATGAAAATCGAGAGAGCACAACGTGCGCTTATAAAAGTCACGCTACGGAAGCCCTTCCGTTTTCCAACAGATGCTCTTTACAATGAATTTCAAGTTTTACGTGTTCGCCAGCTCTTTATTTTCAGGGCTACCATAAAAACTCACATTGATCTAAAAATTCACTTAGACAATGAAAAAATCATGACAAGACGTGCTTTTAGAATTCCAAAACCATTTGTTACATCCTTATTAGCAAAACGCTGCCCTTCTTTTTCACACCCCCATACGTACAACAAAGTCGCTAAAAAGTGTGATATTAAAAATCTCTCAGTCAATGCTTGCAAAAGAACTGTTAAGGATTGGCTGCTCAAACTCTCTCAAAAAGACACAGAAGAATTAATCTGAAACCGCTACTGCTCGGCACACTCATTGAATATATTGCACACGCAAAGTACGTATGAAACCAACGAGTAGACGAGGGAACGAGTATATATGAGTCCTATCACTTCAGGCATATACGCGCACATCCTCTCACTCTCTCATACACACTCTCTTACACACATACACACATCATCATCCACACTTTACATCTACATTATAAGTCGTTAGCAAATTAAAATTATTTCGTGTAAGCCGCTTCAAAGAAATTTTTTTCACCTACTTTAAGATAACGGGCACATTATTATATTATTGCAGTGTAATTTAATGATTAAAAAATATTATTTAACTCTGGTATTGAAACGCATTGTACTTTCATGTAAACTTAATTTTACATTGCCACTGTATCTACTTTTATTTTGTCATGAACAACACAACGAACTTTTTGAAAACCGCACTCGATCCCCAAGATACAGGCTTAGTGCTTAGTTTGGGGCTCGCTGTCAAGCTATTACCCAATAAGAATTTTAATTATTCTAGAATCTAAGTTAACGATTGTATTTACTTATAAATCTTTTATGGCAATAAATTATCTTATCTTATCTATCTTATCTATATCGGACCATTTTTAATCGTAGTAATAATATTATTAATTCATTTATTTAATTGAAATTTAATGAATTAATTTATTATAAATAATTAGTACCCACAAAGTTCTTATAAATTTACTTCAATGAGATCAACCCATATATAACTTTTCTCCTCCGAACTTCTATGGATCAACCGTCGCACTGATTTTTTATTTTATATGATAATGAATATATACAAAATATTCATTCAACTGCTTTAACTGCTAATTCATTCAAAGCTCACTGTCGCTTGCCTGTCAAATTTGAAACTCTACTGCAAAAACAACCAATACCATCAACTATTATTCGAAAACTTTTTGTATTCGAATACTTTAGTGAAGGTAAACTCATACTTCGGTATTTAGGTAATTACCCGCCGGGACCCAGTACAAAATGCAGGAAGAAATAGTAAATTTTATAGTTTCGTAAACCACAGAAACTCATAGTAGGGGTACCTTCTTATTGTTTTTTCTAGTTCAAAACGAATCAACTTAAGTTTACAATATAGGCATATTGTACCAGCCCAAGACTTTCTCTTATCGATCAAAAAACCCATTCTCGAAAATTGTCCACGTTCTATTAATCCCGAATAAATTATAAGCACCTTTCTTCACATTACAATAAAATAATTTCAGAAATTATTTATTTAATTTATTTCAATGACTAGGCTGCTGGTCATTTTTAAATGTGATATTTAATATATGACTAATATATTTGAAATATGACTAATCATATTTGGTCATAATATCCAATCCTAAGTAATTTCTTTTTTATTTTAAGCCTTATAGGTAGAAATGTGGCAATCAGAATATCGTCATCCAGTAAATTCAAATGAAACAGAAACAAATCCATAAATACACTGCAGTGAGTCCCTGGAGAATGCCCTAAACCAGTAACGTGGTCGAAAACGTTGCGGGACCGCAACGAAACGTGAAATATTGCTTTGCCTCGGCGTACATTTTTCAAGGGATGTGCTCGTAACAGTGTGAGGGTGCCCACTTGTACGTTCTTTATTTGCAATTTTGAGAATATTTTTTAGATAAATCGTAATTGAAGTTCGTTTGGGTGCGAATTCTAATAGATACTTCAATGTCATGCAAGGCTGCAAAGTTCTTATTTGTCGTTAGTACTTGTATAGAAACCTGAGGAAGTGAAGGTTTCTAGAATTGAACCACGAGTGAAATGAGTGGATTTAAATTAGGTTATAGGTACATAGAAGGTTTCAAAGGTAAAAGATGCAATAGTGCATTGTACACCGAGAGAAAAAAACGATGTATTTCTGTTCGAGAAAGAGTATTGTTAAAGGAAAATCGAGAACAGAAATAGAACTTTCCCCTACATAGTATTTTATACTATAACTACGTGGAAAATAAAATCCTTATAAGTTTTTTCGTATTTGTCCCGTGACTTTTCAGGAAGTAAGTTATTCATGACTTCTTGAGCTGTATTTTTTTATTTCTGATGGAGTTATCATTATAAAATTGTCATAAAATCTCGGTCACTTTCACTCTCAGATGACAATTTGGATAATTATTTAGAATATATTTAAAAGCGTACTGTTAAATTATTAAATATTTACACAAAATTTAACAAATCAAGACAAATCGCCGCGTTTTTTATCTGCTGTGCATAAAAATGTTGCTAACCTCTTTTTACCAAAAATCGAGTACTGACAAAAAACCCATCTCTCTTTTCTAATTATTTGGTAAAAAAACCTTTTTTCAGATTTGATTTTAGTATTTTTTTTTGTTCGCAGCTATAAAAACAAAAGGAAGCTAGCAGGGCAGGTATGGATTTTCATACAACAATCCTTCACTGCTACGAAGGACAGAAATTAAATACACGCCTGATCACATCAGCACTTACCATAAGGATTTTAGTCAAACTAACCCATCAGGAATAAAAACTACAGCAAATAATTTATCTTCCATTTAGTGTTCTTGCCCAATCTATTTAAATAAATACATTGTTATAAAAATCTTTACATAACTAGGTAATTGTTACAACGTATAAGCATATTAAAATTATTATTAAAATAAACACACAGCTTCAATAAAATAATATAAAACAAGACAGGTATATTTATATATATTTTTAGAAAATTTTGTGGACTTGTATGCATTTATATAATATTATTATTATTATTTTATATTAATTTTAAGATTAAGATTATGGTCGGTAGTGTTTCAATAATAGCAGGTGTTATATACAATGGCATATGCTTATATTTCAACTTACGTCTCTTATTTATCTACAACTACAATCTACAACTCTCCAATACATTTGCTATTTACTGTACAAGTACATTGTAGCTGCTACACTCATTTTATTTATTAACTAAGGTAGTTAAACTCAGCAGTTACAATGGAGTTTTAAATTTTGTTTACCTTTAAACTTTTATGGACAGGAATAAAGAAACGTTTTACTGAAACACAGATATTCTGAAAACAAATTATTTACTTCAAAAATACAAGTGCAAAATCACATAAACTATAAATTTTACTAATAACAAACCTTATTGACTTCACGTGAAGAGCGCTAATCACTTTTTACACGACTACCAAAAAAATGAGTGTTATATTTTCAGGGTTCATGTATGTTTGTGAGTTTCTTTATTCCACCATAACTTCTAAACGGCTTAACTGGTTTTAATGTATGAGATATCGTTACATTTTTCTTGACAGCGCAAGTGACACAGGTACATAAAAAAAAACAAAGATTTTAAACGCCATATTCTGAGAGTTAACTTTTTTTTAGCTTCACAATATACAACGAAAATAAGTAAATTGTAGTCGGGCTTTTTTTTATTAATATCTTGTAAGCTCTGTCCATTAATATTATCTTGTATATTCGCCAGCTTGGCGAAACAATAAAAATATAATAAGTATGTACCTACTATTTTTTGGTGTTTAATAAATTTCATGCAATGCGTGGAAAATAATTTCTTTAATATGAACGCTGGGAGGTGTTGATAAAATCATCAAAATTATATCTGAAACATCATTTACGGTCAAATGGGGATTTCTTTCAAAAAACTCATCATTAATAAACTTTACTTTACCATTCTTAAAAAGGCCAGTTTTTACTATACCTGGTGATATGCTAGCCACTTTGATGTTGCTCTGTATCGACTGAAATTCGTTTTGCAGCACTTTATTAAAAGCACTCATTGCTTTTTTTGAGGCTATATACATATTTATTTTGGGCTCGGAAAAAGATGGCATATAGTGACCGCAAATACTATTGATATTTAAAATTAACCCTTCTTTTCTGTTTTTCATCATAGAATCAATAGCGTGACGGGTACAAGCAATCAACCCGAAGATATTTGTATCTATAATATCAGTCATATTCTGTACATTTCCAGTACAAATGAGGCCTGCGTGACCTATGGCAGCATTGTTAATTAAAAGGTCAACACCTCCATAAGCTGCAACTATACCTTTAAAAGCAGCATTTAGATCATCGTCATTAGAAATGTCACATTTACAGGGAACTAATTGTCCTTCCAGTTTACCCCAATGGCTTACATTCTCAAGCATTTGGTTAACTTTTTCTTCAGATGGTTCAAATCCAATAACTGTTATCCCAATCTTAACTAAATCCTTAGCGACTTGGGCTCCTATGCCCTGACCAGCTCCAGTCACTATTGCAATCTTGTTTTTCCAGGCTTCCATTGCAATGAATATTCAATAAAAATGTTTCAATGATGCTTTAGTTCAATTTAATGGCAGCCTTAGCATAAAAAGCAGGTTCAACTACTATGTTCACAATTTACATTGAACAATAAATACTCTGGAGATTAAAATCAAGCGCTTAGATTTAAATGCATTAAAAACGTATATCTATAAATCTGATCAGCATTAAACACTAATACAACACTTACAGACTAATCTTAGATCAAAAATAAAACCATCAAAAATCACTTAAATGATGATCATACAAGTACAGTCGCCTGCAATAACAAGTATACACTTCGTAATGTCCAAAATAATGTGATGTCACTACGTTCTTAACTAACGAAGTTAGCATAAGCAAAAGCAAAGAAAAAAAAAATCATTGATTTTAAGATATTTTTGAGTACAAAGAGAGAAACAGAAGTCATTCATTCATCGTCATTACTTATAATTGCTGGCGACTGTACATATATGTCATAATAAAGTTTTCACTCGGCGATTTGGTAGAGGAGTATTTTCCTGCTCACGTTGTATGTAATGGAACGAATAGAAATCTATTTAAACTTTTAATAGGAACGTGCAAATAGATTTCTAAAGAATTTGCGTGAAACGTGTAAGAAGATAAAGCGTTTTTGCAAGTAGTTTATTGATACGTCAACTATCCGTTTGCTAAAATACAGCATATTTATACGTACTGAGCTTGAAAATCTATTATTATAATAAGGTTGAAATATGAAAAATAACAAGAATCTTGAGGTGCCATCAAAAGTCAAGGAGTGTTGTACGCTTTGTATGAATAAAATATATAATATTCTAGAGGAAACAGTGATGGCTCAGTGGCATTGGCAATGGACTGCCGCGCAGCAGGTCCATGGTTCGAATCCTGCCGCGGGCTTGAGCTTCACAGCATGTTGGAAGGGCATTTTGCGAATGCCCGCCTGGCTAGGACCCAGTTAGGCTAGGTTCCGGCAGCAGTCCTTGAGAGCCAGTGAAGTTTCAGGCATTTGAGACGTAACAACTATGTCTCAAAGTGACGGGCGCAGTTCAATTCGTGACAGACGAAATGCATCTGTTATAGAGAGAGGTTAGTCCGCTCTACATCAGGTGGGCCTTGAGCTTGTTCGTCACAATAACATAAAAAAAATATATATATGACAAATACTATGCCTGATCTGTGAACACGATAACAAATATTTCTCTTGATAAATACTCAAGCTTTATGTCTTTATTGTTGATAGTATCGAAGAAAATTGTATTTTTAATTATTATATAACAATCATATGATACAGCACCTAAAAGATAATTTCCTCGTCTAAAAAGTTCATTTTTATAAAACGGTATTTAAATATTGCGTAGTTCTGTTTCGCTCACTTGCATGCATAATGAGATTTTTCCGTCTTACGAATTATCTTATAATTTTCAGATCGTTGAAATATATCAGACTGCCCTCAGTCTGACATATTTCAACGATCTGTTTTTACTTCACATCTGTTTTTAAAGAACTAGCTTTCTGTAAAAATTATTTGCTCTTAAATTGTATAAGTTAGCTTCTAAGCATGCCGAGTACTTGAAACGATATTTAAAAAAGAACTTAATAATTGTTAGAGTATCAAGTAAGTATGACATATAATAATAACAAATACTTTTACATATTTAAGAAAACATCATATTAATATTTTAATAAAACACTTAAACAATATAAAAATATATCTAGTGACAATTCCGCTTAATTTTCCTGCTAAGCCGACGCGACGTCACGAACGCCACGCAGCCAAACCGGAAGAGTTTTCGACGCGTTTCGATTCTACACGAAGCATCCTCAGGAGGTCTTGACTCTACGAGCGCACGATCGAGAATGAGAATGAACTACTTATTTTCGTTTACATACAACACTAAGTCAAAAATTCAATAAATAACATTTGAAGACATTATTACCTATTTTGCAAAATTTCTTTAGTTTTAGTACGAAATTCCGAACGTGTTTGTCTTGGGTGTCATACTGAACTTCGACAGTTTAATACTTCAACAAGTCACTTACTTTGAAAAAACATAGGTCGACAAGTCATTGCTTCGACGGAACATATATTCGACAAGAATAACTCCGATCGAATTCAAAATTGGAACTTCCAAAGGGCGTGTCTTTGTCTCTCTCTCTTTCTATTGGCGGGAAAGAGATAGAGTGTGAATGTTTCGAATTGTATGACTAACCCAAAGCTGAATAAGATATTCGCGGCTACCTGAAAAAAATAATTAAAAAGTTACTTTGTCTCATGCAGTGATTGCATCTGATTTCAGGCAGCAAAACCTACATGTTTGAGCTACTGAAGTGAAAAGTACTTTGCTTCCACATTTATTGCGCGGACCGCGAAGGAATTCTCTGAGTTACTGCTGTCTTCTGGAAAATACAACCCGGGAGTTCATCAAAATCAAAATTAAATGCTTTTTTCTGAGCTATGCTTTACTAAAAGTGCTTCACCGCAGACCACAGCGTTGCTTAATATGAGATAAACAGTGCTCAAATGTGAATATTCAATAATTAGTCTGCAGGTACGGCAATCGCGAACAAAGTCGCAGGTACAACTAGCACATAATATTTTCAAATAAACACCGTGTCCCAAAATTCAACGATAAGCCGGCATCGGTGCATGGACCTACTCATGACTACTCGGGAAAAAAAAAATAAAAAATTATAACTCTTTTTTTTTTAATTACAGAGACTTTTATAAAGTTGCGCCAACTTTTAATAAAACTTGCCATGGTAGTGTCCATACTTTTTTTTTTAACCCAGACTATAGAAAGTGCATAGAATGTTAAAATCTATGAAAATTATAAGAAAAAATTTTTTTTTTACTGATTTTTGTAAAATAACTACAGACTTTCTGTAATTTTAAAGGATTGTGGTAGATAGCCGTCCTTCTTAGGTTGCTAATGCACAAAAAATATCAAAAATATGTCAAAAATTGTGGTCATGGTAGTTGAAAATAGCATAATGGGTATCGAATATCGATGAAATTTATAAAAGTCTCTGTAATTAATAAAAAAAACAGTTATAATTTTTTTATTTTTTTTTCCGAGGAGTCATGAGTAGGTCCATGCTCCGATGCCGGCTTATCGTTGAATTTTGGGACACGCTGTATACAGACTAGGGAAAGTTAATATATCAATTTTTTTAAAAGATCCCGCAGAGATCTCCTATATGGCTCGAATTGCACGCTTTTGTAGGATAAAGATTGTCTCTATCTCAGCACCAGCTCCCCAAGCTCATCGATCAACTATGTACAGTCATATCTTTTATGGCATAAGTCATACATACATCTAATTGTTGCCTCCTGGAGTGTAATTCCAATCATTTATATTTGCTTAACAGGTCTTCGTATGGTATAATTATATGAAAAAAAAGTAACACACACAGCGTAGGAGTTTCTTTTGAATTTTTTAAATACCATTAATATAACATTTATGAAGCGGGTTCCACACTACCACAGCGTGTTCGAACTGAGATCAACTCAACAACTCATCAACTAGTGACTTATATAACAATAGATACAAGAATTTTTTTCACAGGCAGTATGCCTCATGTCATGGTCATGATATATCATAGGCCAGATGCAAGAGAAAAAATATAGTACCTCTTTATATCCGACGCAAAATCACAAATATAACCACATCAATTAAAATAGCGCAATGTCAAATGGACTCCCAGGACCTTATTTTTAAAATGGGTTTAGTAACACCTACCCGATCTTTCGGGCGTAAAAAATAATTAACACGTCTCTATAAATTCCACAAATTATAGACAAAATTTTATTTTATTAGATCTTCATAATTTAGAGACGAATTACTTAGCATTCCATGGATTCACCGTGCGGGTGCCGGGTCCATCGCGTTGCAGAGGAAGAGGCTAGAGGGGCCTGGGACATGCAACCCAGGAGTAGGATTAAGGGGCCCCTTTATGATATATCAATGCTCTCCTTCACCACTCGAGCCTCCTCCCCTACCTAACCAAATTTGATAAGATCCTACTAATGCCGCCTTAGATACACGTTCTAGGATAGAAGTTACGGTTGGTCTTGGTAGGCCAAGGTCTTTAAGAAGGTTATATAGGGATTTCGCTGGTATACCCCTTGCTCCAACTTCTGCAGCATATAAACTAACCACATAACCGTTTTTGGTTAATTCATTTGTTAGGTCATAATATTTGTTTGTTTTTATTGTGTGGTCTTTAGGTATGTTTGTTTCCCACGGCATAGTAAGTTCTATAAGTACTATGCGTTTTAGATTTTTTGAGTATAAAAATATGTCTGGTCTGGTCTGGATGACGAAACACCAACATCCTCAGGAATTTTGTAATGTTTTTCATACGTGTCCATCAAGAGAGTCCAATCGGGAGCTGCGCCTAAGATGGAGGAAGGCTTGGATTTCGATTTGGTAGATGACCCTTCTTTTACAAAAGCAACCTGTCGTTTGTTCGTGGTCAAACCTTTTCTTGCTCTAGCTACCGAGAGACTCGCTGCTTCTCGTATGATTTCGAGGACTCTATCATGACGGCGTGAATAATGACCCCTATCAAGGAGCACCTTGCATCCTACCAATAAGTGCCTTGCTGTACCTATGCCCTCCCGACAAATATCGCAAGACTTTTCGGTGGCTTTCCCACATCTAACTAAATTACTTTGGTCTGGGAGGGTCATCTGAAAGGCGTTTAGATAAAATTTTAATAAGGCAGGTGACCAATCGTATATCAAGGTGCGCCACTTTAAATGATTTGGACTTGCCTGAGTTTGATTTGCACAACACATCACCTTATAAAGTTGGTTCAATTTCGAAGAAACCTCTGACGAGTTTCAGAACCCGAGTGATCTCTAAATTGTACATGTTGGACTTATTTTTAATAGATACTCGTACCTACATTTCTTGTAACACATAAGCATCTAAACTCTGTACGCGAAAACAATTCCTTAGAGTGTAGTTATTTTAATGTACTTTAAGATAGTTATGACAAACTATGTATGTTGTCCGAAAAAAAAATGCGTGTTCATATATTAAATTTGATTTTAATTAAAAAGCATTACCTACTTACAATATCGTTCTATCATTTCCTCGTTAAAAGCAGTTTATAACTTAGGAAACTCAACTTAAATATCAACCTTCGTCTTCGGCTCGGCATGTTAAGCGTCTAGGCTAAATTTGAAGCACTCGTAGCGAAGTTTACTTTGCTGTTCTTAACCGATCAGCAAAGTTAAGCAACGTTGCCCGCGGTCATGAGTTGGATGGGTGACCGCTAGTGACATTACTACAAAGCGCTTCCGTGCTTCGGAGGCACGTTAAGCCGTCGGTCCCGGTTGTTATCTTACGATGGCAGTCGTTATAGCATGGTGGTAGGGCAATTTGCGAATGCCCGCCTGGCTAGCTACCACCCTCAAGTAGAAAATCTGTCGCCAAGCACCTAACGGTGTGTTCCGGCAGCTGTCCTTGAGAGCCAGTAATTCTAGGTTAGTCTGAACAACATCTTCGACCACATCATCACTTACCATCAGGTGAGATAGTGGTCAAAGGCAAAACTATCAGGCATAAAAAAAAAAAAAAAAAAAAAAAAAAAAAAAAACTTGTCCAATCGTTGTAGAGTTGACTAAATGTTGTTTATTTTACTCCTCTAATTTATCCTACTTTTTAAGCGCTGGTGCATAAAATTTAATTTTATGAAATTATTGTTCAAATTTATTTTTTTTCCAGAAAATTTCCCATAGCATCAGCACGGCGATTATGTACCTTAGCATTGGTTTTTTAAATCAAGTTAACGTCAATATTTGTTTTGTATCACTAACTTCAACCATTTTTTTACCGACTTCAAAAAAGGAGGAGGTACTCAATTCATCTGTATTTTTTTTTTTTTTGTTTGTTACCTCATATCTTCTGACTGGGTGAACTGATTTTAATAATTCTTTTTTTATTTGATAGTTGATGGTTGCCGTATAGTCTCATTTAAATTTCATCAAAATCGATTTAACTGTTTTTGAGTAACACTCCAAAAACTGAAAAAGTGTTTTCCTGTCCTGATATTTTAGTCAATGTTTGTTACCTTAGAACTTTTGACTGGGTAAACCGATTTTGATTACTCTATTTTTATTTGAAAGCTGATGCTTGCCATGTGGTCCCATTTAAATTTTATCAAAATCGGTCAAGCCGTTTTTGAGTTACACCCCAATAACTGAAAAGTATTTTCCTATCATGATAAATTCTCATCGAAGCTCAAATTTGGTGGTAACACAGTAATATTTCCTCAACGGTATAAGATAGAAATACAAAGTTTGGATAGGAAGATAAAACGTGTATTAAGATGGAAACTATTGGCTATGGACTGCCGCGCAGCAGGTCCATGACTCGAATCCCGCCCAGAGCTTGAGCTTCACCGCATGGTGGAAGGGCATTTTGCGAATGCCCGCCTGGCTAGCGACCACCCTCAAGTAGAAAATCTGTCGCCAAGCACCTAATAGTGTGTTCCGGCAGCAGTCCTTGAGAGCCAGTGGAATAACAGGCAAAAATGAGACTTGACAGGTATGTCTCAAGGTGATGGGCGCAGTGCAGTTCGTCACTTGTGATGAAATGCATCTGTTATAGGCAGAGGATACCGCTTAAAATTAGGTGGGCCCCGCGCTTGTTCCTTCACAATAGCAAAAAAATATATATAGTCTTATTTTAATATTGTTAGGTTTGCAATAACGCCTGCTATGCGGTTTACATTACAAAATCACAAATATACAACGAAAAATTTAAGTCATGTGCGGGATTCGAATCCGCATCCATCCACCCCTTAAGCCGGGGTATGGTCTAACCAATTGAGCTAACATGACATGATGTCATGACTCAAATCTTTCCTATCGTTCTTAAACCGTAAATGTCATTAACAGTAAAAGACAATTGATCCCATAAGTAGGGGACTAAATATAATGATCACCATAAAATGCTTGGATACCCTTAGTTCTTTTACCAAAAATTGTAATCTAACACCAAATGTAGTAAATGATCACTAAATCTCAAAGCCATGTTTAGGTGCGACGACGAGCGAAGCGAGGAGGAGCGTTAGGTTACTTGCGACCACAATAATGCGCGAGCCGAGCGAGCATAGCGAGCGTGCCGCGGCAGCGGCCGGCGATGCGCTAGAAGAATTACAGCAAGTTTAATTTTGATGATAATTTAGTACTTTTGGTGATTGTTAAATATTTAAGGGATCCTGTTGTATTCGCTTTAAATGAATGTCTTCAATAACTGATTTGATATTTGTATTGTCCTTTGAACCTAGTTTGGGTTACACAGCACTTAAATTACTATTATTATTAATGGCATGTTGTTTGATGTGAGACGAGAGAGTGAGACAGCTTTACTTATTTAATATGGCAATATTAAATAGTGATCATTTACTACTTTTGGGTTAACAATGATTTACTAAGAGTAATTTTGCTTAAATAGGATAGCGAGATATTAAAACTTTGGTTCTAAGTTTACATTAAATGGGGGTTAATTTTAGTCTGTTATATGTTACTATATCTGGTGGTAAGTTAAACATAAGCCCATAAGTAGCAAAGTTCACTAAAAAGGGCAAAATAAAAATTTTTACCAAAAAAATTGAACCAACTTCAACACTCAAATGTGTGAAATAACTTGTCGAAGTCGGTACCATGCGCACAATATTGTGATGATAGGTACTTTTGAACCGTCATGGTACCGACTTCGACAAGTTATTTCACACATTTGAGTGTTGAAGTTGGTTCTATTTTTTTGGTAAAATTTTTTATTTTCCACTCATATTATTATAGAAGATAAAAGATTTGCCACACAGCGCCAGCAGTCTCTAAATATAACTGAAGAGGAGCTTAGATCTTTTATAGGAATTGTGCTAATTATGAGATTCCATAATTTACCTTCAATGCGGCTTTATTGGTCTAGAGGATAAAACTTTCATTAATCTAGAATTAGCAGTGTAATGAGAATGTGTAGATTTTAAAAAATTATGAGATACGTGCAGACAATGAAAAGATGATACCCAGGGACAACGTGAGTTATGATCGACTGTTCAAGATACGACCATTATTGACACATTTTTCTCATGTTTTTAGATCAGTATTCTTTTCTCATCGGCAATTGTCTATTGACGAAAGTATGATAATTTTCAAAGGACGATCAACTTTAAAGCAATATATTCCATTCAAACCGATCAAACGTGGTTAAAGTATGGGTATATGCTGTGCTGTAACGGGATATTTGTTTATATTGGATATATATTTTGATGTATACGAAGGAAAACTGCAGGAAGGTGAGAGAGGAATGAGTTTGGGCGAGACTGTTATTTTAAAATTGGCTGTAATGTTTGAGCATCTGGGCTATTGCATATTTTGACCGCTTTTTTTTCGTTGCCTTTACTAAGAAAGCTATTGAATAAGAAACTTTTTAGTGTTGGTACTATTATGCCTGCAAGAAGATCTTTCCCTTCTAACAAATTTCCACAAGATCGAACTATGGCTTTAGGTGAAAGTGCTTGCGCAATGACTAACTCTAACATTTCTGTTTCTAAATGGAGAGACTGAGGAAAAAACCTGTTTGTGTTGCTTCAAATATGTACAATCCAAGCAAGAAAGAATATGTGCGCCCTACTTATAGTCGGGGTGATAAAGAACAAGTAGCGTGTCCAAATGCTATATTTGATTATAATGAATACATGGGTGGAGTAGATAAATTTGACCAGCATATGGCATCTTATAATATATCGCAAAAGTCACGACGATCATCCACCAGGATGAAAAATCGGTTTTATTTGATGGAAGCAGCGATCGTCAAGTCCTACATTATTTGTAAGGATTTCTGGTCTAAGGCACATCCTGGTAGTACAAAACCAATGACTCACTTGATGTTTTAGAACTGGCTGATGAGCTTATAGGAGATACGAAAAAACCTTTGCTGCCTTTTGAAGAAAATGAAGAGAGCAATCATAAGCTTATAAAATCTTCTAAGAAAAAATTGTGTTTATGCAGATACTGCAGTACCGCGTCTAAGCCAAAGAAAAGTGTCTATGAATGCGTTCAGTGTGATGAAGCACTATGTGTAGAATGTTTTGTACCATTCCATAATGAAAGGCATATTTAAAAATGCAGTTGATTGTTAAATTTATAAAATAGGTATTTGATTGTAAGAAGAAAATTAAGTTAAGTTAATAAGTAATGATAAAGAAGAAACATGTTATGTTAATTCAATTTGTGATTAAGACTCATTATTAGGTACATGTTCTATTATTAGGCTGATTCAGAAATAAATGCTTTTTATATTTTTTACGTTTATTTAACAAAAAATAAATAGATTTCGTTAGTGTCCAGTGGCCTACTGTAGTAGTACTGGCCAGTTATATTGCAGTGATAGTTATTGACACAGAAAAATCAGTGGCCAGTTTACTGACCACATGATTTTTGGGATTTTCTAGGAAAGCAAAAATTTGAATTACTAGGAAAACATAAAACATGTCATTATAATTTACGGCAAAGAATATATATATATATATATATATATACTTAGGACAAAAAATGAAAAATTCCAAACTGTGAAGTGCGAAAGTATCGCAGTAAAACCGCATATTTGAAGTGCAAACCAAGCAAAGCTTATGTTTAGAATTGTACATGTGATAAAGAAAAACAACTTTTTTACTGTAGTATAACTTTTAATTACATTCATTGATTCGAACAAACATTCGAGATCTTCAATTATTTTATTTTATTTCAAGCCACATTTCATGCATTTGTAAATGTTTGGGTGTAGTTATAACATTTACCACTATGCTAGCAACATTCCTTATATTTTCTGCATTGTGTTGTGTTATTTCAGATAAACTTGACGAATAGTCAATATTTATATGTGTGGTTTTTATATTTGCTTTTAAATATCTGAATTCATGTCGTAATATTTCATTCATTGAAGATATTGCAGCTTTGATAATTGTAAAAATAGTTTTGTCGATCCATCGAATGTCTTGATTACTAATTGTAATGATGTGCCCACGTTCTTGCTTCTCAATTATGTATCCAGCTACCATTCTAATATAAACTAGATTTGATGTTATATTCTTCTTTATAATCTTTTTAACATCTTCTGTTTTTCCCTTGTGAATGGTACAATCAAAAGTATCATTTATAATGTTAATCAAGACGTCAATACTTTTGTTATTATGAATTAAGTTTCCAAACAGTTCTTCAATTTTAATATTGTCCAACTCCATAATTTTTAGGATCACATTTGCCACAATATCAAATTTATTTAGCACATAAGTAACCAATTTTAATTCATAATCATTTTTACATAAACCAATAACAGTCATTTTATTTTTCACAAGTAATTGCATAATATTGATTACTAATCCATTTCCACTGTTCGTAACCAAAGCAACTTTATTTGTCCAGTCCTTCATTATTTCAATTTTTTAGGTAAAACTCATTCTTGTCTAGTATTTTGTTGTTATAATATCGGATTTAAAGTGATTCTTCTATTTATAGACCTCATGGTTTTATATGATGACAATAAACCTACTTACGTAATTGCAGTTGTTTTGGTAATAGTCATGTATCAAATTGAAGATTTTCGTGAGATTAAAATCTAATATGGCGAGCAGAATCATAGTCATTCTTTTAATATTTTTAAAGGTACCTACTTTTTGTGGTTGATTGAGTTGAAGTGGTAACTTTTGTTTTTGGTTGTCACGTGAAAATGGCTGGCCATTAAATTCAAGCTATCACTTTTACAATATGTGTTAATTTTGTATTGTAGCAACATACATTGGTATCGACTCAGCCTTAAGGACATTATAACGCAGGAAGAAGACATTGTGATGAAGTTATTCTCTTACACCACATTATTACCACTTTTCACATTTTGCCACCATACGTTTTAATTAATATTTAAAACTATAACTAAAAACTCACCATTATATCCCTGTGTGTAATAACATCGGCGTTAAGGGCAAAATAATATAAATTATAAATATTACATTTCCAATTCTTAACCACCTCGTTAAACACCGTTCTATGCTTTGAAATACTTGGATTCAATCAGGGTTTCTTATTTTTATTATGTGCCAAATAAAAATGTTTATTCTAAATAGTACATTTAAAAAACATTACAATATAGAAAATGATAAAGTACTACATAAAATTTTATCATCGCCGGCAAAATAGCTATGTTACAAATTATTCCCAAGCACCAATTTTCAAGTTCATCTTTACGCTAGAAAATGTAATATCTTGTCTCGAGTTAATCCGGCTAATTGAATTTCCTCATAAAATGTGTCTGTATATCGCGATCGTTGGGTGCAATCTTCTTATTAATTCAGTTCTATGAAGTACAAATTAAATTCAATGGTGAAACGGGCAATCTAGTCGCGGTGCAAGTTATAAGATTTTATATGATAAGTGTTGGGTAAACGAGCACTTTATTCTTATCATTGACTTTGACTACCCATTGGCATCTGCGTGGCCAATTTCGCCATTTATGAATGAAATTCTATTTTTGTCCTTATGATGAAAGCCAAAGCATCAATAAAAAATAACATTGCCATGCATGGTGGTAGGGCACTTTGCGAATTCCTGCCTGGCTAGCTACAAACCTTGTAGAAAAACTGTCACCAAACACCTAACGGCATGTTCCGGCAATGGTTTTTGAGAGTTAGGATATCATCTCATAGAGTGATGTGGCAGAATAGACCGTGTTGTACAGAGCCCAATTCGTATGGGAAAAGGGCCGGGAAAAGAAGGAATACTTTTTTTGTTTTCAATATTTTTATACATGGTTCTTTCTTAAAGAATATATCACTCTTATTGCTAAACATGATACTTACATCTATTATTATTTTTAACCTAATCTTGCCTAGTAAGGTGTTTTACCTTTAAACTACCTCGTATAGGTCATAAAGCTTTCTGGCTTCCTCGGAGTACGGCTGCGACAGTATTGTTCCGGGAACAGGAGTACTTGAAAATAATAAATGGTTGTATTGTAAGTAGGTAGGTATCGTCAGGTATAATGCCACTTTTTAGAAGAAATATTGCGAAATCCATATAACAAATCAACACCTAACGTCAACTGTTATCACTCATAATTTTATATACTTAAACACTACGAATAAACTATTTATAATCCAGTCGGTTTTGTAACATATTGACCCATAAATTTATTGGGTTTTGCCTGCTGATCTTGTGACTAGGGCCATATTTAAATGTTCTCTTACTTTATACTTATTACGAGTATAACACCTTATTGAATCTGAAATATATCTTAAAGGATCTGTACCGAAAAACTAGAAAAAACAATAAACTCAAGGATTTTGGTACCGCGGAAGGTATAATTCACACCATCCACAAAACGGTGTTTTGTACACGAGGCAGATAAGCCATTATATTAAAAGGTATTTTTTTTTTCGAGGCTTATTAATTTCTATTTCATTTTACATTGTCGTAGATAATTTTATGGTCGAAGATGTTAAAACATCTATAACTTAAAATGTAAATCACTATCAAGGCTACTTTTGGAATGCACCGCTAGGTTCTCTACGTCATATTGTTTTTTTAGAATTAATTATTATTATTGCTTATTCATTGATCACAATAGCACCTGTTGTTAAGTAGTTTATTGAAGATGGATGTTACCAGTCTGGCTATATAGCCACTGTGCTGTCGATCACCAGTAGACGTTTCGAGACACCTAGATGGAGAATATCCATGCCTAGGTAAGCCCTGAACATATGGTATGGCTGTTTGAATTAATATCGGCAGGGTGATGTATAAACACGGTAGTACAAATTGTTATTGTACGTATACATTTAAAGGTCCAACGTGTCATCCTGAAGTAGTCATAAAAATAAAAAAGGCTAAAAGCGAGTCGGATTTCGCTCTTTTATGAAACTGCCCGTAAAACCTTGATTGTTTGTTTTGATTACAGCAGCGAAGTTACATAGCATTTTCAATATATTATGTTGCTTAAAGGTGGAATTACTAAGGGTTATGTTATATGTGTTATATAAATCGTTATTTCATATTCTGAACTAGCTCATGTTATAGATGAAGAGATAGAGACTTATCTAGTAGAGACTTGTTACCGGTAGACGTATCTGTTCTGCATCATATTATGTTGAATTAGAAATTAATTGGTAGCAAGTAATAATTGTGATGATTATAATTTGTCTTACATTTTCAGTGGTTAATATGTTGTTCTCCAATCTTAAAGGACCCAGTATGCCCACACTATGACTAATCCTTAAAAAAAATACACAACAAACCCTTTCGCTTTATATATTTATTTTCTCATAGTAGGAAGCCTAGCGTCTGACCACTTTATCTCATCTGATAAAGAGCGTTATGATCGAATATGTTATTCAGGCTTCTTCATCTCTATAAAATGGGAGGGTATCTAAACATTATATAATACACCATAGCACTATCTCAAATGTGTATGAGTATATAAAGAAGATAATTAAGTTCATATTTTAAATATATTAAATATTATATTTTAAATATATAAAATATTTAGTATCAACATTGCTGTGCTAAGCCGGGGTGGGTCTCTAGTACAAAAAACATAAATAAGTACTAATTTGTGATCACATGATTAACATAATTAATTCATCACATTCTTCGTTTACGTTAGAAAAGTTTGTCCATCACATTAGATAAGAGTGCTATCGATATAAATATGAGCTAGTTTTTATAGTTATTTTCGTTTTAGTGCACTCTATTAAGATAGTTATACGAAATGTACGTACTTATAGTCAAACATAGCATAATTGGTTACATATTGTATACTCGTAGTGTGTGTGTGTGTGTTTATGTATGTAATATGGTATTGTTGTATGTTAGTTTGTAAAGGTATATTGCTAGTATTTAAGTCATGCCTGTTTGTTTATGTATAGGAAATTATTTCTGTTTAAATTTTAAGTTAGCACTCTGTTCAACTAGACTGTTAATAATAATTTAATGCACCCCCGTCTTATTACTCCTCTATTTCCTCTCCATTCAAAGGTTGCCTGGAAGAGATCGATGTTAGTGATAAGGCCGCCCATTGTAACACTTGACTGTCATCCTTCGTATTTTGTTTTATTGTAATGTGGTGTGTACAATAAAGAGTTATCTATCTATCTAACTATTAGACTTATGAAGCTAAGTTAGCTAGGTAGCTAGCCATGCGGGCATTCGCTAAATGCTCTACCACCATGCTATAACGACTGCCATCCTAAGACGACAACCGGGACCGACAGCCTAACGTATCCTCTGAAGCACGGAAGCGCTCAGTAGTAGTGTCACTAGCGGTCACCCATACAACTCATGACCGCGGCGGCCGTTGCTTAACTTTGCGTATCAGTTAAGAACAGCTAAGCAAACTTTGCTACGAGCGCAACAAAATTAAGACAAAGCTACTGATATATCAAACATTTATATCGGTTAAGCCAGATTATTGTGGAATAAAGAAACTCACAAACATACCTACCTAAATAACACTGGAAACATAACACTCCCTTTTTTCTTCTTTTGAAAATGACATGTGAGCAATTAATAGTACGTACCTTTGATAATGGTGTTAGTTTGAAATATATTGTTTATTGATCTATTTAATAAATGTAAGTTATTATGTGAGTTGGTTCTCTTTTATTATAACTAGATATTATAATTATTTAGTCTCATTAGTGGCGACACCTATCTGTTGTTGGTGAATTCAGCCTCAACCTTCTGTCTCAGTTATCACCTAGTAGGTGATATCTGAGGCAGAAGGTGGAAGTATTTGCGACATCTAGCGGATTGTTAGTGAATTTCTTCAATCAGTAAGGAGCACTGGTAGCTAAGCTGGTTGCGACGCCACAAGATAATATTTATTATAGATTAGTAAGAACTGAGTAGATCGCGCTGCTATCGTTACTATAATAATTTAAGATAATAATATGTTTATTATTAATTTTAGTAATATCACACCCAGGCTTTCCGCAGGGTGACAACCACTCTTATCGTACTGGACACGTAAATGTAAAATAGTTTCCGACACACAACTTTTATGCTTTCCACAGCTGTCATCTATCATTGTTTTTGAAGATGTTTCAATTATATCTACTTATTGCTTATGTAATAAACACTAACAACAGCTAAAACCATACAAACAAGCAGGATAGCATCATTCATCTCATCAAAAAAATTTAAACCACGAACTGGATTAAAACCCGCGACTATTCGTCCTTAGAGCCGGAACATGCTCGAACAATTGAGCCATCGTGGTGAGTAAGTCATAATTCAAATGTACGCTTTGGTTATTATTGTTTAACCGTTTTAAGGGGACGGCTTTTTTTCTACTTGCTTATACAGTTGTAGTCGAGGAAAATGTAAAAATAAGAAAATATGTTCAAACGTAGAAGAATCTTTATGTACGTTCACGATTACCAAAGTGTTATTACAAGTAGATTATTGTGCTCATTTAAAATTGTAAAAAATCACATCAATAGACAATTTCAAATGTTTTTGTGACGCATCGTAAAATGTTATACTTATGTATAGTCACAGATATGCAATTTATAGAATACATATGGAACAGGGCTTAATCAATAATCATAAGCACTGACTGACTCTTCAGAGATATACAGGCATATTAGTGGGTGTTGATGCCGGCATAACGGTTGACCCAATGTTTAATGCTAAAAGGCTAGCTTTAATAGTGCACCACATTTTTTTAAAAAATTTCAGTAGTTAGCTCTTGACCATAATCTTACCTGATGGTAAGTGATGATGTGGTCGAAGATGTTGCTTAAGCTAACCTAGAATAACTGGCTCTCAAGTACAGCTGCCGGAGCTCACCGTTAGATACTTGGCTCTCTCGTGGTAGCTAGCCCGGCGCTGGCATCCTAACAAAACATCCGGGACCTACGACGGCTTAACGTGCCCTACGAAGCACGAAAGCACCACTTGATAGTTGAGGATTTGTTTTCAACGGTTTGAGCTTGTCCTACAATGGGACTTACTCAAAGATGACTGCTAGAACGCACCATAGTGCTCTCTGATTGATTTTCTTTATAAAAGTACTCAACTCAATAGACTTTGTTTTGCTTTATTCGTTTATATGTCGGAGCGTAGCAGTTAGTTTGATACGAGAATGGCAACACTACGATTCACCGACGTTATTCTAGTCTGTGGTCGCTACTAGTTTATAGTCTTTTGAGATACTGTAACGATGACTCAAAGCTTACGTCATGTAAGACTGCAGTTGACAAGGCAGTCTGGTGTTAGCCGCCAAAGAGGAGGAGGAGGTCAGACTGCCCTCAGTTGGATATATATCAACGACGACTGAAAAAGATAAGATAATTCGTAAGACGGAAAAATCTCATTATGCATGCAAGTGAGCGAAATAGAACTACGCAATATTTAAATACCGTAAGCGAATTTTTTAAATATATTTTATTAAAATGAACTTTTTAAAATGGTACATATCTTTTAGGTGGTGTATGATATGATTGTTACATAATAAATAAAAATAAATATTTATTTGATAGTATCAATCTAATCAAAATAATAAAAAAACGCTCAACTGCAAGTGGGACTCGCCCACGAAGGGTTCCGTAACTAAATATTCTCTGAATTTGTATATTGTCTACCTGTCACCGTTATTAGTATTGAGCAAGAAACCGTTAAAAAAATAATTTTGTTGTATGGGGGCCCCCCTTAAATATTAATTTTATTTTGTTTTTAATATTTGTTTTTATAGCGGCATTATAAATACATCATCTGTGAAAATGTCAACTGTCTAGCTATCACCGTTCTTGAGACACAGCCTGGTGACAGACGGACGGACGGACGGACAGCGAAGTTTTAGTACTAGGGTTCCGTTTTTACCCTTTGGGTACGGAACCCTAAAAAGACATATAGCTGTGGAGTATTTCCTATTTTTTACCAAGAGAAATATAATATTTGTAATCGTGTTCTCGGATCAGGCATAGTATTTGTCTTATCCTCTAGAAAATTATATTTTATTCATACCTATAAGCGTACACTCTTCCTGAAGCACATAATATTATAAATTTGCCTTTTGATGGCACCTTAAGATTCTTATTATTTTTCATATTTAAAACTTATTATAATAATAGATATTCATGCTCAGTATGTATGAGCTGTATTTTCATAGAAACACACGTAGAACAAATGGCTGACGTACAATGAACTACTGGCAAAAACGCTATCTCCCGTCCATAGTGAAAGTGTGAAGATTTCGATTCGTTCCATTACATACAACGAGAGCAGGAAAATACAAAACTCTACCAATATCGTCGAGTAAAAGCTTTATTATGACATATGTACTTGAATGATCATTATTTAGGTGATTTTTTACGGTTTTGTGTTTGATCTAAGATTAGTCTGTAAGTGTTGTATTAGTGTCTGATACTATTTAGATATAAACTTTTTAATGCATTTATATCTAAACACTTGATTTTAATCTCACGCGTATTTATAGTTAAACATAAATTGTAAACATAGTATTTGTATCTGCTTTTCATGCTAAGGCTGCCATAAAATTTAACCATCTAAAGCATTATTGACAATATTTTGGAAGCCTGGAAATACAAGATTGCAATTCTTACTGGAGCTGGTCAGGGCATAGGAGCCCAAGTCGCTAATGATTTAGTAAAGATTGGTATAAGAATTATTGCATTTGAACCATTTGAATAAAAAGCTTACCAAATGCTTGAGAAAGTAAGCCATTGGGGTAAATTGGTAGGACATTACAGTTTCATGTAAATATGACATTTCGAATGATGATGATCTAAATGCTGCTTTTAAAGGTATAGTTGCAGCTTACGGAGGTGTTGACCTTTTCATTAACAATGTTGCCATAGGTCAAGAAGGCCTCATTTGTACTGGAAATGTACAGAATATGACAAATATTATTGATACAAACATCTACGGGTTGATTGCTTGTACCCGTCACTCTATTGATCCCATGATGAATAAAGGATTAGGGTTAATTTTAATTATCAATAGTATTTGCGGTCCCTATATGTCATCTTTTCCCGAGCCCCAAATAAATATGTATATTGCCTCAAGAAAAGCAATGAGTGCTTTTAATGACGTGTGCAAAACGAATTTCAATCGATACAAAGTAACATCAGATTGGCTAGCATATCACCAGGTATAGTAAATACTGGCCTTTTTAAGAATGGTAAAGTAAATTTTATTAATTATGAGTTTTTTGAAAAAAAAAACCTCATTTGACCGTAAATGATGTTGATGATGATTTTATCAACACCTCCCTGCGTTCACATTAAAGAAATAATTTTCCATGCATTGCATGAAATTTATTAAACACCTACTTATACACATAAAATAGTATATACTTTGAATTTTTATATTGTTTCGCTAAGCTGGCGAACACTCAAGATAATATAATGGTATACAGATATATAATGGACAATATAGAACTTACAAGATAAATTAATTAAAAATATTATAAAACCCGACTGCAATATATTTATTTTTGTTAAACGCTTTATGGTCCGATTGAAATTGAAACTACAAGTAATATATATTTATGGAATAGTTATTTAAAGCCCTTCATTTTGATGCCACACTAGATAGGTTTAGAAGAAAAACATTTTTAACTATCATAATATGGCGTCTAAAAATCGCCGGGTTTTATTTGTTTTTTTTTTTTTATGTACCTGTGTCACTTGCGCTGTCAAGACAAATGTAACGATATCTCAGACATTAAATCAGTTAAGCCGTTTAGAGGTTATGGTGGAATAAATAAACTCACAAACCTACATACATGAACCCTAAAAATATAACGCTCCTTTTTTTGGGAAGTTGTCTAAAAAGTGTTGAGCGCACTTCACGTGAAGTCGATAAGATTAGTGATTAGTAAAATTTATAGCTAATGTGATTTTGCAGTTTTATTTATAAAGTGAATAATTTGTTTTCAGAATATCTGTGTTGCAGTAAAACGTTTTTTATTCCTGTTCATAAAAGTTTAAAGGTAAACAAGATTGAAAACTCCATTGTAACTGCTGAGTTTTACTACCTTAGATAATAAATAATACGCGTAAAGCAGCTACAATGTACTCGTACAGTGAAAAGTAAATGTATCGGAGAGTTGTAGATCAAAAGCAATAGAGAATTATTATTGATCAATAGCACCTGCTATTATTTGAATATCACCATTCATCATTTAATGCTTAAAATTAACTTAAACTCATGCATATAACTGCACAAAATTTTCAAAAATGTATACAAGAGTTTAAGTTGATGAATGGAAAGCAGGTGCTATTGATCAATGGCACTTGCTTTTGATCTACAACTACTACTCGTTTTTTTTATAGTATACAGGTCGGTAACTTTGGGTTACAGTATTTTTTATTTCAGTTCATCGTGCGTTAATTTAACTTTTTCATTACCAACTTTATACTACACCTACGAGAAAAATAGAATGAGTAAAGTTTTTTTGAGTATTTATATTTGTCTTGAGACTACCCAGGAATTTAGTTCTTTAAGAGTTCTTGAGCTGTATTTTTTATTTCTGGTGGCGTCATATGATTTTATAATAGTAACGCCATCAGAAATACAAATTACAGCTCAAGAAGTCACAACGAACTTTCTAAAATACGATTATAACGATTTTATGTTCCTCGTACATGTACTATAAAGCATTATGTATCACTCTCAGGAGGAAAATCTATTTCTGTTCTCGAGTTTTGTTTAAACTCTCCGCTGCGCGTCGGATTTAAACATACCTACTCTCGAACAGAAATAGGTCGATTTCTCCCCTCGGTGTACAATGTAATAATGCGTCTCATACCTTTGAAACCTTCGGTACACTCAGGATTCTATTTTAAATCCACTCATTTCACTCGTGGTTCAATTCTAGAAGCCTTCACTTCCTCAGGTTTCTATACAAGTACTAACGACAAATAAGAACTTTGCAGCCTTGCATGACAAATAACTATTAAAGTATCTATTAGAATTCGCACTCAAACGAACTTCAATTACGATTTATCTAAAAAATATTCTCAAAATTGCAAATAAAGAACGTAAAAGTGGGCACCCTCACACTGTTACGAGCACATCCCTTGAAAAATTTACGCCGAGGCAAAGCAATATTTCACGTTTCGTGCGGTCCGGAACGTTTTCGACCACGTTACTGGTTTAGGGCATTCTCCAGGGACTCACTGTAGTGTATTTATGGATTTGGTTATGTTTCACTTGAATATACTGGATGACGATATTCTTATTATTCCTTTTATTTCTTTATTTCTACTTAAAAGGCATTTAAATAAAAAGAAGTTTTTACAGAAAAAATCGCAGTGATAGTTAAATGAGCAAATATGATAAATAGGTTATATTTGGTATATTCTAAATCAAAATTTAATAACTACTAGTAGGCCAATCATAAAAATAAATAAAGAATATATTTGTATTTATTTTGTTTTTGGAAAAGATACAAATTCTATTGAACACAAATGTGCGGTTAGGTATCCTTTATTGTCTTTTTCTATTTTGTAATACGATGCCGAATCCATTCCCTAAAATATAATACATTTGATTACAAATTATTAGTTCAATTAAAATAGTGCAGTTCGTGACCACCGTGGCGCTAGGTAGGATTACATGCCAATACAGTTGAGCTTAGTTTGCATTGTACCCAACTACGAATATTATATTGTTAGTACGAATTTAATGTATTCTTTAAATTTGATGGTAGACTGAAATTTTCGCAAACAAAATTAAGATAGAGAGCAGTAACAGATTATAAAAAATTATAGTCATGTGGGGGATTCAAACCCGCGTTGTAATTTTTGTAATGTAATCTGCAGGGCAAGCGTTATTGCAAAAATAAAAATATGAAAAAAAGGAATAGATATGTTTAGTAATTAAACAACTTTAAACGGTTTAAATCGCGTATATTTATCATTATTTTTGTCCCGACGTTTCAAACACTTTGCAGTGATCGTGGTCACGGGGTGACTAATTGGTTTTATTTGTCACATGAGTTATTAAGAAAATTATTTGGTCTACCGTCCGAACATTTTTATATTAATCATAACGTTCTCTATTCACGCAGTATTCGCTCACAGTGTCCAGAGGTCTTGCAGATTTGTATCGGCCTTGAGATTTAATTAATTTGATGACAGGCAAGTACCACCCAAGCAGGTGGTACTTGCCAACCATCATTTCTATTGAAATTTGGGTATTTTTTGATTTCAATAGCCTCGCGTAACATTCTTGGCATAAACCGGGTCTCTCTGGCGAGGATTTGTGGGTTGTCGAACCGAATGTAGTGGTTGGGTTTGTCCTGGGCATGTTCACAAACCGCAGACTTGGTCGAGCGTCTGTTCTTCATGTCAGCAATGTGTTCTTTTACCCAAAAACCAATGCTCCTCTTTGTTTGCCCAATGTATGACAGCCCACATTCACAATCAAGTTTGTAAACACCTGCATCTTGTAGGGGAATATTGCACTTAAAAGGTCTTAAAAGTTGGTTGATCTTCTTGTGCGGCTTAAAGTAAGTTTTTATTGAAGCTCGTCTTAAGATATTACCAATTTTGTCCGTGACACCCTTGATGTAAGGTAAGATGGCAGGTTTTCGCTCAACTGTGGAAGGCTTGGGCCGGCTTCTGTGACGCATTCTTGGGAGCTTGTGATTATTGCTTCGCAGTACTTGTTTTACATACTGAAGCTCCTCCTTGAGATGGTCAGTGTCGCAGATGCCATGTGCTCTCTGTAACAAAGATTTGCCTACGGTAGCCAACTGACATGGATGGTGATGGGAGTTACCATTGAGATATTTATCTGTATGGGTGGGTTTCCTATACACTGTATGACAGTATAAGGGAGTTGTCAGGATTCCTGATGACTAAAACATCAAGAAAAGCTAAGCATTTATTGACCTCTGGCTCCATTGTGAATTGAATTTTGTTATGTAAGGAGTTAAGATGGTTTAGAAATGCAGAAACTTTATTACTGGGGAGGATGGTAAAAGTATCATCTACATACCGTTTGTAGATCTTCGGCATAGCCACAGCTGTAGAGAGAGCTCTCTCCTCGAAGTCCTCCATGAAAATGTCGGCAACAACGGGGGAGACTGGAGAGCCCATAGCTACACCATCAATCTGTATGTAGAACTTATTTTCCCAGAATAGATAGCCAGATGATAGGCAATGTTCTAGTAATTCTGCATATTCCATGGGAAGGTCATGCTCACTAAGTTTTTTCTTGACAATTTCAATGCAATCATGTACAGGTAGGCTGGTGAATAACGACTATACATCAAAGCTTACCATAACTTCATCATCAGTCAATTGTAGATTTTTCATTTGACTGACAAAATGGTAAGAATCCTTGACATGCGCACTGGTTTGACCGCGAAGTGGAGACAGTATTTTAGCAAGGTGTTGAGCTAGTTTGTATGTTGGCGAGTCAATTTGGCTTACGATTGGGCGCAAAGGAACGTCTGTCTTGTGTATTTTTGGTAGTCCATACAGTTTTGGTGGTTTCACACACGAAGGTACCAGTGCCGTGACGTCTAACCCAAGAGTATCGGAGTATTTACAAATTATTTCTTTGGTTTTTGTTACCATTTTAGCTGTTGGATCGCTTATTACTGGTTTATATGTGCTCTCGTCCGACAAAAGTTCTTTAATTACTTTGTGTAATAATCGCGAAAACCTAAGACAACATTAAGATATGTTTAGGCTGACTATCTAAGCAATATGTAGACACCGAATCTTTTACAAATATAACCTTTAGTTACGGAGGTGGTTGACACCAAGTAAACCTATAGAGACAAACTTTTGAAGCAGTGATGGCATTGGCTATGGACTGGGCTGCTCGTGGAGTGCCGGAGTGCCCTTGGGGTGCCGGAATGCCTAGGGGGTGCTGGGCTGTCCGTGGGCCGCTGGGCTGCCCGTGGGGTGCCGGTCACTAATCTAACAAAAAAAGAATAATTGAAATCGGACTGCGCATTAATACATTACAGCTAAGTGTACATTTCGACTTACTTCCCTTTCCCGAACGTAGCGTGCTGAATTTCAGGATAAAATGTATACAGTAACCTTCTTCGTTGTATGAACTCAAATCCTGTTAAGTTTCATTGAATTCCATTCAGTAGTTTTGGAGTGATGCGCGGCCGGGATACAGACAGACAGACAGACAAAAATAAATAAAAATACAGTTTTGGCATCAGTGTCAGCTACAGAGTGCTCTCAAAATTTTTTTTCAAAATATCTACCATGTACAGAATTGGACCTGTTACAGTTTTATTATAAGTATATAGATATATATATGCCTTCATTCAAAAAATGCTACAAACTATATCTATATATCACTAGTTCGTAGCATTTTGTTAATGATGGCAAAAATAATATATATATTTTTTTACCTTCATTTTATCATTGCCCCGTTGAGTTGCAATGCTTATTGGTTGATAAAAATAGGTGCCAGCGTTTTAAACACGCGTCGCTTGGCCAACTGCTCTATGAGCTACGAATATACATTATTTATTCGTAGTCTATGAGAGAGTTTTGAAAAATACCAAACGGTTTAAATGTGTTTTAAACAAGGTTATTATTATTTACCTATCTGCTTAATTGTTCTCTTTGTTATTAGTTATGGTTTCCCCCAGAGTAAGGTCAAAGTGAATCAATTAAATATCAGTTTAATGCATATATTACTTGACCCTTTTATTGTCATGTGGGTAATGGTAAATACATAAAGACAGATTGCGTATCACCGTTAAAATTTGGTTCAAACACTCTACGTAAAGTGTATAGTAATAAATAGTTGCTGTTGCATGCATGGATAATGAAAGTGTACGTTTCAATGTAAAATATTCCATGGAGTTCGAATTTGACATCTTAATTCATATCATCAAATCGTTTGAAAGCCTCAAAGGCAAATCTATATTGAATTATTTTTTTTACCGGCGGTATGCCTTTATTAACAAAATACTACGAACTATATACAACACTACAGCTACTACAACAAAAACATTTAGATCCCTATAAGCCATTGCAGCCTCAAAGGCAGTCCAAATGCTCTGCCCCACTACCAGTTGGCAGCGTGCCCAGCATGCTGGCAGCATTGCCCCGTTGAATTGCAATACTTATTCTTTGAGCCAAATAGGTGCCAGCATTTTGATCACGCGTCGCATCGACCAAGCGCTCTGATAAGTTTTGGAAAATACGATGAGCTCCCGGTCCCCACGGACCCAACGTCTTTACACCAAACGGCACAAATATGTAACCCATACCGAGGTTAGCATACTTGCGCCGCTTGAGTTGCTCCGCCGAAGTAGCCGCGGCGCCAGTCCTCACGTTGGTTTCAGAAAGATGTGACGGCGCTAAAGTGTCTACGCACTACGTAAGGGCCGTCGTAACTTCCGTGGAACCAGAGTCATGCCGTCAGGTCTTTAACCATCGTCAAGCATCAGACTGTTCGGTTCGAGATCAGCTGCAACATTGGCGCTGGTAAAAGCCCGGCGAATGATATCGTTAAGGCTGGCGTGGCGGGAAATTCGACCAGCACTTCGAGAGCAGGAGAGGCTATGGTGACCGAGTTGTTCAACTGCAGTACCACACTGGCAGTGATATACAACACAACACCTTGCACCCAAGCGTAATCTAATAGCGAGACGAAAAGCGGAAGGATTGATAAGGCTAATTAATTAGACGTACTATTTCAGTTTTATTGAAGAATTTTTAAGTTCTAATTTTTTATTGCAAAAGTAAATAAACAGAACCACAATATTTACGCTCTTTCCTTTAAAAATGTCTGAAACAAAAGGTTTGCTCACAACACACCTCAGTACAAAAACGAAACTTTTCTTCCCATATGGATATTTGTCAAGACAGAATGAAAGTTTTTGTCTGGCAATCGTCGATATGAGGATCACTCGGCCACGTTCGTTTTTTTTTTACCTTTGGCAATCTACACGTGATTCCTGGCTGGTGCTAAATGGGCGGAAACATCTAGTGTAGCCTTCGGCCGCAATTTGTCACCACCCATCAGGCAAAGCTATGTCCCGGCATGAAGGCGGATGAAGTTATTTGAAAAGGCTCGTTGAAGTTCTTGCGATATTGAAAAAGACTAATTTTAGACACTACTTTTTTATGTTATTGTAACGGAACAAGCCCGAGGCCCATCTGATGTTAATGATGGACTCATTTATGCCTATAACAGATGCATTTCGTCAACGACGAAATGCACTTTGCCCGTCACACTGAGACGTACAGTAGAAGGTCTCATGTGCCTGAAATTTTACTGGCTCTCAAGGACTGCTGCCGAAACACACTATTAGGTGCTTGGCGACAGATTTTCAACTTGAGGGTGGTCGCCAGCCAGGCAGGCATTCGCAAAATACCATTCCACCATGCGGTGAAGCTCAACCCTGCGGCGGGATTCAAATCATGGACCTGCTGCACGGCAGTAGATACCCAATGCCACTGAACAGTCACTGCTTCAATACTTCTATTACTATTACAGCCATGACGTCTACCGTTGAACAAAAGCCTGCCTCTTGGCATTTCCATAATCCCCACGCATGGCAGTTTACTTTGGTAATAAAAAATTGGTTCCACTGGTGTATATCAATTGCGCACCAGAAGGCAACTGATCTTATGGTCTATGTAAGTGTGACAGCGGATATAGATCAACAACAGATCCAGGCCGTTAGATACGCATTATTATTACTATTACTACCACTCTATTAGGGTTCGGTGTCGCAACAACTCGTGAAAGAACAAATAATAATTTTAAATATTTAATGCACTATTGCATGCTAAGTTAATATGATATATACAAACTTTTAAAGCATAATTTTTTATCTCGTGTAGCAACTGAACACGTTTAAACGCAATGGTGCTATAACCGCTTGGTTATTAAGACTGCTGGATGAGAAGAGCATTTTGTTATTTATCTTTATAACTTTACAGTCAATGAAAAGCCCACCAACTACACTACATAGTCAACTTCTTTTGAATGAAGGAAGTGCTGTATCAAACACTTAACTCTCATAGTGATATGGCTAATTTTCTACATAATGCTTTCAAACATGGGATATAGGATATAATTCACGGGGGATAGGAGTTTAATTCCTGATGGTTATAAAAGATTTGTGAAATAAACATTAAAAAAAACTATGACAATGATAGATTACAACATAATAATAAATCGACGTTTTAAGTAGCTACTTAAATTTGTAGTTTAAATAGACAAGGTGCATAATATACATCTATTTCAGATACTCTTCTGATTTATTTTTTGAGATACACCCCGCTAGTAAAAATAGTCTAAAACTGACTACTTTAATTTTATAAAAAAAAATGGAATTATAAAAAAACAGTATACTCATCAGTATAACCTCTACACCATAAAACCCCTAAATGCTAAGATGCAAAAAGACTCGACTTCCTTTGATGTACTTACTGTTTTCAAAAGTCATATGTTGAATTTTAAGATAATTATAGCTGTAAATAAAGCATAATTATATCTTACTTAACGTTCTGTCAGAATCGTTTTCTGCGAAGTCAACTTTTGTGGTTTTGTTTGCAACGTATGATTCTGCGAAATACACACGCAAAACAGCATTTTGTAATGAGCGCTAATGCGTCATCCATTTAATTAAGTTAATGAGAGAAGCCCAGCTTTGAGGCAAACGGATGATTTCCTGAATTACCAACTTATTACTTAACACGTTATGAGATAGTTGATGTAAGATATGAACATAATTACCATGAAATATTCTCATAAAGGACTTCCGGGCTTCAAGGTACAGGTTTTTGTCTTAGGATTGCTGTATTGGCAGTCGTTATAGCATGATTCTAGGGCATTTTGCGAATGTCCGCCTAACCAGCTACCACATTCTAGTAGAAAATCTCTCGCCAAGCAGATAATGGTGTATTCTGGCAGCTGATCTTGAGAACTAGTAATTCTAAGTAAATCTGATCAACTTTTTATGACCGCATCATCACTTACAGGTGACATCAGGTAAGTCAAGAGTCAAAGGCTATAAAAAAAATATGCCTAGTACGAAATTTTCACATTACAACATTTAGTCATCTCAACATCCCTCGTGTCGTATTATCCAAGAACGTATTACGTCGTGAATAGATGCCCTATGTACGTAATAGCGCCATCACTCACGGCTGATTGGATGTAATTTACCTGAGATTTGTTGAGATCGGCGCGAGTAGCGCTGCGTAAACGGTTTTTGTTATACGGATTCTAGGTGTTATTTTAGTATCATATAAGTAAGCAGAAATTGCTTATTGCAAAAGTGCTTGTAGACTTTAGTGGTGTAGGTATTTTTAGCTCAGCTTATTCTAACCTATAAAATTTTATGTGAAATTATGATTTCAGCGTAAGGTACTTTACTATCGGTAAAAAAGTAATCACATTTTATTTAACAAGTGCAAGTTTTCAGGGTGGATGGATGTAGTCATTTCTGTCACCTTTGCAGTGCCACCACTGGTGGAATTAGGTTTTATTTATTTATTTAATTTGTGGCTTATTTTTCGAAGATTTTGTCTATGTTTGGCCTGATACAGCTAGTGGCGTAAATAGACGTTGACATAAAAATAATGTTAATGTATTTTCGCACTGAGTAAGCAGGTAGTATATAGGGTCACAACAGGTAGATTTACTATATTATAGGTTGTAACAATAATACTGCTGTGTTCTGCCCTTTAAAAAAATAAAAGTATTTTGTTCAAAACCCTGTTTGTGGAAAGTGTGCTAGGAAATTGTGTAATAATGATATATAATTATTGCTTACATTTTTAACATTCCAAAGAATTATTTTCCGTCCCAATCTAAATTTGTTTCTACACACTAATCAACAACGACAGAATAATACACATACACACATTTTACATGGTGGTTGGGTGTTTTGTAAGTACCCGTCTTTACAACCCTCAAGTTGAAAATCTTTAACCAAGCACCTAACATTGTGTTCCCGTTGCTGTCTTTGAGAACCTGAACAACTTAATCGAAAAGATCATCACTATTACACATAGGTGTAATAGGGGTCAAAGCTAGGTGGTCAGCTTTAAAAATTAAATGATTATGATTGCTACTTATTATTGCAATTACGTATGCTCAATTACATTACAAAATCACAACGAGAGGAAAATATATTGTTAATTATTATCCCGCACATGACTATAATTTCTTCTCTCGTTGTTTTGTATTGATGGTACATATTTGATTTAAATAGTTTTGATTTTATATTTTCTGAATTAGATGTATAAGTTTATACAGGGTTATTGGAGAGTGATAACAACCTCTTAGATTTGATTTCTTTTGGTCCTAACAAACATTTTTAGATGTTATTATTTTATGTTTGTGTTGGATTAAGCACCAGGACCACCTGATGTCAAAAATCTCTCGTGCTTGTACTTTATTCTTTCATATTCTTACTTTTAACATCAGGTGGTCCTTGTGCTTACTCCGTCACAAACACATAAAAGACGAGACGAATTTACTTAGCATTCCATGGATGCACCATGCGGGTGCCAGGTCCATAGCATTGCAGAGGAAAAGGCCCAAGTCAAGGTGCCTGGGACTTGCAACCTAGTGAGTAAGGTTAAGGGGCCCCTTTTTGATGAATCAATGCTCCCTTTTACCGCTCGAGGCTCCTCCCCTGTCCAAGCAATTCATCTAAAAATGTTTGTAAGGACTAACAGAAGTCAATCTAAGAGGTTGTTAGCATTTTTCCAATAACACTGTAGATAGATAAATATATAACACTTTATTGTACTTTCTTATAACAATTAATAGTACTTACAAAATATTTAAACTTAAAAATAGTACAATCGGCGACCTTATTGCAGCAAGCTCTTCGAGGCAACCGTCAGCAGGAAAAACAAACAATTCGATTAGCACGGAGGTAGAGTGTAAAAGTAAAATATATATAGTTATATAAACAAAAAAATAATACATATTGTAGAAACATATTCTCTAATATTGTATAATATAATACACACTGTATGTAATATGGGAGGGACATAGCAATATTAAAACTTGGCTTGTCTGTTAGATTTGTTTCTATAAGGCTTAATCTAACAACTGTGTGAAACCATTCCATCTTCCACCACAATAAAATTAAATCCACAAGTCAATGTAATTAAATTCCTTTTGATGAAGTCATAAAACACAGCACTGCAAACAAGTAATCCTTCATAAAGGGAATATACTAATTGATTTAATTATTGTTTTGGATTATTCTCCATGAGTTCTCATATAATACCAATATATTGGCAAGCTATCTCATAATACCCACTTAATTTATATTATATATAAACGAAAATAAAAGCAACACAAGAGTGCATGGACATCAACTTCATTCGGATGAACACCGCAGACATAAAAGTAATGCTGATGCGGAATGAACCACAACAGTAATGAAGTGTGGCCGCAATAAGTGGGATCGGGCTTGACCTCTAGTTTAATATAAACTCGGGGAGGCTACGTGGAACAACCCGAGGTAATTTTGCTTTAGTAACTTAGAAGGCAGACCCAGTGCGTTTAAAGTGTTAGAACATTACTGTAGGTTTTGGAATGTTATTTACATTTTGTACAAACCCATTTTAGATAATCCGAATCACAAGATGAATATCCTTTATTAGTTTTTAAAATAATGTAGCTCAAAATTTTTATTAATTGTATTTTAGTATAGTTATCGACTATTCCATTACGCAATGAGTAACATAAACTATTGTTTTACCATCGTACGGGACCACAACGCAAAAACTTCATCGAGTACCACGACATATTTATTTTATGTTGGTTAAAACTAGGATAAGCCATTGAAAACTACAGGATTATATGTGCAAATCCTTAAAATATTTTTAAGGTTCCGTACTCCAAGAGCAAAAGGGAGCCCCGCTGTCCGTCCATCCGTATATATCGGGTCAATAAATCGTACACGGAATGAGTCACTAATATGAAAATCCGATATCTTGTGTTGAGTGATGCTACAATAAGAAATAGTCAACTAGAAATTTTACAAAGGTATTTTTCATTGCGGCTCATCGTACCATAGAATAGTTCTTATAACAGAATTCATAAAGAAACCAAAAGCAAGATAGGCCTCTCTTTTAAGATCCGCAAAAAAAAACAGCTGTAAAAAGCAGTGAAAAAGCGCAATTTTGATCATAGGCCATAGCCACAAACTACATTATATTTAAGCGATTCAGTATTTTCTGGTTCATTGAAAGTAAAAAATTATAAGATTTTACAATTTATCTGTAGACTAATCTCATCTGTGACGAAAAAATATTTCAAATTACCTATGCCGTAATAAATATACCGAATACCTTCAAAAAAATTCTAAATGAAAGTCAGGCCACGCTCATCATTCCAATAGCCTGTAAAATAATGAATGTATGTTGGTTTCATCACGGCTTCAAAACTACAATTTCGTGTGCTCATAGCGAAGTTTGCTTAGCCGTTCTTAACCGATCAGCTAAGTTGTAGCTAAGTATGTACAAATGATTCACCAAAATTTCAGATTCCTATTTAGATAGGTTTTTCTGCTAGATCTTGTAACAAAAATGCTCTAAAATTGACAATATATAGGCCTCCAATGTATCTATTTTTTTTAAATAAATAGATAATTAATGCAAATAATATAAACTTTACTCAATAAACTCTTAACGATGCGTAGACATCCGAAATGTTGGGGTTTTTATTCTTATTGGTTATTTAGCTATTTAAGGCTTGTTTATTCTTATTTACAAACAAAAGGTACTTATTAAATGTAAACCTTCTACATTAGTTTAAGTACCTACCTAATATAATTTTGTGGACTTCTCATTAGTTGTTTGGCCTTAAAATTTATACTTAAAACACTAAGAAGTTCTTTTTTGTAAATTTATTCGTTGGGTTATATATAAATTTAGATGTTTGTTCTGATTTTTCTGTTTATTGATGTACTTACCCGGCAGGGGTGACCTGTTTTAGAAAGCACCTATTGATTAGTTTATAATTTATATTATTATTATTGAATTCTTATTCTATTGTTTGTATATATCTTATCTGCACTATATATTGTATTTATACATATATGTATATATATACATACACTTATAATATATTTCGTATAAAATATGTATGGTAGGAAGTTCTTAAAAATCGGCCTACACAACCCAGGATCTCTGGGTACCAACCACGATGATTTTATCGCTGGAATGGATAGGCACGGCGTGGACATTATGGCTAAAAACGAGACATGGTTGCGGCATGGTGAAAGTGGTCGAGCACCAACCATACCTGGATACCGACTCAGGCACATCCCAAGGCCAACTGAAATTCGCTATGGCCGAGGCGGTGGGGTTGGGTTTTATATCAGGTGTGGAGTTAATGCGCGTACGCGTTCTCACCCTATCAAACCACGCTTCGCCGCTGCCGGTACCATTGAACAGATGTGGCTATCTCTTAAAGTAAATAGCAAATGAGCTTGTGATTGGCACTGCTTACCGTCCTCCATGGCGAGAATTGTTCTTGGATGCATTAACTGACGGCTTGGTAATTTTGAGGGGGTTTTAATGCAGATATGTTAAATTTAAATGATACCAAAACGAAAAAACTTTATCTTACTTTACAGTGTCTGAACCTTACCCAAATAGTTACTTCGCCTACTCACTTCACTGACACTAGTCAATCGCTAATTGACATTGTATGTACAGACATGCTACCTAGGCATGTATTAGTTGAGCCACCGGGAAAATTGTATGGTCACTCTTTTGTTGTCTGCAAATTCAATATAAGGCGGGACAAAATAATCCCCCGCACAATAACATATCGTCCAATAAAAAATATTGACATTAAATCATTTAATAGATATTTGGATTTGATCTCCTGGGAAACGATATTTTCTGCTGAAGATGTTGATAGCATGGTTTTCATGTTTAACTCAATTATATTATCGTTATTTGACATTTACGCACCGTTAAAGACATTCATTATTATGGAGCGTAGATATCCTTGGATCAGTGATAATGTTAAGTTCATGATGCACCTACGCAATGAAGCTTTGTCCTCATTCAGACATACTAAATCAGAAGTAAAAAAGCAATATTATAAAAGACTTAAGTCATTAGTTAATAGTTCAATATATTTTGAAAAAAATGCTTACTATAAACATAACATAAATAATAAAATACAGGACCCTAAAGCGCTTTGGAAAAACTTGAAGTCAACATTATTACCTGCAAAAAATGACGTTGAAATCCCTACATATTTTGATAATGCACATGCAATAAATGACCATTTTTTGAATGTGCCTGGAAATGCAGACGTCTCAATATCCCAGCTTACGTACTACGAGTTTCATAGATTGAACTCTGATTTAGAATTCAAAATAAAACCAACTGACTCAAATTGTATCTTTAAAATCATAAAAAGTATAAAATCTAATGCTGTAGGTTCTGATCATGTCTCACTTGATATGTTACTTCTGACACTACCACACTCGCTAGCGACATTGACAACAATAGTCAATGCTTCAATAACCACATCAACTTTTCCAGAAGTTTGGAAAATGGCTATTGTCCGTCCCTTGCCCAAAAATAATAATCCAACACAGGTAAAAGACCTCAGACTCAGAGTTTGATGCCTTAAATATTTCACTGCTCCTTTCCAAGTTATGTTATTATGGTTTTCATCAAAGTGCGCTTAAATGGTTCCACAGTTATCTTACTAATCTTCGCCAATGCGTGGAATTGCAACAACCTTCTGGGCATCCACGTTTTTCGAAAGTTACTGAGCTAAAAAGAGGGGTCCCTCAAGGTTCTATTTTGGGTCCTATTCTATTAATTTTGTACAGCGCAGATATTATTAATTGTATCAAACACTGCAAATATCACATGTATGCTGACGACATTCAAATATACATAGATTTTACACCACAAGAACACGATAGAGCCCTAAAACAACTAACTGAAGATCTAAATAGGATAACCATATGGTCTGTAAACAATAATCTTTTATTCAATGCATCCAAAACTAAATTCATGGTTCTGGGTACTAAACATCAGTTGCTTTCATTGCCAACAAATCTCAGCGTATCGATTATGGGCGAAAAAATAGAACAGGTTTTCATAGCACGTAATCTTGGTTTAAATATGGACTGTGAGCTGAGATTTGAAAACCACATAGCTGAATGTGTCCGTAACTGTTTCTATAGACTCAAAATCATATATAAATTACGACCGTATCTGTGTGAAGAGCTCCGTATTCAACTTGTTGAAACCCTTGTTCTTTCTAAGTTAAATAACGCTGACGTTGTTTACGGCCCTCGATTACTCTCACGGACACAGCGTCTTATACAACGTGTTCAGAATGCTTGCGCGAGATTCTGTTTTGCGATACCACCTCGTAGTCATGTAACACCTTTTCTAAATAGACATGCACTCAAAATGAAATCTCGTTGTAAGCTTCACTTGGCATGTCTGCTTTTCAACGTAATTAGTTTTAGGAGTCCTTCATACTTGTATGATAAGTTTTATTGGGCCGGTACAAACAGACCGTCATCCAGAAGGCACGGTACCCTGCAAATTTTAATACCACGTCATCGCACGATGTCATTTAAAGGTGGTTTTCACTATGCAGCTACAAAGTGCTGGAAGAATTTGCCTCCACCGATAAGAAAAATAATACAATAAGCTCATTTAAATTACATTTAAAAAGATATCTCATTAGTCAACAAAAAATACATGAAAATATATATATAGATTTTTAATTTTTGTAATATTCAATTTTGTGGAATTAACTCCTCTGAGATGCTGACAGCTTCATGCAGAGAAGTGAATTTTAACCTAATATTTACGGGTACTTATAATGCTACTATACCATTTGAAAATTATACATACCTAAACATGGTGAACACACGTGCCTCGTTGCAGCAGTCATTATATTTTAAAATGTGAATATATTCCTAGTTCTTTTTCGATACATACCAACTTATTTATTAAATGATATTATTATGTGTATATGTATTGTTCATTATAATATTATTTATTAATATGTATATAAATATATATTTAATATAATTATACATTTATATTTATTATTATTATGTGTATAAACAGTGTTCTATATTGAATGAATTAATGTCTCTTTAATAATTAATCGTGTATATATTATAGTAAGTAAGCTTAGTAGCTAGCCAGAGCTTAAACACAATTTTTTTTTTATTTCTGAGGGTCTTGGCTGAAAATAAGCGCTTTTGTCTTAGACAATAAGCATTATGCTGAGACAAGGCTCATTCAATACTACTGGACATCTCACTACCGAATATATATTTAAGAAAATTGTTAACATTGTATAACTTTATAGGATTAAGTTTAATATGGTTTATAATATTTTTGTTGTAGTATTGAATAAATTTCTTTTTTTTCTTTCTTTCTAAAGTAGCTGAAATTCTGCAAGTTAAATGAAACAGTTTTGTACGTAAAGCATTTTTCATTTTTGTCGTCTCCTTTGCGTGTATACGTATAGCCCTTATTACGGCGCACTCGATGTAGTTTTAAAGTTTAATTAACTGTACATTCAAAGAATACCTTCCGATTAACGTAGTTTTGTTATTTATATACTATAATATACCAAAGTCCCTATATGTAGAACAAATTATGATTTCTTGGGTAAGAAATAGGCGTACTAATAAAATATACTATTTAATATATATACTATATTGCAGGGGTGGCCAAGACGTCGACCGCGGTCGACTGGTCGACCGCGGAGGCATTTTCGGTAGCCCGTGAGAAGCAGCGTATCGAAACATTGCAACAAATAGGAACAAATTAATCGCAAATGTCAACTCAATTACAACCAAGAACTACATATATATACTACACTTACGATAATTACACTTGTGTTTTCATTTATTGAAGGCATGAATATTGATATGACGTTATCTATTAAAATAGGCGAATCAATCGCTGCTGAATCAGTTTCGGTCAAGGAAGAAATTGGCAATTAGGGGAGACATCTTATGGAAAGCAAGAGAATTTGAAAATACAGATAAGGAACTGATACATCAAAAATGAAATTCCATGCCTATGAAAATACGGTTGACGGTATTTTTTAAATTCTAATAGAATTTTAGATCTTTGAGAATGAATATTTTCAACTATCAATGCGATATAAACAACACGTCAGTCAAACGAGCATTTGACTTCCTGCTTGCGCATTGCAGTTAGTTCATAAAGTGTGCAGCAGGATAAGCTTGTGGAAACTGTGCAGCGCCAAAAATCTAGCCAAGGATATTGTTGTTCTTAGGTTTTCGCGATTATTACACATAGTAATTAAACAACTTTAAACCGTTTAGAGTTGTTTAATTACAAGGATATTGTTGTTCAATATGTTCAAATGTGAATTAAAAAAATATAAGTGAAGTAGGTACATACATATTTTATTGCTATGAAAACATTGTAATTAACTTCGTTACTTACCTTATATTGTACAGAATCATAAACAATCAGTTATGGCATTTTTTATCCACTACTGACGGTAGCCCATGGAGCTATTTTAAATCATAATGTAGACCGCAAGGTAAAAAAGTTTGGCCACCCCTGCTATATTGCATACTTATCACATTGCAATATTCGTCTATATTTATTTCTCATAATTCACTCCAAGCTTAGAAAAGAAGAAGTAACTCGGAGGAAACGTTTTCATTAATTTTATACATGACCTGATATCCATTTGCTTATACGATGATCATAAATTTAATGTCTCATATTTATTTTCCACGACAACTAAGTAGCTAGTAGATGTAACAAATTACATCACAATTTTTGAAGTGCTCTTTGCGAAGTTAGCTTAGCTGTTCTTAACCTATCAGCAAAGTTAAGCAACGTCCGAAGCGATCATGAGTTGGATGGGTGACCGCTAGTGACATTACTACTGAGCGCTTCTGTGCTTCGGAGGGCGCGTTAAGGCCGTTGGTCCCGGTTGTCGTCTTAGGATGGCAGTCGTTATAGCATGGTGGTAGGGTATATTGCGAATGCCCGCATGGCTAGCTACCACCTTCAAGTAGAAAGTCTGTCACCAAGCACATAACGGTGTGTTCCGACAGCTATCCTTGAGAGTCAGTAATTATAAGTTAGCCTGGACAACATCTTCAACCACATCATCACTTACCATCAAGTGAGATAGGGGTCAAAGGCTAACTTGATAGGTTATATAAAAAAACATATAAAAAAACATCATAGAGGGATTGATACTAAAAAATAAATCATTCACTTTAAAACACCCGTGAGTCAATTCACAACGTTTCTCATTAAACTTTTTATGATGTCGACATCATGATTGCGCCTCGACAATAGACTATAAAGCACTTGCAGTCATTTAAATTTAAAATGGCTTTTTATTAAGCTATATAGCTCAAATGATTTAACTGCTGTTGCCTTAATAAGGGTTGCTGCTTGAATGCTAGAATTAACAAGTTCTTATTCAAATAACGCCAAGCTTTTTAAACACTTTCTTTTTAAAGCTTTGCAAGCTTTTTGCTGGAAGTCTGATAAAAGTAGGTAGGTAATGGTAGTTTATTTAAAACAATTATATTATAAAAATATTTTTTTATATTCAATATATAAAAATCTTTTTACAGAATTGTGTTTGATTGTAACGAGAAAAAATACTTATTCAATCGCTCCAAAATTGATTCTGGAAGTTAAGCAGAAGGATTTTTTATTAAAGGTGATAAACTAGCCCTTGACCACTATTTCACCTGATGGTTAGTGATGATGTGGTTAAAGATATTCAGTTCAGGCTAACCTATAGTTTCCAGCTCTCTAGGGCAACTGTCGGAACACACAGTTAGGTGCTTGTTGACAGATTTTCTACTTGAGTGTACCTAGCCATGCGGGCAGGTCCAAAATGCCCTACCACTATGCTATAACGACTGCCGTCCTGAGACAACAATAGGGACAGACGGCTTAACGCACGCCCTCCAAAGCACGGAAGTGATCAGTAGTCATGCCACTAACGGTCACCCATCCAACTCATGTCCGTAGCGGAGGTTGCTTAACTTAGCTAATATGGAACGGTTCAGCAAACTACGCTACGAGCGCTTTAAAATCCGAGCACTAGCTTCCGTCCTATCTGAATCTAAATCCGCATTTCTAATCTCGTGGAATATGCTTACTCACTGCATAAAAATGGGATAAGAGGTATTCTATGTAACCCAGGACCAAATTATTCTACGTACCGAATTTCATATCCTACAAAAATGTTGACGTGCTTATAAGGTAACTTAGAAACGTTTAGAAACTTTTGCATTTATATTACTAGTTTCTGCGTGTAACTTTGCCCGCGAATGAATTAGTTAGTACCTGGGCTACTTAAAAATTAATTAATTACACAATAAAAGTTTTGCGTATGTTTTAAACAAAATATTATGATTATTGCTTTTCAAAATACTCTTTTTACATTTTAAACATTTTTTGGTGCGATCGAACCATATTTTAAAACATGAGGACCACAGATCTGAAGGAATGTTTTCTACGTGCTGATTGAACGCTATCACTGCCTCTTCGGAGTTGGTAAAAGTGAAACCTCTCATCAAATTTTTGATTTTGGGGAAAATACAGAAATCACAGGGTGCTAGGTCGGTGCTATGTGAAGGATGGGTGAACTCGTCACCCACTCGTTACTTTTTCGGAAGCTTATGACTTTGTTTTGTTGGCCATGTGTGAAGGAGCGTTGTCATGATGTTGGAGTACGCGGCGTTTTTGTCGTCTTACGCGAAATTTTTCTGACCCTGGGTAAACAAATGGTAGAATACCCCTCGGCATTAACATTCTTTTGATCTTCAAGTGAATTTGTGCAGATGGGACACGTAGCTGAGAAAAAAACGTGATCATTTTATTACCAAAGTTTCTCGTTTGTCTCACTTTTGTTGGCCTGTTCTCATTTTCAAACACCTACTAACAAGATTGCTGGTTTTTTTCGGGTTCAAAACAATAAATCCACGTTTCGTCTCCAGTGACAATGTCATAAACAGTAATAGAATGTCTGTGGTCGTACTTTAGTAGCATCTGCATGCTGCAATCACACCTGCAAAAGTGGTCACTTAAGGATTGCAACACACTGATGTTAAGGAATATTCTTAAAATATTTTTATACTACAATAGCATTATATATTATATACTCGTAGTGTATATATATATATACTTAGTTTGCGTTAAATTCAAATTCAAATTTAAATTCTAAATTCTAAAATTTTTTATTTCAGGCAAGTTGCACCCATATATGTTTTACAATAAAATTACACTAAAAATAATATGTTAAACATTCGTCAATTTTATTAGTTTCTCGTACCCTTTTATTTTTTATTCAAATTCAATAATGTACATTTTATAGATGATCTTGATTCTACTAGTCTGATTCCAAGCTTACACTCATTTAGTTCTGAACCTTGTAAAACATTCATCAGTGACCTAAATAAACAATTCCCAATATTATCACAGAATATACGCAGTATACGCAAAAACTTCGTTTCTTTAGAAATTTTCATTTCGCACCTAAAATTTATTCCCGATTGAATCGTGCTAACTGAGTGCTGGTTAGACATCTTCTCTCCTGAAATATAGCTTGAAAATTATGTCTACCACAAATCAAAGTTGTACCTCAATCAAAATGATGGGATCGTAATATATTCAAAAACAAACATTAAAACTAATATATGTTAACCACCATTCAAAGTTGCAAACTGTCTTTTATTCGAAATAGAAAATAAATTGACAGTTATCTGCCTCTATAGATCAACATCCAAATCCAATACTGATAATTTTCTACATTCCCTAGAAAATTTATTAGCTTAAATACAAACTGAATCCATTGTTTTGACGGGTGATATTAATATTGATATTGGTAAAAACTCAAAAGATGCGAATGCTGAAACCTACCTAGCTTATTGCCCACTATGGCATTGTACCAGGTCACTATTTCTTTACTCACGGTCGAACTTGCCTGGACCATGCACTGATAAAAACTAGTTTTTCTTCGCGGGTTGCTATTTGTGGCTCAGCCATAACGAACCATTACTCGGTCATTATTGGGATTGACAAACACTTAAACATTGCAAACGAAAATGAATTGAGAACTTTGACTAAATTCAATTATTCTCAAATTGTGGCTGATCTGGAGTCTGTAAACTGGTCAGTACTATATAACACTTCAGACGTTTCTTCAGGTTTTGACTTATTTATTAGTATAATTAGTAAGGTGAAACAAATAAAACCGTTCGTACAGTATCAAATTCCAAATTTCCTTGTAGACATTGGGTTACCCCTGGATTAATGAAGTGTATAAGAAGAAGAGATCTTTTATATATGGAAGCCAGGAAAAATCCTAAAAATTTTGAACTACAAAACAAGTACAAAATATACCGGAAAGTTTTAAATTATATTTTACAAAATTTTAAAAATATACATGACCGGTCATCACTTACAGAATGTAAAAGTGACTGTAAAAAGACATGGAAAGCTGTAAAGAGCATCTGTAATAAAGGGACAAATAAAAGCCCAGCATCCTCCCTTGTCAATGCATCTCAAGCCACAACACTCAAACAGTCCTTTAATAAGGTTAATTCCTTTTTCACCTCTATAAGGCAGGAAAAATCGGTTTATAGAATTTATTTTCTGAACAAGAAATTTACATTTCACTTATGAAAAATACTTTCTAGTAACTCAACTACAGAATATAAACTAGCAGAACAAGTACCTAGAACGCTGAAATCACCTTGCCAATCCTTTTTCTTCCACTCCACTACTGAAATAGAAATTTTGAATGTCATCGATTCCTTAAAAACAAGATCATCTCCCGGCCTTGACAACATCAATAACGAGCTCTTAAAAAAAGCTTAACTGTCCTTGGCTCCCCCTTTAGCGTATCTATGCAACCTCAGCTTAGTCTATGGTGTCGTCTCCAACTACCTAAAGATTGCGAATGTGATACCTATTTTCAAATCTGGGGACCCAAGTTTTAGAAAAAAAAGTTAATAAAAGGCCACTATCCTTTCTAGAAAATAACCATTTAATTGCAAAAAATCAATTTGGATTTTGTTCGGGTAGGTCAACGGAAGACGCAGTGATATCTATGGTAGATTATATCTCTGCTACTCTAGACCCAGGTCAGAACTGTATTGGTATCTTCCTTGACCTAGCGAAGGCATTCGACAGGGTCTCACGGTCCATACTATTAAAAAAATGGAACTTGGAATCCGTGGAATTGCTTTAGATTGGTTCACGTCTTACCTAACTAATCGGACTCTAAGAATTTGTATAGGTGACCATAATAGTGACCTTGCTGATGTGAATTTTGGCGTGCTTCAAGGCAGCGCTCTAGGACCTACGTTATTTTTAATCTATATAAACGATTTGTGTCAACTTGATATTGGTCAAGCAGTAACAGTTGCTTTTGCGGATGACACTGCGCTTTTATTTCACGATGAAACTTAGTCAATAGCGCGTGATGCCGCTGAAAACGGTTTACGCAAGGTCTCCCAGTTGCTTCAAAAAAACCTACTTAGTCTTAATACATCTAAGACAAAATTTATTACCTTTGCTATTTCTCAGAGAACAGCTACTCCAATACCTGCCACTAGTCTGTATTACCCTCCATAACTGCGGCTGCCTTTCTAAGAATACGTGTAACTGCTCGGTAAAAGAAAATGTGCAGAATATTAAATACTTAGGGGGTTCCCTTGACGATAGACTATCTTGGAAGAACCATATTAGTGCTGTAACCTTAAGAGTTCAAAAATTCAAATACATTTTTACTAAACTAAGAAATGTTGCTGACAACAATGTCATTGGCCTAGTGTAATCTGCATTGTGCCAACCTATTTTGTCTTATTCCATAGTAGTTTCGGGTGCAGCGTATGCGGACATCTTCATTAAAGTTGAAAGGGTTCAAAGGGGTTTTCTCAAAATTGCCTATAAAAAACCATTAAGGTACCCTACGGATAAACTTTACAGCGATTACAATCACCAAAGAGTTAGACATACTTTTGTTGCCCATTCCATATTACGTTTTCATAAACAAGCCCTATTTTCCATTCGCGCTAGTTCAAGTCCTAAAAGGTACTTAAGCTGGCCCACTCCAAGATTAACTACGAAATTTGCCAAAAAATCACCATCATTTATGTGTGCTTATCTATATAACATGGCTCACAAAAAGCTAAATATCGTTAATAATTTGAGAATACATTGCAAAAGAAATATCCAAGACTGGCAACGCAATTTCAACTATTATGAAATTGAAAAACTATTACTCATTCCTAAGTATTTTTTTGTACATCTGGTTGCTTTTGTTTTAATTTATGCGATTCCCGATCTATTTCACGAATTTACTCCCAAAAATGCTTTAAATTTTTCACTCGATATTGGCTCTTGATACGTACATACTTTCAAGACAACTATTAAAAAACAGAAAAAAGGCCATCAAATAACATGCTTTTAATTATCTATTTTAATTTTATCAAAGCAATGTACTTAAATAATAAAATTATAAAATAAATAAGAAAAAGGCCCCGTGTGTTACTATCATAATATCTACATACCATATCGCCAAAATTTGTCTCTTGTACGCGCTCAACTTCACTCACTCAGTTAATTTTTACTCTCATCTCATCACACATAAACAAGATAGATAGATAGATAGATAAGGCATTTATTTGTCTCTCCAATACACACGTACAATCAGATAAAGTTTACAGACAACCATACTCTTAACTAATTCCTAATATAAAATAAATTATTTATACCTACAGTTTTGCATACATTATTATACAAAGTCTCATTTCACTTAATGGATGCCTACTTACAACAAGACGATGTAGGGATTACTACCAAAAAACATAAAAGTACGTGTGTGTTGCAGTATAACAAATAGGTCATAGCTCAGCGAATAATATTGCTCAAAGAGCAAACACTGATTTTCAGCTATCACCCTTGAGATGACAAGGCGAGACGAGTGCAATACAACAATCTGTGTACCACAGATTAAATATATTTATATTTGTGTAGCTTAATGCAAGTCAGGTGAAAGAAATATAAAATAAAAATAAAATATGTGCAGAGGAGTAAGAGTGTGTGTGCGGTTTTAGCAGGTTAAACGAACGGCGTACCTATTAAGTACATCATAGTTGGCATACGAAGTGTTTGGGAATGCCTAGTTTTTGTCTTCCTAGAAGATAAGCTCGGAGATTAGATTTGAAAGTGAATTTTGATTTGAGGTTTCTTATGGGTGGAGGGATGTTATTCCAACACTTCGTCGCCAAATATCGGAAACTGCCAGTAAATGCTGCAGTTTTATGACTGTGATATAGGAGTGCTGACCTTATAGACCTTAGGAGATTTCTAGAGTTTTGATTAACCAACTTGATCTTCGCATGCAAGTATTCAGGGTTTTTATACTTTACAACGTCGAAGACAAGTCCCGCTAAATGCAGCTCTCTACGAGATTCCATATTAAGTATAGAAGCATTGTTTAAGATGGGAGTAATATGGCTTCTTGGAGGGACATTAAAACAGTACCGGCAACATGCGTTTTGGACGCGCTGTAATAAACGTTGAGTCTTGCCGAATAAGCGAGGGCCATAAACAACGTCTCCATAGTTAAGTCTGGATAGTATTAGTGACTCGCAGAGAGTGATACGCGACGTTTCTGATAATTGGTCCCTAATTTGGTATAACACTTTGAGGCGGTAAAAACAATTTTTGACCATACCAAGCACATGGCTTTCAAATCTCAGATGACTATCGAAGATTATACCAAGATTTCTAGCTTCATCTACACGAACAACATGTTCTCCACAAATCTTAACGTCTGGATCACCGCAGATTTTATTGAGTTGCTTTCTTGTGCCCATGACCATATATTTTGATTTTGTGGGGTTTAACACAAGTGCATTACGTCTTGACCAGTTAGCAATTCTCTCCAAATCCTCATTAAGCTGTATTACTGCTTGTGGTATATTATTGGGCGACACTGACAAGTACACTTGTACATCGTCAGCATAACAGTGGTACTTACAATTATGGATAACATTGGTGAGATCAGCACTGTATATAATGAAAAGAAGTGGGCCAATTATAGAACCTTGAGGAACACCGCGATCAATGAGCCTAGGATTGGACAGAACACTGGTACCATCTTTTCTAACCAATTTCACTGACTGGTACCGGTTGCTCAGGTAATTTTCAAACCATGTGACTGAGTTTTTGTGTAACCCATAGTATGATAGCTTAGCTAGAAGGAGACGTACATTAAGACAATCAAAAGCACGGGAGAAATCTAACAGAGTTAGAACAGTGCTATGGCCAAGATCTTGTTCCGCTAATACGTTGTCTGTGACGTCAAGCAAAGCCGTCGCAGTACCACGACCCTTACGAAATCCAGATTGTAAAGGAGGCAAAATATTATTAGTTTCTACAAATTTTGTCAGCTGTACGCAGACAGCTTTCTCTAGCAGTTTCGAAAGGAATGGCAAAATACTAATAGGCCTAAGGTCTTTTAGATCAACCAGGTTATCATTTTTGGGTCTGGGAGTTACTATTGCTTCTTTCCATTTACTGGGAACAATACCTGACATAATTGACCTATTGATTATAGCCGTGATTGCATCTAATGTACAAGGAAGTGAAAACAAAACCATGTCTCGGCTAATTGCATCACTTCCAATAGCATTTGATTTAATTGACATTAAATATTTAGCAATATCTGTAGAACTAACTGGAGCTAGTTTTAATTCTTCTGTATTGAATCTATTATGCTCAAAAAATGATAAATCTGCGTCGGAAACTAAATTATCGCCAGGTACATTCAGAAAATGCTCATTTATTTTGTTTGGGTCATTGAAATGTTGTGGCAAGAACTTATCTTTACTGGGATCAACCAAGATTTTTTCCTTCAAGTTTTTCCAGAACATTTTAGTATTATTGGTTTGAGAATTGACTAAATTATTAAAATAAGCACGCTTCTCACCAGCAATGCTTGTTAATACTAGACTTTTTAATTCCTTATAGTACTTCCTATCTTCTTCTGTACCTGACTTTCGATATGCATCATGAGCTCCAATACGCTCGTCGATCATCATTTTACAGACATCTGTTACCCACGGTAGTGAATGATTGTTTCTCACAGTTATGGTTTTTGATGCTGCATGTTTGTCAAAGAGAGATATGATCATTGAATTAAATTTGTCAACCATCATATCCAGCGTAGGTGAGTCAATAACTTCGTCCCAATTCATTGCATATAAATCATTATTAAAATCATTCAAATTGATGTTATTAATAGGTCTGAAAGTGAACGTCCTTGGTGAGGTTTTTACCTTTTTGAGAGACAACGTCACATTAATCATTGCATGCCCATTGGAACCCGTTATATTGTTTACAGTAACACTACGCACCGGTGCATTAGTACAAACCAGATCTATTAGAGTCTCGGTATCCGATGTGTAATGTGTCGGTTCACAAACAACTTGACTTAGGTCCATGTACTCGAGAAACTGTTTAAGTTTTATAGTACTACTATTTGATCCCATGATCATATTAATATTAAAATCTCCCAACAAGACAATAAAATCATACTTTGAAAAATAGTTAATCGAATCAGTCAGAGCATCAATAAACGCATCTACATTCACCCATCTTGGACGGTACGCAGTCCCTATAGCTAGACAATAACCATTTACGCGAGTCGATAGCCACATTTGCTCAATTTGATCATTAGGCCTAGCCAAATAACGCACATTAACGTTCCGTTTAATGTAAAACGCAGTTCCGCCCCCACGCCCGTGGCGCATGTGCTGCGGGCGCGGGGTGGCGCGTAAACGGTAGCCAGGAACGGCTGGTGCGAGTGCTTCCTGTCCACTTGGAATCCATGTTTCATTAATTGCGACCAGGTCTGCATCATATCGATCCATCGCAATAATAAAGTCATCATGCCCAGTATTCAATGATCCCGCATTATAAAGACCTAATTTTAAGAACTTTAGCTTAGGACCCATTGTGACTAAAAATAAATTTTAGGTGATCGCTATTAGAACAAAAATAATCAAGCGAGCGGGTATGTGTTAATGTATTGAAAGTGTAATGAAATGGACATGTCATACTGGGTTCAATTTTCTTACGATTATAGTTAACTAAAAGCATATTTGCAACACACACGTACCGGCAACAAGAAAATATGCACCATGAGTGATTGTTATGAAAAATAATTGGCGTTGAAAATGTAACACAAATATCATATTGAATAAACAGGTTCGTTTTCTTGTCTATTTCATGTGGATTAACCAAGCCAATAGGCATAAAGAGAACTAATAAAAATCTTATAAACATTTTCACCAAAACAAAACAAATTAGATACATGTAGATATAAATTAGCCGCAGGTAACATGCACTATAAACAACTTTTTTAACGATTTCTAATACTACTCTTGACAGTATTATGCAATAAAAAAATATACAAAATATTAAGCATACAGAGTGACTAAAATGACAGCAATGCACACAACTATTAGTTACTTTTGTTGAGAGGCGCTCTAACAGCGTCAGACCCAAAAACCCGGAGCAGATCACTCTCGTTACGAATCCGATGACGCGGTGAGTCCGCGCCCTGGTGTCTCCGCGCGTATATCCTGCCGTCCTTTGTCCAGATGAAACGCCACCCCAGTCTACTTCCAGTTTCACGTGCCCGCCAGAATAACTGCCGATTCGTTTTCGTTAATCTTTCATTGACGTAGAACCGGCGTGGCGGAGCAGACAACCCAGCATTTTCAGTGGTAATGCCCCGGCGTACTCGGGTCGCCGTCAGTACCTGGTCCTTTAGAGCGCGTCTACTGAGCCGCACGACGATAGGCCTCGGACGCGGTGCAACAGCCGAGTCAGATGACTCATGAATCCTACCCATCCTAGTAGCACTGACTAGATCCTGTTCGGATATTTTGACACCAAGCATCATACCGAGAGTGATGACAGTATGAATTAAATTTTCACCCTTCTCTTCAGGGACGCTAGTGATTTCTATGTCATTGCACAGCAGTTCCTGATCACGGTCATTTACATCAGCTTTCAGTTGTTCAATTGTGTCAAGCAGTAAACCATCACTGGTCACCACACTCTTTTCCGCTTGACGACTTTCAAGGCCCTCCACTCGGGCTTCCAGCTTAACAATCCTTTGGTCGCATTCATCGATTTTAAGGGCCAGACCAGAAATAGTACCATTCAATATTTCCATTTGGAGTCGTGTGGCTCTCATCTCTTCCTTAAACTGACGCACCTCCAATAAAAGAGAATGTAGGTCTGTTGCTGATATGACGGCACTTTGCACTGTACTATCATCTAACAAATCCTGGGGGCTCACAGCCGCCGCACCTCTATTTTCATTCACTCCTCCGATACCTGCACGTACCGGGGTACAAGTGTTGTCAGTTTTGGGCTGTTTGCTTATACATAGCACACACTTCCAATTAGCCTTAAATTCCCTTGTCAGGCTATTGAACTTGAACTCCTTGATGTTTGCGCATTGGATGTCATAAGGCTGTTCACATTTGCTACATTTAAGATGCTTTCTTCCCTCAATAGGATTTTGGCAACCAGCACATACCATTTTATTCGCCATTAAAGTATGTAGAAAAAATAAAAATATAACAAGAAAGTACAGTAAACTGGCAAGATAAGCTTCAACCAAAAAATATAATATCACAAAAAGTTTATCTGGGCCCTAGATTCGATCCAGGTATCTACGGCGTACAAGTCTCACAGTTAGACCGATACACCAATCGAACAGTAGCGAGATAGGCGAAAATAGGCTATAGAATCGCGAGGGTCGTAATATACTGGTTTCAAAGTAGTAGTGGGGCGAATGGCCGGTTCAACTACCAAGGTCGCACGACACGTATTGAAGGTTACTTAGGTGTTTGATTTAACTTTTCTTTAATTAACACACGATCACTTAAAACTCAGAACTGATACGTACACCAATCGATAGGTAATTTTATAAGGATTACACTGATATGAGGTTTACTGTATTTAAACTGTATTTACTGCAAGTTTATGATTTTTGAATTAATGTTAAGGTCAACAGACGTGCACTCAGCAACTCGCTCGACTCGTCACTCCCCACAACAAAATGTTTCAATGTGTGCTATGCTATCATCAGTGCATGTAAACTAATACGCATTGCAGTAATACAGTGGTCAGATGGCAAATAAATATTTTTTATGGAGGTACCCACATTTGAAATTCTATAATTATGTAACACAGTTCTGGTTTTTAGGATGCATCTTATAAATTGGCAATGCGAAGTCCTCTGTTATTTATATAAATATAATGTTTTAGTGACAAACTCTGTATGTTTAATAATGTTAATCGTCAATAGTGTGGTAAAACAACATTCCTATATCACAACCTCTATGTACTCAGGTCAGGATTGATACTTTTGGTATGTTTTTGCTATAATTTAAAAGAATGTATACTTTTTCTCCGTGGTTTTGCAATTTTATAATTGGTTTACTATTTAAATATTGGTATAACTGTAGGGAATTTTAAATAATGCTAACTTACATATTTAAGAAAGTCACGTCATATTTCTTTATAAAAAACAACAGTAGGTACACTAAATACCAACTGTAAGTATGTTTTTAGAATAATCAGTTATCTATTACACTTACCTATTGATCACAAATTTATAAAAATAATGTATATTTGGAAGAGAACTAGACCACACACAACACAGGGTATCCTAGTGTGGGGGCTAGTGTGAATTATTTAGTAACTGAGTCCAATATTATAGAATATAAAATAATATAAATTTTAGGTTTTTTGGTGAAAAATTATATTAACTGCTTCTGCTGTATTAAATTATAACTAACATTTATAGTGATCTGTGAGCACCATCCCACGCAAGCCCGCTTCTGCTCCGTCTGTCAGTTCATGAGGGATCCAACGACAACAAAGTCCGAACTCTTAATTCTTCGTGTAAAATTTTCTGAATTTGGCTCATATTTCAGTCCCTAATAGTCCTCAAATTGTTTCATAGGTAATCTGCGGATTTTCTTCAATTAGGCGCTTAAGAGGACAAGGAACAGAAGCACCCACAGAGAAATACGTATTTCAACAAAGTGATGCTGTCTCGTCGCTGACCGCCAGCCTCGCGCTCCGCGCTCCGCACCTCCGTCAAATCCTATAAACATATATGTATAGGTACTACAGAAAGACGTGCAGTCGAGTCACACGATCACAATTATTTTACTGTAACCGCGCCACCGCGCCGCCCGTCGCTGTCGCGCCTCATCACGCGTCTTCGGCCGCGCGCCGCTCTCGTCGACTTGAGTAAAAATATGTATTATATTTAGTATACTCATTTCAAGGTAGTATAAATCTGCTTAGTTTATCAAGTGAATAATCCAAACTGAACAAACGATCGATATTGGTCTCAAAATTATTATTATAAATAATAATACGAAAATATTGTAAAACTGTTTCTTTGTCCTTAAAATAAAACAAGACGAAGGTGCTCATTGTCTTTTTACAATTGTGCTGTAATTATTACGCTTAACAAGCTACTAGTGTATACGAAGCGCTTGTCAACAATACTTAATTGAAGCGCAAAAGACTGGTACCTAAAAAGGTCGCATCAGGGAAGGCTGGTGTTATATTATGAAGGACTCACGAGAAACTGCAGAAGTACAAGACCTTAACGACTACATGGTGACAAAAGTTTCGTATACATATGGTGTACTCATAAGGAACATCTCCGAACATTTTGTGGAAGTCTGCCATTTTAAATGAAATAATACCATTGTCAAAATGCACCCAAATAAATACCAGCTTCATTAAATTAATTACAAGAAGATGCCAACGTAAATATATTGGGTGACCGGTAGTGACATTACTATTAGTATATGTATAATCTGTGTATCAAAATAATTGTACTGGCAACATGTATATTTTAAGAAATAAATCTCTCTTGTCTTTGGTAAGCCAACGCGGTCGTTTTACTAATAGGTTATGGGCGATAATTTTATTAATAAAAGTAACAGATTGACCTGTATTGCGTAGAATATGGCTTCAAATTATATACAAAACGTGCCTAAGTTAAGAGGGCGTGAAAACTACGATGAGTGGTGTTTTGCTGCTGAGAATTTGTTGGTGTTGGAGGGCATGGTGAGTTACATCAAGCCAGTCTCCGGCTTTGAAAAAAAATCAGCAGATGACGCAAAAACGAAAGCGAAGCTGATATTAACTATCGATCCTGCGTTGTACGTCCATATAAAGACGTCTACAACGTGTCAAGACTTGTGGGAGCGCTTAAAATCGATGTTCGATGACTCCGGCTTGACAAGAAAAATAACCCTACTTCGTCATTTGATATCGATACGTCTTGAAAATTGTGAATCAATGATTACATACGTGACACAAATGGTCGAAACAGCAAATCGACTGAATGGCACTGGATTTCCTATCAGTGATGTATGGTTGGGATCGTTATTATTAGCAGGATTATCCGAAAAGTATTCTCCAATGACACTTGCCATAGAACATTCGGGAATTGAAATTACGGCGGACGTAATTAAATCGAAGTTACTTGATTTAGAAGTCTCACATCCAGCAGACGCGAATTCCAATGGCGCTGCATTCGCTGCAAAGAAAAAGTTCAGTAAAAATTTCCGAAACGAAGCGCATCAAAAGTCAAGGACGACTAGTAACGATAAAGTAATAACTTGTTACAAATGTAAACAAAATGGTCATTATAAGAGTCAGTGCCCATTATTACAAAAAAATAGAAGTTCAAATGCTTTCAGTGCTGTATTTTTGAATGGACATTACAGTAAAACCGAATGGTATGTGGATTCCGGTGCAAGTGCACATATGACTGCAAACAAGGAATGGATAAAGAATACAAACTTTACTCCGAGTCTTCCTGAAATAGTTGTTGCAAATGAAATGAAAGTGCCAGTTGTATGCTCCGGAGACATAGATATCAGTACTAACTATGATTATAGCATCACCATTACTGATGTGCTTTGCGTGCCAAGCTTGACAACAAATTTACTATCAGTGAGTGAACTGATAAGAAAAGGAAACAATGTAGTGTTCAAGCAAAATAAATGTTTTATATATAACAAGCAAAATGAATTGGTTGCAACTGCTGAGTTAACCAATGATGTTTATAAACTGGACATTCAAGTGGCAGAGTGCTTGCTGGTAACATCAGCAATAGCAAGTGGCCAGCTGTGGCACAGAAGATTAGCACATATCAATAGCTGTGATATGAATAAAATGAAGAATGGACTTGTGGACGGACTATCGTTTCCTGAGAACTTTGACATGACTAAAACTAAATGTGTCACCTGTTGTGAAGGTAAGCAGATGAGATTACCATTTAGCCATGTTGGTCAACGCAGTTCAGATATATTGCACATTATTCATGCCGATGTATGTGGAGCAATGGAAACAAAATCCATCGGAGGTGCACAATATTTTCTTTTATTCATTGATGATTACAGTCGAATGACTTTTATATTTTTCTTAAAACATAAAAGTGAAGTATTCCAGAAATTTAAAGAATTTAAATCATTAGCTGAGAACCAGCAGAATAAAAAAATTAAAACTCTACGCACAGACAATGGTGGAGAATTCTGTAGTAGTGAATTTGAAAGTTACCTCAAGAATGAAGGAATTTTGCATCAGAAAACAAATGCTTATACACCTGAACAAAACGGCCTTTCTGAGAGAACCAACCGAACTATAGTGGAAAAAGCACGATGTTTATTATTCGATGCAAAGTTAGAAAAAAAATATTGGGCTGAAGCAGCTAATACTGCTGTCTACTTAAAGAATAGATCTCCTACATCTGGACTTGAGAAAACACCGTATGAAATATGGTACAATAAGAAACCAGATTTGAGCCATATCCGATTATTTGGAAGCCCTGTAATGGTTCACATCCCAAAGGAACGAAGATTAAAGTGGGATAAAAAGTCTGAAGAACACATACTTGTGGGATTTTCTGAAAATGTGAAAGGATACAGAGTATACAATCCAAAAAAGAACACGGTCTCTACAAGCCGAGATGTAATAATTATGGAGGAGCGGACTGGAATGCACAGTATAAACAGTAACCAAGAAAGCGTGATATGGGTTTATGATGAGAACACTGCAGAAAGCTGTACAAAACAATACAGAGATTCAGTGGGGGATATTGTGGAAAATGAATCTCTGAATAGTTCAAGCAGTGCATATACCGACCCTGAAAATGAAGAAAATGATGACACATTGATGTCTACCAGTATCCAGGAAACTGATATTTCAATTGAGGTACCAGAGGAAATACCAGTAATGCCCAAAAGAATAAGAAGACCCCCGGAACGGTACACTCATAGTAACTTGTGTGTACCAAGCGCTGTTCCAGAATTGGAGGTTATTACTCTCTCAGAGGCTTTGGAAGGTCCTGAATCCAAGATGTGGAAACAAGCCATGGAAGAAGAGTTACAATCTTTTGAGATAAATGAGGCCTGGGAACTCATGGATATTCCTAGTGGTGCGTCTATTGTAAAGTGCAAGTGGGTGTTAAATAAAAAACTTGACATTAATAATGATGTGCGGTACCGTGCTAGACTTGTAGCAAAAGGCTTTACTCAGAAGCCTGGAATTGACTTTGACGAAACTTTTTCTCCAGTAGTGAAACATTCTACATTAAGGATGTTGTTTGCATTGAGTGTACAATCAGGTATGGACATTACTCATTTAGATGTAACAACTGCCTTTTTAAATGGTCACTTAAAAGAAAATATTTATATGTCAGTACCAGAAGGTTTCAAAAACCAGTGTGATGGGAAGGTTTTAAAACTTAAAAAAGCAGTCTATGGGTTGAAACAATCCTCACTAGTATGGTATGAAAGAGTTAAAGATTGTTTATGTAAATTGGGTTTCAAAAATAGCAAATATGAGCCATGTTTATTTACATTCATTCAAAAAAATGTTAAAGTCATTATAACTTTGTATGTTGATGATTTTTTGATATTCTCAAATAATCAACAAGAAACTGAAAAATTGAAAACTGCATTAAGTTCAGAATTTAAATTGAAAGATCTAGGTCGTGTTAGGAGATATCTAGGTATGAACATTAATATTGATAAAAGTTTTAATATTATAACAATAGACCAAAAACAGTATATAGAGGAATTATTATCTAAATTTGATATGTCAAATTGTAAGCATATTGATACTCCGATTGAATGTCAATTAAGCATTGAAAAATCTGAAAAATGTGTTACAAAAATTCCTTATCAAAGACTCATAGGTAGCTTAATGTACCTATCAGTTTTAACAAGACCTGATATTGCATTTTCAGTGAGCTTTTTAAGTCAGTATAATAATTGTTATAATGAAGTTCACTATAATTATGCTAAAAGAATATTGAAATATTTAAAAAAGACTAAAAATTATTGTTTAATGTTTAGAAAAGAAAACTCTGTACAACTAAAAGGCTTTGTTGATTCTGATTTTGGAAGTAATATAATAGATAGAAAATCATTTACAGGGTACTGCTTTGCCATGTCTGGGTCTGTCATTTCATGGCAATGCAGAAAACAGAGAACAGTTGCCTTATCCAGTACAGAGGCCGAATATGTAGCACTCTCAGAAGCCTCTAGGGAGGCTATATACCTAAGAAATTTACTTTATGAAATAACAGGTAACCTTTCGGTGATTCAGCTACACTGTGATAACCAAAGTGCCCTGAAAATGGCAACAAGTCATCAGTTGTCACACAACAGTAGATCAAAACATGTAGATGTGAAGTACCATTTTGTAAAAGACGCTATAAATAATAAGTTAATTGAAGTGCTCTATGTTTCAACTCAGGAAATGCCTGCTGATCTGTTAACCAAAGGACTACCTGCCACCAAGCATTATAAGTTTATGGAAATGTTAGGGGTAGTATATTTAAATTAAGTAAAGGTTCAAAATTATTATAAAATGGGCTATTTAGAGTAGTATTTTTCAATATTTTATGTTTGCAATAAAGCATACTCTGTTTTTGTCATTTTGAAATTTAGAATAGTATTTTGATAAGTGGGGGTATTAGTATATGTATAATCTGTGTATCAAAATAATTGTACTGGCAACATGTATATTTTAAGAAATAAATCTCTCTTGTCTTTGGTAAGCCAACGCGGTCGTTTTACTAATAATTACTACTGAGCGCTTCCGTGCTTCGGAGGGCACGTTAAGCCGTCGATCCAGGTTGTTGTCTCACTATGGCAAATGGCAGTCATACAGCATGGTGATAGGAGATTTTGCGAATGTCCGCCTGGCTAGCTACCATCACACTACCATTACAATCAAGTAGAAAATCTGTTGCAAGCACCTAACGGTGTGTTCCGGCAATTGTCCTTCAGGGCCAGTAATTCAAGGTTAGTCTGAACAAAACTTTCGACCACATCATCACCCACCATCAGATGACATAGTGGTCAAAGGCTAGCTTATAAGCTATAAAAAAGGCAATAATTACTGAAGCGTAGTTTCATAAATAATTTGGAGAAATAAACGAATTTACCATGTTACAGATCAACTGCAAAAGGCTGATATCACATTTGGTAATTTTTTTTAAAAGTTAACATAGTTCACATTTTGTTAAGTGTTGCATATTTTAATGTTGTTGATTTCTTTTTGTCTGACTTTATAATCTAATTACTTATAGCAAACTCGTTCTATTGTTGTTCAAGCTATTGACACCTTTAATTAATATTTCGTAGGTATAATCTACTATATTGCATCCTACCTAATATATCTATACTGTCTATATATTTATTAAAAAATTTACGTAAAATTACCTAGTTACTTGATTGTTTATTATATGTAAATTCGCTGCTTGTTTTTAAAATTATATTGATATTACCGGTCATACAGTTGAGTCACCGATTTCAATAAAATATTATTTTTAATCCTGCTAGATGGAAATATAATTGGCTACTGGCAAGATTCGAGCCCGCAACTACAGTTACCTGTAATTGTAGCTTCTGATCCCGCTCCTATTCAATATTTTTTTTTCCATCAAACATTATTTTCATATTACAAAATTACAAATATACGATAGGAAAAATTTAAGTCATGTGCTGGTATCGAACCCGCGTCCATCCACCCCTTTAGCCGGGGTATGCTCTAACCAATTGAGCTAACATGACATGACGTCATAATTGAAATCTTTCCTATCGTTCTTTTTCGTTTTCGCGGGTTCGAATCTCGTACATGACTTATGGTGTTTTTATTCAACATAATGATGGAAACTAATTCTAAAACTTAAAGTGTAAAATAAGTTGTCGAAGACACCATGACCACAATCTTGAGGTCATACTTTCAAACTGTCGTGGTACCGACTTCAACAAGTTATATCAGACTTTAGGGTGTTAGAAGTCGGTTTCATTTTTGTTTGTTTTTTGTATTAGGCGATGAGTTTATTTTATAAGAAATAACATGTTTTATGTGTCACGAAGAACAAATATCTTTTTCCTACTTACTTTAGAGACTACTAGATTTGCTACAAAAACTGTTGTGACATTTTATTTACATTATATATCTAGAACATCGGCTCAATTGAGAATATCTTCATAATGTAGGCTTTAGAACAGAAATTAAGATTTCACGACATAGGTATACTTAGAAGGATAGGTAAAAATATGAAATTTATTTATAGCTAAGAACTGATCTGTGAACATGTTTTTATTTTTTTATATCGGGGTGTGTACGTCTATAATTTTTTTTTATTACTAAAAAGGCACACGTTGCAAAAAATATAACATTCGAAATACAAATACTTCCGATTAGCTAGAAGTGCAAAACTTTTAGTGAGCCCCATGTATCAGAGAGGATATCTGTGCTCGTAATCTCGGCAGCCTTGAAGAACAGGGCCTATATAACATCTGGCTGCGCATAGACTGCGATGACCATCTGCAAATCTACGCATGTTTTATAGGTCCTGTCATAACGGTAATGCCGAAATAGATCAATTTATGCACACAAATACACATAGCACATATATATGCCGATTAGCAGAGAGGGCTACGGAGAGTACTCAGAGTATAAAGAAAAGTAATATTTTGGAAAATTCAGAGTAACACGCTTAACTCCATTAATTGCCTGTTGTCACGTTTGGCTACATGTAGGGATGCCTTGCCAGGACTGTACCGGGGAATATTTGTCAGTTATCTATCGCCCCTGCAGAGGGAGAATGGTTCACTGGTCCACACCGTGACGGGAAGTACAATGTCTGACTCTTTCTTTATAAATAGGCACCCGGCTGGGTCTAACATTGTATTTACCGGATAGATTCCGACCAGTTTCGAACAATTCAGTAGGTATGTGGCATTATAACAATAATTTTTAATGATCTTAACCAGCATAAAAATTAGGCATCAATCATATTTAACTTTGAATAAATGCAGTTTTGGAATTCAAACAAAATAAGTTATGTAAAATATAAGATTAAAAATTAAAATACTGCCAAAAGTGATGCTTAGTAACGACTTGATTAATTTTGAAGAAAATGCTCATTACTTCAACTTCGTAAACTAATTTCGACGTTTAAATTTCATAAAATATATTATAATTATTCTAATATACACGCAAATTAATCGATTAGAAAACAAAATACTTGGTTGACAAGTGCAAGTTGGCCATTATCATACACGGGTCAATCGTATTTTTGTTCTGCTTTTTTAGATACTCTTCGTAGGTATTATATCCTCTTGGTATTATACGATATCAATCATAGAGAAAAGTAAAACACCTATGATAGGTGTTTTACTTTTCTCTTTGATTATTGATAATCAGTCCAGGATTTACTTAAAAATTATGCTGACATTTTCTTTTATATTTTACTTTGAACATAATTTATAAATCTGAGATAGATATTGCAGTGTTATTATAGTATGAAATGAATTGAAGCTATTTTTTAAATTTAAACAATGTCTCAAAGGGGAGACAGTAAGTACTCTATGAGTGTCCGTACAAGCACGGCAAGCAGAGAAAACAGTGTTTTTTCTCGACTTGAAGAAGATGATTCTTATGAAGATGAAGAAACGAAAATAGAATGGAGCAATCTTATCTTCCTTCCATTTCATCCCACCTTTAAACTGATAATGTTAACTGTTTCAATTGTAAAAAATCTTTTGGTAAGTCAAAATTAGTCTCAAATCTATAAGCGGCACTTAGTCTATCAGTGTACTCTATACAATTGATATAACGTATGGATGAAAGTATCGGACCTGTATTAAGGTTACTAAGGTTAATGACCCCAAAGTTAAGGTCATTGACCTAGGACGTTTGTTGACCTCCCAGTAGGTCATTAAAGTTATTTTTTTTTTTGCGCCCCTAAGGTTACACTCCAACCGAATTTACGCCCATAAATCTACTGCCCTGGTGCTTTTGAAAGAAAATATCCGTTACGAAATGACAACCATCACTGAGTCTACCTGCCGAGCCGTCATAATTAATTTTACTGTGAGATTAAATGAGTGCTGCGAACGCGAGGGTCTACATTTGGAGGATATTATTTTAAAAAAAGAATTCCCAAAGTGTGTTATTTAATGCTTAATAAAAATAATCTATACATGGCTTAATTTTTTTTCACTTGATCCACTAAATATAAACTTTGTTTTGAGACACCTTGTATAAGATTTTCGTGCTACTTAATGAGTTCTACACGGTGATAGAGTGTGCTAGTGCCCCAAGTGCTAGGATGCAAAGTTTTTTCTTTGGCTAAGTTTAATAAATTTCTAGTCCAATATTCATTGGGTGAACATTAAATGATTAATTTCAAAATTTTAGATTTTTAATTCATTCCGATAACGAGCTGGATATCCGTGACATACGGAGGGATAGACAGTGCAGTCTCGAGAAAAGGGTTCCGTTTTTCCATTTGGTTTTGGAACCATAAAGACTCGTCATGATTAGTGATTTTTCAATGACATAACTATGCGACATTCGAGAGCTGGCGATCTCCAAAATAGGACAATGCGATCCGAACACGGTCACTTGATGCGCCACAGAATAGATAGGTACTAAAGCTACGATAATATAATATATCTATTTTGTGGCAGTACCTACGTACTGTTTATACTGACACTCGCTGTGCTATGTTATTTCCGGGAGGAGAAATATGTACTCCCGTACATATTTATCGGTAACTCCCAACTAAGCAACGTCAATCTTATTAATTATGTACCTTCCATGTGATTAAGTGCCTTAAGAGCCATTTCACAAAATCACGCTACTGAAGTTTAGGTAAATGCCAGCGCATCGCTTACACAAGCGAAAGAAGTGACGACGGAATAGCGTGACTGTGAGTAACATATTTTGATACTAGCACTCATTAATAAAGAAACGTAAGTTGCGAATTTTAAAATTGTGTGATTGGCATGAGTAAATAATCAATTTCTTGTCGATTACTTGCTAATTTTATAGAAAAGAAGTAGGCATGTACATTAGATAGTCAACCTACATCGTGAATCGTATATTTACATTCCATCCTTGGTGAATAAAAAATAGATATGTTTGAATCATTTATTGTAACAATAAACTTAAATAATTAAATAATTATACGGCTTAAAATTATATAAATATTTGACGTAACGGCATTGATTAAGAGCTGCGGACTAAAAGCTCTTTCTTTTAAATTTTCCAAAAATTGCTATTTTCATCGTTCACACTCTACACAGTATCTATATCCAGTCGTTAACACTGTCTGCCATAATGACCATGCATAGGATTGAGGTTTATTTTTCTGTGCATCCGGAAAACCACTCAGTACCAACCACAAACGTCCCATGACGTTTTTGGTTTTCCATTATTTAAACATGTCGCCCTCTTATTCCCATACCACAATATATCACCTATACCTTTAAAAAAATAACATTTTCATCCATTTAGTTTGAGTAGACCAAACAGCGAAATGTAAATGTATATTTACATATTTTGAGGTTTTTTTGTTTTTAAATCGAATATCTTTGATGCAATCTATAATCAACATATATACTTCTTGGTACCAATGCAATCCTCACTATATACTCTTATGCTCACTATTTCCTCTATGGAAAATAAATGATAATACACCTTTTTATAGAAAAAAATACTGAAAATGGGGGTTGAACACACGACAAATATGGTGGGAAATAGTAATTTAATTGCCATTTTTATTTTTTTGTAACTAGACTCACCTAGAACTTCGATTCTTCTTTTAATATGATAATTTACTATTGTTTTTTAGCCATGAATTGTTACAGATTTTAACGCCAAATACAAGATTAAAACAACCCAATTGTTTTAAGAACTTTGGCGGGAAAACTGTATTGGAGAGCAATATTTTTGTCTGAAAAACTATACCACCTACGGCTTTGGTCCTTCTTTGATATTATTATTTACATATAATTTATACACTTGTGTTATTTCAGATTTTTTGGTTTAGAAGTTTAAAATTAGTTACGAGATTATTTAATACGCAAATTTGCATCGGTAAGTGTTTGCGTTGCAAAATGTATCGAGCGAAAAATGACTTATACATATGCAAAATTGCGTTTTTCTAGGTTTATAACTGTTGACGTAGTTACGAGATTAATGTGAAATGACGTAATATTTTGGGGCCAAAATGTAATTTGTGCTGGTTTCAAATTTCATCAAAATATTTAAAATATTTCCGTTATCTCAGAAAAGTATGGATTCTTTCTTGTATGGGCAAGGATGCATCCTTTTGAAAACCATTTGGATTATGAAAGTCGTACTTTTTATTAATTTATTTTTTTATGTCATTGTGATGGAACAAGCGCGAGGACCACCTGATGTTAAGCGGTATCCTGTGCCTATAACAGATGCATTTCATCACAAGTGACGAACTGCACTGCGCGCATCACCTTGAGACATACCTGTTAAGTCTCATTTTTGCCTGTTATTTCACTGGCTCTCAAGGACTGCTGCCGGAACTCACCGCTAGGTGCTTGGCGACAGATTTTCTACTAGAGGGTGGTCGCTAGCCAGGCGGGCATTCGCAAAATGCCCTTCCACCATGCGGTGAAGCTCAAGCTCTGGGCGGGATTTGAACCATGGACCTGCTGCGCGGCAGTCCATAGCCAGTGCCACTGAGCCATCACTGCTTCAAAACTTAAACTTACGCAGAAAACTCTTACGCAGATTTTATGGTAAATTTGTAAATACCACTATCGAGCGCTAACTGGTATTCCGGTTTGTACAAATGATGGAAAAGCTGGGAGGCCGTTTTGTACAAATTAGGAAGGTAGTATAATTTCCTGCTGAAGTTATCGCTGTGTTCACTTATAGACATTAACTGAATCCAAAAATATTGGAAATCAATTATTCGCCTGTCATCTTATCCTTCTAAAACAAAAGTTATAGTGAGTTACTAATTTTAACTAGAATAATATAAAAACTAGCAGACCAAAAAGAAGAAGTCAACCCTCTGAGGTTGTTAGCATTTTTCCAATAACGCTGTATAAGGCTGCATAATTGTGACGTTTCCTTTTTTTAACACAATGGATGAACAGAAACTAAAGATGTAGTTACTTAACAAGACAACAATAATTATATTATGGACAACAAAAATAAAGCATAGTTTGTTACTTAAAAAAATAAAGACATGATCAAAACTTTGTGGTCGCACTCTAAACTTGCGTCTAAGCGTTCCGCGTACGAGACGTCAGAGCAAGGCGAAACGAACGCACGTCCTACCTCAATGAGCGCTCGCGCGGTACTGATCGCCTCGCGCTTGTACATTTCAATTTATGAGCATTTCGAATTATGTTAAATATTTTTTCTTGTCTAACAAAACAGAGTTAATAGCACAATTTATTAAAGATCAGATTAATTAAAGAATGAACTTTCTTTTCATATAATATCTGTTTGGAATTACACTTTATTAAACGTAATATATCGTGGTAAACTGCTGATATAATTATTGGAAATTGGCGCAAGATCTTTATTTTTTTTTCTACAATGACGATTAATTATCGATATTCTAGTACACTATGTGTCAACAGGATTATATGCCTGAGGCACAGTTTTTTTTATTAGTTAATTTGATGAATATTTATACAAGAGATAGAACTCTGAAGTTAGCTATGTGTACTTTAATTCGTAAAACAAGGTGCGGGAGATTGGTCACTACAAAATAATTAATGTTATGTGTGTAAATCTAGTACATTAACTGAAAAGAGAACAGATTATTCTATTTTTATCAATTATTAAACAACTTGTAGATATTTCCTATGATAGTAAATTAAGCGCTTAAAATCTTCGTATACCGCATTAAAATGTAAAATGCCTCAAGCTCACTTGCGAATGATTTATTAAAAAAATACCTTTTTAAAATATGGCGTGGTTCTGTTTCGCTCACTCGCATGCGAAACCAGATTTCTCCGCCCTACACCCTCAGTCTGACATTTTACCAACTTTTTCTAATAATAAATAATAAACTTCTATGGCTAGTATATTTTCAATGTAGGTTATTTTGGCTCAAAGCATGACAACACACTCTTGGCAGTTATCTGGAATGAATTTGACTCCTGCGCCGCAAGACGTGGTTTGATCCCTACAGCCGGCTTGAGCTTCGCCACATGGTAAAAGAGCTTTTTACGTATGCTCGCCTGGTTAACTACTGCACTTAAGTAGAAAATATATGTGTCGCCAAGCATCTAATAGTGTGTTTCGGCAGTAGTCCTTGAGAGTCAGCAAAATAAAATTAAAGGTATAAGTAAAATTAAAGGTATTTGAGACTTAAGAACTGCATGCAATTCGTCAATTATGACGAAATGCACCTATATCTTCACTCACTCGAATCACTTACATACAATGAAACGGAAGAGCTTGTGAAGTTCATAACCTGACTACTACTACTTGACAACAAAAGAAATAAATAGTACCATACGTACACATCTTCACAAACACACACACCCTCATACACACACACCTTCTCTAACACACACACACACACACGTGCAAGCATATTATATACACTCAAAGAGAGACATAAGACTGTAATAGATTTACAAAATTGTTTTAATATTAACTTGTAATCATATTTCATTTTACTTTTTTTGTACATATGATAAGCCTGAGGAACTAAATGTACCGTAGTTTTTAAGGAGAAGGGCGTTGGTACTTGCAACACAGTTTTTCTCAAAAACTTTCGTGGTTACCATCGTGTTTCATTAAATGTATGCTATCGCTTAAGTTCCAAATAAATAATTTGAATATATTATAGGCAGAGCTTATTGATTAACATCAAGTAGGCCTCGTGCTTGTTCCGTCACAACCTCATTAAAAATCTATATATGTCCATTGACCGAGACCCAGGTCGAGATATCGTTACGCAATTTTAATATTACTTGTTAAAGCTAAAGTTAAGAAAGCCTTAGTTCTTCACTAAACCAATTCATTTTACTAAAACTAGTCAGACTAACTGATGCGGTCTGCACTGACTTGAAAAAAAAACAAAACTGTGAGTTTGGAGCACGTAGACGCAATTTTTCACTGCCTTGTAGTTTATGAATAAAATATAAAATTTGAAAATAGTGGATACAGTTCTCTTAGTGCAATTAAGAAATTTAGTTGAACGGGACTGTTTTATGTCTTGATATGTTGATATGCTACCTTATCTGTACATTTGGTTTCAGGGTCCAATTCAATCCGTTTTTCCAATGATACGATGTTCAGATGTGATGGAGAAGAACAATATACTATTATTTATTAAATATGTGTACGTGTATGCCGCTGACCCATTATATATTATAGACATATTTCTACATATCATACACAGGTACGTTTTACAAGTTTGTTTTGCACTTATAGTGGTAGGGCGGTATGGTAGTATGTGAATGTTGCGAAACGCGGGTGAAATGCGGTGGGGTCTGGGTTGGTGCAATGGGCTAGGGACGCGCAAGCGAATCCACTGCGTGCTTCGATAATACTAAAGGTTTGGCAACAGAAAATGTATGCATTTCATGATTGCGATAAATACGATCAACCGACACTTATCGGCGGTGCGCAGATAGCACTAGCGTTCTCAACCTAAAGGTATTGACGACATGGTGTACCTTAGTCATGCAGTTGATTGACTTATTTGAGAAACACATACTAGTTTACCAGTTTTTTTTAATAAATTTTCACTTCACGTACTCCAGGGTCCGTGACTTTTTTTAATTATGACCATTTTTTTTTATATCACAAGATATAGGAAATATGCAACATTCTAAGGGGGAACAGTGTTAAAAGAAAGGTTATTTTTTTCCGGTAAAGTCATTAGCATCCAGAGCAGACCGGCGTCATAGAACACCCGTTCACGAGTTGACGCATGTGCCAGCCATTGCCTTCCTCAACCATTTTTGAGGGAAGATGGCGACCCGGCACACAACACCGCTGCTAAACATCACCTTTCTGTGAGCATGACCGCTCTGGATACCCGCGCCAACGAATACAATTATTACACATATTTATAATTTGGGACTACAATAAAATTATAATTATTACACAGAAATGTTCATTTCTTTGTGCCATCCTCCCACGTCACATTTCAACAGGGTCTCCATTACCACGCTGTTTCGATTTTTGATCGTCATTTGAGGTTGTAATCAAGGATGGCTTTTGATGTCGCAACCATCGCCTTCCTACATCCTTAAATACACACACAGTAAGAAAAAAGTATCTCATTCATACTGTTTTATAGTCAATACAATTAATGTACTACTAGGTTAGCCTGAACAACATCTTCGACCACATCATCACTTACCATCAGGTGAGATAGTGGTCAAAGGCTAACCTATCAGGCATAAAAAAAAATGTGAGAAATTTAGGAATGACCCAAAATCACTTCACGAAATACTATATACATTTTTTTTTAACCACGGTAATTTTTTTTATTTCAGGCAAGTTTCGGATAAGGCAATGAGACGCGAGTTTATGCAAAAGTCAGCGTTTTTAATTGCTTTAGATATTGTTGCTCTTATACCATTCTATAATCTTATATCAGGTCTGGAATGCCAAAGAGTACGGCTATGGCCTAATATACTAGCATTCACTGAATTTTTGACGTAAGTACTAAACTAACCTTATTTAACCGTTGTTTCGATATTATTTTGTAATGTGTATATAATATTGTGAGAGTACACTGCAGATTGTGACGTACGTGACGTCACCGCTGGATCCAACGGAAGATCAGCGCTAGTTGTTTACAACTAGCATTATGCTGAGTTGGTACCGATTTGTGGCAGGAAATTAGACTATTTACGCAAATATATTTCGATATTGAACTGATAATATGTCAGGTTAAATATTGAAATTATTACGGATGGAAAAAGATAACTTCCAGCGGGACTTGAACCCGCAACCCCCAGAATACCGTCCTGGTGCACTACCAATTGTGCTTTCCATCCGTAATAATTTCTATGTTTCCGCTTAGCATGCGTCAATGCTCCTATAAAAATAATACTAGGCAAATTTAAAAATGATTTCATCGATTTGGTGTTCAGTGTTTATCGTATATCAACCTACCAGCCTAAGTAAATAGTCCTCTGCTATTTGGGTAGATGTCGCCAACGTCAAAAAGACGTGTATTCAAACGGATGGAGAACTTTCGACTGTCCAGCGCCCGCTTCCATTGCACAATTGGTAGTGCACCAGGACGGTATTCTGGGGGTTGCGGGTTCAAGTCCCGCTGGAAGTTATCTTTTTCCATCCGTAATAATTTCTATGTTTCCGCTTAGCATGCGTCAATGCTCCTATAAAAATAATACAGGTTAAATATTGTATCTGTTATATTTTCTGTTAGAAATAAACTTTATTCTTTTAATATTGTTAGGTTTGCAATAACGCCTGCTATGCGGATTACATTACAAAATCACAAATATACGATAGGAAAAATTTAAGTCATGTGCGGGATTCGAACCCGCGTCCTTCCACCCCTTTAGCCGGGGTATGCTCTAACCAATTGAGCTAACATGACATGACGTCATAACTCAAATCTTTCCTATCGTTCTTTAACCATCGTATTGGGATGGAGTGACATCTATAGTACCACTTGCGTTGTACTACAAAGAAGACCAATTTTGCAATTGGTTTTATACTTGTATATGATGACGCAACCTTATAATTTTAATATTGTTAGGTTTGCAATAACGCCTGCTATGCGGATTACATTACAAAAAATTGAGTTATGACGTCCTGTCATGTTAGCTCAATTGGTTAGAGCATACTTCGGCTCAAGGGGTGGATGGACGCGGGTTCGAATTTCGCACATGACTTAAATTTTTCCTATCGTATATTTGTGATTTTGTAAAACTTTTAATCTTATCAAAATAAAATACTAAACAAGTAGGTTAGACGCATGTTGACTTCTCAAGTGACATTAACGACCAGAATCTAATTGGTCCATTATTTTTCATATTCTTCTTAAAAAGATTTCATACTACGTATATAAGTTTGTTGAACATCTCTTTTCCTGTTGGCCATTATGTACTACAAAAATATCACCTCTTGGTAAGTGATGATGTGGTTGAAGATGTTATTCAGTCTAGCCTAGAATTACTGGCTTTTAAGGACAGTCTCCGGAACACAATGTTCCCTGCGTGTTGTGTTCCAGAGGCTGTAACACATAACGGTGTTTGGTGATAGACTTTTTACTTGAGGTAGTGGTAGCTAGCCTGGCTGGAAAAAGATACCAGTTCTAGATACATTTTGGCATTAAAATATTACGTCATCAGTCAGTTTTAACAGTAATGCACCTAGAAAGCAGTAATTTTGCATGTGTATAGACAACAAGTCAGCAATGGTGTTTTAAACAGAAACAACAATGAGTTTTTTTTTTCTAAATATATCAAAGTTATAGTCATGCAAGTAGTAATTACTTTTTTAACCTAATTCAACATCAAGAAATTGTTGTAAAATCAAATTTCAAATGATATTTTCCTCATTGTAAATAAATACATACCGACACACGGGGAATAGTTTGAGTTAAAATTTCTAAAAGTGCGTGAGAAATAAGAGTTTTATGGAAACTTATAGCTCGTTTACGCTTTTTGGATTCGAGATACTACTACTATTTTCAGTGCTTGAATTCAGACAGAATATGAACAAGACTCTGAACTTAGCCTAATGTAAATGCATTCAGACGGTAAGACACCCTAATTAGACAATCAGAGTTGTCTCCAATGACCAAATCAGTTAGCATGCTTTATTTAGTCATGTGTAAAGCTATATACGAAATTTATGCGTTCAGTTGTTAGCCACTTGCAGTGGAATGCGCTCTCACGCTATCGTCATCTGCTCTTTCTCTCACTTGCCGCTGAATGCTATTGAGTAGCAATAGCTACAAATAAATAAGTAATAGAGCAAAATATGCAGTAGACCTGCGTGAGAAAGGGATAAAATATAGAAGTGAAGGTTGTAATTATATATATGCCTACGCTATAAACCAAAAGAACGAAAACTACTGTAGGATGCTAATGCGTGCGAAACTGTAATAGCACTAAATATATTTTGGTAGCAACAGATCCCAAAAGACTGTTAGTTTTCACCAACATTGCATGGGGTCAATGGTTAAAATCCTGCCGCAGACTGGTTTGCTTGCATTTTCAACTTAACAACTGCTTAAAAAACCAGCCTATTACTAATGATGGCACGGTGACAATGACGAAGGACTACTGAGCCGCACGGAGTTTTAATCCCGTCATTTTTGTGCTTTACTGCATGATAGTAATGCATTTTATAAAGCTTACCTCGCTAACTATCACTTTCAATTTATTGTAATTATATTACTATAAAATTTGTAGCTTAATAATCTTCCTTATCCTTATCCATAAAGTCCTTGAAATAGTTTCTATTCTAATTTTTTTCTAATTCTAGGTTCAATCTGCTGTGATACATTTTAACCATATCATCACTTACCAATTAGCACGAAACTGGTCAGTACTTTAACAGTCTTCCATAAAAAAGGTCTTTTTGTGTTCACAGGATATATAGAGTGACAGAATATTATTCCTTGGGAACATCTCATTCGCATTGCAATTTAATAGTTGGATCCGGGATAGTGTTGGTTTGCTTCTTGAACTGTGTAATCTGCTTTTGGGTGCTACTTACCAAAAATGGACTTTGTGAAAATTGCAGAGATAATATGCTTGACTGGAGGACTGACTTTAGGACAAGGGTAATTTATCGTTTACATATGTATCACCCCGAAGAGGTATGCAGCTGGGCCGCCTCACTAGGATACCGTGTTTGGCATATTTTCCATTACATACAACAACGCACTATAATGTATTCGTATAAGTGAGAAATAATTCAATTACCTTGCTTTATATCCTCATATTACAAGAGAAAATATAACTCAGTCTGTCAGTACCTCTGTGTCTATGTGTTTTTGCAGCCTAATTTTACAGGTGTTATAGTTCTTATAGTTGAAATATACAACTTGCATATTAATTTTAATCCCTATGTATTGTCGCATTATGGTTTTAGTTCGATTTTAGGAATCTATAGTACCACAGACCTACCTATAGTTTAGAGCTAAGGGTAGGCTTATTATATAGGAGGGTTATGAAAACAATTATTAAGAACGTTGCAATATCACATTTAATTCTGTACTACAGACTTGGATGTACTAATGTTGTTCCGCGTTATTGTTTATATTTTATATGCCTGATTGGTTAGCCTTTGACCACAATCTCACCTGATGGTAAGTGAAGATGTGGTCGAAGATGTTGTTCAGGTTAACCTAGAAGTACTGGCTCTCAAGGACAGCTGCCGGTACACACCGTTAGGTGCTTGGCGACAGATTTTCTACTTGAGGGTGGCCAGGCGGGCCTTCGCAAAATGTCCTACCACCATGCTATAACGACTGCCATCCTAAGACAACAAGCGGGACCGACGGCTTAACGTGCCCTCCGAAGTACGGAAACGCTCAGTACTAATGTCACTAGCGGTCACCCATCCAACTCATGACCGCGGGCGACGTTGCTTGACTTTGCTGATCGGTTGAGAACAGCTAAGTAAACTTCGCTACGAGCGCTCCAAAAGGCTGGAATTTTCAAAGTCTAATTATGATATTATCATAATTAGGCCTTTTGAAGCGCTATATACTATATATTCTATAGCTAGGTATAGTATATATGTGCGGCTGACAGTCACAGTATGTCTTTAATTTCATCTATGTAGTAAAATTTTAGTTTGTTACTTTTGAATTTTAACTCACAAATCTTATTACTATATCCCAGTTTTCTCATAGATCTTTAAATAAAACTTAAGCCACGATTAGCTTTAATGATTCATATATAATCAAAAATTTGAAACCTAGCATAGAAATTCAAGGCTGAGTAACGCTAGAGAACATAGGTATTAATATGAATTAAACTCTGGAAGTCTGGTCAAGAGTAATGTTTACAGATGAGTTGAGGATCATGCTATATTATATCGTTTAAAGTATATGGTGCCAAATAAAACATTCTAGATATTAAAACAGGTTTATTAATAGCTCGCGGTAGCAATACATAAATATTTAAATGTGCGAAAATTTCATATTTGATAACGTAGCTCATTTTTCAAAATGTAAGGAAAAATTGTTATTTTTACTGTATCTAATTTTATTCAAAATAAGTATCAAAATTGTGTACTTTTATGTATTTTATCTTGGACGATATATCATAGGACTCGTTTCGAATAATCAAACCTCTATGCCAGTGTATTGGATCTAAAATCTACTGCGTTTTTAAAAACAGCTCATATCACAGATTTTGACAGTGCCTAAAATGATCTTGGTTTATCAAGTGCTCGTCAAAATTTTCCCACTTGTGAGATAAATTCATTCGAAAAGTGGTCATACATATCAAATTTTGAAAAAGAATATTTTATATTATATTTAAGTTATTGCTCATTTCCATTGCAATCGTTTAAATTAACTTATACGTGAGACATAAGGATAACAACAATAATAATGATAATATTTATTGATCCAAATAGAACATATTACAAAACTCAATGTAGCATTGTCTCTCATACTAGGAGTTTAACCTGTGTAATGAGATATAATACATTTCCACAATGATGTCATATAGATTGAGTTAAATGTTCTTGTAAACCAAAAACAATTAAAAGTTTTTACCATTTCTAGTATGGTGAGGTCAGTAGCGCTGAGCTCTGTTCCTGGTGAAGGGTCCATTGCAACTATGGGGAGTTGGGTCCGTGACCGCTAGGACTAGGGGAAATTCTGTGTATTGTTAGGACAGCATACCCCTAATCCTGGCTTTCGGTTACCGCAATTTTTCCCCTCCGCGGCAAGTAGCTCCAATCGCTATTGTTTTATTCAAATAATATAATGACGATATGCTCAGAGCGGATTTAGACATGCGATCCGTACGGAGTCAACAGCGAGCCGCTTTCATTGTTTGAAACTTCAGTTCTACGAGTATTTATAACCTCCACTATCTTTACATGACAAAGTAGAATCTATGCTTGTGGCTATTATCGGTAACTCATTTTTATCAGTTGAGCGCGAGCGACTATGCATCGTATTTTGTTGTGTATGACCAATAGAGGGAAGGCTTGCCGGTCTGCTATCCAAAAAATAACTGTCCGATATACCTCTCCCTTTTCGCTTTTATTCACATAGCACTCAATGTTCACTACAGATGTCTTTTTTAATTACTAAGGTCGTTTTTGATTTCGTTATGACGATCTTCTGTTACATATGTTTCCTTGATCTCTTTTAGTTTTTTCTGAATCAGCAGTATATCCTTTAGTATCTTTGTAGCGTTCAAATTGTCAAAAAGGACGGGGGTTCTGCAAATTGCAAATCCCTGGCCACAAAGGTGGAGGTTAAAATCGGATCAGTTTCTTTGAAAACACTAATAACATCGAACAAATCCCGCTGAGAACACCCATCTGTCTTGCGAGCAATTTTTCGCTTTGTTATCGTTATGGATTCATACAACAAGTTTTTCGCGCACTCAATTTCTTCTACAGAGAAAGATGTTGTACATATCTTCACTAAACTTTCTTCGTACATCCACTTTATTTTGTATAAATGTGGGGACTTCGCAGATAACTATATTACAGCTAGAACATTTCACTATATTTGACGCCATCATAGACTAAGATGAAACCCACGACAATACGTTCACGCACGACCGCGTGCTCACGTAGACTCAGAAGAAAAGGCCAGTGTCACAATCTCCGCAGAGGGGAGGTCCCCTCCAGATTTCCTGCTTTAACAGGTGTTAAAGCACGAAATCTGTTTCGATCAGTATATGAAAAAGTATATGCTCCATGAATTGATGTATCAATGGTCATTGCAACGTTATCAAAACTTGACAATGTTATTTTGATATTTACTGGCGCATGAATAGAACCAGCAGTGAAAAATAAAAAAAACATACATATGTTTAGTTTTCAATAATTTGTATAAAAGTTTAGTATTAGGTTTACAAAAAACAACAACAGGACTTAAACATTAAGAAAATCATGTGTCGCTTACCTTAAATACTAATGGAAAAAAAGACGGGAACAATTTCAGAATATAATAAAATCACATTGAAAATTTATATGTATTAACCTTATCCGAGAATAGAAAAACAGTTCACAAATATAATTTAAAAGTTAAACACTTATAACTTCTAATTAACATAGTGATAGTCTTTGTTAGAAAAATTTACTAAAACTGATCATGTCAAGTATTTATTAATAATAGTTATGTTTTTAATCTGATTTCTTCTAGCTGAATCAAACTGGTAGTCAAGAATTCGGGACTTACATATATGCTGGAGTTTATGTGATTTCGTTTACATTCAGTATTAGTATGGATAATACTAAAGCAACGTTATTAGCTGAATACATGTTTGTAAGCTTTCTTAACGTTCTTGGCTATGTTTTAATAGTTGCACTAGTAATGCCGAAGTTATTCACTGAAACGATACTACGACTTGGAAGAATTAGCGCCGCATATCCCCTAGTTAGTAGATTATTGCAAGAAACACAAAGACGAAACCCTAAATCAAAAGCTCATATAAGCGTAGAACATTTTTACAAAACGATTTGGAGAAAACGCACTGGTTTTATAAGAATACCTGACATTATTTCAGAATTACCGAGATACATGAGAATTGAAATCAAACAAGATTTAGGGTGGCCTTTAATTTATCACAGCACTATTCTTAGAAAAAGAACTATATCTTTTAAGAGGTTTGTTTGTGACTCTATTAGAGAAGAATTTAAACAAGCAGGAGATAAATTTTATACTGGACCAAACAACCGTTCCAATGTTTATTACTTAAAATCTGGTATAGTGCAGATTCTATCTTCAGATGAAGGCACAACGCCTATCTTATCAGTTACTAGCGGAACTTTATTAGGAGACATTAATTTTTATGTACCACCTTACCACATTAAAGTAGACGTGAAATGTCTCAACTATTGCGAAGTCCTTATTTTGTCTCGAAAAGACTATATAAAAGCACTGCATAAGTACCCAGAAGATAGAAAACAGGTTTTTAAACTTATTAAGGAGAGATTGAAACATGCAAAAGCACTTTACAATTGTAAAAAGAACTTAATAGAAGTAGATAGAACTGAAAATGAAGGAATTTCTTGGTTGAAAAGGCGTTGGTGGGAAATCTCACAACATATAGCACATTGGAATAGAAAGGTCAAAAATGTTCATGCAAAATGTCAATTACCACCAGAAGAAACTGATCATCACTGTGCTAAATATATAGGCCTACTTGTTCTATGCACTGAAACTCAGCTGCTAACGAAATCACTCTTCACAAATGTAAAATTTCCTTGGGTTCTTGGACCTCATACTATGTTTATTTTCATATGGCGTAAAATAGTTAACGTTACTGTTCTTCTAGTTTTGCTTTTATATCCTCCAAATATAGTTAAAAGTATAATGCCAGCGTGGTTTAAGTTCTTCCAGATTTGGACAGATATTATATATGTGGCTGACATTTGCATAACGCTTCTGACTGCATTGACGCTGAAAGAAAATACTGCAACCAATTTCGCATCTGTTATGTTTGCACGCAGCAGAACTTTAAATTTTAATTTGGACCTACTTTCAACGATATGGATAGAGTATATCTTCCTATTACTTGGAAAATCACAATATTTTAACGTAGCTCAGTTTAACAGACTTATTAAAATATATGTACCTTTTGCTGCCATATTTGACAGTGGAAACGTGAGAAGAAATCCCATGATAAGTGTATATGTTTGGTTGATGATGACTAACGTTGTTTTTCATTATATTTGTAGTCATTTAGTTTATGCTCTTCAAACACATGTACCAGAACTAACAAGGAGTTATTATTTTGGATACCAAAATTGTGACTATATTGAACATGAATGTGACCCAGGAAAGATGAATATGTTTGAAATTATTATATCATGGACTTTGGAATTTCTTGTTCACCCATCTGCAATGCCATACTCAATACTCGATGCATACCTTACGCTGCCTATTGCATTACTAGTGATATTTTTGCAACGTATTTCTAAACTGACTTTTGTCTCAGCAATGTACTTAAAATTTCGAGATATTACCAATTTTCAGTTCTTCGTATCAAATATGAAAGAATATTACAAACACAATAAAATTCATCAAGATTTGCTTAAACGTTTAGATAGTTATTTGCTATGCCATTGGAAGTATTATCAAGGGGCTGGTATAATGGACCCAAATATATTAAAAAATGAACCTTACGACGTTTACTATAACGTGCAAGGTGGAGTGGCAGAGAAAATAATTGGTGAATCGAAAGCATTTAGAGACGCTAATCCTAGCCTGATCAAGGACCTTGCGTTTGCTGCAAAGTTTCATGTTTTACCAAAGTCCTCAGCAATATTTATGTTTGGCGTGCAGTGCAAAAACGTCACATGGCTTGTGCAAGTAAGTGATTAAATGAAATTTTATAATAAAATTATATTGTAATAGTTTTATTGCTCATAAGGCTAATGTTTTATCACAACATTACCTGTTGGTAATTAATTATGCATTCGAAGGTGGTAAACAGGCCTACCTTGATCGGGAACTGGTCCTTATGGACAGTTCAAACACAGTTATGTGCTAGATGACAGATTTTATAACTGAGCAAAGTAGCCAGTAAGGCACAACCTTCCATTTTGAGGGGAAGTCCCCTGTGGAGGAAAGGCAGTGGCAGTGGGCAGCATATCCCCTTCCACCTGAAAGAGGATATGTGTGACTTGAACCTGAAAACCCCCATGAGACTCCAATGTTGGTTTGTAGCTGATTCCGTGTGTCGGAACCAGCTACAAATGAAGTAATCGCAGAGAAGGTTTGGTCTGTTTAATTCATTAGTCTAGCTACAAGTATTATTGAGCCTATCTAGTTTTTTGATTAATCAATCAATAACAAGCATTAATTCTTCGTTTTTTCCTTCATCACACAAATAATAATTCTTTTTCTCTAAGATATTTTAGGTATAACGTATTTTGAAGCGCTCGTAGCGAAGTTTACTTAGCTGTTCTCAACCGATCAGCAAAGGTAAGCAACGTCGCCCGTCCGCCGGTCATGAGTTGAATGGGTGACCGCTAGTGACATTACTACTGAGCGCTTCCGTGCTTCGGAGGGCACGTTAAGCCGTCGTTCCCGGTTGTTGTCTTAGGATGTCAGTCGTTATAGCATGGTGGTAGGGCATTTTGCGAATGCCCACCTGGCTAGCTACCACCCTCAAGTAGAAAATCTGTCGCCAAGCACCTTACGGTGTGTTCCGGCAGCTGCCCTTGAGAGCCAGTACTTCTAGGTTAGCCTGAACAACATCTTCGACCACATCATCACTTACCATCAGATGAGATAGTGGTCAAAGGCTAACCTATCAGGCATAAAAAAAAGTAGACTCTTTATGCACACTATTGAGATACATGCGTTATGATCTTGAAGATTTTTTGGTTTTCAGGGAAGTATAAAATGTGAGTATCATGACGACGATGGTGAACTAACGAGAGTTTTTTATGAGTCTGGATACATGCTGTCGCCAAGTGCAGTGTTTTTTGGTGGACCATCTTTGAGAACATATTCTGCTGCAACTGACTGTGAAGTATGTTTTTATTAAATAAAATGTATTGGTTCTAATGCAACTGCACAAAATATCTGACGTGTTCATAATATTTTTAGATACTATACATTAAAAGACAAGATTTTTTTAAAATAATTCAGCAATACCACCTCGAATGGGCTATTATGGACTCATGCATAACTGAATATGGACAAATTTTTGAAGAAATGTTTTATACTTACCTAAAAAAGCACAAAAACGTAAGTGTATTTAGAAAATGTATTTTGGTAATATCTATTACTAGAGACCCACGTTGCATTACCACAACATTGCTTAATATAAATAATTATAATAATCTTTATTGCCACAAAAGAATATAACAATGTTGACTATGTATAACCGTAATGAATACAAACATTAATGTGGCCAAATATTGTGTGATGAACCTCAGATGCCTAAGCTAGACTTGAAAAAGCCTGTAATATAGGCATCTGCGCTTCTCCTAGTTATATGTCATATTATTTGTACCAGTTATCGATTGAAATGGATCAAAATAAATAAGAATCAAATTATGTCTATGAATAAAACCTGATATTTCGATGAAAATTAAAAATGGAGTAATTAAACTAAATACATATAAAACAATGGGCATAATAAATAAAAAAAAATTAAAATACAACATTTTAAGACTTTTTTTTTATGCCTGATAGGTTAGCCTTTGACCACTATGTCACCTGATAGTAAGTGAGGATGTGGTCGAAGATGTTGTTCAGGCTAACCTAGAAGTACTGGCTCTCAAGGACAGCTGCCGGAACACACCGTCAAGTGCTTGGTGACAGATTTTCTACTTGAGGGTGGTAGCTAGCCAGGCGGACATTCGCAAAATGCCCTACCACCATGCACCATGCACCTGTTTTTGCGCAGTTTGATAAAAACTATCCTATAACCATCTCCGTGTCTCAAACTATTCCCACACCGAATTTCATCCTAATCGGTCCAGTAGATCGGTTATCGCTCAAAACTATTAACCTCTTCTTAGCTCAGTTGGATAAAAACTATCCTATGTTCATCCCCGTGTCTCAAACTATTTCCACACCAAATTTCATCCTTATCGGTCCAGTAGATTGGTTATCACGCAAAACCATGAACCTTTTTTTTGCGCAGTTGGATAAAAACTATCGTATGTTCATCCCCGTGTCTCAAACTTTTTCAATACCAAATTTCATCTTAATCGTTCCAGTAGTTTCAGAGCCTAGTCAATGCAAACAAACAAACAAACAATCAAATCCTTTCTCTTTATTATTTAAAACTATTATACTCTTTTTGCGCAGTTGGAGAAAAACTATCCTATGTTCTTCCTTGTGTCTCACACTATTTCCATACCAAATTTCATCCTAATCGGTTGAGTAGATCGGTTATCGCGCAAAATCATTGACCTCTTGTTGCGCAGTTGGATAAAAACTATCCTATGTCCTTCCTCGTATCTCATTTTTTTCCATACCATATTTCATCCTAATCGGTTGAGTAGATCGGTTATCGCGCAAAATCATTAACGTCTTGTTGCGCAGTTGGATAAAAACTATCCTATGACCATCCCCATGTCTCAAACTATTTCCACACCAAATTTCATCCTAAACGGTCCAGTAGATCGGTTATCGCGCAAAACCATTGAACTCTTTTTTGCTCAGTTGGATAAAAACTATCCTATGACCATCCTCGTGTCTCAAACTATTTCTACACCAAATTTCATTCTAATCGGTCCAGTAGATCGGTTATCGCGCAAAACCATTAACCTTCTTTTTTTCGCAGTTGGATAAAAACTATCCTATGTTCATCCCCGTGTCTCAAACTATTTTCATACCAAATTTCATCCTAATCGGTCCAGTAGTTTCAGAGCCTATTCAATGCAAACAAACAAACAATCAAATCTTTCCTCTTTATTATATTATTAATTAATATTAATTAATAATTATTTAGTTGGCCCATGGAAGAACCTCTGTATGGAGTAAGACTATCCTATCCGATAGAATGAAATTTGGTGTAGAAATAGTTTGAGACACGGGGGATGAACATAGGATAGTTTTTATCCAACTGCGCAAAAAAGAGGTTAGTGGTTTTGCGTGATAACCGATCTACTGGAGCGATTAGGATGAAATTTGGTATGGAAATAGTTTGAGACACGGGGATGAACATAGGATAGTTTTAAACCAACTAAGCAAATAAGAGGTTAATGGTTTTGCGCGATAACCGATCTACTAGACCGATTAGGATGAAATTTGGTGTGGAAATAATCAGAATCAGAATCAGAATATATTTATTGTCAACTGATAAAATTATACAATTCTGCCAGATCTTACGGCAATAGAGTAACAATCAGTTTGCCCACATCGAGCATTCAATATTAATCATAATTGTATGAATACATTAATAATCTTATTGTAAAATGACTATTAATATTGTTAATATGTATATCAGAGAAGAATCTAATTTTAAATGTGTTATCAATCATTAATTCATTATAAATATACTTAAAATTAAAATATAATATAATTTAAACATGTCAGTAAAGTAAATAAAAAAAATAAATAAAAAAAAATCAATAATTATAAATCAATAAATTGGCACATGTTACTGTTACACATATAATATTATTGTCATAAACTTATCAATCGTATATGTCAGCTGACTTATCCCTATTCAGAAACTCATTGTAATTATAAAAAACATAATTAATTAGCCACCGTTTTAGTGTTGTCTTAAATTTCTTATTATTTGTTATATCTGTAATGTGACTTGGCAATGAGTTGTACACATTTATAGAGCTGATATACGTACTTTTCTTATAAATCATACAATTGACTCTGGGTGCATACAAACAATCGGGACCTCTTAATTTTGTGTTTCTTATTCTCATATCTGATTTATTTTTGTATAAGTGCATATTATTTCTAACAAAAACAGCCAAGTCTAATATATAAATTCCCATCAAGGTCAATAGTTTGAGACACGGGGATGAACATAGCATAGTTTTTATCTAGCTGCGCAAAAAAAGAGGTTAATGGTTTTGCGCGATAACCGATCTACTGGACCGATTAGGATGAAATTTGGTGTGAAAATAGTTTGAGACACGGGGATGGTCATAGGATAGTTTTTATCCAACAGCGCAAAAAGGGGTTAATGATTTTGCGCGATAACCGATCTACTCGACCGATTAGGATGAAATTTGTTATGGAAATAGTTTGAGACACGAGGAAGGACATAGGATAGTTTTTCTCCAACTGCGCAAAAAGAGGTTAATGGTTTTGCGCGATAACCGATATACTGGACCGATTAGGATAACATTTGGTATGAAAATTGTTTGAGACACGAGGATCACAATAGGATAGTTTTAAACCAACTGCGCAAAAAGAGGTTAATGGTTTTGCGCGATAACCGATATACTTGACCGATTAGGATGAAATTTAGTATGAAAATGGTTTGAGACACGGGGGAGGACATGGATAGTTTTTATCCAACAGCGCAAAAAGAGGTTAATGATTTTGCGCGATAACTGATCTACTCAACCGATTAGGATGAAATTTGGTATGGAAATGGTTTGAGACACGAGGAAGGACATGGGATAGTTTTTATCCAACTGATTAAAAAAGAGGTTAATGGTTTTGCGCGATAACCGATCTCCTTGACCAATTAGGATGAAATTTGGTTTCCAAATAGTTTGAGACACGGAGATGGTCATAGGATAGTTTTTATCCAACTGCGCAAGAGGTAAATGATTTTGCGCGATAACCGATCTACTCAACTGATTAGGATAAAATTTGGTATGGAAATAGTTTGAGACACAAGGAAGAACATAGGATAGTTTTTCTCCAACTGCGCAAAAAGAGGTTAATGGTTTTGCGATATAACCGATATACTGGACCGATTAGGATGAAATTTAGTATGGAAATGGTTTGAGACACGGGGGAGGACAGGATAGTTTTTATCAAACAGCGGAAAAAGAGGTTAATGATATTGCGCAATAACTGATCTACTCAACCGATAAGGATGAAATTTGTTATTGAAATATTTTGAGACACGAGGAAGGACATAAAATAGTTTTCATCCAACTGCGCAAAAAGAGGTTACTGGTTTTGCCAGATAAAAAAACATTAGAACAAAAACAAATATAAATAAAAGTTCATAAAAAAATATATATTAAACATTCTTTATTATTTTCTTTTCTTAGTAACCTGACTTAAATAGAAGGGTTTATGTGTTTGTGTATAAATTATTATAATTATTTTTTTAATACCCGTGCGAAGCCGGGGCGGGCTGCTAGTAATATTATAAGAAAGTATTTGTATTTATTGCATCTATACAAATTCTTATGTAATGTTTTATGAAAATTATATGTGTGCTGCACAGAAAAAAAGGAATACTTGAGCCAACGCAGTGTGTTTTTTTTTAAGAATATTTGTGATTCATATATATTGAAAACAATATATTCTTGAAAACAGAACACAATATTCTCAATATTCTTGGATCAAAGTATAAATTGTGTTCTTCTTTGAAGAAATCGTTAAAGTGTTTAGAGAAGAATATGGTTAGTTTTGAATCCAAGAAATCCTAAATTTTGAATCAAGCTTAACATGAAAATAAATACTTGATTGAAAAAACCATACGTGTTTGAAGCAAGAACCGATCTAATAATATGAATAATTTATGTGAAGAAATATTTTTTGGGTCAAAACAATATTGCTAAGAATATTCGAGTGTAATATCAAGACTCGATTATTTTTTACTTCAGAATGTATTCTTGTTGTAAGACAGTATCGTCTTGAATTAATTAAGACAATGTATATTCTTGCCTAAAGAATTCCTTTTCTGTGTGTGATTATTATGATTTATAATACCTATGTTTTTATCTTATTTTTTTTGTACACCCTAAACTGTAATATTTCTGTAAATCCTCTGCGTGCAAGGTTGCCTGTAAGAAATCGCTTAAGCAATAAAGCCACTCATTGTCCAATCACATCATTTATCATTGTTTGTAATGTTTGTTTTTGTTTTATTTAAGTTTGTTGGTCAATAAAGAATATTGTATTGTTTTGCATTAAAAAATATATCTAGTGACAAATCCGCCTAATTTTCCTGTTAAGCCGACGTTACGTCACAGACGCCACGCAGACAAATCTATTCTCGATCGTAAGCTCGTAGAGTCAAGACCTCATGAGGATGCTTCGTGTAGAAGCGAAACGCTACGAAAATTCTTACGGTTTGTCTGCGTGGCGTTTGTGACGTCACGTCAGCTTAACAGGAAAATGAGGCGGAATTGTCACAAGATATATTTTTATATTTATTAAGTGTTTTATTAAAACATTAATTTAATGTTTTCTTAAAATATTTTTCAAATATTTGTGATTTTTAAATATGGATTTTCGCAAATTAACGCCTGAATCTATTCATTAAATATAAACATATTTCAAAAACGTACGAGAGAATGTAGCCTAAAAATCAAAAAATATCTATACAAAATATGCTCTCTAGAAGAGTATACTATATACTACTATATACTGTTGAAACCAGATATTTTTCGCTGCGCTATGAATTCTGGACTCACTGTTTATAATAGGTATATTTGGATGGTGAGATACTATAGAATTGATGTGGAAGCACCGCAAGTGCATCGGCGAAAAGCGGCAGGCAGTTGAGCTCAGCCACGGAGCATGCAATGTCGCATCGCAAGTAAGGGTCGGTTATAACTTTGTTTCTTTTTTTCGCACTTCAACCGGAATATCAACCGTTTTTCTTATTTTGTGAGGGATTTCTTTATTTAAGTGATGATTTGGAAGTGATGTGTACCTTCAGTAGAGGACGTGAGTCTTAGATTTAATTAATAAAGTAGTTTTCATATCACTAACAAATATATGTCATAAGTATGTAATGTGATGAGTGTAAATACATTTATAATAAATTTTATTTTTTTATGTTTAATATAAATCGGTGCGCAGATGTTACTAGGTTTCATCTACTAGTTATGTTCAACTATCAGTTAACAACTGTTCAATAAAAACTAAATTTTGAAAAAATTAAGATTATATTATATATTAGTGGTAGATAAAGTCTGGTAACACCTTTCCACCGATATATATTATTCATATTAATAATACTAACAAATAATGAAACATTTTTAATATAATAAATATAATTAAGGTTTCCCCGTGGGGTGCTGGGTTAGAATATCATCCCCCATTGCTGCCAGTGGGTGTCGTAAGAGGCGACTAAAGGTAAAATACCAGAAGGTGGGCAGCAGCGCCTTTTGAAGAACTGATATCTTAGACTGCGATCCATAAAACGCCTGCCAAGCGTGAGGATTTAGACAAATCCCCCTCTAAATGTAGGAGGCTGTATTCAGTCGTGGACAATCCGGCTGTTATAGAACAGTACAGTATATTTAAGAAAAGATGGCTATTTATATAGAATAGTACTTATACCATTTGATGATTGATTTCTTTCTCGCTTCCAATTAAAAACGCTTTTCTAATTAAATTAAAAGTTTTTATTTTGCCATTTATAATAAAACTTCTTATTTTTAAACACTAAGTTAGTACGAGTATATCACAGTATTGCCGGAATTGATATGAAAATAAAACAACAATATTCATGCGTCAAATTATACTATTTCATGAACCGTTTTCTTAAGAACATATTATATGGCAACTGTTAAGGCCAAAGCCTTCGATGTGAAATCGCGGCTTAAATAAGCTAAATACGACCATCTTATACATATTAGAATAAGAAATAGCATATTTTTTTATAAATCATAACAACCTAACTTTTTTTTTGACGCTGGGAAAATTCATTACGCATGCCCTCGGGGGATGGAAGGAGTATGTGGGATTCTCCGGTAGAAGACCAGTATACCCACTAATTAACCCAGCGGCATTCCAGCATCGTTTGTGTGGAGGAGGACTGGGAGACCGGCAGAGCCTTTGTTCCCTGTCCACCTTCGACGACCGCCCGCTTTTACAGCGGGGCCTACATGCCCCTCCCTGCAGGAGGGGCCCGGGAATGACCAGGAATGCTTGGCTATTCCCTCCCGACGGAGGTGCTGAACAGCTGCAATGCGAGAGAAGGCGCCACCGCGCCTGTCTCTCGCTATTCACCACCGGGTGGGAGACGACGACGATGATGGCGGTTATTCAATCGCCTTCTTCGTCTGCGCAGTGGCGCCACAGGGGGGTTATCCTCCCTTGCGCGCTCTGCCGCCTCCTATTGCAAAAGGCCCCCTCGCTCTCCAACATGGCGTTGACCACGCTGGGAACGAGAGGTCCGGCCCGACTACCTCGACCAAGCTGCAGCGCAGCTCGGACCACGAAGGGCACACCTCGAGGGTGTGCTGCGCCGTGTCCTCCACCGCGGGACAGTGGTGGCACGCCGGGAAGCACCCCGGGGAACATCCCTTCCAATCCGGAGCAGGTATGATCCGAAGTATCCGTTTCGCCGTGGGACTGCCCGAGCCATTCTTGCAGAATTGGCCCGAGAGCGTCCAACGTACGGAGGCCAAAAGCAGCGGCGGCGAGGTCCTCCGTCCAATGCTGGACGACTGCGTCCCTCGCCTCACGCCAGACGTTCTCCCGTTCCTGAAGGACGGGGGGCTTACCGCAAGCTTTGCGCCCCACCGTCCACTCATACACTCTGGCGAGCACTCCCGCCTCAAGCTACCAAGGAGGGGTGCCAGCCAGAGCGCACGCTGCCTCAAACCCTACCGAGCGGTAGGCCCTCGCCACCCGCAGTGCAATGGTCCTTTGGGGCCTGCGGAGATAACAACCTAACCTAGCCCAACTACGCGAAACATCATTGTTACTAATAAATGTTCATTCAATTTTATTGCAGTACCAAAAAATATTGAGACGTCGCATATTTCATGCAAGGAGATCTACTGTAGCAATTAGAAAATCTATTATTGGAAACGTTACTTCTATTGTTCACATTGAACACGATTTCTGGACAGCGCCAGATTCTAAGTAAGTGTAATGTTTATTTATTTATGCATTAAAATGTAATACACAAGCAAGACGTCCAATACTTTTAAGTTAAAATAAAAATGTAAAGGCCTCAGGCGGGTTGACTAAACTGAAAGAATTTTCATACCTACATGCCTTAAACGTTAACACTAGATTAACATTAGTAGAAAAAATAAGGTGTTAGATCCTTGCGGACATTTATATATATTAGAATTAATGATAAGAATAAATTCAAAATTTCCTCGAAGCGAAAATAGCAATAATGCCTCACCTAAGCCTGAAGCGATCATCGTGGCACCACCGGGATATGCCATGCGACGCTCTAGTGGATTTATGACTACTTAGATCGAGCAAATTAATTTTTGTATGGATATAATAAACCTTCTAAATAATAAAAACACACAACTAAAGATGTTTGTTAAGTATAATAGAAGTCAACCATAAGAGGTTGTTAGCATTTTTCAATAACCCTGTATAGAGCGGGGATAAATTAATGGAAAAAGATCAAGTATTAAACAATTCTCGACAGTAAGTCCTGTTCTGGGGTTCCTGCAAGGCCATGGCCAAATATTGGTCGAGCTAGATTTGATAGATGCTCCTAGAACAACCTTTACAGCTACTGTAAAAAATTTGAAATGGTTTAGATAGTAAAATATTTTCTGCATATTAAGGAAATGGGGCTCGTTACATAGTTAAACAATAATAATTAAATAATCAGTAATCTTTGGCTAAGCTTGTACAAAACTTATGGTTTACTGTAAAATCTATCACATTTGATAGATAGCCAAGATATGGCTGATACAAAAGGTAGTAAAATTTTGGCTGGGCAGACCATAATCAAATCTTGTCAAGATCAAATTGTGCTCGATTGGAGTGCTGGAGCGGCGTATATTTGCCTCGGTCGAAGGAATACGGAACGTACTCCTGTGGTAAGATATGCTTAGATGCCGTGACAGATGCGTATCTTGTCAGCGGTAGTTATTATAATACGAGGTCTTGGTTTTATTACAGGTTTATGCAGTACTGGTTGCTGTTCAGAATGATAACTGCATTTGTGTCAATTTTGAATGCATCAATACAAGGTATGGTTCGTTTCTGCTTGTTATATTTTAATTTTTACGTTAGGTACATTGTTCAGTTGAAAGTTATTTGCTAAATTCTAAACGATATAGTCGCGATTATTTGTGAATTTAGGTTTTAATATTTATAACGATATTTACACACATAACATACCTAACACTCCACTACAATTTCGTATTACTTTTACATAGTATATTCATATATAGCGAAAACCAAAACATATACAGCGGTATTTTTGCAACCGATATACTAGTGAACATTGCAGCATCCTTTGGAATTTAAACTTCAACAGCAGCAATTTATGAGTTCAACAACAGGTTTCAAGTCCTAAAATTGCGTACGTACACGCACGTTACCACAAATTTGTTAAAAGTCTCATCAGAGAGATGCCATTCATTTTAGTTTAGTTAATTATAGATCCCACTTACGGCTTTTCTACAGAAAATCAAATAAGGATTTATTAAATATAACTAGAAAGTGTAGTGCACGTGAAATGTTGCTGTAAACACTAAATAAAGATTACACTCACAAAAGATAGTGGTCTTTCCAACCCATAGCTCGTGATACTAATTGACTAAACAGTTTTTTTTATTTTCATTTAGCAAGTTAGTTGGGTATGTGGTTCACACTACCCCGCCTTCACCTGATTTCACGAGTCAATTTATACTCATTAATGGTTAATTTTGGTGGAGCGTAGTAGTTAGAAAATTAAAAGGTCTTTTAAGGTGTTGATGTTTATCAATATAATAGTCTGCTCCGATGTTTGGTGCCATGGTTGGATCCAGAACGACGATGATGGCAATATACATATAAGACCTGTCGATATCACGATAGTGATAAACTTTTCCTGTAAACTTTATGGACATTTCTTGAATTTTTCCCATTACCCGCTTCGCTTCAGTTGCCATCGTTTTGGATCAAAGTCAAAATAATTTATTTAATTTAGGCGTCTACGACGCTCTTATGAAGGTCATTTACAAATTTTAGTATTCAAATATTTTACAATGTACTGCCACGTTCTGCAAATAACTTGTATAGAGCCACTGCGGAAGAACGGGCAAGAAACTCGGGGCCATTCTTATAAACATGTTTTATAACAATGTGTTACAAACTTACTATATAATAGAGTTATTACAATATTTGTTTAAATTATGTAGGTGACAGGCAATAGCTTGGCAGAGGCGGAATTGTCCAGGCATTTTAGTCGTTTAAGTAATCAGAAACTGTGTAGTAGGGTTTTTTAATCAATATGTTTTTCACAAGCAACTTGAATTTCCCTTCTGTGAGCGTTGTAATATGTTTGGGAACTCTTTTATAAAACCGCACACAATCACCTAAGAAGGACCTTTATTTGTCTTTGCTAATCTAAAACCTGGCACCGCTATTTTATCTTTATTCCTAGTATCAATAAACTAAGCTACAACCATCAGAGCAAGCTGGTAAGACCGGTTATTTAAAGCTTTGGGAAAACAGCCAAATGCGAGTTGGCTTTGCGCACAAATGGTGCCTTACCATTATTTATACAACACTAGACACTTTATCATAACCATTTTTTTTAGTTTTCTCGATGGATACGGAAACCTTCGAATCGAGAAAGCGATTTCAAATGTCTTCAAGGCAAAAAAAAGTAATAACATAACGACGACAGGTATAACGGATTTCCCACCAGTTTTGTCTATTTTTACCCGAAAGCAACTGAAGTGAACTTATTTACGAGTTCCGTATACACCAATCAATATACACAACTAGTTGTGCTATCTAAAATATTAGTTCCTAACTTTCCGGTATGTTTAACAATCTACTATTTATTGTAGTTTTGTTTCAGGTGGAAGCGGTGCTCCGTACAGAACAATCCTTATCAAAATAGAGGCATTTTGTAACTGTATTGCATGGGTCGACATTGCCTTAAAATTGTTTGTTAGTATTTAATAATTAAGTAAATATTTTACTTAGGGCCTGTTTCAGAATGTTCGACTAAGTTCCGGTTATACTACGCAAAGATAGTGTTTTATTTATTAAATATGAATAAATAAAACACTATCTTTGCGTTTCACAGTCATCGATTTAGCCTATCCATCGGTTAAAGCTTGAAACGCGCTGCATGTTAACTGTCATTTTTTATCATTCAGTTATTTTATGTTCTGGGTAGTATAACCGGAACTTACTCGAGCATTCTGAATTAGGCCCTTAATATAATAACCAGCACTATTGCGTGCTAAACGAAAATAACTTTTACAAATTTTTATTGTTCAAAATTTCGGTGGACGGTTCGGGTTTGATTTCCACTCGAGTTAAGAAATTTTGTATATTAGGTATAAATTTACGAGGGAAAAAACTGTAGTCTTGTGCGAGATTAGAACCTGCGTTCATCCGCCCCTATAGCTGTGGTATTCTCTGACCACTTGAGCTAACATGACAATAACTCAAAACTCCAATTTTTCCTCTCTTTCTTTATTTTACCATCGTATTGGAATGGAGCGACACCTCTCTTAAATTTGTAATATAATCCGCCGAGCAGGCGTCGCAATCATAACAATATAAAAAAATCGTTAATGGTTTTTTAGTAACTGTCAAAGAAAAGTTATTATGAAAGTATTAAACTATTCATTTCATACTAAAAATTACAAAATTACAAAAAAAGGAAAAATTTTAACCTCGAACTAATTCAAACCCGAATGGAATGAAATGAAATGAAATGATAGTTTATTTGTTAGAAACATTACATAGAGATCAATTGTTAAAAATGAAACAATATTTTAGAAAAATACTCATTAAACAATTTAAAGATCAGTTTTAATAATAATAAGTAAAAATTTAGTTTAAAAATAAAATATATTGATCGATAAAAACTACTACAATGTCAATAATCATTACGTCATAATAAACAATATTAAATAAATGATATAATTAGTAGTTAAAAGTATGTTGAAATTATTACGGATGGAAAAAGATAACTTCCAGCGGGACTTGAACCCGCAACCCCCAGAATACCGTCCTGGTGCACTACCAATTGTGCCATGGAAGCGGGCGCTGTACAGTCGAAAGTTCTCCATCCGTTTGAGTACACGTCTTTTTGACGTTGGCGACATCTACCCAAATAGCAGAGGACTATTTACTTAGGCTGGTAGGTTGATATACGATCAACGCTGAACACCAAATCGATGAAACCATTTTTAAATTTGACTAGTCAAATTTTTGTCGCCAACGTCAAAAAGACGTGTATTCAAACGGATGGAGAACTTTCGACTGTCCAGCGCCCGCTTCCATGGCACAATTGGTAGTGCACCAGGACGGTATTCTGGGGGTTGCGGGTTCAAGTCCCGCTGGAAGTTATCTTTTTCCATCCGTAATAATTTCTATGTTTTCGCTTAGCATGCGTCAATGCTTCTATAAAAATAATACTAAAAGTATGTTATTAGATGTCAGCACGTAAATTACTAATTATTTTAGTCTTAGACTTAAAAAAGTCGTCAAGGGAATACAAAGAATTCTGCAATTGCCAATTAGGGCAAGTTTCTTATGTCAATTGGGATTTTGTTATAGAATTTTATAGCCATACAATATGAATTGTTTTTAAATAATCCTAAACTAGACAAAGGCATTACCGGATTTTTCCAATAGCGAGTTGATCGGTGCACACCACCTTGTACATCGATAATATATGGGTTTTGGTTGACAAAAAGGCTCATTTCTTCTGTATAGAGATCAAAATTGAATTAATTGGCGTTTAATTGGAGATTTGACATTAGTATTAACAAACAGTCACATGGATATTGCAGCAACCCAATTTGCGTTTGACAATGGATTACCAAGCATTTACAATAATTTATCGCTAATTTGCTTTTCAGAAACCGGGTGAACCAGATTTCAGAAAACTTGATATTTGAAAATTTACTCTCGACCTTCTGAATTACAGTCCATTATAATGTCAAGTAGTATGCATATTCTTCCAAAAAATGCAACATATTTCGCTCCATAATATGCTACTTCGTCTCTTCTTGATTTTGAAAAATCTTAAGCCCCACCCACAAAACGCCATCTACGTAAAAGCTGCCATATTAAGAAACAAGAGCACTGCCCATTCTCCACCTGCACACACGTCGCCATATATCAGTACTTGCAACCACCAATTACTTTATGAAAGCCTAGTACTTCATTTGTGTGTGGGTACCTGATACATTCGCTATACTTTCCGTATGTGCACAACATTTGCCGCAACACAAATACCTCCATGGCTATTCTTTTCTCATTTTACTTTGTTTGAAAAATATGCAACATACACCACCAAAACAATCCTTACAAGACGCTACTTTTACATCAACCGCTGTAAGCGCCTTTCCCCTTAAAAGTTTGAAAATGAAAGTCCACTCCAACGCAATTAAAGACATATAACGCATTAACCCCTTCGCAAAACTATTGGAGTGTGGCTGATTGTTCTCGGCTATGTTTAAACGTACATAAAGTTAGGGCTTTGCAAGCAGTGAAACATAATTCGTCCAACTCCACTGATACTCACATTAGACATTAGATGAGATTTATTATTTCTATGAAGAAACTAGTGGTCTAGGTTCAATAGTTTCTAATATAATATATATGATCCTTTTATGTTAGACAGCTGTCATGAGAATAAAAATAACTGATATCACCAAATACGTCAACACTTAGATATTTTGATAGTCACACCTATACCAATCTTAATATATTTTATAGGTATAAAGAATTCCAAAACTAGAAAAAATACTATGATAATTACGATAAAAACTGTATTTGTGAGAGCTGTATAATATTTCATTTATTTTTATTAATTCGGAAGACAGTGGTATAATTATAACAGAGTTACTTATAAATCGATATCTAAGCTATGTCTGCATAGTTAATTCATGACTTTCTTGGCAATTATTGCTATATACAAATTTAATTGTATTTTTATATCCATATAGCGTTGATTTCTTTTCTACTCTAGTGCAGTGGGTGAAGAGATAAACATAAATTACCAATCCATTAACCAGCGACAAAGTCTTGGGGATGTGATGTATGTGAAATCAAACTTGTAAAAAACATCAACTGTCACATTGACAGCTGTCACACCTGAGACCAATGTCTAAATTATATAGTAGTACATAATATATATAGTATGTAATTTTGACCGCAGTCACACTTAAATATTGTCACAGCTGTCAACCGGCACATCACATTGTAACAAAAACTCGAACATTGTACTTTATAGACGAAAGTGATTTTGTCGATTGCAGCAATTTAAATTTAAGAATTGTGAGACCGCGCTCGTATATAAACTGATATGTACGATCAAAGTTGATCTTATTAGATAGTTTTGATTTAATTAAGTCAATTGATTTATGTTCAAGTTGACGATATTGGAATGAAATTATTTTTTGTTCTTATCTATACCTAATATTTAACATTTTATTTGAGTATATAGATAATTATATGTTTTGTTTGCAGTTGGCTTACTATGATAACAGGGGCGTAATGATTTATGACAAGTGGAAGTGCACTATTCACTATCTAACTCGAACTTTCTGTTTAGACATTATCGGAGCTATTTCTTGGTATCAACTTATTAGGTCAGTAGCAACAGTAAGTATTGTTTCAGTAGAATTAGCTTAAAACACTGCTATCAACAACAGTATAAAATTGCAAAATCACAAATATACGATAGGAAAAATTTTAGTCATGTGCGGGATTCGAACCCGCGTCCATCCACCCCTTGAGCCGGGGTATGCTCTAATCAATTGAGCTAACATGACATGACGTCATAAATTAAATCTTTCCTATCGTTATTTAACCATCGTATTGGGATGGGTCTCAAGGGGTAGATAGACGCGGGTTCGAATCTCGCACATGACTTAAATTTTTCCTGTCGTATATTTGTGATTTAGTAATGAAATCCGCATAGCAGGCGTTATTGCAAACCTAACAATATTAAAAGTATAAAATTGATCTGAAATTATGAAAGATTTATAAGGTTTGCAATATTAGATTTAATTTTATTATTCATTATTCCATAAGTCTCTAGTTAAATACATAATATTGCTTATTTATTATCTGAACTAAACCATCATGCACATTAATAACCGCATTTACCATGTTGGACATAACGGAACGGAGCCGTTATATACCTACGCTTATGTGGGGTTAGAGGTTGCTTGAATGTATGTTTGTTAACATTTTGTCGGAATCTACTGGACCGAATCCGGTATGTTTTTTTTCACTGAGCAGCTATTATTTTAGCGCAAGTTTTTAAATGGTTTGTGGCTGTTAAGCACCAGGGGGCGCTGCAACAGCTATAATAGTCGGTGTTTGGGGGCTTCAATAATGTACGTTCCCATTTTATTTTAAATTATAAGATAAGATCTATTCAATACTTATACCTTTTACTAAAACTTTCGTAAGTAGTACACATATTTAAACAATTTTGAATCAGATTTCACAGACTTTCAGAGTCGCTTCATCATGGAGTACGTACGATCCCGACTGCGTCCGCGCATGCACTGAAACCGGTCGAGATCGAGCTACTCGACTGATTTAACGTAAGTGAAATCGGATTCAAAATTGTTCAAGTACTAATACCAGCATGGGAAATCGATACGATTTATTTTGACGACATTTGAGCTAAAAAGTACTCAAAAATGTATACCTGAATAGGATATTGACATGAAAACTATCAAAGTGACAGTTCAGGTCGTACTTTTCAGTGTTATTTTCACATTCTTAAAAAAACATTGAATCTAGACTATTTATTGATAGAAGTTATAGCTCACATTGGTCTTCATTTTGTATGACAGCTGTCAAACTTAAATGCACTCTATCTCAGAATCACATGCTTATGACTACAAAATCTTGTATATGTGTCTGATATTACGATAATCCAAGGAAACCGTCTCTTTTGGCAGTTAAAATTATGTTTGTTACTATACTAATTCTGTTATTTTGCTAGTCTGGTATTTTGAGAATCTGATGATGTAAGCTGACAGTCAATCTGAAGTTCAGTCAATTTAATAGTGCTAGTTAAATATATTCTCAGTCTATGCAGTCAATTCCAATAGCAAGTTGATAATATTCCACGGGTGGTGAGATATACCATTTACTTTTGACTATGCATTTATGCCTAAAAACAGTGATTGTAAATTAATACTTATGCCATTACTTTAAATTTCTCTTCTGGTGCAGATCATATGCCTTTCAATAAAATTTTATCATATGATATGGTGTAATGTAGTGGTAGAAAAAAGTAGTGTTGATAATCAGTCAAAGAAATCTCATTACATTCACAACAAAATTCAAACACTTGAATTCCTGGTAAGAACATTAATTTCACTTTCGGTTTAGTTGTTTGTGTAAGTTGGCATGTTTATAGTCGGTAAAACTCAGCACTAAATTGTTTTTTTTTATATATAAGAGAAACAAAAGTTTCGGATATGTAAATTCCATTTCTGTTTTAGGTTATTTACTGTGTACCGCTTTATAGAAAAATAAAAAAAAATATAAAAAAACTTCTTTTCACTATTAAACGTAGGTAATAATCTAAACATAAAATTTTCATTTGTAGATCCTTAATGGATATTGGAATGAATGATAGCAAATTGATGATGATCAACACCTACTGTAAGTTCGCACATATATACATGGTGAATGGATACTTTAATTATTTAGCTGATGTGCCTACGCTCAGCCACGCTTATATCGTGGTAAGTATATTTTATTGTGTTAACTTTATTTTTATTGACATAATATCATCTGTACCTATTTATAATTTTCTCTCCTAACTTTTAAAAGGTTTTTGTATTTGGCTAATACCAATCTTCGAATGTCCTAATATCATTTCATAGGTCATAGGTTTTATTTAATAAGTTGCTTGCCATTTTCCTGAGTGATCGCAGTTGATAGCCAATGCTCACGAATGGAGACAAACTTAACCACATACAAATTCCACATACCAACGCCTTAAAGAGCTTAAATTATGTGCTTTGCTATCATAAGTATTTTAAAACAAGTAGTGATAGAGAGGGCGAGCGATAGTGAGGGAACCACTGGCTGCCACTGGGCTTCTCCCGTATATGCGGGGGATCAACGTGGTGTGACTTGATAGCCCTGGTGGAGCGAAGGCAGGGTCTGGGCCATCACTCAATTGACACCCTCAGCACCGTGAAATTGTGCCGCCCTGCGAAGAAATTGATATTTTAAAACATAATAATCATCAGTCTAAAGTATTTTGAAATACTGGTGATATAATCACTAATCGAGAGAATTGTAAAATTCTGATGACCTTGAAACTCTATAGGTACGCTACAGACCCCAGAGCACATTGAGCGCTTAGAATATGAATTGCTACAATGAATTACAGAGGACAAGATTGGATTTGGCTTCAGCTTCTTGAATCTGTATGACACGTCGGAAAACGTCTGGAGAGGACAGAGTTAAAGCGTTAATGTTGCATATACCTACACTTCCTACGATTTAACTGTTGGCTATATTTACTCTTCAACAAAGTATTGTCTAATGGCATAATGCATAAATCCGGAAAAATGCCAGTTTCGATTCTCCAAAAAAAATGCGAATACGTCAAACTACATAACTACCACCCGATCAAACTCCTCTCACAAAAATATGTTAATGTCTATTAACCAAAATGCTATGCAACAGAATATCTTAACGTTTTGAGGACTAATGTATCAGCCAGGTATTACACCGCAGAACCACAGCCCGGACACTCGACTCATTATCTATACAAAAGCCGCGTTCTAACTACCTATTACACAGACACTACACAAATGTGGTTTTTGTACACGCGTAAATGTGTGCGTGAAGTCTAAGGTTGTCACCGTATGAATAATTGTTGTACTTACCTACCTAGCAATCTTTTGATGCTGTTGTTATGACTTACCTAGCAATCTTTTGATGCTGTTGTTATGACTTATTTATTATATTTCTTAGGTTATGCGTATCTTACCTACCTTCAGAAACATTTACAAGCACAACAATCCAACTCCATGTACGACATTACTCACATTTCACTGCATTACTTATACAATAACAGATACCTACACTATACAAAAAGTATCATTCCAAGTTCACATTTTATACAAGTAATGATAATAATTACAATCACAATAATAATTTATGTTCTTCTCGTTTAATAAACAAACATGAAGTGTGCCGCGTGTCAACCGTGGCGAAGGTCGGTATGTGTATTGCTTTTCTCTATGGTAGGGATAGGCTACAAAGACACTAAACTTGTTTCGCTGCAAACGAAGTCGATATCCACGGATATTTTTTGCTAACAAAAATCTTCTAAAATAATGATTATTTGAATAGCAAAATACAAAGATAAAGTATTATGTTTGTATTTTTTTTAATACCTACAGTAAATTATCTGTTTTATTAAGTTACCTACTGTATAACTGAAGAACGACAAATAGGTAGGTATCTAGTGTAGGTTGCTAATAATGACTTACCTCGTTTTATCCTTAGGGAATCTACTACAACTCCTATCCTTTTCTCGTTTAGTTCATAAGAAACCGTAAACAGCACAAGAGTACCCCATTTTCAACTTTTAAAATACTCGTACAATCGTAACGCTTTGTCGTCACTTCATCGTGCGTGAGTTGCGCGTCTCGTACTAAAATCAGCTTAGCGACAGCTCAGAATCGGTGGCGGGGTGAGGAAGGCTCGTTTTGGTGAGGGGTGAGGAGTGTCCATTCTATACGTAGTATTATTATATATTCTATGGCAGAACATAGATTTTGTATTGTATTGAGAACTACCAACATATAAAACAAGCGGGATTCCAAAATGGATATATATACCAACATAGACTACATACATATTGACAAACATATTATGAAGAGATGCAGAGAATATAACCGCCCCTTGTGTCGGACTAACCTCTGCCTATAACAGATGCATTTCATTCACGAATTGCACTGCGCCCGTCACCTTGTGACATAGTTGTTCAGTCTCATGTGCCTGTTATTTCACTGGCTCTCAAGGACTACTGCCGGAACACACCGTTAGGTGCTTGGCGACAGATTTTCTACTTGAGGGTGGTAGCTAGCCAAGCGGGCAATCGCAAAATGCCCTTCCACCATGCGGTGAAGCTCAAGCCGGCGGTGGGAATCGAACCAGGGTACTGCGGCGCGGCAGTCCATAGCTAAAACCGCTCGGCCATCATTGCTTCAACTGTTTACTTGCATCTTGGAGGACATAATGAAGACTGAACTCGAATGAAAGAAGAGTCAATGTGCCGCATCCACATATTACACCTAAGTTTTGCCGACGATCTCGTTCTTATAGCTGAGTCTACTGCAGGTATCAAACTTGGATTTTTAATGTTTTACACGAAGTATCTGGGAGCGTCGGTTTGAAGATGAACATGACCAAAACCAAGATAATGATCAACCAAGCGTGCAGATCTAGGGTCATACTGCTAATAGGGTCATAATGCTTGTTCCTAATCATATTTAGAAAACCCAAAAAGGAAGTCACTGATTTTAAAAACGAGTATGAAAATGGAAATGACAGAGGATGATAGCTTGTGAATTTACAATACGTAACAACCTAAAATAAGTAATTCCTACTGAAACATAAAGAAGTGGTCATGGTTATTACCTAATTCATAGGTAAAAATTAAAATTACCTCATACTTACCAGAGTTTGATACAGACACAAACCTAATAAAAATTAAGGAGAATGTGGAAATTAAAATCAAATCATAAAAGCTACCCAACAGCAATAAAACTTACCCTTTAAATGCTAACAACATTTTGAAATCAATTGTGAGTGAACACTGAAAAATAACTGTTTGTTTTGTCCTCAGATGATGAAATGGTTGGTAATAGCAAGTCTGTTACTCTTTGGAACTAGTCATTACTTGATGACTTACTGTGTGGACTTCAAGTTTGACAAATGGGGTCAATTAACAGATATGGTTTACTTAAACACTTGTTGGCTGCCAGTTTTATACACACAAAACATGGCACCCAAGCTCACAGAAGATATGTTACATATGGTAAGTTTGTCCATCTATCTTTATAATCCTAAATGTTATCTATTTATATATGTAAAAGAGCTTGAGAAGAACCTTTTATAACCTATTTTTCTTGTCCGGAAAGTGTTATAAGTATTTGAATAATTAAAGGCACGACACATTATATATATACTAAATTTAGTTAATTGTTTGCAGTATGTAAACGTTGTAGAATATATCGTTACATAAAAGTTTAACTTAAGTCAAAATTTAGATGTTTTATAACGATAATGATCTATTTATTTCATAATTTGAGATAAGTCATGGCCCTTAGCTTTTAAGGCAACTCAATCTGGTTTAAATAATACGGTAACTTCCTGATAACACTATTATCTTTAATACGAGTACGTCTAAAATCAAACATGTAACATTTTCTATACTAGACGTTCGTAAATCTCTGATTGTGGATAACTCATTGTGTGACTTTGATACAGAAAATTATTCTTAGTCTACTAGAGCGTGCTTAATTAATTACTGAGTAATATTAATACACAAAACCTTTCGCTTAAACCTTATACAGAATGTAGTAGGGCGTGTACGTAAGCTTATACCCATTTTTAAAATCCTAAGATATGTGGCTGATTTCAATATCATAAAAATAGTTTTTTTTTCTTTATGTCATTCTGATATATTGTACTGCATCTCAAGTTGAGGTGGTATTTATACTTCAAATCTACTTCCACTTGAAGAGCTCTGAGGGCTATCTTATTATTGCTTTCTTTACCTCACATCAATCAATGTTGATGTGGGGAGTGGGTTCCAGGGCTACGCCCTAATACAGGCCATTCTCACCCTTTAATGAAAGGGCGGCACCATTTCACGGTGCTGAGGGTGTCAAATAAGTGATGGCCCAGACCCAGCCTACGCTCCACCAGGGCGATCAAGTCACACCATGTTGATCCCCCGCATACACGGGATAGCCCAGTGGCAGACAGTCGCTCCGTCACTATCGCTCTCCCACTCTATCTCTCTCTTTATGGATGGTATCCATCCATCCTGTGAGGTTTTTGCTCATGTGGAAACATACAGAGAAAGTCCGGGATGTTTTTTATTTCTTGCATCTTTTCGCGATGCCAAAGAGTCGATGTATGTGAGCCTATATAGGCACGACGTCTATTCACCCAGGGTGATCACTCTACGCCAGGCTGATCCACCGCCTACACGGAGAAAGCCTAGCGGGCCGATCAGCAACACTGGCAGAACGAGCCGGTGGCTCCCGCACTATCGTGCTCTCTCTTTCTTTTTTGAATATGTCTTAATATGTCATTTTCGGGTATCGCCGCCTGAGTGTGGATTCATTTTTCGTCTTCTCTCTTGCATATAGTGAGGCTAGTCTCCGTAGGTGATCTACTCTTGACTCGTTAGCTCTTTTAAGAGGCATTTCACATTTTAATGCGGTATACGAAGATTTTAAGCGCTTAATTTACTATCATAGGAAATATCTACAAGTTGTTTAATAATTGATAAAAATAGAATAATCTGTTCTCTTTTCAGTTAATGTACCAGATTTACAAACATAACATTAATTATTTTGTAGTGACCAATCTCCCGCACCTTGTTTTACGAATTAAAGTACACATAGCCAACTTCAGAGTTATATCTCTTGTATAAAGATTCATCAAATTAACTAAAAAAAAAAACTGTGCATCAGGCATATAATCTTGTTGACACATAGTGTACTAGAATATCGCTAATTAATCGTCATTGTAGAAAAAAAATAAAGATCTTGCGCCAATTTCCACGAATTATATCAGCAGTTTACCACCATATATTGCGTTTAATAAAGTGTAATTCCAAACAGATATTATATAAAAAGAAAGTTCATTCTTTAATTAATCTGATCTTTAATAAATTGTGATATTAACTCTGTTTTGTTAGACAAGAAAAATTATTTAACATAACTCGAAATGCATATAAATTGAAATGTACAAGCGCGAGGCGATCAGTACCGCGCGAGCGCCCATCGAGGTAGGATCTGTGTTCGTTTTCCTTGCTCTGACGTCTCGTACGCGGAACGCTAAGATGCAAGTTTATAGTGCGACCACAGAGTTTTGATTATGTCGATATTTTTTTTAAGTAATAAACTATACTTTATTTTTGTTGTCCATAATATAAGTATTGCTGTCTTGTTAAGTAACTACATCTTTAGTTTCTGTTCATCCATTGTGTTAAAAAAAGGAAACGTCACAATTATGCAGCCTTATACAGCGTTATTGGAAAAATGCTAACAACCTCACAGGGTTGACTTCTTCTTTTTGGTCTGCTAGTTTTTATATTATTCTAGTTTAAGTTAGTAACTCACTATAACTTTTGTTTTAGGAGGATTAGATGACAGGCGAATAATTGATTTCCAATATTTTTGGATTCAGTTAATGTCTATAAGTTAACACAGCGATAACTTTAGCTGGAAATTAAACTACCTTCTATTGAAAATTTGTACAAACCGGCCTCCCGGCTTTTCCATCATTTCTACAAACCAGGATACCAGTTAGCGGTCGATAGTCGTATTTACAAATTTACCATAAATCTGCGTAAGTCCGACTTTCATAATCCAAATGGTTTTCAAAAGTATGCATCCTTGCCCATACAAGAAAAAAACCATATTTTTCTAAGATAACGTATGAAGTAGGAAGTATTTTGAATATTTTGATGAAATCTGAAACCAGCACAAATTACATTTTGGCCCCAAAATATTACGTCATTTCATATTAATATCGTAACCACTTCAACAGTTATAAATCTAGAAAACCGCAATTTTGCATATGTATAAGTCATTTTTCACTCGATATATTTTGCAACGCTAACACTTACCGATGCAAATTTGCGTATTAAATAATCTCGTAACTAATTTAAAACTTCTAAACCAAAAAAGCTGAAATAATACAGGTGTAGCAATTAAATTACTATTTCCCACCATTTTTGTCGTGTGTTCAAACCCCATTTCTAGTATTTTTTTGTATAAAAAGGTGTATTATCATTTATTTTCTATAGAGGAAATAGTGAGCATAAGAGTATATAGTGAGGATTGCATTGATACCAAGAAGAAATATACATACATACATACATAAAATCACGCCTCTTTCCCGTGGGGGTAGGCAAAGACCACGGATTTCCACTTACTACGATCCTGACATATCTCTTTCGCTTCATCTATACTCATCAATCCTTTCATACATAAGCGTCGGTTTAGGGTACTTTTGACCTGGCCTTTTTTCAGAACGTCTTCAATCTGATTTCGGAAGTATATTTATGTTGATTATAGATTGCATCAAAGATATTCGATTTAAAAACAAAAATACCTCAAAATCTGTAAATATATATTTACATTTCGCTGTTTGGTCTACTCAAACTAAATGGCTGAAAATGTTATTTTTTTAATGGTGTAGGTGATATATTATGGGATGGGAATATGAGGGTGACATGTTAAAGTAATGGAAAACCAAAAACGTCATGGGACGTTTGTGGTTGGTCCGACTGGATATAGATACTGAAGAGTGTGAACGAGGAAAACAGCAATTTTTGGAAAATTTAAAAGAAAGAGCTTTTAGTCCGCAGCTTTTAATCAATGCCGTTACATCAAATATTTATATAATTTTAAGTCGTATATTTTTTTAATTATTTAAGTTTTTGTTACAATAAATGATTCAAACTTCTATTTTTTATTCATCAAGGATGAAATTTAAATAAAAGATTCACGATGCAGGTTGACTATTTAATGTACATGCCTACTTCTTTTCTATAACATTAGCAAGTAATCGACAAGAAATTGATTATTTACTCATGCCACTCACAACATTTTTAAATTAGCAACTTAGATTTCTTTATTAATGAGTGCTAGTATCAAAATATGTTACTCACAGTCACGCTATTCCGTCGTCACTTCTTTCGCTTGTGTAAGCGATGCGCTGGCATTTACCTAAACTTCAGTAGCGTGATTTTGTGAAATGGCTCTTAAGCGTCTTAGTAGTCAAGTCCAACATAAAGGCAGCTAGATTATCATGCACGCAAAATTGTATTGTTTCCCACTTAGCGGAACGCGTTGACGATCACGTGGAGGCAGAGGTTTTTATGTGCTTGCAACTTCTACCTGATTTTTTTGAATGCAAATACGTACCACGCCTGAGATGCGTTGGTAAGGTGGATCTGAATAAGTTTTGTAGATATGCTTATGTATGGAGTGGTAGCGTAGACCAAAAGATGGTGTGAGAGCTGCGTGCCCTCTGTTTGCCTTCAATACGGTCGAAGTGTGTAACATTCGGGCACCAGGGAATGTTTTTTCCGAGGAGTCGTAACAGGGCTGGCTGCTTGGTTTTATATCCTGTCAACATGGCTTGGATTTTGTCGACGTTGACAGATAGTCTCTTCGCGGCAAAGGCTGGTTTGTAAAATGACGCAAATAAGGCTGTATCTACTGCAACATGACAGTTGCAGTTTTTAATTTAGATCATGTCAATATAACAGGCTGTTAAATTTACACTGTTCATATCTAAAAAACTACTAAACAGACTTTGATGAAACTTGCATTGTTTCGTAAGTTGAAAATTATATAAGGTGTGGTGGTACAGCCTAACGTGATCGTCTATGTTCAGATTTATATTATACTGAGAAGGTGATTATTTGATTCAGAGATACAATATTGTAGGAGAGTTTAATTACATGTGATTGTGAATATCACTCATGTCTTACACAAAGTTTATGTCTGTACATTAAGACTGAATGACCATAAAATAATCACTACTATATTCCTCCTGGCTTGTTTTATTTAAGGATGGACATAAGTATTATATTTACGTTTATTAAATTGATCTTATAACATAATCATGTTAATGTGTGCATTTGAATAGTATAGACAAGGTTGTCTATATTTAGACCATTCCTTACAAGTGACAGGGTTTATACAAGAGTGCAATATTTTATGTGGGCGGACTAAGGCCTCTCCCCAATAGCTGCTAGTCCAACTAACGTCAAAGGGAATTCCTACTGGCGTGGCTCAACGCTTTGCTCGAAGCAAATTATAGGGCTTGAAACGACCTGAATTTAACCTATAGGCTTCGAAGCCAAATTAGATAGCGATTAGCGCTATTTCTTTCTTTTAGCCCATTATAAACCATGGATTTAATTATATCTCAATTATCACGTGATTCAACACAAAATTTGTGTTTGCCGGGCCAGGTTTATAGAAATCTATAGGTCGTTTCGTTTCAGAGGGCGTGTTTCGGGACGTACTGGGCTACCACAGCTAAGCAACAGCCATGTACAGACTTATTAAATTTAGGTCCCACAATTCATCACTGTATAGGCCTCCAACATAAGACAATATAAGTTTACTCTCCTACAACACTAGTTATTCCGAATATTATCAACCTAGTATTGAATGCTCATTTCGACTCTTGAATCTAATCGTCTGAAATACTTAGTGTTTACTTAATATACTTTACTTGTTCTGTAGTTCGGCAATGCATCGTGAACATGCCAGCTGCTCAATCCACGCAGATCGATGGGCTAAATGTATATAATTATATGACCTACCAATTTTATATCTACAATGGAATCAATATTACAGTCCTAACAAGATATATTCCCATATAGGCTAGTTACTAAAGAAAATCAACAATACTGTCTAGTTGATGATTTATTTAATATATAATCATACTATTCATACAATGTTAAAGAACTATTGATTTAAAATTAATTAAAGAAAACTTTATACTCAAGGGAATCCTACTATACTAATAACTACAATCTCAAGACTTTAATTGAACTTCGTAGCTACTGATAGTTCACTAAACTATTGTAAATTAGTTATCAAAATGAATTATAAAATAATCTCAAGATCTTAATAGGTATGTTTTTCTATATTATATGATTTAAAAAGGAAGTACGTTTCATATAATCCTTTTACTTTACTTTAAATCTTTCTGAAGATATTCTAGAACACTAAATAACTAGGTAACTACCGTACTAAGACATAATGTATAAATGAAGTTATTCTATTCAAATGGTTGGTTGGGATGTTTCTTATAATAAAATTAAAGAAATTTTAATAATAGATCATTAGTAGTTTATTGTTATGACCCATAAATTTCTTTTTCTATATTTGCGAAACTCTTCAGTGAATTAAACCGTGAGATATATATATGTATTACATATATATATGTTCACGATTCGTCGTCCATTTCCTAGACTTATGTAAGGCAAAAAATAGGACTGACGAAGCTAAAAAAACCTTACGTCTTTTTAATTCTAGACAAAATAAACATGAAACAAGCACATAATTATATACAAAAGTAATATATACCTAACTATTCATTTACATTAAAAGAAAGACTTTCTCAACATACATATTACGGAATTTATTAATCATATAATATACAAATAAATTATTAAAACTCTATACAAAATATAGTGTTATTGATATTAATTTTATTGTTCAAATGATTCTATATAAGTATGTTGAGAAACTCTTCATGAACTATTCACATTAAAATTAATGATAATTAATATAAATTAATAAATTTTAACTTTACCAATTTACGAAGATTTCTTCTTTAAATACACTGATTCTAAATTTAAAATATATAATATTTAAATACTTCAATATAAATAATTCAATTAATCACTGATTCTATAAAATAAAAGGACTCGCAGGAGAGCTCCCTATGTCTGTATTCGTCTGGTGTTCTAAATTGAATGTCCCTCATCTTTTTTCAGTTTCACATCCAGGAGTCCAAAAACACACCTCTCTCGTCTCATTGGCCACTCTAAAAAAGGAAATAAAACCACACATCATACGTTCTCCTGATAGGATACCGTCGTCATTTCCATACACTAGTAACTCCCTCTATAGTGATGTTTTGCAACAAGAAACCATATTATATTGCCTACGGTCTAATACTCAATACAACGAACAAAAACTTTTGAGTGGGTTCGTTTTGTCATGTTTTTAATTTTTTGTGCCAAAAACTATTATCGTTTCGAGGACGTAATAAAGTTAACCTTATTTTTTGTATCTAACTCAAAAGCCGACAGTTACAATTTATTAGAGTCTGCGGTTATTTTTTTCTATGTGAAGAAACAAATTGAAGTTGAGAAACAAATCTCAATGCAACTTTAGGTAAATGTAACATATGACATAGGTATTTGTCTCTATAATACCTGTATGTGAAATACCTTCACAAAGGCAACAAAAATATGGTTACAATCCAATTAGTAGTTTCAGAGATGTGCGTCAAGATACATCAAAGTTCATACATATCTATATTTTAATCGGAGTTGGTTTATTGTATAATAATAATAATAAAATGATAATAACAAATAAAATAATATATCTAGTGATAATTCTGCTGAAATGTTTTAAAATTACATTTTAGTTGAATTATCACTATATTTATTTATGTTTGTAGTTATTCTTTATGAATTTCCTTAAAACCTTACCTGGAAATGTTTAAAAATCTAACAAAAATAATCATAGAAGTGAATAATATATTAAACTAATTTTTAAATATTGAATATTATAGATTTGGTGATGAAAAATATGATATTTTTAATGGAGTTTATGAAAAGTTAGTCATTTTTTAATTGAAATTCATTATTATTTCAGTTATTTGCTGAAAGTCTCCAAGTGGCAGAAAATACCGTTTTGGGATTGTATACATCAAATTTAGAAATAGTTGAGAATAACCATACTCTCGGATATGTAATTGGTATAATAATGATAATCTGTTGGTAAGTTCAATATACAATTAAACGTTTGTAAAATGGCATTCAAATTATGTTTCACGCAATCACTGTAGCTATTTTAGCCCATTTATTGTTATTTTCGTTGTGTGTATTATTTTAGTTTTGGACCTGAAAAATCTCTTATATAGGTCTCCTTCTCCTTTCTACTCTTATTTTACCGTTGCATCACCCCATGTGGGGTTGTTTATTATATCAAATTTAACATTACAAAAATATAATGCACGTATTATAAATATATGTATCCAAAATAAACTTTTTATCACTTTAAAGGCCAGAGCTCTCGTGTGGGCGTACATTTGCCTAGTAGAATACTCTTTTCTTAATCTCACTCTGTTCCCTAGTGGTCATAATTCGTCATCACTGTGACTTGTCCACCATAACGTAGCTCATCATCGCCTTCAAAGTTTGTTGTTCAATGAACTCATGTCATCTTACACCACGATGATCAAGGTTTCATACCATTTTATATACATAAAGCAGAATTTATAATCGTTGATATATACATAAATTATTCATTCTTGGTATCGAAAAGTGCTCTCAACCACAATTTTTTTTTTTTTTTTTTTTATGCGTGATAGGTTAGCCTTTGACCACTATCTCACCTGATGGTAAGTGATGATGTGGTCGAAGATGTTGTTCAGGCTAACCTAGAAGTACTGGCTCTCAAGGACAGCTGCCGGAACACACCGTTAGGTGCTTGGCGACAGATTTTGAATACAATTGAAATATCCGTATATTTTTATGGGAATAAACAATTAGCGAACACGCTGCTTACAATAACAAGAATTATTACGCTTGTGCATTAATAACTAACAGGGGTAAAGTATGAAATCGGCGTTTTATTGTAATATGTACTTTGAACTGACATAGAACCTTCATGGTTTGAGATTTTTGAGTGAAACCTTTTTAACATGGTACCTATAAGATTATTCTTTTAAAAAATGTACAACATTTGGCTATCGACTTTCAGTTATTTTTTTTATTCAGCTTAGACAGGAAAGATAGATACTGCGAAAATTTGAATGTTTGAAAATTCGAGTGATTTTTGAATACGAGTTCCGACGCGGAACTATCGCGGGAAAAACAAACGCAATATCAATGTTGCGTTTGGAGAGGGGACTGCTAATGAACGCATGCTATTTTGGTTTAAATGCTTTCGTAATGGAAACTTTGATTTAAAGAACGAACCACGTGGAAGACCGCCCACATACGTGAATAACAATGAATTGAAAGAGACGGTGGAAGCCGATCCGAACCACACTACCCAGACATCACCGGCATGGTTTAACGTTACGTTACCAACAATATTAACTCATTTGCGTCAGTTCAATTTTTCAGTACAATTTGGCAATTTCATACCCTAACTCTAAACGATGTTTGGCTAAGCATTAAAAAAGGAAATATATCAATTTATAATAAATATTTATCACCATAAATACTATATAAACAATAATGACGAAATACCAATACTGGACGCCAAAACCACGTAGTCATCTATATATATATATATGTTTCCTAGGAAATTTTATATAACAATATATGACCCGTGGGGTACCGGGCTAGAATGTCACCCCCGTATCTCTTAATGATTCATAATAAATATATGCCATAACAATTATTATTAAAACAATTATGACAAAATGCCAAAGATGTTTGTGAACAAACGTAGTAATAGCTGAATATTTTATTTGTAAGAAATTTTAGGATATATTAAGTTTAAGGATATACATCATGTAATGGGTTCCAATCATTGACTTTGACGTGCGGACGTAGCTCACCACCGGCATAGCGTTTGACTACACAGTAGTCAACCACAGTGCGTTTCGAACTTGAAACTAGAACTTGAAACATGAGACATGCATCGTTCTAACGACAAACTACACAAAGTATCGCTTATTACTATCCAGATTTCTTATTTTTTTTTTTCAAGGAAAATGTGTCTATAATAACGGACAAGGTAAAGAAATCAAAAAAAGGACCGCGCTATACATTCAGTCATTCAGTCATATATATATCCTTAAAACCTTATATTACTAGATTGAATGCATTGTAATGAAAGCTTAAAATAGTTTGGCAGGTATATATAATTATATTACCATAGCATCACAGTAATTTTATAAAAGCGAAAGTTAGTGTATGTGTGTACATATAAAAAAAATTACCCCATTACATTAGGACGTCTGTGATGTATTGTAATAAAACTTAATCTTAACCCGTGGGCGCATACTTAAGAGTAGTATTTAACGCTTGGCTCAGAATAAATAGTCCGGTTAGACGAATTATTGCACTACATACAGGACAACAAATGCCTAAGAGTCTACAAATATTGTTCATATTCTGTATCTCAATAACGATTAAAATACAAAATTACCTTCCACTATTGCCGTAGAAATAGGAACCATTTTTTTTATTTTAAATCCCTTTTTTTTAAAATGCTGCATAAGGCGTTAAGTTCTATTTATTTATTAATTTTTGCATTTTCGTTCCAGAATTTATTATGCATTTTATTTGGTTGTTTCTTTATACGTCTCTCAAAAAGATGCGTTATGCGTGCGCTCTCGTTCGTTATGCGTCCACACTCGTTATACGAGCGCTCTTGACATCCTTAAAATAAAAACGAAATACCGATAAACTAGCAAAATTTGGCCAATCTTTTAGGCTCGAGTGAAGGTTTACATTGCTTACGCATCACCAACTTTGCCAAACTTGGTATTTTAAGACGAAGAATGAAACGACGTTTTAAATAAGTTGTTTGGTCATTTATGAACCGTTTTTTTTTCCCATGGGGACTGAATTTTTATTAGAGCATATAGCTTTATTCATGATAACGTTTATTTTAGGTATATAAGTGGATATAGCCTTGCATTATTGGTGCTGAACTCAAGAGGAAATGCACTTTTTCGACATGGAGTGGCGCAGCTTAAACATTTTCTAACGGACGAAAGGATTGACAAAAAAGTTACAAAGAGAGCTATTTCTCATTTCAGTTATTGGTGGGCGAGGTAAGTACTAGTTATACAAGAGGTTAGATACAGGTTATAGGTTTATGATAACATCATACAGTGATATGACATAACGATATGTTATTAACTACCCTACTGCCTGTGCAATCTGATTACATACAGCAAAATGCTTTGTTTATGTGGTCGTGGATTGTCCACAACTGTCTTATGTATAACACCACATTTGTAGTTAAGAATAGAGTTGGTAAGCATTGCTGTAGATCAAAGCGTATGACTGCAATATCTTCGGTTTATTCTTGTTTTTTTTTATCATAGGTAGATAGATAGAAAAGATAGATAAACTCTTTATTGTAACACAAAGATTAATTTTAAAATAAAAAACTTACAACTAAAGATACATCATAACTAAGTGAAACAATGGCCGGTCTTATTGCTTAAAGCGATCTCTCCCAGACAACCCAACAATATTGGACATTTTGACAGTACATGGACAGGGTTTTTAATCGAATGTTACAAATACTAGAACAGTAAAAAATAAAAATAGAACTTTATTAAACACGACAAAATTAATTATATTATGCACATACATAAAAATAAACGTAAAGTAAAATGATTATATATAGATTTATATTTATAAACGTACATAATATACAATAATTAAATATACATATATATATTTTTAACATATAAAAATAAAGACAAAAATATACCTAAATAGACATATAAAACATGTTAAAAAATTATAGAATACCTAAGGTCGCTACATACTGTTTGTAAATATTACAGTTAGAGCGAAAGATAGTAAGTAACCTGATTATCAAAAGATTCCAATGAACGAGCACGTTTTATTTCAAGCGGTAGCTGATTCCACAATCTAACAGCTTCAGAAGTAAAAGAACAATGATAGAAAGAGGTCCTTATCACGGGTACCTGTAGCAATAAATTATCTGACGACCGTAACGACAAAGCATGGGTAGTATGGAGGAAACTGAAACGTTCCTTGAGGTACCGCGGAGACGAAGAAAGGAACAGAATACTGTACAGGAGATGTAGTATATGAGCTTAGCTGTTTGATGTTTTATGAGTTCATTTTCTAAGCAACTAGCTTTTACTCCAATTTAATTTTCTAGTTTCATTTTAATTACGTCACATTTAGAGCAAGTATCCAAAGAATGTTTTATAACAATAAAAAAAACTTGACTCTAAACAGTTTTACACCTTGTTTCGAAAATTGTTTCATATATAAATTATATTTTTTTGGATTTTCAGTTCACATTTAAAGATTTTTGTTGTTTTGAACGACTGTAAATACTATCAGTGCAAGGAAAACTACTAGTGTGAGACTGGTTTTTTTTTTCTCTTTTTGTTCGCTGTATTGTACTATTTTAGGTCCATATCCATGAACTGAAAAGCAAACAACCTTTACAAATTTTATTTAAAAATAATATTTGCCTAAACATAGTTATTCTTTTTTTATGATACTATGGCGAAGCAATCACCAGGCGCACTAATGTTAAGCGGTAACACATCTACCTAGAACAGATGCAATACGTCACACATAATGAACAAAAATACAACCATTACCATGGGACATAAAGTTTTAAAAGTACAAACAAAAACTTTTCATATGCCTGTAATTTGAATGGCTCTCAAGCACTGTTGCCGGATGCCACGCTGATATGTGATTGGCGACAGATTTTCTACTAGCTAGGTGAGCATTCGCAAAATGCTTTTCCACTATGCGGTGAAGCTCAAGCGGGCAGTGTGGATCGAACCATGATCTGCGTCACAGCAGTGTGAAGGCATTACCGCTTGGCTATCATTGCTCCAAAAATGGTTCTTCATAAGACCAGTTAACCTACTCCAAATATAACAATCGCAGAGAAAGACAAATCTGCAGAATCAGATATAATACCTACTACAGAATAAAGATGGTTGTCATTTTGTTTATATAATGAAATGACTGAACAAAGCAAGCAAAGAAAAGTAAAACAATAATTGAATATGTGAATCATACCTTTGAAGAGTATTCGAGTCTCCTAGATCCTGTAAAGAGATACATGGAAACATGTATAAAAACAAAAAAAAAGTAGCAGTGAAATCGTTGCCTCAAAACTTGAGGACACTGTGTCCTCAATTTTTGAGCCAAAATGACAACCATCTTTATTCTGTAGTAGGTATTATATCTGATTCTGCAGATTTGTCTTTCTCTGCGATTGTTATATTTGGAGTAGGTTTACTGGTCTTATAAGGTCAATACCTTCTTCCTTTTGTTTTTCTCTTCTTCTTGTACGGTATACTGCCACTGTTGGTATTTGCTGCTACTATTTATATATTTATCCACTCCAATAACTAAGTCATCGCTGGTAAAATATCGTAAGTCTCCTTCATCAGAGTCTAAAAACGCATTAGGTTCTTTATAGGACATTAATTTTAAGGGCGATCATAACAAATTTTCAGTTGATTGTGCCCCGAGTACCTATTTAGTATTTGTATTATGTTGAGTTTTTAATCCAATAAGTTGGAAATATGAAACCAAAATTTACTACAAGGAGAACGATAAGTTTATAAAGTGAACGAAACTATTAAAAATAAATCCATTGTTTTATTTCAGCAATATTCTATAAAATTGTTTATGTATTTAGGTAATAAACAACATTGTATTATTTACGTAAAAAAAATATCACCATAATTGACATGCGTAAAAATCAGTTTGGAAGTTTAATGTAAAGTAGCTAATCTTTCAAAGGGAAAACTGCACAAATTACCCCGATCGATAAGAACGGTGATCAGAGCAACATAGCTCACTACAGACCTATTTTGTACTGCTAGTACAAAAAATAGTCTTGGAAATAGGATCTTTTATAAATACCAAGCAGCATAGCTTTTTACCGGGAAAGTCAACCACTTCGGACCCTTTGGGTTTGTTAGCGATATAATTGAGGCGTTCAAGTTTCTTAAAGAAGCCCGTAACGTATAAACAGATTTTTCTTAGGCTTTGGTTGACATAACTCTCTACTCTCTCTACTATATCACCCAGATTGTCCACTTGCTGAACACAGCTTCCCCCATTTAGAGTGAATTTGCTATAATGCCCACGCATGGCAGGCGTCTTGGGGATCGCAGTGTAAGATATCAGTTCCTCAGAAAAGGCCGCTGCCCACCTTCCGGTATTTTTTTTTAGTCACCTCTTACGACACCCACAGGTAGTAATGGTTCTAGCCTGGCACCCCACAGGGAACTATAACACTCTACTTAAAAAGCTCGGCCATGCTGGTATATGTGGCACTTTGTTGAGGTGGTTTGAATCATACTAGGAATTGAATGTGGCTATAGACACCATTCCTAATATAGATCTGAATACACATTGAGCTCCTGGATGGCGTCCAGAAGAAAGAAATATCCATGCTATCCAGAAGATACATGCTTACACTCGTCAGAGTGTAATCCACCCTAATATAATCATACCACATGAATCATATTCATTATATATGTCATTATATAATAAATATGATCATATATGAAGTGCTGAGCCCCCAAGTATCTAAATTTTTTTGACACTATTTGACCAAAGAGAACTATAATCATGTCTGCCAAACATAGTCACTCTAGAACTAAAGCCTTATTTATGTTGAATGATGCAGGAATAGTGTTAATCAAAAAATGTTGATATTAAGAAGACGATAGTACAATAAATATAACTTTATATACATGTTACTTTTATATAAGTAATAAAAGTACCTATTTCTTTTAGATTTTTCGCATATATTATAGGCAGGTAACAAAAACACCAACAGCCTTACTTATAAAAGCTACTTAAATTTTAAGCATTACTTAGCCGCTGATTAGCAAAATTCCTTACTCATAAACGCTGCATAACTTTATCCAGTACCTAAGTACTGCTTAAATCAGCTGTCAATTTAAACACCGTCCGACCCTTGTTTAAATATTTAAGTAGCAAGATGGCGCCCATATTTCTGATCAGCTGGTTTAGTTACTATTGAGGTTATTGTCAAGGAGGTATACAAAACTGTAAACACGACATACTCTGTTAATAAATCGTAAAAATATAGCAAGTAGAAACATACATTGGATGATGAAATAAATATTATGCGTAACCTACTTACTTTTCGTGATCTTATTGAAGAGTATACCGCAGGTACAGTTCCTGAATCAAGAATATGAGGATTGTGGCACACTCGTATATACCTATTGGATGAGGATTGAGACTGATGAGGAACTAGAGATTCAATTTAAAAGCAGAATTGAGTACTTATTTGCGAATTTCAGCATAGTTCATTCAGTTCACCAAAAAATAATATTTTGGGTGTCGAAATATTCTTATTTGTATTAAGGATCTCATTTAATAGGTCGCGAGTTTATCACCAAATGGTAATAAACTGGTCCAAATTAGACGCCGGACTGTTTTAACTGAAAATCCCTTTCTCGTTAAACCCCCAACATCTGATCCGATCCGGTGATCGAACTCATTGTAATTTTCTTATTACCTAGCCGCGCCACGCGGTTTCACCCGCGTAGACAATGATAATGAAAAGTATGGAGAACTTAAACTAACTATTCTGTTGTTTCATCCAAACCCTCAAGCCGTTAAAACGTGAATACACGTAGAAGACAAAAACACAAACTTTAGATACATACATATCCTGTATGTATCAATATATACAATCACGCCTGTATTCCCCGAAGGGGTAGGCAGAGGTGTGTAAACACCCATGTTTCGGTCAATTGGGTTTTGGTCCCATGTAATATGTGGCGAGCATATTGCCATTCACCGGGCACAGTTTCAGCTAACTCTAACACACTAGACGAAACACAAGAACATATTACGGCCTTTATAATATTATTGTGATTTAAGGAATCGCTTTAGAATGATTAAAAAAAATATATGAAGATTGGAATCTTGGCTTCATAGAAAAAACCGTAGACATTATTGGGCATAGGTATTGTTTGCGATGGATAAAGATAACTTCCAGCGGGATATAACGGTATTCGGGCTTCCATAATGCATTTCCAATTATGCTATGGAATAGGTTGCTGGATCGAATTCACAGAATACTGGGGCACTTACAATTTACCATATTGCAAAAAAAACTCGCTTCAGAAGTCTCCAGTACGCCTAACCATATGTACAAAAATCAGTAGGTCTACAAATAATAGTATTTTTTTTACTTTTTAATTTTAAGATTTTTAGCATAGATACATACTTTTTGGCAATTTGGGTCTTTCATAATACCTTTTAGTTCAATGTTGTTAGTTTAAAATACGTTCGACCTCATTATCCATTGCTTAGCTAAACAGGTGCTATGTAACGTTTATAAGTAAGAAATATTTAAGCATTACTTAAACACTGTTTAGTTATCCATTACTTAGCAACTACATAGCGGATTTTTTATAAGTAAGGGGGTAAATAATTAAAGTAGGTAAGTAACTAATTAGTACTGCTCGGGTAGGAATGCGTCAAATCAGGTAAGTGCTAGTTGTGGTGATTGTTTTAGTTTATTTTTATTGAATTTGAATAAAAATTTGAAAAATGTATGTGTACTGTAGTGAATTATCAAATAAGGTAATAGAGTGTTATGATTATTTTTAGTTATCTTGGAAAATATGAATTACTTTGTAATAAGAGTAGTATTGTTACAATCATATATATATACACTTGCGTAAATTTATGTACAATAAAATGTTACCGAACGTATGACAACTTAACTGTTTAAAAACGAAACGTTCATCGGCGAGAATTCTACATAATCTGTGCTACCACAGATTAGTCAATCCCTGATCCCTGTCAATCCACGGATTGGCATTATAAATGATTTTGCATTATTTTTTACTCAAAAACTACGCGTCTCCGCATGTTGAAGTTTTGCATGTGTGCCTATAATACTGTAACCTTTCTGTGAAAATAACATCAACCCCCAACCCGATGAATGGCAAAGGAAAACTGTGCCAAGGAGCTGTTGGTCTTAAGTTGAGGTAAAAAGAGGTGATAACCTTTTCTTTTATGAATTTTACTAAAACCTAATACCACTAATTATGAATTTTTCAGAACAAATGGAATAAATATTCATTATCTGACGAATGAGCGCCTCGGAGCAGTGTTCAGACAAGATTTGAGCTACTACTTCTTTAAAAAGTAACCTTAATTTATGTCATGTAAATACTAGCTTTTTTGCCTTTATATATCAAAAGTACCTATCATTATTTAGTGTCTTTAACAGCACTAGTGACACTATGTTTCATCGCCAGTACCAATAGTGATAGTAGTAGCAGTGCTTTCAACTTTTATATCACTTGTACCAAGGGATAAATTCGTGGTACAGGAATAGTACTACTGACACTATTTTACATTGCCAGTACTAATAGTCATATATGTAGCAGTGCTTGCAACTTTTATATCACTTGTACCATTGGATAAATTTCTGATACAGTAATAGTACTAGTAACATTATTTTTCAATCCCAGTACCAATAGTGATATTAGTAGCAGTGCTTTCAACTTTTATATCACTTGTACAATTCGATAAATTCCTGGTACAAGGAATAGTACTAGTGATACTATTTTACATCGCCAGTACCATTAATGATTCTAGTGACATTATTTTAAATTGCCAGTTCCACTAGTGGCAGTACTCGAAATCTTTATATCACTTTTACTAATAGATACTACCATGAATGGTACCTACTTGTAACACTATTTTACATAATTAGAACTTGTAGTAGTTACACTACTTAAAACCTTTATATTACTTGTACCATTGGATAATACAATAAATTACGTATTTACAAAACATGCGCGGCTTTACTGTGGAAATTATTCTAATTTCGAAGCAAGCGGTGCCCTACTACATGTGCATCGCACATATGCAAGAGATCTGACTGCGTATACAACCTAACACTAACATGATACTAGACTTGTGCATAATGTGCATTAGGCAGTCTTAAAATGTAAAGTAAACTTATATGAAAGTTATAAAAGAAATACGTTATTATTACCTACAAGATGGACGTACCAAGCAGTTTGTGTGTTGACTGGAAATTGCATTAAATAAGCTATGTACTCGATTGAAAAAAACCTTCAAATTTGAAAAATGATATATACATTTAGCTGTTCAGTCTACTTGAATAAAATGGATGAATATAATTATTTTTGTGTGATATAGGTAATTTATTGTATTGTTTGAATATGAGAGCAACATGTTAAGATAATGGAAAACAACTGAGTACTATAAAAAACATCACAGTGCGTCGAATGCCGAAAAACTTGAAAAATGCATGTACAAATGCGACTGACCTTGCATATACTTTATCCAAAAAAGGATTTTACATTAGTTCATCTAACACTCATCAGTTTTATTTAATGATGTTGTGACGGAACTAGCACGAGGCCCACCTGATGTTAAGTGGACTAACCTCTGCCTAAAACAGTTTAATTTTGTCAACGATGAATTGCACTGCGCCCATCACACTGAGTAGTACAATCTCATGTGCCTGTCATTTTACTGGCTGTCAAGGACTGCTGCCGGAACACACTATTAGGAGCTTGGAGACAGACTTTCTACTTAAGGGTGGTAGGCGAGCATTCGAAAAATGCCCTTCCACCATGCGGCACTGCTTCAACACACTGACGTCTTTTGTCAGTTCAAATAATGATTGATGATATATGCACGGAGATGTAACCTTTATCGTAAAGTTTTTAATAGTAGTTTATGCAACTGTCATATCATAGAGGGTATTAAAACATGAGTGTAGTTTTTTTAAACGAGCCGCAGGCGAGTTTCAAAATAAGATTACACGTGTGTTTTAATACCTAATTATATGCAGTTGCATACACTACTCTATTTAATCGCATGGCTGTAGGTAGCTACATTAAATAAAAAATTTATCCAAAAATATATTACTCAAATTCGTATGTGCGAAATAGCGTCAAAATGGAAAAGTCTGTTATTGGTGTATGGCTCGAAACCAGCGCTTTGCGCGCGCAGGGCGTTGCGCGCGCTAACCACAGATAATGTGTACTTAAATTGAATTGAAACCTCCGGAAAGTCTCGCTTGCGATAAGCTCTTCTAACCGCGCACGGATTCACCACCAAATCTCTACAGAACTCGGGGGTGTTTTATTGAAAACACCCTCCGATTTCCACCCCTCCAAGAGGGCGAAGACTGCCGCCTAAATTGATAGCCTGAACCACGGCTGGCCCGGAACAGCAATCGCTGATGCCGCAGCCGCTGGTTCAGTGAATCGCGCGGATCGCAACAACCTCAGACGCCATGAGTTCGCCGAGCGATCATAACGCTCCGGCTGAACCTGGCCTCCACTGCCCAGATGCCCCACGGAAGCCCCGTGGTCAACTGCGGACCCCCGCACGGGACAGACCACTGTCCACCCGGCGGGTCCCAGTTGATAACACCGAAGCCGACGAAGATGCGCGGCGGTACAGGGAGTTCCGGCGCTCCATAGAGGAGACGCTGGAAGCTGCCCGCCGCGAGCGCGCAAGCTGGGAAGCGGAGGCGCAGAGTGACGACTCCTCCTCTGCCTCCTCCGCTGCCCCCGCCGATACCACCGCACCTGTGGTGGTGATCCTGGACTCCCCAGAATTACCACCACCAGTGACGACCGTTCCCGCCGAACCTCAGGTCCCCAGAGCGCGCAGGAAGCGCAGCGATGAGGCCGAGGAAGACGGCAAACGCGCCTGTGCCCGCGCCCCAGCCCGCATGGACTGGGCCGCGATCACCGCCCAAGAAGCCCCGACGACCTCAGCGGCAACGCAGCCTGCGGTGTCCTATGCCGCCGTAACCACGGCAGCGCATGGACAACCGAGGCCCACCCCGCCAACAACCACTACAGCAAGGAGGAGCACTGCACCGCGTCCCCCTCCCACCTCACACAGAGGTGCGAAAGGGACAGACGATACTGCCGCTGCGCGACCGGAGGTTATGGCATCAACCTCCCGGTCGCCCACACTGACGAAGACCGCCACCACTACTGCACCATCACCCACAGCAGTACAGCCGCCGCCACCGCAGCCCACTAAGGAACGATACCCGCCGATCGTACTGGAGAGCTTCCCCAATAGCACGAAACACCTCCGCGTGCTAAAGGAGAAGCTCGGACGAGTGCCATCAGTGCGCCCCTTTAACAAAGGGGTGCGCTTTACCCCCACTGACGGAGAGGAGTACCGGGTTATCCAGGCCTATCTCACAAGCCTGGACGAGACGGAGCGAGTAACCTGGTTCTCCTACTCCCTCCCCAAAGAGCGCAGCCTCAAATTGGCGATCCGAGGTCTCCCGGCAGACACCAGGCCGGAAGACATTATTGAAGAACTGCAAGTGCTCGGTTATGAACCCGAGCACGTCAAGAAAATCACCGCAAGGATGGGCAGGCCAGGCTGCATTTTCTTCGCGGCGATGAAGAGGACGGCCAACCTGACCCCCGGCATATACGAAACGGACGAGCTTTTGTGCATGCCGGGGGTGAAGTTCGAGCAATGGCGTGGGAGGAGAGGGCCGGCACAATGCCACCGATGCCAGGCATTCCGGCACTCCTCTCACAATTGTTTCCGGCGGCTGGCGTGCGTGCGGTGCGGGGGTGAGCACTACGCGCGCGACTGCCCCCGCCCACTGGACGAGCCCGCGACGTGCGCCAACTGTGGCGGTGCGCACACCGCGAACAATCCCCGCTGCGCTGTATTCCGTGAGGAGGCACGGAACAAGCGCGCGGGCACCACGGCGCTTACCATCAAAGCCCCGACACGACCGCCGCTCCCCGCTGCCTTGCAACCCAAGGCGGCGCCGACCACCACCGAGCAGACGTCTCCAACCTCCCTCATGGCCGCCGCCAACAACCCGCCACCACGCGGCGCCGGCCATGCGGGAAAGAAGAAAAAGAAGAAGAAGAAGAAGACGAAGGGACCGCGGAAGGGCTCACCCCAGCCTTCCGCACCCTCCCCGACGCAAACTGTCTCCGCGACCCCTGCACCACGTGCACAGGTTGCGAGACCAAGAAGGAACAACATCCCTGTCCCGCTCCCACGTGCGAGCGAGACAGGCAAGAAGAAGATCCCACGTACTCCGGCGGAGCTCGAATTAATCGAGACCGCCCTCAGCACCCTCCAAGACGTGCTCCAGGCGCTCAGGGAGGGAGTGGACCCCATCCCGCTAGTACTAGCGGGGGTGGGCAAACTCCTCTCCTGCCGCTAGGAGCCCAACACGGACACAGACATGACGCCGCGCGCCCTTGGCTACAAGGGCCGGCCAGAGCGCGCTCACATCTCGTCTCCCGAACGACTCGCCCGCTGGATCACACCGGCGGGTTGATGTTGATTAGGGAGACAGAAGATACCGGACATGACCTATTACCCCAACCAAGGAGATGGCGCCATCAAAGATGACGCACCCCCCGCGACCCGACTGTGAGTCACAGCCGGCGGAGGACTACCGCGTAAAGGGGCCACCCGTGCCCGAAGACGCAACCGTGCGGAACACGCCGTTCCGCGCGAAGAAGAAGGCAACTGATTGAAACCTCCTTGATCGCGACACATTGTACTTTAATAATTAAAAAAATGTTTTAAAGCATTGTTTTGTTAGGAAAATAATGCTTTAAATTAACTTTTTAATTGTCTTAAATAAGTATATAAATAAAATATGCCAATAAAAGTTGTATTTCATTTCTTAACTAGAATATAACCGAATAAGATTATATAAAAAACTTTACACAACACACATCATACAACAAGCCATAAAAGGAGCTGTCGTTAGTAGTCTATTTGCGAGATACAAGCTGAAACGAGGAATTTTACTGAAAAACCAAAGTTAAAAAACGGCAAAACACATAAGATTGGCAAGTTGAGGCACAAACAATCGCTCAATAAACCACTGAAGAGAAAGAAAAAAGATACTCGAGTTGCTACCACAAACGGAAAACGGAGTTTAGGTAGACCAACTTAATTTGAGTAACTAATGATGCTAATACATGCAGTTCATATCAAAGGACAGGTTTTTCCTGATGATGATGGTATAAAGACAATAATTATCTTACTATGTCAAACCCACGTATTAGATTATAAAATTTAAGAAATATTAGCAAGAATTATATTTACAGTTGAAGTATTTTTTTTCTTTTCATTACAACACCGAACGATGCATTTAGAAACAGCATATTTTTAAAGTAACCAGAATTTCCTAAACAACGGTAATCTATGAGGCCCCTGTTAAGCCTAGTTTTGACATAACCTCCTTCCTCCCTGTGCACCGAGAGCTTTCCATACTAACGTATTTTCATCATATTTTAAATACCAAGTATAAACTCTGTGAAATTTTGTCATAATTGAAATACCAAGAGTATAATTCTATGAAATTGTGTATGCATATTGCTGAGCCTAGTGCTCATTCTAAGCTTCTGCTTTGCCAATTTTTTGATTTGTTATTTATTTTATCCCTAAATAACAATTCCCATACAAAACTACATTTCAAATTATTTTTGAAAAAACTTAAAGTTATGAAATTCTGGCAAACCAAAAGTAGGCTGAAGGACATACCTGCAAAGGTTCACCGATTTTGAACACTTGGTATTTAAAATATGACAAAACTACATTTGTATGGAAAGCAGTGCTCTTGGGCACTCCAATCTTTTTGGGAAGGCCAATGTTCTGCGGTGGACATATTTCGGGTCCGTGGCTTAGGCTCCCAGTGGTCGACGCACCTGTGGTCGAAGCCCCCGGTCAATTTATTTTATATCGAAGAAACTTTTAATCAAACGTACTGGCAGGCATAAAAATGTTTTACAAAATTAATAACTATAAACTTATCTAGAGTAAATTTATGCAATGTTTTATATTTTTGAATTGAAATTCTCGTGAGTTACACACATATTTAAATATTATACATTAAACCGGCAAAAAACACTCACGTTGAGGATCGAATACGTCGACCCGGTTTTCGAGCATGTTATATGTATGCAATGTAATCATATTGATACTTATAAAGTAGAGATGCTCTAATTTGAAAGTATCTTTAAAAAAGAAAAGTCTTAGTGATTTTTTATTATTTATGTATGTCGAATACAAATTTGTAAAAAAAAAAAATTATAACCGGTGTGGCCTAGTTGGTTGATATGTTGATTGAAGTTGGCAGATAAGATTTCACATGGTAACTTATTATTTACTAAGAAAATTTACTAACGTTTTTCGAAATATAAACTGTTTTATGTATTATATTTCGTATTTTTCTATTTTTGTTATAATGGGTAAATTCGAAAGATTTTGCTATAGAAAGTTACATTATTAACAAATAAGTGACTACTTACCTAAACACGAAAATGAAAGATTTTTCCCTATTCATATTATGAATTATTTTATATTATTAATTATTAATAATGCGTACCATGCATGCGTGAGGAAGGTTATGAATTTCATAACCCGCCTCACGCATGCATGGTACGCATGATCTTCTAATATATAATCTTATGATAATTTGGTTAAAAAAGACATTTGTCGTTTACTGTACTTAGTGAAAAAAGCACAAAAATATATAAATTAAATTTATTGGAATCGGGGGCGTGGAATTGGGGGGGAGCCACAGGTGCGTCGACCACTGGGGGCCTAAGCCACGGACCCCCGGCTGTTGTTGATTATGATTATTAATTTATATTAAAAGCACGATCTTTATTCATAATTGGCGGAATTCACAAATTATGGAGTAGTTTTATCCTTTTTGTTCAGAACATTCCTGGCACTTGACACCATACTTCGAGGAGGCGAACATTTAGGACGTCAATTAGCCAGCGCAGCTGTACAAATATACGTACTACCTGATGAAGATGTAGTGAGAGAAATGGATTTAAACTCGTGGATTTTCGTGGTGCACAGAGGGAAGATTGTGATATATGAGGACGGGGAGAAAGTCAACAGTTTGACGAAGGTATATATATACTACCTTGAAAAGTACACAAGACATTTTGTTTGCCTCACCATTTAACACAACAGCATTATTTTTGTAAGGTAGTAAGGGTTTGGAGATTGCTCGCTAAGCCTCCTACCATTCAACAAATAGAAATAACTGTCATTCAGCATCACGGTGTGTTTGAGAGCTATCTTTCACCACCAGGTGAGATCGTGGTCAATAGTTTTCTGTACAAAACATTCATATATCAATTATTTAAAATATATAGATCTAAAGAAGGCGTACTACAGACACCATTTTTTAATGGAAATAAAAAAAATGGTATCTCTAGTACGCCTTCCCATTTTATATATTGCCATTAAAATAAATGGTGTCTATAGTACGCCTTCTTTAGATCAAGAGTGAAGGTTTTTGTGCAATAGCCTGCGTTTTTTACGTAGCTGTTGAAGTGCAAATCGTTAGAGCCGTTTCTGAGATCTGGTATACAAAGTTTGTTCTAGAGATATCTCAAGTTATTTAACAAGCAATTCTAGGAAACGACTAATGATTTGTATAATAAGTTTGTTTATAGATGAGATTTAGTCTTTTAAGTTAAACGATTTGTTAAAATTCTTTGAAAAAGAATTTCTTGGAAAAGATCTTTTATTTTAGTATGAACTGAAGGAACTTTTTTGTACAATTTTATATAGCGCCATCTCGTAAACGTTCGAGATATTTTTATAGTTGCTCTTATATGTGAGCCTATTGAAACCTCAACACTATATAATGTTTGCTGAATTTGACAGCACTTTTTTCAATAAGGAAGGCTGATGTTTTAAGCTTAGCACGGCAAGTAAAAAGTAATGATCAAAATTAACTAATACTATGGCAGAGAAAATGAAAATTATAAAAAGGTTCAATATTATCTGAATACGCTGTTGCTAATAAAGGCGAAGATTGTGTGTAGGTTTTTTTTAGCGCTTTAGTTGCCCCTTTGATCTTCTATCTTGATGTTGTTAGTGTGATAATTCATACTATCAGATTGTGGTAAATGTATTTTTTGTGAAAACATATATGTATATATTCATGCATACCATAGTTTCACTGCCTGTACCTACATCTTCTTACCTAGATCGTGACTACGTTGCCATTATCTGTGGCAACGTAGTCACGATCTAATCGAAAAAAGCCTAAACTAGATAGACCTTACAGTTTATCTAGATTTAGCGTAAATTTGCATGTGTCAACATAAATCTGGGCTCTCTAAAATCGACCTCAATGTTTAAATAATTAATTTTACAGTATTTAGTAAACTATTATTTCATTATAGTTATGTACCTTTCCAGGGTTCTGTTTTTGGGCTATTGGACGACACAAAACCTCGTCCGATTCGAATAACAGCCAAGTCAGAAGGTTATTCCGATTTATTACAAATAAGCAGCAAACATTTTCAAGAATTCATCAGTAAAGAAGTATGTACCACTGTTCCCATATTTTATCTATTACAACTATAAATATGGTATGGATTTAATAAGTGATTATTTGTTTACAGACTCGTGAAATTATATTTAACCATCCACAATCTAAAAGTGACTACATGGCTACAAAGAGACATTTCACTGAAAATCCTTATGACACAATCAAGTATATTCTTCGTGGACGCAAAACTATCTTACTACCGGTCAGTGAATATTCATTTCGATAACTCGTAAAACTGATTTTGAAAATGACATCCACAATCAATACCACTCTAAAATACGCATAAGAACAGCTGATTATTAGACACATTAAAACCTTCTTCTAAAATGTATGATCGTCGTAGTAATATGTTTAAATCATCGATTCGAACCTTTCCCGACTGATCCAGAATAGTTAAAAAAAATAATAGTAGTCCACCTTTACCCACTTGTTTCCAGTCGGATGCTTTAATAGGTATCGTCCATCCATGGCTGATTGCTGTTTGATCTGAGGCCCACCTTATATAGATTTTAGTGTAATAATCCTTAGAATTATGGAATATATATATTTTTTTTTTTCAAAAAAACGAGGTCTCACTGTCCTATGTCCTTGGTCTGACATTTTTTAAGCACCACTTTGTCTTCACTAAAAAATTCCGAAACTTGTCTGGTACAGCTATTGTAGGGTTGTTGTCTGTTGCTATCGCGTAAAGTAGCGCAAAGTTTGAGTAAAATTCTAAACTGAGTGAATATTCGCGAGCGGTGACTTAAATTAATTCCACGCAAAACCAGTTTTGACCCGGAGTCTGAATTTAAAAAAGGACTCCAAAAAAATTCACTTTTACATAAAATAAAATTACTATTACATAGGTACACCAAAAAACCCCAAATTAACACCAATTTCATGGATGTGATTGAAATATTTAATTCCACAATAATCGAAATCTACCACCTAGACTAGTATATTATACTGCCGTCGTAAGAAAATAGGGCACAACTAACATTTTTTTAAAAATTGAGTTATATACATATTTAGAATCAGAAAAAAAAGGCACTTCTGCTCAATTTTTTTTAGAATTTTATCTTAAAGGATTACGGAGATACTGTAGGCTTAAAAGGCACAAATAAGACTAATATTCATGTTTTATAGAATGAAAAGGCACATTTATTTACCATTATATTGAAAAGGCACAAATACGTAGATGTGACTATTACTTCATACAGATTTTTACTAAAAACTACTAAGAAAAGGCACACTTACAACATAATATAAAGAAAAAGGCCTAAATTCCAGATGTGCCATGTCTACTTAATTAATGATCCATGCATCTCTCAATTAAATTACGTATAAAAGACACAAATAACCAGTTGTGCCTTTTCTTTAAATTATTTACGATTAGGGGTGAGGAAAAGAGGACAGGGTTCGATTTAAACGCGCCAGTTGTGCCTGCGACGTCAAAGTGACTCCACACTTGTCAGCTGCAGCCCGCGTTAGGTAAGTTTATTTACGTTTTATCCATATTTACATGTTGTTTCTAATTTAAGTATGAAGGTACATAACTTTGTAGGTTAGGTCGTACATTATCTTATGCCTTAGCTTAACACCTAACGTGACATGTCTTAATAATTAATTAATTAAGTAGGGATATGATAAACATGAAAGCAGCGGTGGCGCAGTGGTATCAGCCTCGCCTTTGAAATATAAGGTCGCGGGTTTGATTCCCAGTCCTGCCCACGCATCTTTGTGTGAATTGTTTCATCACCGCTGCTCATTATCGGTGAAGGAAAACATCATGAGGAAACCGGCATGTCTAAGATCTAATCATTAGTGGACTCGTGACGTCCACCCACCCTCACTTGGCCAGTGTGTGTGGATTAAGGCCTAAACTCTCTCAACTATCTTAAGAGTTGAGAGAGTTTAGGCCTTAATCCACACACACTGGCCAAGTGAAGACCCGTGCCCAGCAGTGGGACACTAAAAAGGGTTCAAGTGTGATAAAAAACATATAGTATCATTCATTTCACTTGTTTTTTCCTTATTTCAGATAATTTTAAAAATGCAGTCACGTGGTAAAGGATCAGCAAGCGCCGCTTTACAAAATCTAAAGCCTAGATCTGATATTGACGAACAGATTCCGTGTTCTTAAAAACGCCACAAATTATGACGATTCAGTAGTCGATAAAGATTATGTGCCACCAAACATCATCGGTTCAAAACTTAAATATTTGGGGTCATAATGAAAACTATGAAAAAAGCGCTTTTGAAGCGCTCGTAGCGAAGTTTACTTAGCTGTTCTCAACCGATCAGCAAAGTTAAGCAACGTCGCCCACGGTCATGAGTTGGATGGGTGATCGCTAGTGACATTACTACTGAGCGTTTCCGTGCTTCGGAGGGCACGTTAAGCCTTCGGTCCCGGTTGTTGTCTTAGGATGGCAGTCGTTATAGCGTGGTGGTAGGGCATTTTGCGAATGCCCGCCTGGCTAGCTACCACCCTCAAGTAGAAAATCTGTCGCCAAGCACCTAACGGTGTGTTCCGGCAGCTGTCCTTGAGAGCAAGTACTTCTAGGTTAGTCTGAACAACATCTTCGACCACATCATCACTTACCATCAGGTGAGATAGTGGTCAAAGGCTAACCTACAAGTAATAAAAAAAAACATGATTCCAATATTTTATTGGATGATTCTGGCTCCGAGAGAGTCAAGAGAACATTTGTAAAAAAAATGTTCAGCAAAATTCTCAGAGGATTATCGCAAAATAATCGCATGGAATAATTTAAAATGGTAATATTTTGTCCAATGCTTATTGTTTTCAATCAGAGTTTTGTACCTGTAGGTGACAAAAGATTAGGAAACCCTACCTGTTAACGACTGTTCAGCTGATCTCACACAAATTTATGAATACTGAAATTAAAGACTATTTATTAAAATAATATTTTACGTAAAACTGATTAATTAATTTTCTTTAAACTTTTTTATAGCTTTTACCAATATATTGCATTGTGATAATTCAACCAAGTGCCATGTTATGTTTGTTATAGTTACATTTAATTTTTATAATATTAATAATAGTATTTTTTTAATATTAAACTACGAGTAACTTTAGTAATCACGGGTGTAAGCTATTTCCTGTAAATGAACAATAAATAATTAGAATTAGGTCTAATAGAGTAAATAAATAAAGGTTAAAAACCAAAATGTATGCTCTTCTAATAAGAATAAGAATATTTTGATTTATTTTTCATATTGTGATTAGTAGAGTAAATATTTTTTATAGATTTTTAAGTTAGGGGTCCCACCTATTAGTAAAAATATTTAATTCTTACTTTCCTTAGGTGTCTAACTAACCAAAAAGTGTAACTGAGTTTAAGTATTAGCACTTTTTGTTTTTAATTCATAAGTTCTATTTGTTAACCAAAATCGTAGGTATATGCTTATCCCTAATACTTTATAAATAACTATTGAATATAAAGAACGTTTTGTTTTTGTTTAAATGTTGGTGTCCTAGAAGTAGATTTGTTTTGTTTCAGTTATTTGGATAAGCTAACGCAAAAATGGCATGATAATAAAAATGTTTTATAGTTTATTAAACTTTCCTCACATGTCTTTTTTTATAGAAAACTTTTAGTCAATTTACATTATAAAGAAAACATGAAAACATTAAGTCAATACACAATGTGCCCTTTCTTCTAGACTCAATGACCAATTTGCTTGAAATATTAAAAAGAAAGGTCACATTTGGTTAACTATGCCTTTTCTTTGTAGCAAGTGGTATTTTTTAAATATTTTATTTCTAAGTTGAAAGGAAAAAATTGAATTTATTTAATAATTCATTATATATAAAAACTAAAAAGTATTAAATATAATAGTACTAACTTTCACGCATATATCATCAGTATTGTATTTTCTTTAAAGTAATAGGTTTTCACACTATGAAGCAGAATATGGTTAAAACTTTAACCCTAATTATCTCAGTTTGACCAAAATGATAGATGTGCCCTTCTCTCGTACGACGGCAGTATACGCCAATACACGTAGTACTAGTTTATGCAATTCCAGGTCTTTTTTGGCCATACATGGTCTAATTCCATTAATTAATTAATCCTACAGTCAACAACTAATAAAAGGTTACAGGAAACAAAAACGAGCCAAGAAAAAAACTTTACTCGTAAACATAGTATGGTAAACAAACGTAGTCAAGAGCTAAGAATATATTTGCAAATGCTGCAAACAAAATACAATCTAGAGCATCACCTCGCTAAATATTGTTTTCTAGATTTGATGAAATATCAACGACGACGGTATAACCAGTAGCATCTCTCTCCAGTCTTCAAAACGCGAGTGAATAGGTATCTTCTGGGTAAGCACGCTCCATCATCGATCGCTCAGGTTAAATAGTGGCCAAGTGCTACACAGTCTGTTTTAAAAAAAGCATGCTGGATTGAGCAGGGAAAAAAAATGCTGCTGCCTATTCCGCAAATAGTTTTATCTAAAGTACATGAACAGCAGCATGATCACCACTTGAATCGAACCTATTGCCCTCAAATAAATTAACGTGGGCATCAAAACCACATGAATGGAAAACGCCTGTACTATCTATTAAGGTAACGTAAATTAAAAAGCAAAGTATTGAAAGTAATAAAAGGCAATAAAGCGATCAAATGAACAAACAGTAATGCGACAATATCCATTATGAAATATTTTTGTACATACCTTATTTTTGCATGTCATCTTCCATAATATAGAAATTTATGGAAGATGACATGTTCATGAACGACATCATGATCGGCAAATAGAACCACCAGTAATATATACTAGCTATACCAGCGGCAAGCAGTCTTCGCAGGGGTTATTATTAAAAAATATTTAAAAAAAATCTATAGCATATTGTTCATTAGGGATAATGTAGGATTCTAATGGTAAAAGGATATTTCAAATCGGTCGTTTTTACTTTATTCGTTACATACAAATATTTCCTCTTACATAATTATTATATTAGATTTATAATTATCGTCTAAATTACTCTTAGGGTTAGTTAAAGAACTGTAATGTCAAAATGTTAAGTAATAATGACGAGACTAGAAAAAAAACCGTATTTCTCATCATTTTGAGTGAGGAAAAGTTATGTGTTCATAATATTAGCCACCTCTCTATGCTTCATCATATACGAAGCTGAGACTGTGAGTGAGGCTTGTCGTAAGGCATTCGAATTACATCAATGTCTAGCGACGATAATCTTTTTAATTTTAACCTATTATAATAGTTTCGTAAAATACTATATACTAAAAAGAATTGTCCTCCAAAATGAGGAACTCCCACCGCGCAGGTTAGGGGCTGGTTACATAGTCGATACATGTAGTACGTAATTAAAGCCTTGCGTGGGGGTCCTATACATTAGTTTAAAAATAAAGGGGGTTCTTGAGGCTACTAAAATGTATGTGTGCATACCATAGCTTTCTCCAACATCTGTAATCGGGGTCTCTCATTTGCAGAGGCACGTCACAATAGTTTACGCAGTAAAACAGTTATTCAAGGTACATATGATGATGCACTTCTATTATAGATAACACGGTGGAGTGACACGACAATATTTGTACCTATTTAAATTATGAATGAGACACCGTCGTAGTGTATGGCGCGGGGCGCGGTCCAGCGACGACTCTCAATAAAATTGTTTGCCGCGGCGAAGCGAAGCATCAATCGTGGCTCGCTGCGGGTAGTATGAAAAAACTATGCATGTTTTGACACACACATAGTAACCAAAAAAGAACCACTATATTAATGGTGTTAATTAACATCCTAAAGCGCATTCAAAAACTAGGTACGTAATTGAATGATTGAGAAGAATAATTATATTGCAATAATAAAATTGAATCCTAATGTTGTCTTAGGTTTTGGTGATTATTACACATAGTAATTAAACAACTTGAAACGGTTTAAAGTTGTTAAATTACTAAATGTAATCCTCTTAACTTTCTTTAATACATTCTATAAGGTAAAGTTTTAAGATCAGAGCTGAACTCAATCACAGGCCAGAGCAGAAGCGTAACGAATAGAGAAGTCACTATTGGTATAGTAATAAACATTAAAATTATAACACTTGGTGTAGGAATAAACATTAAAATTATAATATAAGACTTCTATATAAACTACAAAAGAAACATATTTTGTAATTTTTTTTATGTTATTGTGATGGAAGAAGCTCGAAGCCTGATGTTAAGCGGACTAACCTCAGCCTATAACAGATGCATGTCATCAAACTGTCATGAATTGCACTGCGCCCGTCACTGTGAGTCATAGCTGTTAAGTCTCCTGTGCCTGTACTTTCACTGGCTCTCAAGGACAGCTGCCGGAACACACCGTTAGGTGCTTGGCGACAGATTTTCTACTTGAGGGTGGTCGCTAGCCAGGCGGGCATTCGCACAATGCCCTTTCACCGTGCGGTGAAGCTCAAGCCCGGGGCGGGATTTGAACCATGGACATACTGCGTAGCAGTCCATAGCCAATGCCACAGAGCCACCAATGCCACAGAGCCATCACTGCTTTCAAATATATACATATTAATAAATCACGTATCTTATTTTTGTTTCAGCGGATGAAAAAACCAATAGAAGCTCGTCAGAATAATTGGTATTCTCGATGGCTTCACATCGTGTGGTTTTACATGCCTGTCATAACAACGTTCACAGTTCTTCTGATAAAAGTTGTTAACGACCGTAGCCTTGCAAAGCTCTATGCAATTTTAGCGTTTACGGACTTTATTCACTTCACTAACCTGTTGTTGGATTTTTTCACCGTTAGTATAATGAATTGCAAGTATTTTACGACTGAATTAATAATAAATCAGTTATATCCTGAAAACAGATCTGAGTCAGTTAGCTTAGTAAAATTTGCATGAATGTTACCTACAATATCCATCTTCTTTGTTTATTATGTATAATCTTAAATTGTAAATTTGACTTACTGAATATAACAAATAATATTATAAAGATGGTAAATCAATAACAAAATCGAAGAAATATGTTTTTAGCTGCCTACAAAAAAAAAACAATCTGAAAAGGTTTTATATCAAATACTTAGAAAAAAGAGGTGGGATTTTTATTTGTACTCTATTTTCAATGAAAGGAGGTTGGCAACCTTCTTTTGCACTACGAGAAAAAAAGCGCGGCAATTTGTTATGTTTGGTTAAATTTTGTTTTTTATTAAATTGATATTTTAACAGTACGCTTTTAATTGTTCTAAATAATTTTCCAAAATGTCATCTGATAGTGAAAGTGACGATTTTATATTGATGACGCCACCAGAAATAAGAAATGCAGCTCAAGAACTTACCGCCTGAGAAGTCTCGAGGTAAGTACCAGAAAACGTATAATGATTTTATTTTCCTCGTGGGTGTAGTATAAAACACTATGTATCACTCGGGAGAAAGTTCTATTTCTGTTCTCGAGTTGCCTTTAAGCCCTCCGCTACGCGTCGGGCTTAAACAAACTCTGGAACCTTCCCTCGATGTACAATGTACTACTATATTACATCTAATATATAAACTTTGCAGGTAGAAATGGTAATCATTGAAAAGAAATGTATTCATAGAGTTCTGGGATACAGGAAGTTAAAATCGTTATTTTTCTACGTTGACGTTTTAACATTGACTATTCCCATGCTCACATTCCTTACAAAAAATATGGACTATCAATTTATAAGGTTAATCAGATTGGTGCATCTTTGGGACTTCTATAAGCACTTTTGCACGAGTTTTAAGGTAAACACTTACTTGTAATTAGCAATTATTTTAACTATTTATTTAATTTACCTGCTCGAAGATATTTTTTTATTTGTATCTCTGTTCTGGTTGTCTTCATACTATTTTTATTTTTATTTCAGTACTCACTTTTAATAATTAATACAGTGTATTTTAACCATGTTTGAATAAAAATTGTATCAGTTGGCAGTGTTATTTTGCTCCTAAATGTATTTTACAGCATTATAGTAGTTATGGATTTTATAATATTTATTATTCGGAAGAGTCTTAGCCGTAAGAGCGTGTCCGTCTGTCACCAAGCTGTATCTCAAGAACGGTGATAGCTAGACAGTTTTCACAGATGATGTATTTCTATTGCCGCTATAACAACAAATACAAAAAATAATATAAAATAAATATTTAAGAGGGGCTCCCATACAACAAACTTGTTTTTTTTTACCGTTTCTTACTCGATACTAATAACGGTGACAGGTATAGACGCTTTAACTATTCACACAATATTTTGTTTTATGTTCTCTTTAATTATATATAATTAAAATAAACTAAAATAAATAATTAAGGGGGCTCCCATACAATAAAAGAGGTTTTCGCCGTACCTACCCAGCTCAATCGGACACTGCGAAAAGTGTCTGTAACTTGCAAGATAAGGTTACAGATTATGGTACGGAACCCTTCGTGCGCGAGTCCCACTCGCACTGGGCCGATTTTTCGGAACTCTAGTTGTAGGTGACTATTTGTTAAAAGAATCTAAATTTACGTAAAATACGTGGTACGGGAATGGAAGAAGATGCTTCCAGTCCTGCGTAGGTTTAGTGGCCAAAACGTTTTTAATCGAACATGATAACAACTGAGCAACAGTAATTCTCGCAACCTGAGGTTTCATAATCAGTATATATTGATTGATTTGATTTTTATGAAAATTTAGACTAAACTAACAAAAACTGGATATCAATATTAATGTGACAGCTGTGAATGACATTGTTTTGACTATTCCACAAAGGTGTTGCAGGAGTAGACATAACTTAAAAATTTTGCTTTGTTTTTGTTATTTAATTGCCTTAATAGCGTTTATTGTATTGTAACTTCTCTGGCACATTTTATGGCACAATTATGTTGTTTCAATATTTTTATAACATTTGATTATTTTTGATTTATATTTTAATATAGTTATATCGTAGTTTATATTAAGTATAGTTACATTAAATAAAACAATTTGAATCACAACAATAACTTCCATTTATTATTACGGCGCATATCATAAATATTATCGACATCTGATAAAAGTATCTGTTTTGACAAAGAATTGCTGTTGTTTGTAATGAAACTATATATTTTATTTGATTGTTCAGAAAATGTACTGAAAAATAATTATCGTTGTTTTAGAGTTCAGTTTCACCAATTTTGCTAAAACTAGCAATAGTACTTCTGAGTTTCCACGCTGTTGCCTGTGGTTGGATAATGCTTGCATGCAGATGTGAGTACATATTTATTATACTTCTAAAATACGTAAAAATGAAAGGAGTAGTGTATATTTTATTTAACGAACACACTACTACGTAACTATTTATATCAGAACTTATTAAATATATTCATCATATCAATATGAATGAACATCATTAAACAAGGTCTCCCCCACTTGGGTGACTTGCCGTAATCCCCACGCTTGCCAGGGATTTTGGAGATCACAGTAGAAGTTGCGAGTTCCTCAGAAAGCGCTACTTTTCACCTTCCAGTATTTTTACCTTAGTAGCCTCTTACGACACCCACCACGGGAAGAAGTAGGGGGGTGACCCCTATGATTGTACCCCAGCATCACTTGTGTAATGGCAATGCCATACACTATTGATGAAATATTGTTTGTCGTAAGAGGTGACTAGAGGTAAAATACCAGAAGGAGGTGGTTTCAGTGACTTTTTTAGACTTCTCAGTTACCAGTACCAGCTCAGAAACAATGTATAAATACTTATGTTTTAACACTGTCTGAACTGTATTGGACTTAATACCTGTAACTACCGCCTTTGGGCATAATAAATACGGGCATAATAGCACTTTTTCTCTATAAAAAAGGGAAGGCTATGTTACTTTATTTCATACAATAGAGCTTATGCCACAGCCTGGACACTCGACTCATTTTCTGTACAAAACTACCTATTACACAGACACTACACAAATGTGGTTTTTGTACACGCGTAAATGTGTGCGTGAAGTCTAAGGTTGTCACCGTATGAATAATTGTTGTACTTACCTACCTAGCAATCTCTTGATACTGTTATTATGGCTTATTAGATTTCGTAGGTTATGCGTACCTTACCTACCTTCAGAAACATTTACAAGCACAACAACATTTCACTGCATTACTTATACAATAACAGATACCTACACTATACAAAAAGTATCATTCCAAGTTCACATTTTATACAAGTAATGATAATAATTACAATCACAGTAATAATTTATGTTCTTCTCGTTTAATAAACAAACATGAAGTGTGCCGCGTGGCAACCGTGGCGAAGGTCGGTATGTGTATTGCTTTTCTCTATGGTAGGGATAGGCTACAAAGACACTAAACTTGTTTCGCTGCAAACGAAGTCGATATCCACGGATATTTATTGCTAACAAAAATCTTCTAAAATAATGATTATTTGAATAGCAAAATACAAAGATAGAGTATTATGTTTGTATTTTTTTGAATATAACACAGTACAGTACAGTAAATTACCTGTTTTAATAAGTTACCTACTGTATAACTGAAGAACGACAAATAGGTAGGTACTTAGTGCAGGTTGCCAATAATGACTTACCTCGTTTTATCCTTAGGGAATCTACTACAACTCCTATCCTATTCTCGTTTAGTTCATAAGAAACCGTAAACAGCACAAGAGTACCCCATTTTCAACTTTTAAAATACTCGTACAATCGTAACGCTTTGTCGTCACGTCATAGTTCGCGAGTTGCGCGTCCCGTATTAAAATCAGCTTAGCGACAGCTCAGAATCGGTAGCGGGGTGAGGAAGGCTCGTTTTGGTGGGGGGTGAGGAGTGTCCATTCTATACGTTGTATTATTATACGTTCTATGCTTATGCATAATCAGTTCATAACTTTATGATAGGTTTATCAAACAACATAAGTACTGTGTAAAGGAAATCTTTTGTAGCATCAATGACATACAAATCAAATCTCAAATTCAAATCGATTATAAAATTATGATATGATTATAAATGTACAATCATGTTTTTTTCAGATGATCAGTTTCAAATGGAAATAACGGACCCAATACCCCCGCAAATTATTATTGAACGTAATCACTGGACAACAATTCCAGAGAGAAAATCTGGTAACATAGTTTATTTATGCATTGTTAAGAACATTTGAAATCTTGTTCACTTTGTCGTAGCAGCAAAAAATGTACACAATTAAAGAACTGGGAAACAATTATAAAATTACGCACACTCAGAATCATCACAAGACTTGCTTGTGAACTCCAAGGAGCAGTGCTTAGTAAAAACCTGATATACAAGTACCCAGTAAGAAGATTCTTACCCTTGAAGGCCTTCTTTAATCAAAACTTAGCAGCAGATCCTCTAGAGTGCTTTAAGATTATGGCAACCGTGCCAGTCACCCAAGATTTGTTTGATTCACTTTGGACAGTCACCGCGCTTTGCATATAACTTAGACTTAGTCGTCTTACGACCGTCTCTTGGTCTTCGATGGAGTTACACACTTACTTGGAATAATGATGAAATTTTTAACAAGAAACAACCGACTTCTAATATTAAATACGCTATTTAAGAATAACTCAAATACTATCCGCACATCTGACTCAAATATACATGACAAGCATCAGCTTTCGGATATAAACAAAATTATCAAAATCGGTATACCCGGTAAAGTGGTATGAGGTTATACACACACAAAACAATATACAGTTGAATTGAGAACATGTTCTATTATTGAAGTCATTTTACATAATAGGCGTTTTGCTTTTACTAGAATACCTTTTTAATTAAGGACGTAAATCTCTCGCGACATTTTATTTAACGGCTCATTTGTCAACAAAGACCTATATGATTTAATCATTCAATCTCCTGAATTGACAAATCGGCTCCAGCCATAATTATGTCCAATGGCGCACCGTGGAGTAGCTCATCTCATCTGAAGATCACTGGATGTATCCATCCATTCGGGATATGGTGGACAGGACGGTCTATTTTGTTAACACTGATGGCGTTTCCAAAACTACTTGTAAAGTAAAAATGTAAGCGATGGGCTGGTTGTGCATCACCAGCACCGCAATCATATAACCAATAGAAAAGGTCTCTCCTGCACTGGTATACCTATGGTAATTTGCACGCCATTGTAACAACTGTTGCTATCTTATTTAACCCATTGGCATTGGCGAGAATGATAACAATAGAATTTCATCCATAACTAGGCCATAGTAGTCCAGGACAATGCCAACTTATTAAACAAGGTTTGAGACTTTTTTGAAGATTCAATATCTGCACCATATGCGCCAATACCATGAGTTAAGTAGCTGCAACGTGGTACAACATTGTTTGGCCTCAAGCCCCAGATGCATATTTAGCGACCAAGTTTAGCCTTCTATTGCCAAGAGCATATGGTATGGCATGGCAATTCTCCTGGCGTCAAATTTTTCTTGGTATCTGGTATATTAGAGAAGTTAACATATTTTCTATGGCTAGCCATTCCTTCATCTTTCTTAAGTGTGGTAGCTCTAGAGAAGGAGATCAATGTATGACCACTGGCCCGTTAAAACCCGCACAAGGGCTGGTTTTGGGTCCCACCACCCGTCTGGCCTTATTGGTATCTGCGGTCCTAATGACTTCATAGATATGCAAGATCTTTTAAAGGTCATTTTCATAACAGAGCGGAATGTCTTTACTCGTTACAGGTTTCAATTCGGTTAGTTTTTCGTAGATGTACCACCAGATTTATTAATTTATTGGTGTAATGAACGCTGCGTAATATTTTTCGAATGCAGGACAAATATATTATCAAACTTATAACGCCTAGAACAAATAATCTTCCTATATAAATCTTTCGAAGTTATAAAAATAGTACAAACAACTATTGATCTAAAAATAAAACCTCCTAAAAAAAACTGAAAATAAAATTTTTAACAAAAAGATCCGACTTCAAAACCGTCACAACACAAACATAAACCAAATCAACGTTTACGGCTTTTTCGTTCATTTTACATCTACCTACAAGTGAAAATGAGAACATTATCAATGTGGTCGAAGCCTTATTACGCATTATTAGGGATAACTAAAATGGTACTCGTCAGATCTCACTGAAATTTTAAGTTTTTAGTCCTAGCCACATGACAAGCACCAGCTTTCAAATATAAAAAAAAATCACTCTTCACCGAAATTTTCATAGTGATACCAACTCTATATAAGTCTGATAAATTAATGGTGTTTAATGACAATTATCATTTAATAAATAATCATCATGTTTTAGGATGTGCTAGAATGATATTGCCCCTCTGGCCAGAAACTCAGAAACCTGTGTTCGTGGTCCCCTTAAATCCTAGTGAGGACTATATTGTTGCAATCACCTTTGTATTGCTAATTCATACGCAAACTAACATATCAAGTGTAAGTTCGTTTTATACAATCGTGTCAATTTTAATAAATTTAATTACATTTAATTACCTTACATTATAAAATATTTTTGTATCGAGAACGCTGAATATTAGTCGCAAAATTGTGTAGCTATATTATTTTTTTTACAGGTGCAAGCAGTAACGACGAGTCAAATCTTGTACCGTTTAATTGTCACTTTAATACTGTATATAATTGACATGTGGATCTTGAGCATTGCGATCAGCTTCGTTGCCACGAAATTAAGAGAGATGTATCAATTTGATCGTAGCGTCGCTGATTTAATTAAATATCTGAAACATAGTGGATTGTCTCCAGCGCTCATTGATTCAGTATGGACATACACAAAACTCTTGTGGCGGAGGCAAAAAGGTAGAAATAAGGTTAATGTAACAGTGTGCCTAATGAAGTTACCTAAAATTTTAAGAATGCATGTTTAAAATTTAGTTTGACTTAATTCACTTTTATTAATTGTGGACATGCTAGCCTTTGACATATATCTCACCTGATGGTACGTGGAAATGCGGTCTGTCTGGTTCTCAAAGGCCGCTGCTTGAACACGACGTTAGAAGCTTGGAGACAAAGTATATTCTTGAAGATTGTAGCTAGCTAGGGGCTGTTGGCAAAACGCCCTGGTGACTGGGCGTTTTGCTAAAACGACACCATCCTAAAAAAAATAACAGCACGAAAGCCCAGTAGCAAGTGCCACTCTAGCAGTCACAATCCAAACAATTAACACATCTAATTGATTCATTTAGAACGACTATGCAAGTAACGCCAAGAGAACTTAGTTACTGGGTGTTTTTATGCTTTTAGCAGAATAGCGCAACCTTACCAAAGGCCTTTGGGTAGACCTAGTACGACCCCGTGCACCACCTAGGTTCTGGTGGAGCATGAATTCATGGTATGACAATGGGGATGGGATCCACCTAATTAAATTGTTGTTCAATCATTGCGATAATTACCTACCATATACAAAATGAAATATTGGAAAAATATTTATATTTCAATGTTTTATTATTTTTGAATATTTTACTTTTAAACTAATTAAAAGTAAAATTAGCAAATAGTATTATGAAATATAGAAATAATTTGTCCCTAAAGAAATGATCATTATTTTTTTTTTATTGAGGAAGAGAGAAATTTCAACACCTGTTCAGAGAAAGTTTAACTTAGAAATGATCTAGATATTAATTGATGTGACTACTGTCACAATGGTCTTGGATCCATGGTTTTCGAGATAAAGCACGTTTTCAGTTTGAAACTTGTAATTTGAAATATATATGTATTTTAACTCCATACGTTATAATGATATATTCTAGATATAAGATAGCTAGAAGTAAGTTTAAGCTATTAAAGTTTATTTTTGTGATTAATTAATGATTTATGAATCAATATCGAAACATTAACTTATGTCTGATGCTGGTGCATTGCATTATACGTAGTGTTTTTATTAATACGTAGTGAGCTGCAGTTGCAGTATATTAATCATCAACATTCATGTTTATATTATTATCTGGTATTTTAAGGTAACCGACTGCCTGAACTAGCGCTACAGGCTCCTATGTGCCTACGTGAAGATATTTTCTGTTCGTTGTACATGCACCATCTGGATTCTCCTCCAATTTTTCGGGATCTACCATTTTACTTCAGGAGACAACTCGCAGTCAGACTGAAAAGGATTGTTATATTCCCTGGTAATGTTTATGAGTATCGTAATCTATTGTAACACACTTTCCGATAGTTTCACCAAATATCTAATAATAAGATCTGTAAATGTTATTTACATATTTATTTTCTAGCAGTAGGTATTGTGATAGTGATTGTAGTGGTCATGTCTGGGAATAATATTTTTCATTGTGTACTAACAATTACAACAATTATACTTATATGAAATAACTAAAATAGGCAGCCATATTCAGAGGAACCAAATGGTGCCTCGAAATTTACCTGATATTGATAGTGGAAATGTGAATGGTCGAAGCTCGCATGCCATTCTTATGAATATCAACGCACAACGTCAGTCAACAGGCAAATTAAAACCTAATTTGTAATTCAATAAAGTTTACTTCGCTGTGTAAATACCTGTGCTACTTAACTATATTTTGCTAGAAATTTCTTCCTCAGACCTCAGTGATGTGACAAAATTGACTTCTCAGAACAGTTCGATGTCGATAAATATTGTCGTGAAACATTGTTTCACAACTGAACTTTTACTTTTGTTTTCACTGAAACAGATATCATACCATCGTTGTACGTAGTTTTGTAATTTCGTCAAGGAAACATTATAATTTAGATTGATTAATTATGGATTATAACATTATAAACAATGTAAATGGTACTTTTAAATTACGACTATATGTAACCTAGAATAGCATTTAAAAGTCTAGTTATAAATCCGTAGTACTTAACATTTTTAAATAAAGCGCGCAGCGACCGACTAGGATTGTGTTCATGTCAGTCCGACGTCATGCGTATCGATTACTATGAAGTCGGCAACCCTCGCACACACTATCTCACTCTAACGCCTGCATGAGGGAAGGAGACGGCAAAACGCGCCCCACATGTACTGCCCCACAACACTGTAACAATCGGTTTCTATGTGATTGTTACGGAAAAACTACTATACTCACGTGATGTTAAGCGAAACCTCTGCCTATAACAGATACAAGTCATCACAAGTGACGAACTGCAATGCGCCCGACATCAACTGTATGTCTCATTGATGTGCAAGAGAAATAGAGTCGGAGATAGCACACAGCCTTGTGGAAAGCTAGCATTATCGGCTTCAAGTCGGAGCATGCACCTTCAACGACCTTAATGCTCCGATCTGCCAAAAAACTGGATTTCCACTCGCACAATTTCTCGGATAGGAAGGAAGCTTCGAAAGAAGCGCTTTATGCCACACCCGATCGAAGGCCTTCGCATGTCCAAACTAGCCGCCAACGCCTCAATCTTAAGTAAGATATACTCAAAGGTCACCATCTGAGCGACCGCCGTACTAAAACGTACGTTAAACCGTACTGTCGATCGCTAATCAGCTCGTGCTCCTCTAGATTCTGCAAGAGCTGGTTGTTGAGAATAGATTCCATTATCTTGGAGAACAGAGACGTCATGGCTATGGCTATACACCCTGAGAGACATATAGTTGTTAAGTGTCATGTGTTTGTAATTTTACTGGCTCTCAATGACTGCTGGATCACACTGTTAAATGCTTGGCAGCACATTTTCTACTTGAGAAAGGTAGCTAGCCAGGCGAGCATTCGAAAAATGCCCTCCCAACATGCGGTGAAGTTCAAGCCGGCGGTGGGGATCGAACCATGGACCTGCGGCATCGCATTCCATAGCGATTAGCGCTCGGCTATCATTGCTTCAAGGCAATAAGTATATTTTTTCCTTTTACACCACTTATCTTCCTCGCTTATGCAGTGTTTAAACATCTTAAGGGTGTGTACCAGTAGCTGTTCTTGAGACCCAGTTCCCATTCTAGGTTAAACCTGCTCACTTAATCTTGGCCACATCCAAATAGCTACATACGATCACATGAGATAATGGTCAAAGGATATGTTATCAGTAATAAAAACCCCAAACAGGCATATTAACATTTGATGAAGCAGTGATGGCTCAGTGGCATTCGCTATGGACTGCCGCGCAGCAGGTCCATGGTTCGAATCCCGCCCAGAGCTTGAGCTTCACCGCATGGTGGAAGAGCATTTTGCGAATGCCGCCCGGCTAGCGACCACCCTCAAGTAGAAAGTCTGTCGCCAAGCACCGAAAGGTGTGTTCCGGCAGTAGTCCTTGAGAGCCAGTGAAATTACAGGCACAATGAGACTTAACAACTATGTCTCAATGTGACGGGCGCAGTGCAATTCGTGAGTTGTCATGAATTGCAACTGTTATAGGCAGAGGTTTGTCCACTTAACATCAGGTGGGCCTCGAGCTTGTTCCGTCACAATAACATAAAAAAAAACTTTAAACGGTTTAAATCGCGTATACACTTTGCAGTCATTGTGGTCACAAGGTTACCACGATCACTGCAAAGTGTTTGAAACGTCGGGACAGAAATAATGACAAATATACGCTATTTAAACCGTTTAAAGTTGTTTAATTACTATGTGTAATAATCGCGAAAACCTAAGTAACAGGCATCTTTATTGAATAAAAAGGTAATTAAACTACTTACACATTTTTGCTGGAATAATTAGGTTTTACATTAATATAACTTTTTTATTAATATTTTCAGGCAAATGTATTGTGCAAGAGGGAGATATTGACTCTTGCATGTATTTCATACACCAAGGTGAAGTTGAGAAATATTACCTAAATAAAAAGTAAGTCAAAGTAATACCTAAATAATTAGTAAGTAATAGTAAAAGTAATTTAATCGAAAATACGGAAATACGGAACAAAGATGTAAGTCAAAATTTGAGAGTTTGGAGATTTTCTTATAAAACGCGTGTTCATTGCGTAAAGAATGGGTAGAATTTGACAGCCGCGCAGATTCGTTCACATTGAGTGAGATGCGCTATTGTTCTTCTCTTTTCAAATAATTGTAATTGATAGTTTGATTCTAAAAAAGTGGCGTGATTTAGTGATCCACGGCAGTGAGTCCAGTAGGACGAGTTTTCGTTTAGTCGAGTTCGATAAACAAATTGAGTGGCACAAAAAATATTAAGAGTTAATTCTGTTTTGTTATAAAAGTGAGTTATACATTTCGAACTTAAGCTCTGATGTTTCAGTTTAGTTTTAATAATTCCCCCCTATTGCTGAACAAATTGCGTTAGGATCACTTTATTATTAAAAAAGATAAAATCTATGAACTAGAATGCTGAATATTAATTCAGAATACCTTATATTATTAAAAACGATAGAAAAATAGCTAAAGGTGTTCAATTTTAATTATTTTCTCATTTAAGAAATATGTTAATTATTCGTTGTGTCATACAAGTTTTTGTACCTCAATTATTATTTTGTTCTTTTTGCCATAAAAACGGAGCTATAAGTACTTATAAAATTATAAAATTTGAAGCACCATCATCGAAATCGGTCTGTTGAGTTAGTATGTAGTGTTGGAGTTCCTACATAAGCGTCATAGTGAGGTGCCGGACTGAAATCTCACCCTCCTATCTCTTCCCGTGAATGAATGCGACTAAAGGAATTAACAAAAAATGGAAACGACTACTCAGACTAAAAAGTATTTAATAACTTATTAAAGTCTGCCCTATGCTGATTCAAAACACTCTGAGATCACATTTTCATGGTCCGACTACAACAAGTTATTTCATACTTTTCAGTGTTAGAAGTCGGTTCCATTTATTGTTAAACATTTTTTTCACGCTTTTTACTGGTTAAGCGATCGATTTTTACTCACCTACAATACTGATCACTATCACCAAAACTTGCAACTACCAAGTCATCTTGGTATGTCAATAGTTTTTCAGTTAGTTCAATGTAAGTATCTTAAAAGCTAAGTACATAACCGATTTTAGGAAATTTGCATGAGACCACCTCAGAGGTACGAGTATACCCTTTTCAATAAAAAAAATGTATTATCAAACTTGGAATGCTCTGTAAAAAGTTATGCGAGATCATACATAAAACATAAATATGTGTCGCATTGGGAACCTTCTCCTTTTTTTAAAGTCGGTCAAAAATTCCTAAAGTAAACTTATATGAAATTTTATGTAACTATGCAAATTTTACTTATTTACAGCGGAGAATATAAATTGATGTCAGTGTTGAGTACCAACGGTTACTTTGGACAAATGGCTGGACTGTTCCCAAACTTTGCTTTTCAGTTCTCCTACTACACTCGTACGGTAAATATATTAATTATTTTAAACCTAAAACCGCTCATGTGTGAATTGGACTCGCAAAGCGAGAATTCCGTACCAACACGAAATGATCACAAAATCGGTTATCATTTCATACAGTTCGAGAATTCTCAGGATAGCGGGAGCCCGACCTGTTTTGGCCAGTTTTGGTTATTTGTTGTAACACCTCAGACTTAGGACTGTAATGACAATCAATTTTTGTCTTAACATTTGAGCAAAAGCAATAATCTATTCAGATAATTATCTATTCCGCATGGTGGAAGGGCATTTTGCGATTGCCCGCCTGGCTAGCTACCACCTAAAAAATCTGTCGCCAAGCACCTAACGGTGTGTTCCGGCAGCAGTCCTTGAAAGCCACTGATATTACAGGTACATGAGACTTACCAACTACGTCTCAAAGTGACAGGAGCAGTGCAATTCATGACTTTTGATGAAATGCATCTGTTATAGGCAGAGGTTAGTCCACTTAACATCAGGTGGGCCTCGAGTTAATGTGAATTTTGCTCAGCACGCGATCGTGCCTGTAATCATATTTAGAAATGTAGAAGATTACCGATATCATTGCGAAAGTTAGTGATGAAGTCTAATAGTCTGGTTGATGGCCGCGCACCGTCCCCTATGACGGTTAAAGTAATACAATTGGAGCACAAATTTTCGACTCGTAAGAGTAAGGTTCCGGTGGCTGAATAAGGATTAGGTATCCGGCGTAAAATCGGAGGATGCGGGATCGATTTCCGTTCGGAACAAAAAAAAATACTCTAATAACATGTATTTTCGATCTGGTATTTTTTATATAACCAGTCTTATTACCTTAACTTCCAGTTATCAAAAATATATAGAATTATAGGCATGGAATATGCATGAAATTTAGGTCCGAATAAGTTGTATTAATGGTTAACTTATGATAATTTTAGAATTTGAGGACAAGAGGTTCAATTGTAGATGAACAGTACCTACCTAGCTTACTACAAATATGTATTATATATAGGTATATCATAGCATATGAGGTTTTATTGTCACTAAACACAAGACTAGTTTATTAAACATTTGTTAATGTTCTATTAAATTGAGAATCAGGTTTTACTATTTTAGGTTATGTAGTGCAACAGCCTCTAAAAAAACTGTTGGTGCTATTGATCACAGCCTCAATAACATCATTGTATTAACAGTAATTTTATTGATTAAAAACCGGCTTTACAGTAATTTTATTGATTAAAAAGATGGTACGGTACCTAATATATTAAAATTTGAAATTATCAATTTGTATTGTTCTTGTTTGTGCGATTTAGTATCGTACAAATTCGCTAGATGTCGCTATTCCTCTAATGTTGCTAGTTCCATGTGTGATCGTTAGATGTCACTGTGCGGCCTTAAAACACGCAAACGTTTTCCGCACACGGTTAGCTACTAAGTTTATGCTGCTAAAATAAAGAGTGCCGAAACCTCCGGAAAAAGAGTGAGAGATTTGTTCGAATTATAGTGCAGGACACTACGAATAAATAAAGTAAAGAAATGTAATTCAAGCTCAAAAACAACAGAACGCAAACTATACCGCAGCGGGCGTGGCTTAAAAAGTGTACCGCGCTGTGCTGTCAGTTCGCCGCGTGGGTTCGAGTCATGCGGTTGTACCGCGGGAATAATCAACTGAATTTTTCAGTGTTCTTCTACGTTGTTTAATTCTGAAAAAATACCATACTGTGTAGTAAAATGATAGAGAAGCCATACGGATATAAAAAATCGGGAATAACTTAAATAAACGAGTAAATAACAATATTTTGGAAACCCATACTTGACTACCCTGGATAGTTTTATGCAACATGAATTTTACATGAAGTAAAAAATAGCTTCGGAACATTGTTAGTCTGAGAATATTTTATCTGAAAACGATTCCAAATATATTTTTTTCGTATGCTTAATTTTTTATGTCAAACATGTACTACAAATGTCATAAAATAACTTTGATAAAGTTCCTCAATTCTAATATAGTATTTATGCTTCTAATGACATAAAAATATCCTAGGAGTAGGGCTTTGATCTGACAACTCTCAAAGTGTCAATTGATGTCCTTTTTTCTCAGAATTGGTTTAATTTTTGGGATACAAACGAAATAAAAATTACAAATAAATTGATCTTAGGTATTATAGCTGTCATACGTAAGAATAATTTCTAAGTAATTTTTATGTAATTTTAATCCAAAATATGACATTAACTGTCATTTTGACTGCTGTCATGCTTAAGATCTATTTCTAGATATATATAACTATAATGTCATTTGTACCTAAAACATAAAATTAAAACATATAAATACTACATCAACTGCCTCGTTGATAGTTGTCACACCCAGGGCTGCGGTATTTTTAGTTCCAATAGGTATTTTATATAATCCATCTACTTAATTTGGTACAATAGAATAATAGTTCTGGGCATGCTGGCCACGCTGACAACTTGTAGAGAGCTGGAGTGTTTAGACTGCCTGCAAGCCTGAAATGGCAGCTAGGTTGATTAAATGCTTTCGTTGTAGTAGCTAAAAGTATTTATTACATTTTGCAGCATTTTGTAACATACCGCCAAAAAAACTTGATGTACTTATTAATCTATCAAACGCAATAAGACATTTTTAAAATCTAATTTAATTCTAAGTTATATCCTACTATCAATATTAACTTGGATAAAAAAAAATTACTTGAAATCCATTTCATTTTTTCAGCGCATTATATATACCGACTATTAAAGAATGTTATATACAAGAAAGTAATTCCAATCTACTGAAATAAATTGCATTAAAAACCTAAAATATTTTATTGGAAAAATCTGTAATAGAAAATGAATACGTAAACAAGCTTACATAATGTGGCATAACGCCATCCACGCGTATCTAAAGCTGGGAACGCACTACAGAGTTGCGTCGCGACGCGGTATATAGAAAAAGTAGGCTCAGCCGACTTTTTCGTTCACAATAGCAATACGGCGTAGCATAACGGTTCTTCTAGCTAATGGCTAAAATTCGAAATGGATGAAGTTGTCGAATGAAATAATCGTGGTGTCTTGCAAAGAGGCCGATATAGCTGAAAAATTATTAGTGTTATATTTGGGTGCAAGATATAACAAAATTCTCGTTCGAAAAAACTCTTTTTCACAACTCTAGCATTGCAAATGGCACAGTGGACTGTTCTGAGCTCCTCGAGCTGATAGGATTACGCATTAATTCAGCTGTATTGAGAAAACCCAAAACTTTATCTGTTCCGTTAGTTAAGACAAATTATAGGCAAAATGTATTCATTATGCGTGTGATAGATTATTTGAAAATTGGCTCACTATTTATTGAAATATTTGTTCATATTCACTTGATTGGCTTTAAGCTTAAGATTTAATCAACTGGTATAATGTGACATTTTAATTTCGTTCTAGAAATACTCTGTGGTTCTTAAGATCAAAATAAGTATTGGTTTAATTATCTATGTGTATATTTTATCTGTGGTGTGAATTTAATACCATACCTAACAACTATTATACAACTAATGTGAAACTGTGATTAAGCATCATATATGGATTATCATGATCACTGGAATCATTATTTGATAATACTACAAGTATATTTTATTAGTAGTATAACTGATCACGTGACAGCTGTAAAGATACTTATTTAAAATTGTATATATTATGTACTTTACATCTATGTGTAAAATCATTGATGATTTTATTATACTTATTGACATAAGTATAGAGCTTGAAATCACACAATTGTCAATTTTTAAGAGTACTGTGTTTGTGACGGTAGTCGCTTCGTCACATTGTTTGTTCACTGCTATAAAACGGGTAGTGTAAGGCAAGTAGATTCACTTTCTGTCGGACCGCCGAGCCGAGCAGACCTCCAGTGGTTTTTGACGACGAAGTGCTGCTTGATTCACTTTCTGTCAGACCGCCGTGCCGAGCAGACCTCCGGTGGTACCGAAATAGTCTTTGACGACGAAGTGCTGCCAGATTCACTTTCGGTCAGACCGCCGTGCCGAGCAGAGCTCCGGGGGTGTCGAAATATATTTGGAAAGTAGTCTTTAATGACGAAGTGCTGCCCGATCAATATGTTGTGAAGTTAAGTAATTTATTGTTATCTTTTCTGATATTACATAACGATAAACCTCGTTTAAATGTAATGGTCCTTTTGGACCATTACATGGTTTGTTAAAAAGGTTTTGACAATTATATATCGAATAAGAAAATATATGTTTATATAAACAATAACTTTATATGTTAATTAATAATTGATAAACCAGTGAAAGTGAAAATAAAGTGTATATAGTAAGTATGTAACATATTGTTAAAAGACGTTTAAAAGAATGGCCCCGAGTTTCTTGCCCGTTCTTCTCGCAGTGGCTCTATACAATTTTGTTTGCTGAACGTGGCAGTACAATGTAGAATATTTCAATATTAAAATTTCATAAGAGCGTCGTAGACGCCTAAATTGAATAAATGGTTTTGACTCTGACTTTGTTGTTTAAATCCAACTAACACGTGCAAGTGCTTCGTTTAACAACTTGACAGATACAGATATTGATTTATACAATACCTCGACTACCAAACTGAAACGTTTCCTTAATGAAACATTCTTCTGTACTAGTTAATTTGAACCTTAAGTATTGTATTGTATTGTTTATTTCTTTTCATAAGTTAGTCATCCACTCAAAACATTTTGTTTTATAATTTTTTTAACCTATAAGTGGAAACTTGTATTTGACCATCAGCATTACATGCGTTTTTCATGTAGTATATAAATGAATTAATTAATGTTATTTGCCTAGCTGTAAGTTTTCTGTAAATTCTAAAATAAAATAACTCTTCAGAGATAATGATTGATTTCACACAGATTTAAGAACGTAAAATAAAGTCTTATGAATTGTTGAAACGTGAAATGACTGGATAATTTTACTGCACCGCGTCTCTCCAGTGCCGAAAGGCATGGCGCAGGCGTGACGCATAGTTGCCTTCGGAGACATCTCTGTAGCACTGCGCCGTGCCTCTCCGAAGCCACATCACTATAGTGCGGTTTATGACATTTATAAATCCAAACAAATTAATATTTCCCGAGCCGCTCCGTTTCGCTGCCGCGCTGTGCCGCAGTAGTGCGGTTTGGCCTTAGGCAATGACGGCGGTGACAACATCACTTTGACGCGACCAATCAGATGCGATCATTTCAAAGCGCCAAATCAATTGACCAATCCAATTGAATTTGGAAAATAGTGCGTGTTTTGTTACATGTGAACGGGCTGAGGCCGAAATCAAAGCGGTCACTGTATCAGAGTTATACTTCTTTACTTTATTTATTCGTAGGCAGGACACTTGGTAGCGTGAGTTTGCAAAATTGCAAAAAGAAAAAAATTACAAAGTCAGTGGACATTAAAAGTGGACTTTGAACTCTGAACACTTAGAAAAATTCGAGTTAAAGATCCATCGACTTAGTCGAATTTATACTATACGGGACTTGTAAAATGTTTAAGTGTTATACTATACGACCAAGCTATTGCCTGTCACCTACATAATTTAAACAAATATTGTAATAAGTCTATTATAAAGTAAGTATGTAACACATTGTTAAAAGATGTTTAAAAGAATGGCCCCGAGTTTCTTGTCCGTTCTTCTCGCAGTGGCTCTATACAATTTATTTGCTGAACGTGGCAGTACAATGAAGAATATTTCAATACTAAAATTTGTAATTGACCTTCATAAGAGCATAAATGTTTTTGACTGTGATTGTGTCTCAACCCGCTTAAATCTAGATCGGAGAAATGAAAATTACAATGGAGTACAATATCATTATACCGCCTCCATGCGATCCGCGGTCACGTCTTACTATGTTATAATTACAACTTGCCAATTCCAAATCAAAAATTCCGCTGTTCAGCCAAATTTCCGTAATAAGAACGATATCATGATCTATAGCAAGTAAATTCCTACTTAACTGGTGCGTTTTCGTTCTAAATTCGCATACATTTTGATATAAAAACTTAATTTTGTATTACCCATTAAAAATGTACTGAAGTAATCCATACTTATATAAAGTGACTGATAAAATTATAGTTATAACGTAATTGAATGTAATTGTTCGCATAATATAACGAATCATCAGACATAGAAAACATTCTATATGAACTTGAGCGTGCGTTGATGACCAGATGATTGATATAGCGTTTAATAATGAAAGTTGTTGAATGCAATGGTTATGTATTATTAACAGTTTTGTGGTGTGTATTGAAATTTGTGTTGTGTTAATGTGTTGTTGGCACGAGCGTATTTCTACATGAGTGTTTGACAATAAAAATATTACCGTAAGTTCAGAGATAGTATATTTAGGTATCTTTATAGTATTTAAACTAACTTTTTTGGGTCCACTTCTGAAGATATAAGAATGTACGGCGATGTATCGTTTTTTCGAATATATATGCGACAGTTTTTTGTCCATACATATTTATAGTGTAGTTCTTTAGCTCTAACTTTACAATTCCATAAAATTTGTTTATTTTTCATTGTTAGATGTTCGTTTACAAATAATTTAAAATCGCCATTCATTCCAATATCTTTGCCGGTTAAGCCGTTTTTTTTTCTTAAAAATGATAGGAATGTGTCCTTTGTGCTACGTTCTCGGAAGCGGGCAATTATGCAGCGTGGTTTCCTATTGATAGGACGCTTGGCACGAACACGATGGGCAAATTCCACATCTTCTAAGCGCAGCCGCAACCCCGCTAGATCTGCCAACTGAACAACTAACGCCGGGAGCGACTCTTCGTTGGCCTCAGGGATGTCAACAATTTCTACATTTTGCTGCTTTGCCCATTGTTCCTGTTTCGCGGCTGAATCCTCCATCGACGATAGTCTAGCTTCAAGATTTTTAATATTGTCTTTCAGTTGCTTATTTTCTGTCTGTAATTTCTTATTTGAGCTACTGTGATTGTTCAGGGTCTTTTAAATATCATCGTGACTGTCGCTTACTACCTTTACTGAGTCCTCAACGCCTTGAAGCCTCTCCGATAGCTCATTCAATTTTTTGTCCAAAGTGGCACCTATTATTTTTGGTAGCTCTTTCTTTACCGAGGTCATAATATTCTCGCATATGCTAACTAAAAATTCTGCGCTAAAAGTTGGATGTTGTGGTTGGGGTCGATAGGTCACAAAAATGATGTCAGAGTCATTTAAATCGCGCGTGGTGGGAGTTTGCCTCACAGGTGTTTCACTGTTATTTCCCTTTCTCTTCTTAGCTATGCACTCTGGACAGATCCAAGTTTCTTTGTCATCTAATTTAGAGCTTGGGAGGCCGACACACTGGAAGTGATACTGTTTATCACAGGGCGTAGCTGAACATATCACTCTATCTTTTTCTTGAAGCGATCCAGCACAGGCACTACACAACGACATTGTTATTGTGGAAACTTTGACTTTAACTGATAGGTAATACTCCAACTTATTATTAAAATATTGAAGTATTTCAACAACTTTTTAACAAAAAGTACACACAGTTTGCACTATATCTAATTTAAAACAACATAAATACGTAGAGAGATGCGAATCTGTTAACTACCCACGCATTTTTTTAATTTATATTTATTGACTAACAATCTTAAATAAAACAGGTAAAAACATTACAAACAATGATAAATGATTGGACAATGGGCGGCCTTATCGCTTAAGTACTTTCTTACAGGCAACCTTGCACGGAGAGGATTTACAGAAATATTACAGTTTAGGGTGTACAAAAAAAAAATACGGTAAAAAAATAGGTATTATAAATCAAAATAATCACAGCACACATATGATTTTCATAATACATTACATAAACTATACTTATACACTAAATACAAATACTTTCTTATAATATTATACACATGCAATACAACAAAATATACATATTATACTACAATTTTAATGTCTTACAAAATTACAACAGAAAAAAATAAACAACGAGCTTTTTTTTTTATACCTGATCGTTTAGCCTTTGAACACTATCTCACCTGTTGGTAAGTGATGATGTGGTCGAAGATGTTGTTCAGGCTAATCTAGAAGCACTGGCTCTCAAGGACAGCTGCCGCCGGAACACGCCGTTGGGTGCTTGGCGACATATTTTCTACTTGAGGGTGGTAGCTAGCCAGGCGGGCATTCGCAAAATGCCCTACCACCATACTATAACGACTGCTATCCTAAGACGGCAACCGGGACCGACGGCTTAACGTGCCCTCCGAAGCACGGAAACGCTCAGTAGTAATGTCACTAGCGGTCACATATCCAACTCATGACCGCGGGCGACGTTGCTTAACATTGCTGATAGGTTAAGAACAGCTAAGTAAACACCGCTACGAGCGCTTTTTACATTGAAAATAATGTTTCCTTTTGTTGTTAATTTGTAACCTTATTCGCTAAGAAGGCGTTAGTGCTAAAGTTACAATGTAAGAATGTAAGGAACCTTACATCAGGTTTGTAATTCGTTGCGTTTACGAGCTGGAGACTGTTGACGTACTGACAGATGAACAGATAAACGATGGAGTCTCAATAATAGAGCTCTGTTTTGCTCTTCAGGTACGGAACGCTTAAAATGGGCCTGTCTCAGTTGTCAGTTTTCATATCAACATTAAATATTAACTAAATAACAATTTATAATTTTAGTATAATATGCACGTTATCCTCTTTATAACTTGTTATTTATAGGTATATAATATTTGTCTGACTTGCACGTGGCCAGGGGGTTAACTCTCACCTCTTATAGTAATAATAATTTAATCTTACAGCTATATTTTATACCTCCACGTCAATAAAGCAATCTTAAAACAGTAATAGAATCGCTCGTCGTTTTGATGACGTCACGAGAAATTGATCACTCTTTTCGCGAACTCTGACGTACGAACTATTACTGTTCCAGCGACAATTCCGACATGATTATCCATCTTAATAAAGTTACTTTCTAGATGCGGATTTAAGCTTGATTTTGGGTGTTTAACGATAAAACTGGGTTTAATTAATGTGTAAATTACGTGCAATGTTTATTATTCTATTTAATAAATGCAGCATTATTTGATGCATGAAACTAAAAAAAAATACAGACAGCTGTTGAGCAGCATACAATAAAATGTCGTAAAATTATGGTAAATCAATTCCATAACATCGTAGTTCGGAACAGTGCGAGCGGGATAACGGTATATTATAAACATTTTGTATCTCGCTTGCCCATCCGTGATACATATGTCATTCGTTTTTTAAGTAGGATCAAACCAAAATTGCTTTATGCGCTTGTGGGTCGGTGATAGTGTGTGACTACGAATGATTATTTTAAGCATGAAACAAAACGCACCTTTTTAATGATGGTTTCATAAAAGGTGGGAGTTGGCACCCAGAACTTTTATCCTCGTTTAGCTGTATATTTTTACGCTATTTTTTTATCATTTCAGGTGGTTGACCTGGTATATCTTCGTTTGTCTGACTGGCAGGACCTCTTGAATGGTTACCCAGATATTAAACGTTCCATGTACGTTACCGCAACACACGCAAAAGAAGGTTTAATGTCGTAAATTATTGGATAAATTGATGTCTGTTTTATAAGTTATGTAAGAAGAAATAGTTAAGTTAATTATAGTTATCCTTTTTTTTTTGCGGAAACCGCATGTCGATGTTGGGAGACCGCATTGGTACCGCTTTTAATTTGCTAAGATACAATGCTAGATGCTAGGCAGTTAACAACAATTATAATATGGTTCCAGGCATAATATGTACCCTAGCACTTTATACTTGTTACCCTAGCATTTCGGTGTTTCAAATCTGTACCAGGATATGATATTAAACACTGCTATGGTAACGTACATTATTAAATAGAGTTAATCTTAACTGTGGTTTTATTTCTCTAGGTCGATAACGATTTATCATTTACATAATTGAATGGAAATAGTTAATTAGAGCTATAACAGACTTTAAATTCATAGCTTTGGACTATTATATTTACAGTGTAAATTAACAAAAATCTATGATCTTACCAGTGCCCTTATACGCCAAGTCACAAGAAATTCCTTGCAAATGACGCGTGAGGTCATAAAATGCAGTAAATCAAAAGTCAGAAGCGCTCGTAGCGAAGTTTGCTTAGACGTTCTTAACCGATCAGCTATAGCTATATAAGCGTAGGCAGTCTATGACCTTTTGAGTTGGGTCTTTGGTAGTCGTCTAATCATGCGCTGGCAGGAGACAGATGTATAAGGCGCTTTTCGCCTTATACGCCCGTCTCAGAAGAAGTGCCTTCGGCACTTCTCCTCCGGCCTGGGCTATAGAGGGCCTTCCCTCGCCCAAAACCCGGTGGAGCTGGACGTCCGTATAGCGGTAGTCAGCATCTATGTCCTCCCTAAAAAAATAAAAACCCGGCCGTTTAGTCTCGATCATGCTCTCGTAGAGTCAAGACCTCCTGAGGATGCTTCGTTTAGAATCGAAACGCGTCGAAAACTCTTCCGGTTTGGCTGCGTGGCGTTTGTTACGTCACGTCGCCTTAACAGGAAATTAGGCGGAATTGTCACTAAATACATAATCATTTTATAAAGATTTTTTAAGTGTTTTATTAAATAATCAATTTGATGTTTTCTTAAAATACTTTTAAAATATTTGTTATTATTAAATATGGATTTCCGCAAAGTAACGCCTGAATCTATTCATTATTTTAATACATTTGTTCGAGTGAACGTAATGTTTATGCGCCAGGTACACGGTGCACTTTTTAAACAGTAGAGCATAAAAACGCGGTAATTTTTTTATGCTCTGCTGTTTTAGTTAGTGTTTAAGTTTAACTCAGTTTTTTTCGTAGGTTTGAACAATGTGCGTCACATCGCAAACAATATGCATCGTACACAATTCCTTGGAAATATTAGGTCCTTACATATGAAATTGGCGTTTTGTATGGGAGGAACAAAAAGTCGAATATTTTTTAATATAATATATTTAATTAATCAAAGTATGAACCATTATTTTCTATGCACTTTTGCCATCTCATAGGTAGTTCATTGATCCCTTTACTAAAAAAACCAGTCGGACGGGAATCAATAAAATCTTTGAAGGCGATTTGGACTGCCCCATCGGAGTTGAATTTTTTCCCTTGCAAGAAGTTATCCAAATTTCGAAAAAAATGGTAATCTGTTGGAGCAAGGTCCGAGGAGTACGGAGGATGTCTTAGACTTTCCAATTGAAGCTCTTCTAATTTAGTAGCCGTCTGTAGCGCAGTGTGTGGTCTAGCGTTGTCGTGAAGCAGCAGTGGCGTGGAGCGATTGACCAGCCTAGGTTGTTTAGCCGCTAGCTTTTCCATCATGGTTTGCAATTCCTGACAATAGACATCAGCCGTAATAGTCTGGCCAGATTTGAAAAAACTGTAATGAACAATACCGGCACTAGTCCACCAAACGCTTACAAGTAACTTTTTTGGGGTTAATTTTCGCTTGGGGCAGGATTTGGCTGGCTGGCCAGGATCTAACCATTGCGCTGAGCGCTTCCGATTATCGTAAAGAACCCATTTTTCATCACAGGTAACGATTCGGTTTAAAATACCTTCATTATTGTGCCGGTTTAGTAATGTAACGCAGCAGTCGACGCGCGTTTGCCGGTTTGTTTCAGTCAATTCGTGAGGTACCCACCTTTCAAGCTTTTTAATCTTCCCAATTTGCTTCAAGTGAATTAAAACAGTTTTATCACTAACATCGCAGCCTGCAGCTAACTCGGACGTGGTTTGCGATGGATCCGCTTCCACAATAGCCTTCAACTCTTCATTATCAACTTGAGTCTCAGGCCGTCCACGGGGCTTGTTCTGCAGGTCGAAATTTCCAGAACGAAAACGTTGGAACCAAAAACGAACTGTGTTTTCTTTTGCAACACGACCGCCATACACATCATTCACCCTTCGAGTTGTTTCCGCAGCACTAGTGCCACGGCGGAACTCGTACTCGTAAATAATGCGATATTTAAGGTTTTCCATTTTGTAAAATGAGTGACGCAAACAGAAAAAAACAGAAGAAAAAAAACAAATGAATGACGATCATCGAAGCACAAATACATGAGTCTATAGCTGTACAAATTTGAATTTGGAATTCCTTACCAAAGAAGAGAAATTCGTGATTAAAGTGGCCAGTACGAAAAACGCCAATTTCATATGTAAGGACCTAATATATACTCTTTCGAGCCTACTTAGGAAATGTGTAATATAATGATTCAAAGATTCCTTAATACACACATTTCCTGTGAAATGTATGTATTTTCTAGGAATTGTTTGCAATTCCGAGATGAAACTAGAAAATGTATAAAAAGAAATGCTTTCTGTGACTAAAATAAATAAAGCAGGTTTGTAAACTGAAATTAGACTTTTGATTAAGACTCACGTTGACATAATTAGTTGACACAATTCCTATCTGTATTTAGTAAGTTCGATTACAATATGTCTGTAGTCACATATTGTAATCGAACATCAAATGTAGTAAATGATCACTTAAGTCATATTTAGGTTTGAGAAGTTTTTTTAGCTGTTCTTAACCGATTAGCAAAGTTGAGCAACGTCAGCCAAACCAGCAACGGTTCCGGCAGCTGTCCTTGAGAGCCAGTAATTATAGCTTAGCCTGAACAACATCTTCGACCATATCATCACTTACCATCAGGTGAGATAGTGGTCAAAGGCTAAACTATCAAGCATAAAAAAAGGCGACGACGAGCGAAGCGAGGAGGAGCGTTAGGTTACTTGTGACCACAACAACGCGCGAGCCGAACGAGAAAGAACGAAGTGAGCGCGCCGCGGCAGCAGCGGACGATGCGCCAGAATGTAATACCGATTGCTATTTTGGAAATATATAGATTTCCTAGGAAAAGTGCATATTACAAAATATATCAGAGATTTCCTATCTATTTTAGGAATTGTACACATTTCCTAGGAATGGTATACAATGTCGGATTACACACTTTTCCGTTAACATATACCTATATAACACTGAGACACAATATTGATACTTGTTCGTAGTGTAAAACATTAGGTGGTTAAATTAACAAATGTTTCATGATCAATGTAAAACATTTATTATAAGTTTATAAGCACCAAATGTCTTATCTAGGTACCGAGGATATTATTTGAATGAGTGAACTTCAATTATCAACGAAGTACCTAGTGGCATGCTGTTTATACAGGGTTATTGGAAAAATACTCACAATATCGTAGAGTTGACTTCTGTTAGTCCTAATAAACTTTTTGTACGATTTTATTTATGTGTTTGTGACGGAATATGCACGAGAACCACCTGATGTTAAATGTCTCTTGTGCTTGTAATTTTTTAATTCATATTCAATTATTACTGTGCTCGATGTAAATATTCAAAACTCTATTCAAAGATAGCGCGGCGCGGTCCAGTCTTCCCGCGGCGGGCACTTTGGTGGAGTAGGCATTGTCTTTTACTACGAGACACAGAACTTAAAAGTTTCAGACTAGCAAAAACTATGTTTTTGGGTTGAAAAATATGAAATAACAGGCACAACAGAAATATAACATCAGCTGCTCCATAGGCTAATGCCGTCACATATACATAAAAAAAACAACAAAAATAATTAAAAAATAACATCTCTAAATGATTTTTAGGACTATCAGAAGTCAACTCTAAGAAGTTATTAGTTATTAGCATTTTTCTAATAACCGTGTATAAAGCAATAAACGGCAATATACAACTAAAAGTTCTGATTTTTCAGGCTGCGAATAACTAATATCACTAAAATGTAATTTAGAAATAAGTAACGGGTAAGTATATTCTCAAAAGTGTCAAGTTCTAGCACCCTTGTAAAATTCTATTTTATTATAATAATCACCTTCAGCTTGATAAAGAGAAGATTTACACATGCAACGGGGGTTTAATACACCCTCAAAATGATACAATTTCACTTAATTAGCTAGGAAGGTAATCAGTTCAAAATTATTAATTCTTGTCATTCCGCCTTGAGAGTAGTCGTTGGGATTTAGCTAAAAATTTGGAAATTTAGTAATGTTTTCTTTAAATTTGAACGATGTTTGTAAAAAGAAGTTATTTATGTATTAATTCAATCTAACACTGGTTCTAGAAGATAATTTAGTTTATATATCTTTAAGTACCTACATACTCTGTTGCTAGAAGAAAAATTGTTACTTAACTGTTGACTGTTGTGGTTCAATTAGATGTAAATGTACTAGCAAAAGTGATTGCTACTAGTTGGGCTGCAGCATGTTACGCATTATGGCAACATTTTATACTAGTTTATTTTGTTAGCTTGGTATAGCAACAAAGTTTGTTTTCCCTTCCTCTTTTTTCTCTCACCTTGAGCGAGTCAATAAACACGCAATATATAAATTTAAAAGGATTTTTGATTTCTTCTCAACCACGGCAGCCACCCTACAAGAGTACACGCTCGTACAAGCAGATACAACTATTATGTTCACAATTTATATTTAACTATAAATACGCGTGAGATTAAAATCAAGTGTTTAGATATAAATGCATTAAAAACGTTTATATCTAAATAGCATCAGACACTAATACAAGACTTACAGACTAATCTTAGATCAAAAACAAAACCATTTAAAATCACTTAAATAACGATCATTCAAGTACATATGTCATAATAAAGCTTTTACTCGACGATATTGGTAGAGTTTTGTATTTTCCTGCTCTTGTTGTATGTAATGGAACGAATCGAAATCTATTTGCACTTTCAATAGGGACGGGAGATAGCGTTTTTGCCAGTCGTTCATTGTACGTCAGCAATCTGTTCTACGTGTGGTTCTATGAAAATACAGCTTATACCTACTGAGCATGAATATCTTTTTATATAAGTTTGAAATATAAAAAATAATAATTTTAAGGTGCCATCAAAAGGCAAATTTATAATATTATGTGCTCCAGGAAGAGTGTACGCTTTATAGGTATGAATAAAATATAATTTTCTTGAGGATAAGATTAATACTATGCCTGATCAGTAAACACGATAACAAATATTTCTCTTGATATATACCCAAACTTTATGTCTTTTAAATAGTATCGAAGAAAATTGTATTTGTAATTATTATGTAACAATTATATGATACAGCACTTAAAAGATAATTTCCTCGTTTAAAAAGTTAATTTTTATAAAAATTCGCTTACGGTATTTAAATATTGCATAGTTCTGTTTCGCTCCTTTGCATGCATAATGAGATTTTTCCGTCTTACGGATTATCTTATCTTTTTCAGTCGTCGTTGAAATATGTCAGACTGAGGGCAGTCTGACATTTTTGTCATACATGATTACGAAATTTGGTAATCATGTATGACTATTATTTTTATTAATTCTGTTTTACAGACGTGATTGATCTCACAGAGGTTTCTTTATAATAAAGTATGAAAAGAAAATGTTCATAAGTCTAATAGATAGATAGATAGATAACTCTTTATTGTACACACCACTACATTACAATAAAACAAAATACGAAGGATTACAGTCACGTGTTACAATGGGCGTCCTTATCACTAACAGCAATCTCTTCAAGGCAACCTTTGAATGGAGAGGAAATAGAGGAGTAATAATACGGGGGTGACTAGTTGAACAGACTGCTAACTTGAAATTTAAAAATAAATAATTTCCTATACATAACAAAACAGACGACTTAAATACTTGCAATATACCTTTACAAACTAACAAACAACAATACCTTATTATAAACATAAACACACACACGCACACTATACAATATGTAACCAATTATGCTATGTTTGAATATAAGTAGGTACATTTCGTATAACTATCCTAATAGAGTGCACTAAAACGAAAATAACTACAAAAACTAGCTCATATGTATATCGATAGCACTCTTATCTAATGTGTTAGACAAACTTTTCTAAAGTAAACGAAGAATGTAACGAATAAATTAGATAACCATGTGATCACATATTACTAATTATTTATGTTTTATGTACTAGCGACCCAACCCGGCTTAGCACAGCAATGCTGATACTCATTAATCTGTGTATAATATCTTCTATATATATTTCATATTTTTTATTTACATAATATATAAACTTAATTATCTTCTTTATGTACTCACACACTTTGTTACATTTGAGATAGTGCAATGGTGTATTATTAGTATTTAGATATCCTCCCCTGAGAGCTATTTAATTGAGATAATAATAATATATTATAATAATAATAATAATAATATATTTATTTCACAAACTTTGGTACAGTTGCAACTAAACACTAAAGATATTCACACTTATTATTATATTATAACTAAGCATAGCATATAGTGGCTTGTAATTGTTGCTGTATTGACGTACATAACCTACACTAAGAATAATCTTGTGTCGTAGGTTCTGCATACCCTTCAATGTACAATAACATTACTATACGTAGCCTTATATATAAAATGAATAAATTATAGTGAAAAGTAAATAGAACAAAATTATAAAACTAATTGTTTTTGTTATAATAACTTACTTAAAATGATGTGTGTGAGTACCTGCTGATGAGAATGTTGTGTATAAAAAATAATTAAGTGTAATTTGAGTATAGTGTTAGTTTTTTTTTGTAAAGTATATGTGTGTAATAGAATGTTTTAATGTAAGTAGATGTAAGGTTGTAGAGTGTGGAGTGTGAACAACCGAGCGCAGATATACATAATATCATTCTACTGTTTTGATTAGATTCTCTGTTTCAGTATAGGTAATTTTTTGTAGCAAACTTGTTAAAACAATTTTCGCCTCTCTGTAATTTAGCTTAACCAAATCTTTTAGAACTTTGTTAGCTTTATTATATAGATATGGTCCAACGTAAGCTTCCAATTATAAGAAAATAAATATTAAAAGCGTAAGGGTTTCTTTGTGTAATTTTTTTCAGGATTAGTCATAGTGTAACCATACTGGGTCCCTTAATAAGTTGGCATCGTACTGGACCACGATGTCCTAGTTATGAATGAAATTGTATTGTTATCATTATCGCCGATGCCATTGGGTTAAGATTGGAGAATAACATAATAACAACTGAAAATGTACAACAAATTATAATCATCACAATTATTACTTGCTACCAATTAATTTCTAATTCAACATAATGATGATACAGAACATATACGTCTGCCGGTAACAAGTCTCTACTAGATTCTCTGTCTTGTCTCTACTAGATAAGTATCTATCTCTTCATCTATATCATGCGCTAGTTAAGAATCTGAAATTACGATTTAATATATAACATAACCCTTAGTAATTCCACCTTTAAGCAACATAATATATTGAAAATGCTCTGTAACTTTGTCGCTGTGATCAAAACAAACAATCATTATGGTTTTACGGGCAGTTTCATAAAAGAGCGAAATCCGACTCGCGTTTAGCCTTTTTTATTTTTATGACTACTTCAGGATGACACGTTGGACCTTTAAATGTATACGTACACGTATCAATTTGTACTACTGTATTTGTACATCACCCTGCCGATATTAATTCAAACAGCCATACCATATGTTCAGGGCTTACCTAGGCATGGATATTCTCCATCTAGGTGTCTCGAAACGTCTACTGGTGATTGACAGCACAGTGGCTATATATGTAAATCACAACCCTCAAGTAATGTCTATTGGTCACTGTCACAAATATGTCTATTTGTTTTGCTAGCTGTTCCTAGTAACCAGACTGGTAACATCCGTCTTCAACCAATAAACTACTTAACAACAGGTGCTATAGTGATCAATGTATAGGCAATAATAATAATTAATTCTAAAAAAACAATATGACGTATAGAACCTATCGGTGCATTCCAATACAAGCCTTGAGAGTGATTTCCATTTTAAGTTAAAGATGTTTTAACATCTTCGGCCACATAACTATCTACGACAATGTAAAATGAAATAAAAATTATTTAACCTCGATCACAAAAAAAAATATCCCTTTTAATATAACGGCTTATCTGCCTCGTGTACAAAACACCGTTCTCTGGATGGTGTGAATTATACCTTCCGCGGTACCAGAATTCTTGAGTTTATTAATTGTTCAATCTGTAGCAAATACTTTCTAATTTTTCGGTACAGATCCTTAAAGATATATTTCAGATTCAATAAGATGTTATATTAAGTAAAAAGTAAGAGAATATTTAAATATGGCCCAAGTCACAGGATCAGCAGACAAAACCCATTATATTTATGGGTCAATATGTTATAAAACCGACCTCGTCCTTCATCGTGTCGTTTGTTACAGGGTAATCGGTATAGAGTTTTATTAAAACTGGTAGATTATTTTCCAATTAATCCTCGTTCAACAGATTATTCATGAAGGCAAAAGTATGTTAAAAATAGCAATATAAAAAATCCATGTGATGCAAAGTCGTGCGAAGTTGCTGACTTTATTAAAACAAATCATAGTTCTAACATTTTAAGGTATGAAATGTTCGGGCATTTTGGTATATACTCTTAATTAGATTACATACGATTTAGTACAAATAGTTATTTTTAATGTGTTTTTTTTTTCTTTGCGCAACTGATGTAGAAAGCAAATTTTCATATAAATTAAAGTAAAAAACACATTTCAAGAATACCTCTTTTTTTATAGACTAGACAGATTTGCGCACGTAATATGATATAAACGTAAAAAAGCAAAAATGCACACAAATATCACGATAGTGCAATGCGACTGATAGCTCATGCGATGAATGCTCTTAAATATAATAGAATGTAGGTCATTTTTTTAAGCGCTATGTCCGCTGCGCTTTAATTGTACTCGAATGAACCAGCGCTAGTGTTAAATAATAATTATATCAAAATCGAAGAAGTGAAATGTATGATTCTAATTGATGGAAATAAGGATATATACGTACATGGGTCTAATTTAGTGTTTGAACCATTCATCTGTTAACATCGAAGATATGTTTAAGAATCGAATCACCTTTCGTCACGCTCGGCGCTCGTACCAAAAATCGATACTAAGCGCTGAAATTCTAATACCAAAAGGGCTCTTTTTGTGTTGGAGAAGTAAATATCCAAATGTCCAAACTTTTTTTTAGTTTGGTCATAACTAAAATTATACTGGAAATTGGAAAAAATCTTTTTTTATTTTGCTTACAGGTTGACCACAATCTCACCTGATGGTCAGTGATGATGTGTGTTAACAGGCACACCCTTATTTAATTAATAACTAACTCTCAAAAACCATTGCCGGAACATACCGTTAGGTGTTTGGTGACAGTTTTTCTACGTAAGGTTTGGTAGCTAGCCAGGCAGGAATTCGCAAAGTGCCCTACCACCATGCATGCATACAAAAGTTGTTTTCTGTGCATTTTTTTTATGAATGCTTTGGCTTTCATGAAAAGGAGAACAATAGAATTTCATTCATAAATGGCGATATCGCCCACGCGGATGCTAACCAATAAAATAAATAATAATAATAAGGGTAGCCATAGTCAATGATAAGAATAAAGTGCTCGTTTACCCAACATTTATCATATAAAATCTTATAACTTGCACCGCGACTAGATTGCCCGTTTCACCATTGAATTTAATTTGTACTTCATAGAACTGAATTAATAAGAACATTGCACCCAACGATCGCGATATACAGACATATTTTATGAGGAAATTCAATTAGCCGGATTAACTTGAAACAAGATATTACATTTTCTAGCGTAAAGATGAGCTTGAAAATTAGTGCTTGGGAATAATTTGTGATATAGCTTTTTTGCCGGCGATGATAAAATTTTATGTAGTACTTTATCATTTTCTATATTGTTATGTTTTTTAAATGTTCTATTTAGGATAAACATTTTTAGTTGACACATATTAAAAATAAGAAACCCTGATTGAATCCAAATATTTCAAGGCATAGAACGGTGTTTAACGAGGTGGTTAAGAATTGGAAATGAAATATTTATAATTTATATTATTTTGCCCTTAACGCCGATGTTATTACACACAGGGATATAATGGTGAGTTTTAAGTTATAGTTTTAAATTTTAATTAAAACGTGTGAAGAATTTGTGTGGACAGTGGCAAAATGTGAATAGCTACCGCTAATAATGTAGTGTAAGAGAATAACTTCATCACAATGTCTTCTTCCTGCTTTATAATATCCTTAAGGCAGAGTCAATACCAATGTATGTTGCTACAATACAAAATTAACACATATTGTAAAAGTTTTAGCTTGAATTTAATGGCCAGCCATTTTTACGTGACAACCAAAAACAAAAGTTACCACTTCAACTCAATCAACCACAAAAAGGAGGTACTTTTAAAAATATAAAAAGAATGGCTATGATTCTGCTCGCATATTAAATTTTAATCTCACGCAAATCTTCAATTTGATATATGACTATTACCAAAACAACTGCAATTACGTTAGTAGGTTTATTGTCATCATATAAAACCATGAGGTCTATACTTAGAAGAATCACTTTAAATCCGATATTATAACAACAAAATACTAGACGAGAAAGAGTTTTACGTAATAAATGGAAATAATGGAGGACTGGACAAATAAAGTTGCTGTGGTTACGAATAGTGGAAATGGATTAGGAATCAATATTATGAAATTGCTTGTAAAAAATAAAATGACTGTTATTGGTTTATGTAAAAATGATTATGAATTAAAATTGGTTACTTATGAGCTAAATAAATTTAATATTGTGGCAAATGTGATCTTAAAAATTATGGAGTCGAATAATTTTAAAATTGAAGAACTGTTTGGAAACTTAATTCATAATCACAAAAGTATTGACGTTTTGATTAACATTATAAATGATACTTTGTATACTGAATGTAATATTCACAAGGGAAAAACAGAAGATGTTAAAGAGATAATAAAGAAGAATATAACATCAAATCTAGTTTGTATTAGAATGGTAGCTGGATACATCATTGAAAAGCAAGAACGTGGGCACATCATTACAATTAGTAATCAAGACATTCGATGTATCAACAAAACTATTTTTACAATTATTAAAGCTGCAGTATCTTCAATGAATGAAATATTACGACATGAATTCAGATATTTAAAAGCAAATATAAAAACTACACATATAAATATTGACTATTCGTCAAGTTTATCTGAAATAACACAACACAATGCAGAAAATATAAGGAATGTTGCTAGCATAGTGTTAAATGTTATAACTACACCCAAACATTTACAAATGCATGAAATGTGGCTTGAAATAAAATAAAATAATTGAAAATCTCGAATGTTTGTTCAAATCAATGAATGTAATTAAAAGTTATACTACAATAAAAAAGTTGTTTTCTTTATCACATGTAAAATTCTAAACATTTTTAAGCTAAGCTTTGCCTGGTTCGCACTTCAAATATGCGGTTTTACTGCGATACTTTCGCATTTTACAGTTTGGATTTTTTTAATTTTTGTCCTAAGTGTATATATATAAATCATAATGACATGTTTTAGAAGAATACCCTGAAAATATTTGTTTTCCTAGAAAATCCCAAAAATCATGTGGTCAGTAAACTGGCCACTGAACTTTCTGGGTCAATAACTATCACTGCAATATCACTGGCCAGTAGAATGGACACTAACGAAATCTATTTATTTTTTGTTAAATAAACGTAAAAATATTAAAAGCATGTATTTCTGAATCAGCCTTTAATCATAGAACATGTACCTAACAATCAGTCTTAATCACAAATAGAATTAACATAACATATTTCTTCTTTATCATTACTTATAAACTTAACTTAATTTTCTTCTTACAATCAAATACTTATTTTATAAATTGAACGATCAACTGCGTTTTTAAATATGCTTTTCATCATGGAATGGTACAAAACATTCTACACATAGTGCTTCATCACACTGATTGCATTCATAGACAGTTTTCTTTGGCTTAGACGCGGTACTGCAGTATCAGCAAATAGACAAATTTTTTTAGAAGATTTTATAAGCTTATGATTGCTCTCTTAATTTTTTTGAAACGGAAGCAAATGTTGTTTTGTATTTCTTATAAGCTCATCAGCCAGTTTGTTCCAAAACATCAAGTGAGTCATTGGTTTTGTACCACCAGGATGTGCCTTTGACCAGCTATCCTTACAAATAATGAATTGACTATCGCAGCTTCAATCAAATAAAACCAAATTTTCATCCACCAACGTCGTGACTTCCGCGATATGTTATAAGATGCCATATGCTGGTTAAATAAAAAATAAAATATAAATCGAATATACAAAATATATATAGAATATATAAAATATAAATCAATTATAAATCGCTACACTGTCGCATTGGGTTGAGTACCTGTAATGATAGCTGTAAGTTTGGATAATAAATAAATGTATCTACTCCATCCATGTATTTATTATAATCAAATGTAGCATTTGGACATGCTACTTGTACCAACACTAAAAAGAGTCTATGTGTATATGACGGAATAAGCACGAGGAGCATCTGATGTTACAAGCATAGTAGAAAAAGTGGGAAGTTAGTTATCTTCACACAAACGCACCGCGCGCGGCTTGTATGTGCGCGCCATAATATCTATGCGTCCCGCACGCACACTCTAACAAAATCTCGACCCGTTACGACCGTGCGCCAGTCGGGGCTAATATCGCACAAAGTTTGAGCGTCACGGCTTTTCGGCACCTCTAAATAAATTAAAAATGTGTGATAATCGCAGGAGAACTTATTGCTGTGTTTGGCTGTTTAAACAGTTCATCTATTTCAGAGTTGTCTTTGTTCAGATTACCTACTGAACAGGAAAGGTAAGCAAGTTATTTTAGCATACCTATAATTTTAATTGATGATGAGTGAGATACCTATAGATTATATTGGGTAGTTTTCTATCAGGCAGACGAAGTAGGCAGGCCTACTTTCCCACTACAATGTATTACCTAGGTATATTTGATCTGTCAATTGATATGCCGCTATTGCTTTGTTTACATTTAGTCATGCCGATTTCTCAGTATTGTAGGTAGGTAGTAGTAAGTAGTAAGATTGAAACAATGTTAATTGAATGTGTCTGTCTCGAGATATTGCTATCAAAGCCCCATTTTTGACATATTTTTAGTTCCACCAATGACTCCCACAGTACAACTTTTAAAAATGTAAGTTATAGTTTTCGAAATATAAAGGTATTTAGCATCAAATTACAGAAGCAAAGTTATTTTGGTTTTTTCATATAAAATGTATGCGAAAACAAACAAAACTTACAAACAATAAAAAACTAACGTAATAACTACACATGAACTACGAAACCTTACATATGGGCGTGTCCAAAACGGCGCTTTTTTCATAAATAGTACTGTTCTGAATCTTGAATACATTTCTGTATTTGTTAGGAAAACTATTGTTGAACTTTATTGAATCAATAAATTAGCTATACAGAGATGTGTCATCTTTGGCAAGGGCCGGGCTTTAAACTAGTGAATTGGTTGACAGTACTATCAGTAAACTCGCGTAAACTACCGTAGGTACTCGTACACATCACCGCCCCGCGTCGCCCGTCTCTGGCCCCGCAACCACATAGGCATCTTTTGTCGCTCTTTCTATCATCGTGAAAGGCTTCATCATGGTTTAGGTAAAACCGACCTCACTTACCCTGAACCCACACAACATAAGTAAAAAACACATCTTCCCGGCCGTTGCCAATTTCTAGGCACTGAATTAAAATTTTGCTAAAGGTGACAACCCTGAGACAGACAAGTGTGGTAGGTAATTATATCGCGGATTGGGCCGGAGATGGCCTACTTCCTCTCTTTCTACTATGTTACAAGTCTCTTATGCCTGTATTTTAATATTTTATATTTTCTATTACTTAGCTCGATGTAAAAATTCAAAACTCTATTCAAAGGGAGCGCGGTCCAGTGTTGCCGCGGCGGGCACTCTTAGCTCGGAGTAGGCATTGTCTTTTATTACGAGACACAGAACTTAAAAGTGTCAGACAGTACTAGAAAAACTTATTGTTTGAAGTTTTGAGTCTCTCCGAGCCAAGAGCGCCCGCCGCGTCAACACTGGACCGCGCCGCGCTCCCTTTAAATAGAATTTTTGAAGCGCTCGTACCGAAGTTTGCTATGCTGTTTAACCGATCAGCAACTTCTGCCGCGGTCATGAGTTCGATGGGTAACCGCTAGTGACATTACTACTGAGCGCTTCCATGCTTCGGAGGGCACGTTAAGCCGTCGGTCCCGGTTGTTGTCTTATGATGGCAGTCGTTATAGCATGGTGGTAGGCCATTTCCCAAATGCCCACCTGGCTAGCTATCACCCTCAAGTAGAAAATCTGTCGCCAAGCACCTAACAGTGTGTTCCGGCAGCTGTCCTTGAGAGCCAGTAATTATAGGTTAGCCTGAACAATATCTTCGACAATATCATCACTTACCACAAGGTGAGATAATGGTAAAAGGCTAGCATATAATGAATAAAAAATAACAAAAAAGATTTAAATATATAATTCGAGCTAAGTAATAAAACATATGAAATTTTATATTACGGAGTCAACCGTATGAGGTTGTTGTCATTTTACCAATAACCCTGTATATATATATATTGATTTATAGTAATTGTACAATATTTAATATTATTACAATAAAATAATGATATCTTAAACAATTATAAGCTACAACAATATTAAGTGCTGTAAATTTTAGGTACTCCCATAGTAAGGTATACAGTCTTGTTTCCATTCTACCTTTCTGCTTAAGCCATTTGGAATAATTCGCCTGTGAATATCTTATCCAAATAATATTGTGCTATTATCGCTTTTTTATCAACGCACCGCTGAGTCTTCTTTACGGCTCCGTTTATTCCCCAATTTGGGGTGGCTTTATTATATACCGGCTTTATTGGGTTAAAAATTATATGAAACGACTATTGTTGTGCGTTTTTCATTCAGTTACCGTACTAAGAACATTTGCTTATATATTCCATTAGCTACTAAGATGTTTAATAAATTGTATCACCAATCAATAGATAGAACATTTAATCTTAGCCTCCAACGTAAATTTATCAGATACCTATAATATAATATTACAATAACAAACTGAAATGTACTGTTTCGGACTTTCGTCCGGCATTAGCTGGTCAAAGATGTTATTCACGCTATCCTAGAATTACTGGCGGACAGGTGCCGGAACACACCGTTAGGTGCTTAGCGACAGATTTTCTACTTGAGTCTGGTAGTTAGCCAGGCGGGCATTCGCAAAATGCCCTACCACCATGCTGTAACGACTGCCATCGTGAGACAATAACCGGGACCGATGGCTTAACGTACCCTCCGAAGCACGAAAGCGCTCAGTAGTAATGTCACTAGCGGTCACTCATCCAACTCCTGACCGCGGCGGATGTTGCTTAAATTAGCTGATCGATTAAGAACGGCTAAGCAAACTTCGCTATGAGCGCTTCAAAAGACTGGAGGTGCCGACTTAATTAGGCCTTATTAGTTATGTAAATAATAATCCCATTATTGGAGATATATCATTTATGGTCTAGTTTATATAATAAATAATAATAATCTCGGCTCAGTCTATCAAATTTCTACCACGTGACGTCTATAAAAAATAGTGGACTATCTATTTTATCTCCCATTGACATAAAAGGTGCTAGCAGACTACGAATATCCAATAAAAAAATACACTTATCTGAGATTTTATCAATAATATTTCATTATGAGCAATGATGGCCGAGCGGTAATTGATATGGACTGCCGTGCCGCAGGTCCCTGGTTAGATCCCACCGCCGGCTTGAGCTTCACCGCTTGGTGAAAGGGCATTTTGCGAATGCTCTCCTGGCTAGCTTCCACCCTCAAGTAGAAAATCTGTCGCCAAGCACCTAACAGTGTGTTCCGGCAGCAATCCTTGAGAGCCAGAAAAATTACAGGCACATGAGACTTAAAAACTGTACAATGTCTCAATGTGATGGGCGCAGTGCAATTCGTCACACGTCGAAATGCATGTGTTATAGGCAGAGGTTAATTAAGCGCTTAACATCAGGTGGTACTTGAGCTTGTTCCGTCACAATAACTACAAACTGTCAAAATCGACGATCTGGAGTTCAGAATAGATTCATTTTGATTAGCAGATATAACACCCAATTTGTTTTTTTTTGTATAAGTAGAAGTGGAAACAGGTTAGCTTAATATATAATGCTGTATATTATTTTATTTAAAATGATTGAACTTTAATAATACAAACAATCATAAAAAAACAAAAAACCATCTCAAAACTTAAATCAAAATAATCTCCAGAAACGAGATTTTACAGGATATTAGTAATTCGAAATATTGTATAAAAAGGCAAATAACATTTGCATGTTATTTGCCTTTCTTAGTTTGATTTTAAAAGTTTACTATTCTTACTCACTAGTTATTCTTACTGTAATCATAAATATAAACACAGGAGTCATAACCATCACCATGCGGCATGAACCCACACTTCGTTTCTTATTACTTATTTTACCGTTTTCCAAATAAACAACAGTACTGTACTGTATCAGCAGGATAGTCCACTGCTGAACACAGCCTCTCCCAATATGGAGGGTTTGCCTCACGCTTAGCAGGCGGCTTGAGGATCGCAGTATGAGATATCAGTTCCTTAGAAAGCGCTCGTGCTCACCTTCTGGTGAGTTACCCTTAGTCACCTCTTACGACACCCACGGGTAGAGATGTAATATAATAGGATAGAACCCCGTAGGGTGCCGGGCTAGAATGTCACACCCCATCTCAAATAAACAACATGACGTTATAATTTTATTTTAAAACTCCATGTCATATTTTTAGTACTTGTGATATTCATAAAGTTAACGGAAATACATAAACTAATAAAATTAACTTAAAAGAACTAGCAAAGAGGTAAAATTTGTGAGAGCTCGCGTTTATTTTACAACCTGATTCTGGTGGTGTCATCTAGTATTAAGTACATTAACTACGATGTATTTTAGTATTGAGTTTAGTTCTGTTGCAGTGATGTTAATTAACTCTTTGGTTTTTTATTAGTAGTACAATACCGTTCCATCCAAAGAATACAAAATTTATAATGTTCTTTTTTTTATTGGTTCAATTTTTTTTTAGAGATTACACATCTAGATATGACGTTTAATTACTGTGTTAAAGCACAAATCTAAAAATGTCATAGTTTTTTGGGTTCCGTACCCAAAGGGTAAAAACGGGTCCCTATTACTGAGACTTCGCTGTCCGTCCGTCTGTCACCAGGCTGTATCTCAAGAACGGTGATAGCTAGACAGTTGAAATTTTCACAGATGATGTATTTCTATTGCTGCTTTAACAACAAATACTAAATATAAAAAAAAAAATATTTAAGGAGGGCTCCCATACAACAAACTTGTTTTTTTTTTACCGTTTCTTGCTCGATACTAATAACGGTGACAGGTAGATAGATAGATAGATAACACTTTATTGTACACCAAAAGTAAGAAAAAAGTGGGCTTAATATTAGCTTAAATATAATGTTGTAAAAATAAATATAATCTTATCGCTTAGAAGCGATCTCTTCCAGACAACCTTTGGATGGAGAGGAGTTAACATACTTTTATTAAAGGTGATGTAGACTAGGTAGATGCTTTAACTATTCACAGTATATTTAGTTTTATGTTCTCTTTAAGTAAAATTAATGAAAATAAATAATTAAGGGGTTCCCATACAATAAAATAAGTTTTCGCCGTACCTACCTAGCTCAATCGGACACTGCGAAAAGTATCTGTAACTTGCAAGATTAGGTAACAGAATGTGGTGCGGAACCTTCGTGCGCGAGCTCGCACTTGGCTGGTTTTTGTCAGTAAAGTGTGCCATAAAATGTTTCAGTTATGGGATAGTGATAGAGCTCGTTTCACTCGCCCTCGTAAGCAATTACAATGAAAATTATGCATATCTTGGTAAATGATGATCAAAAAACAGTTCTTAAAAAACCACATACCATTCCCTTACGGTTGGCAGCAGAAATATCAATACGAGTCCGGTTTTTTATTTTCATTGACTTTGTAGGTCATCTGATTTTTATGTTAGATAAACACTAATTGCATCCGTGTGCTCCAGTTTTATTTAAGGGTTGATAAAATCAAGACCTTACTTGTATGCTGCTGTCGATGCTAAACACCTTCAAAGACATAAGGATATCAGCAACAACTATTTAAAAATTTTTTTGTTGAAGCGCTCGTAGCGAAGTTTACTTAGCTGTTCTCAACCGATCAGCAAAGTTAAGCAACGTCGCGCGCGGTCAGGAGTTGGATGGATGACCGCTAGTGACATTACTACTGAGCGTTTCCGTGCTTCGGAGGGCACGTTAAGCCGTCGGTCCCGGTTGTTGTCTTAGGATGGCAGTCGTTATAGCATGGTGGTAGGGCATTTTGCGAATGCCCGCCTGGCTAGCTACCACCCTCAAGTAGAAAATCTGTCGCCAAGCACCTAACGGTGTGTTCCGGCAGCTGTCCTTGAGAGCCAGTTCTTCTAGGTTAGCCTGAACAACATCTTCGACCACATCATCACTTACCATCAGGTGAGATAGTGATCAATGGCTAACCTATCAAGCAATAAAAAAAAAAAAAAAAAAAAAAAAAAAAAAAAATTTATTAACGTAATGTAGACATTTATTTCAAATAGCGCGGAGTCCTAGTAATTTATTTAAGACCTGTATTCTATAAAATATAATGATCTCTCTTTTTACAACATATATCTTATTTCAAAATCTTATGAAACTATTTTCAATATAGTAGAGTATTTGGTTTTTGCAAATGTAACGAAATATTTTTAAAGTATGGAACCTTTTAGTAAGGTGCTGCATTAGTGAAATAATATGAATAGTGTAATAAATACGAGCGACGGGCGCTTAGTGACGCTGCACCGATAGTATTGGCACGCTTTCTGCCACCATAGCCATACTAATGCAGTTTAATAACTTTGCACTTTACATGAAGATAAAAGTTCCACCTTATAATTTTATTAAAAAACATCTCTACTTTTTTTTATCTCACTTTTCATAGAAAGGTTGGTGCAATTTGTCTTCTTGTACAGCAAAAAGATCAACACAAAAATATATTACACATAATATGTTTTCACTAATAACATCATCACCATCATCCTCAGCCGGAAGAAGTCCACTGTTGAACAAAAACCTCCATAATACGCCACAATGAATAGCTATTAGCCACTTGTAACCATTGGCTACCAGCAACTTGTACGATGTCGTCAGTCCACCTAGTGGAGGGCCTACCAACTATACGTCTTCCGGTGTAATGTGGTAACCACTGGAGAACCTTTCTTCCCCAACATTAAACGGTTCGTCAAGCAATGTGACCTGCCAATTGCCTCTTCAACTTGCGAATTTTGAAACCTCTGTTAGTGGCTTTGGTTTCTCGGCGAATATTATCGTTGCGGATATTATCTTGCATGGGAACTCCGAGCATAGTTCTCTTTATTTCGCGATAAGCGACTCTGAGCTTTTCCATAAGAGCCACAGTTATGGACCATGCCATCAGTGGCATAAGTCAGCACTGACAAGAATTTGGATGTCCATTATCATTTGGAGACCGCTAACCCATTTTGTCTGAAACACAGATATGCTCTTCGCTCTCAGACATCTCCTAACAATTTTACCCGGGGTACAAACTGGACTATTGCGTTTTTCCACAGGCGGTAGTTTGTCTTTTTATCAGAGAAGATATCTGTGCTCGTCGTCTCAGCAGCCTCGAAGAACAGGGCCTATATAACATCTGGCTACCTGGAGACTGTGATGACCTTCTGCGAATATACACATGTCTTTATAGGTCCTATCACAACGGTGATGCCGAAATAGTCTAAAAGGAGTACCAGCAGAAGTTAACTTTAAGAAGTTATAGCATTTTTCTAACAACCGTGTATAAAGCAATAAACAACAATATACAACTAAAAGTTCTGATTATCAGGCTGCGAATAAGTAATTTCACTATAATGTAATTTGGAAATATGTAACGGCTAAGTATCTTCTCAAAAGTGTCAAGTTCTAGCACCCTTGTAAAATCCAATTTTATTATAACAATCTCCTTCAGCTTGATAAAGACCCATTTACACATCCAAAGGGGCTTTAATACACCCTCAAAATGATACAATTTCACTTAATTAGCTAGGAAGGTAATCAGTTCAAAATTATTAATTCTTGTCATTTTGCCTTGAGATTCAGCTACAAATTTCTGGTTTTAAGGCGTGAAGAAGGTTTTGAATTATATTTTGTTATGAATATAACTTTTCGTTATAAAGTTCAATATACAGAATGACTTAAGACTTCTGTGACAAGTTTGGTTTTGGAAACTATCGCGAGATTTATCCATATTAACTTATTAGGAACCGGCTAGGACCCGCGTTATATTTACCGGAAAGATTCCAACCGGTTTCGGACTGTTTTGAAGTCCTTCGTCTGAGGGTCACGATTGCTCGAAGCGACGAGCACGAGCCTCAGCGCGTAACTGTCTGGAACTGGTCGGAATCTTTCCGGTAAATATAACGCGGGTCCTAGCCGGTTCCTAATAAGTTAAGTTTGGTTTTATAAACACATAATAATTTTGGAGCAGTAGAGACTCAGTGTCACTATGGCGCTTGTGTACAAGGTCTATGGTTTTAATTCTTAAGCAGAACGCGCTCAACGAGCAAATATACCTAACGGCCATATTCGGAAAAACCCGTTGGTACTCGACTGAGCTTTAAATACGACGAAGCAAACGTCTTGTCAGTAAGGAAACTTTTCGTGCTCCGTGCGGTAGAGAAAATAAATTCAAAAATGCCAAAGCTACTATTACCATCATCACGAGCACAAAGAAGTACACGACCAATTAAAATTCTTTTGCCTAAAATCTAAATATTTCGCCCATCGCTTACCACCATACTTGCATATGTATACATATAATTCTGTTTGTAAAAGATGTGATATAAAAGCATGTACACACAGAAAAGCGGGGGCAAAGGTGAAATTATGGCTCTTGTCTCTTACATATTCTGGCACAGAAGCTTTGGTAAGGGTTTATAACAGCACACAATAAATATGCAAAAAGCAGTAGGAGTATCAAGTTACCATCAGTAAATAAGCAAAGTAAAAAGAATGATAAATCGGAACAAACACACTTCCACAACATAGAAACACATACACAATCACATTTACACACCCCACACCATATGCATGGTGGAAGGGCATTTTGCGAATGCCCGTCTGGCTAGCGACCACCCTCAAGTAGAAAATCTGTCGCCAAGCACCTAACGGTGTGTTCCGGCAGCAGTCTTTGAGAGCCAGTGAAATAACAGGCAAAATGAGACTTAACAGGTATGTCTCAAGGTGATGGGCGCAGTGCAGTTCATCACTTGTGATGAAATACATCTGTTATAGGCAGAGGATACCGCTTAACATCAGGTGGGCACTTGTTCCTTTACAATATCAAAAAAAAAAACTCACCCACAAAAGCACACTATTAGTCCTCGTTCAGTTTCCTTAACCAGACTTATTCACATTATGTTATCTTTGTATATAGCTATTAGTATATTTACTTATTATTAGCAAGTAATAGTATCCTTGCGTGCGTCACATCTAATGTTTAAATGTATCTTATGAGTCACCAAGATACAGGCCCAGCCTAGTTTGGGGCCCGCTGACAGTTAGAATTTAGAACATAAGTACATAATTACAAAATCACAAATATACAATACGAAAAATTTAAGTCATGTGCGGGATTCGAACCCGCATGGCAGGCGTTATTGCAAACCTAACAATATTAAAATTAAGTACATAATGTTTAAAGTATATTGTGAAATTGTTTTGTTGTCCCTTAATTTAACTGTATGTACTCTATGTTATATCTATATCTTTTAAATAAATGATTACTTTACTGTATCGGGTGTCAGCTTCATCGCATGATCATAGTGCATCTATGCCTTATTGCTAACGGTAAGCGCAGCAGTACCTAGGTACCACCCTCAAAAAATAAAACACTTAACGGTATGTTATGGCAGTATGTAGAGCCCGTTCCCTTATTTTATTTATTAATGATTGGCTAACCTTTGACTACTACCTATCTCATCTGATGATAAGTGATGTGAAGATGTTATTCAGGCTAATCTAAATTTTTTGGCTCTCAAGGGCAGCTGCCGGAACACATCGTTAAGTTCTTGGTGACAGGTTTTCTACTTGAGGGTGGTAGCTAGCCAGACGTGCTATCGAAAATTGCACTACCACTATACTATGACGACTGCCATCCTAAAACAACAACCGGTACCGACGGCTTAACGTGCCCTCCGAAGCACGGAAGTTCCAGTAGTGATCAGTTAAGAACGGCTAAGCAATATATGTACATAGTATGGTATATATATATCTAACCCCTTATATGAAATGATGGGCAGCAACGCCTTTTGAAGAACTGCCACCTTACACTGTGATTCCCAAAACGCCTGCCAATCATAGGTTTATGACAACACCCCCTAATAAGTAATATAGATATTAACATTTGTTTTTCGTCGGATTTTATGGATGTTTATGATAATGGTATATTTATTAAACCTGTCTTTAAATTAATTACACACCCCTTAAAAACATGTCCATGAGTGTTTTATATTAACATTTTATTTTATTTTCATTATTTTATTAAGTTAGAGACCTACTAAGGACCTTGAAAATAATTATCATTCACGGTTCATATTATATTTTAACTTCTGATTTAACCTTGCTTTAATCAATGTCAGGGCTGCCAAACGCACGCCAAACTATGTACTAGGGAAACCATAAACTATGTTAGCTAAGTAATTGTTTGGTGAATTACAAACAAATATGACAAGGGCGTTGCTGTCAGCCCCAGTACTAAGCTATTGAAAGAGTAATGTGTAATCTTATCATATACATTGTATATTTTTTGGATAAGGGTCGTTACAAGGGAAATACACATACACTTAAAATTGATAGATTAGTTTTGATCACTATCTCTGGAAGGATAAGGATGAAAAACAAGTTTAACCTAGAAAAAAAACCGACTCTCCGTTGGTCCCGGTTGTTGTATTAGGATGGCAGTCGTTACAGCATGGTGGTAGAGCATTTTGCGAATGCCTGCTACATGATCTACCACACATGTTTTTCTTTGAAGCGATGATGACCGAGCGGTATTAGCTATCTCGCAGGTCCTTGCTTCGATCCCCACCGCCGGCTTGAGCTTCACCTCATGGTGGAAGGGTATTTTGCAATAGCCCGCCTGACTAGCTACCACCCTCAAGTAGGAAATCTGTCGTCAGGCACCAACTGTGTGTTCTGGCGGCAGTTCTTTAGAGCCAGTAAAATTAAAGGCATATGAGACTTTACTATTGTATGACTCAGGGTGCCAGGCGCAAAGCAATTCGTCACTTGTTACAAATGGATCTGTCATAGGTAGAGTAGAGAGAGAGAGGTAGAGAGGCTAGTCCGCCAGGTGGGCCTAGTGTTTGTTCGGCCACAATAACATAAAAAGTAGAAATATACACAGATGAGTCCTTTGCCCTGTCCTATTTACATTCGTAGACATAAAGTAATATCTCTATTTTACACGAGATAAAGAGTTGAAACGTAGTCGCACTGTATACTTTGGTGACCAATATATGAATTAAAGTAGGATAGAACTCTTAAGTGTTTGTGATGCCATCTTCCAGGATTATAGTTTCAGTAACTATTATGTAAGATAGGATCAATACACCATTTTAACACTAGACGACAAGAGTACCTAACGGGCATTGTCGAGTTTGGAATAAATTTTCCAAACTCTCTGCTTCAAACCATACTTAATTTTTACCCGTAAAACTCGTATTTATTTTGAATTCATTGTATTTTTGATCCTAAGTTTTGAGGAATAAAGATTGAATAAAATTTGCTCTTGATAGAAAAAACTACGTTTTTAATCATGAACTAAACAAAGTACTCATTAAAATAACTGAGACAATAAAACAAGTTTCAAACGCATAAAATCTCATTACTGTTGCATAGAAGTAGAGTCCACAACAACAATGCGTTTAAACATAATTAAAGTTGGTGCTCTCGTAGGGATGGGATAAGCCGGTGCGATCAATATTGTTTTTTCACAACACAAGCTCGGAAAGGTGTTGTATATCATTTAAAATCTGCGGAAAACTGTTTATCATCCACTAGCGTGGAAAATGTCTTAGAAATTAAAACCTCTATGAAGTTCCTAAACATATTTTTTTCTCTATATTTTCAATTTTAGTAATTTTAACACACACAAGAGATTTTCTCCACAAGATCATTAGGTATCTAAATCCTGACCATAAAGTATTTGAATTGGAAAATTAATAAAATATCAGTAGATAAAAACGTGTTATTTCACAAACAAGAACTCGCCGCTGTTTTCCGTGTCCAAATCCATCAGTAAGAGACACATCAGGATACATGACATGCCGCAACTAACTTGTTAACAACTTGTTGCAACTAACCCGGACACCAAATCCGTAAATAGGTTTAAGTCGACCACAAGCCTGAAAGCCTAAATCTCCCTGCAGCAGGTCGGATGAGTAGCTCCACCACCTGCTACTTCAGCTGCAAAGTATAGGGAGAGCGGCTAGTGCCATACCGATACTCCTCTTCCCCTGCGTCCTTACCGCGTGCGGAAGGTAAGAAGAGCGGTGCACCATAGACCGACACTATTCTCTACATCCCTTAACCGTGCCGCTTCTGCCGATCTGCGCAAGGATCTGTATGTAATACTTATTGTAAGCAAATATTTCTCTTGAGTGGTTGGCGGTGGCTGGTAGCAACTTCATACGAATTTCTTGCACACGAGAGTACCTGATCTCCTTGAACTGCAATCCATATATTACTTCCCAGTTTTTTTATTTTATTTTTTATGCCTGACAATGTAGCCCTTGATCACTATCTCATCTGATGGTAGGTGATGATGTGGTCAAAGATGTTGTTCAGGCTAACCTGAAATTACTGGCTATCAAGGACAGCTGCCGGAATACCCCGTTAGGTGCTTGGCGACAGATTTTCTACTTGAGGGTGTTAGCTAGCCAGGCGGAAATTCGCAAGATGCCCTACCACCATGCTATAACGACTGCCATCCGAAGACAACAACCGGGACCGACGGCTTTACGTGCCTTCCGAAACACGGAAGCGCTCAGTAGTAATGTCACTAGCGGTCACCCATCCAACTCATGACTGCGGCGGACATTGCTTAACTTTGCTGATCGGAAGAACAGCTAATCAAACTTCGCTACGAGCGCCCCTAATCTGTATCCGCTCCCTGCCGGATTTGTCAGTATCTGTACAAACCGGCTAGCCGGTCGGCGGTCAATAGTCGCGCTTACAAATTTACCATAAAATTTGCGTAAGACCGATTTTCACAATGCAAACGGTTTTCGTAAGGATGGATCCTTGGCTATACGAGAAAAGAACCATATTTTTCTGAGATAACAGAAAGTATTTTTTAAATTTTTATGAAATCTGAAACCAGCTCAAATTACATTTTGGCGCCAAAATATTACGTCATTTAAAAATAATCTCGTAACTACTTCTACAGTAATGAACCTAGAAAGCTGTAATTTTGCATATATAGGAAACAAGTCAATAACGATGTTAAAAGAAATTAAAAAGATAAGGATTGATAAGTTTTTCTGTTATAGTTTTTTTTCCCCTTTGTGTGTCCCGACCGGAATTCCGGTCGTCTAAAAAAAGGTTTAGTGTGAAGCTCGTATTCATCCGATCGTTATTATTCAAACGTTGTTAGTAAGCTACTATCATTGGCTATACAACACAAGAAACCGCATCACTCTACAATAACGAAAAATTATTCAAATCGTGAAATGAAAAATAAAAAAACTTTCACTCGATACAGTTTGCCGCGCAAACACTCACCGAATGAAAATTACGTAATAAATAATCTCGTAACAACTTTTAAACTAATAAACTTAAAAATCTGAAATAAATCAGGTGTACAGATTAGATGTAAATAATCATATCAAAAGAAAAACCAAATTAGTAGGTGGTATAGTTTAAAAAAAAAATTCGCTTATATACTTTTCACGCCAAAACTAAAAAAAAAATCGCGTGGTTTTATTCGCGTTACTACTTTTAAAATATTTATCCTTACAATCTGGTATAATTCATGGGTAAAGAACCATAATACTCACATTAAAAAAAAAACAAAGTTGTAGGTGGAATAGTTTCGGAAAAAAAATACAAAAAAAAAAATGCTGTTTCACGCCATTTTCGTCGTCTGGCCAAACACCATATTCTGTAAAATTTTCCATACAAAGGTCTATTTTCATTTATTTTCCCGTAAAGCGAATATGATGAGGATTGCATTGGTACCAAGAAGTTTATATGTTGATTGGAGATTGCCACAAATAAACTCGATTAAAAAACAAAAAACCTCAAAATCTGTAAAAATATATTTACATTCGCTGTTTGATCCACTCAAACTAAATGGATGAAAATGTTATTTTTTTATGGTATGGTATGATATATTAGGGTATGGGGATATTAGGGTGACATGTTTAGATGATGGAAAACAACTTAGTACTAAAAAAAAACGTTACCGGGCGTCGCGGGATAAAAAACGTGGACATTTCAGGACAACTCGGTCGTATGGGTCGTACCCCATTGACAGATTGTACATACGAAGGGTTGGTTACAAGTCATTCCGGCCCAAGAGAAGGAAGCATTTACTATGAGTTTTCCAAAAGCAGCGTTTTCCACCCGCTACTTGAATCAAAAAAACACTACTTTCCGAGTACGAGAAATGAAAACTTCAAAGAAATTCGAAGCAGTGGTGGATCAGCGGCACTGGCTATGGACTGCCACGCAGCAGGTCCATGATTCAAATCCCGCCACGGGCTTGAGCTTTACCGCTTGGTGGAAAGGCATTTTGCGAATGCCCGCCTGGCTAGCGACCACCCTCAAGTGGAAAAACTGTCGCCAAGCACCTAACGGTGTGTTCTGGCAGCAGTCCTTGAGAGCCAGAAAAATTACAGGCTAATGAGACCTAACAACTGGACGTCTAAGTGTGACGGGCACAGTGCAATTCGTCGTTGACGAAATGCGTCTGTTATAGGCAGAGGCTAGTCCACTTAACATCAGGTGGGCCTCGGGCTTGTTCCGTCACAATAACATAAAAAAAAAAAACTACTGTCTTCTGGAAAACTCTACAACCTGGGAGTTTTCAAACCCAAAATATAAAGCTCCTTTCAGTAGTAGAATATATAATATAGAAGCTCAAGTAAGCTGCGGAGTACCCCATTGACAGATTCCACATATGAGGGGATTTATTTATTTATTTCAAATAGTTCAAGAATTAAACTAATTGGACAAAAAATAAGTTCAACTGCACACTTATTACCTTCGTGCTTAAAGTTCTTCTTCGTCATAGTAGTTTGCCGTAATTACCTTCGTCACCTCTAAAAACTCCCAAAGGAATAAATGAAGGGGTTTAATTATTGTCGCTCGTTACCCCACAGGGCACGTGAAATGTATACTTACCCTTGAATGTAACCAGTCACAGAAATAATACATTAGTCAAATAATATATCAATGAAAATATTCAGTTCATAAATAAGCAAGTATCAATGTGGCATTCATTTGTACAGCATTCATGTTTAATTTATTCAGCAAATAATATTAGATGATTAAAAAGATATGAAATGTTAATCCATAAGTAATGTTTTCCCGTATCCCACTTTCCATCTCTAGTTGAAGCACAGTGGCATACAGTGGCTGCGGTCGCCGAGCCCTATTGTATGCAACGTATTGTTGATTTATAAAAAATTGCATTTATATTTCTTATAGCCTAGGGCTATAAGAAAATAGTAAGGTATTTTTGATTTTTTCTTTAATATGATTGTATTATGCTATCGCGAGCTGAGAGAAAATCACATTTACAAATTATTAGACACTTTTTTTTTGCCCAGGGCGAGGATCGCACCCTCGTCCCCCGATTTCACACCAGGTGCCTAAGCCACTGGAACATGCTCGTTATCTAAAATTGTTTGCTATTTTGAAGCACTTGTCGCGAAGTTTGCTTAGCTGTTCTTAAACGATCAGGAAAGTGCGTCGCGGGATGGGTGACCGCTAGGGATATTACTACTGAGCGCTTCCGTTTTTCGGAGGGCACGTTAATCCGTCGATCCCGGTTGTTGTCTTAGGATGGCAGTCGTTATAGCATGGTGGTATCCTGGGTGGTATCCATATGTAAGTTCCGGCAGCTATCCTTGTGAGCTAGTAATTCTAGGTTAGCCTGAACAACATCTTCGAATACATCATCACTTACCACCAGGTAAGATAGTGGTCAAAGGCTTTACTATCAAGCATAAAAAAAAACATACTATTAGACTTCTCCTGATCAAAATAAGTGCTCAATATCATAATAATATCATGTAGGATCTAGCACCTGGTAGTTTAATTTAATAAAATAAGATTTAATATTATTTTAATAATAATCTAATACGGTTTAATATTTTTTAATTTTCTCACTAGTTTTGTAATATCTTTTAGTAATACTAAATAATGACCAAAAATTGGTCTTTTTCACTGTGAAGCCACAGTTTGGGCATACGAAAATAAAATTACAGTTAGGGAAACTATTTAAACAGTGAGCAACGCCGTAACCAAATGGTTATTCATTCATGGCTATGTCTTGTGGGTCAGTCAATATGATATCATTCATTTTATTCTATTGAAATTGACTTTGAGGATTTTTTTACATACACTGACTTAATAAGAGGGGTGCATAGATTATTAAATATAATATAGAACCCTTTGTTTTATTTATATTTATTCTGTTGAACGTCAATTTAACTATCAGCAATATTTTTTTGACAAAATTAAACTTTGATTCAAGCCACAATATTAATAATGGAGATCATATATTTACTAGAAAAATCATTAAAGAATAAAAAATTACCACAACTAGTGTTAACTCTATTTATTTGCGCATGTTTAATATATTAAACTACGAGTATACTCAATTATTAAATTACGAGTATGCTCGTAATTGCAAATTTTTAGCACTGATTTGAATCTATTGCCAAACTAGCATCTAGCTGTGTTTTGGCAATTACAAAAACAGGCCAGTTACAGTTACACAATTAAAAAAAAACTACACGCAGTAAATGATATTGAATTATACATTAAAAATAAGGAATTAAACTAAAATATTTCTTCTTATAATACTTATAAGACTACACATCACTTTTTCCAAAACTTTTCATGACATAAGACCTTCTAATATTTGTTGCGGAAACGTACAAGTTACGTTTAATATCTGGGTAACCATTTAAAAGGTCTTGCCAATCTGACAGTCGAAGATACACAACGTCAACCACCTGAAATTATAAAACATGCAAAATATATATTACTAGCTACCCGCCCCAGCTTCGCACGGGTGCAATGCTGATACTAAACATACTACAGAATGTCTTTATATACAACGTTCACAGCTTCTATGTCATTAGACAATACAAACATGTTTTCTTCAGAGGTTACTCTTGAAAGATCGACATATTTTTTCTATTATCTATTTTCATTTGGCCATGTGAAACACACTTAACGCGCAAGGTAAAATGTAATGCTGTAAGGGCCAAATTGATCTATATTAAATGCACAATGTATATAAGGTACATAATGCCCCGTCCACCCACTGGACTTTCCCACTGGTGGGTGGACGGGGAATTCAAGTTTCCCCCTCCACCCAATGCACTAGAGTTGGAAACAAATCAACTGCTTCATCGATATTACAAATAATACTTTTGCTATTGGATTACTACTACTCTGAAGAAAGGCCTTAGACGTGACAGCTGTCAAAGTGACTGTTGATGTTGCAGTTTTCAGTTTCATTTCTTGTTTGTCACAGCTGTCCGAGAGACTAGAGACTAGAAACTAGTAGTCTATGATCAATAGTTTCCGAGATAAATCATATTTCAATTTGACAGCTGTCATCTGAAATGAAGATATCTATGAGATCTATTATATCTGTGAAGATACTAGTAGTGTGTGATCAACAGTTTCCGAGATAAATCATATTTTAATTTGACAGCTGTCATTTGAAATGAAGATCTCTATGACATCTATCATATCTGTGAAGATACTAGTAGTCTAGGATCAATAGTTTCCGAGATAAATCATATTTTAATTTGTCAGCTGTCATCTGAAAAGAAAGATCTCTATGAGATCTATAAAAGTTTGACAGATGTCACGAGAATGAAAGTAATCGAGTACATAAAATACGACATCAACTGTCACTTTGACACCTGTCACAAATCACACTTGTCTATATGCCATAACTGTCACTTTGACAGCTGTCACACCGCACACCAATATAATTTTATAGATTAGTTCAAAAAATCTAAAACAAGAAACGAAACTGAAAACTGCAACATCAACTGTCACTTTGACAGCTTTCACGTCTAAGTTCTTTCTTCAGAGTATTAGTAATCGAATAGCAAAAGTATTATTTGTAATATCGATGAAGCAGTTGATTGGGTTCCAACTCTAGTGCAGTGGGTGGAGGGGGAAATTTGAATTCCCCGTCCACCCACCAGTGGGAAAGTCCAGTGGGTGGACGGGGACGCAATAATAATATTGTTTGGATCAAAGCTACTCGTATATACTACTGAATATTCCTTATCAGTATTTGTTGTTTTAATAAATGAAAATTTCAGAGACAGATGCCAGACTTTCCAAAGCAATGAAGCCTGTAATTTTAAGTTGGCTACATTAAGTGCATGTTTGAGTAACTAACGCCTCGTCACCGATGATCTTTAGTGTTAAATTATCCAAATACTCTGAGGCTAAATACAAACTAAATTTGAGTTTCTATGTAGTTGAGCAGTTCCAGACACTTTTTCAGATAACTTATATTTTTTAATTGATATTTTACTCTAATGTTTGATGTGTTACGATGCGTTTATAAACCAAGAAAAATATTTACCGTACGCGTGTAGTACGAGAACTGAAAAGCAAAGTTTTGGAACAGTCCAGCAATTTGTCCAAAGTAACCGTTGGTACTCAACACTGACATCAACTTATATTCTCCGCTGAAAACATATTCAAGATTCATATTTTTTCAAGTAATTTACTATTTCTTACATTGTAATATTTCCATTTATGCCTGTTAAGAAAATATATATAATATTAAATATATAGGTAGTACTAATGGCCATAACATAAAAAATAACTGTTTTCCGTTCAGCGCCACCTTCCGGGTGTAGTGAATCTAATAAAAAATAGCTTCAATATCAGTCCAACTGTTTAGGACGAATCCAGTGGCATATACACGTAGAGAAGAATGAAGTACAAGTATTTATAAAGAAAATTTTACAATTTGTTAGAGTTCAGTAAGTAAACAACTATCGATCCAAACAGATATTAAAACTCAGGTTAAGAGCATTCCTGGACATGAAGTACGTTACTTCATCTTTACGTCATCAACTAAAAACCTAAAGAACTAAGCAATAAAACTCAAGGGGTCTCCCACCCACTTTATTATTTACACTGCATATTAAAAATAATTTTATTATACAATAATCCGGGTTTATAGTTTGCTTATCAACACACTGAATAACATAACAATATTTTTGGTAAATTCAAAACACAAAATATATTGTTTGGAAAAATGTATAGCTTTAATTAAATAAATTAGTATTTTATCATACTTTTTATTATAATAACTTTAACTTACTTTTTATTCTGATAATATTTCTCAACTTCACCTTGGTGTATAAAATAAAGACACGAGTCAATGTCTCCCTCTTGCACAATACATTTTCCTGAAAATATAAACAAATGAAAAGTGAGTTAAAGTAAAACCATATCGAAAATACTGATAAGCACAAATACTAAGTAGACAAATTGATTCAGTAGTAGTATGTCCGTATGCAAGACTCGTTTGAATCTACGGAGAGACATCCGCAGCCAAAGTGAATGGTGCATGGTCCGTGGTATAATTTGCGGGTTCGGATCTCGCTCGTAGTCAAACTTTTACCTCTCGTTGTCAAATGGAATTATCCATTATTAATTTATTTCAATTGAAAAGAACCCGCAAACTGTACAACGTACGGAACGTTGTACAGTCTGCAAGTATTACGGAAACGTTGAATTTCATAGCTTTTTAACTCAAATAGTATGTATCCGATTAAGGTATCTATTTAGTCACCTTTGTGCAAACTTATTCAATTTAGTAAACCATAATAATAGATTGATAATCAATACTTACGACAAAACGACTTTATAATAAATATAGATATTTTCATATAGTTACCAGGGAATATAACAATTCTTTGCAGTCTAACTGCGAGTTGTCTCCTAAAGTAGAAAGGTAGATCCCGAAAAATCGGAGGAGAATCCAGATGGTGCATGTACAACGAACAGAACATATCTTCACGCAGACACATGGGTGCTTGTAGTACCAGTTCTGGTAGCCGATTACCTTGAAAACACCGCAGAGTTATAATGAAACGAAAACATTTAAAAATAACATATAAAAAGTGACAGGAATTGGTAAAAATCATCTTATGACTTGTGAATTCACCTTGCGTAGTTACAATTCAACGGTAAAAGGTCAAATTTGATTTAAGCTCCAAAGTAGTTTTTCTCAGTGTGAACAACATCTTCGACCACATCATCACTTACCATCAGGTGAGATAGTGGTCAAAGAAAAAAGTTTAGAGTGTGAACTCGTTTCCGTTTTTTAAGTTTCAATATTTTCAATTATACACACCATTAACAACATCAATTATTACTTGACCACCTTATACGGGCCACCATCGACCAGTCCCGTTGCAATTAATATTATCGTTCAGGCTCATTGAAAAATACTTATTTCAGTTATTATAATGTAGGTTACTTGAAAACCTCTTAATTTGGTTAATAAATAATGATTATTTTTCTTATTGTGTAATTTTACGAATGCCCGCCTGGCTAGCTACCACCCTCTAGTAAAAAAATGTGTCACCAAGCACTAAAGATGTATTCCGGCAGCTGTGCTTGATGGCCAGTAATTCTAGGTTAGCCTGAACAACATCGTCGACCACATCATTACCTACCACGAGATAGTGTAGTAATATAGTGGTCAAAGACTAAACTATCAAGCGCAAAAAAACAAATGAAATTATAGCTTCAAATACAACCGAACAAAAAAAAGTAGTATGTGGAAATTGTGATAAAATGTCTAAAAAGAGATAAAACAAAAATAATTTAACAAAACAAAAATAATTTAACAAATCTGAGGACAGTTCGTCTGAAAAAACTCAATCGATAGTCCGTGAAAAAAGTACCCTAAAATGGTAATATGAGCAAAACGTTTAGAAGTTGTAAAACAATGCAATTACATACATTGAATACAGTCAAATATAATTTTAAGGGTGCATTGGTTTTGTTATGAGTAACCCTGTATCGTTACTTTAGGCTATAGAAGATATTACTTGTGATCGAAAAGAAAAATATGTTTTTTACCTTTTTGCCTCCGCCACAACAGTTTCGTATATTTCCAAACCGAATCAATGAGCGCTGGAGACAATCCACTATGTTTCAAATATGAAACCAAATCAGCCACGCTACGATCAAATTGGTAGAGTTCTCGTAATTTCGTGGTAACAAAACTGATCGTGATGCTCAAGATCCAAATATCAACCATGTACAATATTAAAGTGATAAATACACGATATAAGATTTGTGTCGTAGTAACTGCTTGCACCTGCAAAAAAATATGCATGGCGCAAGTTATTACAAATTTTTTTTTTTTTTTTTTATTGATAAAAAAATTTAAATTAAACATAAACGAAAACCATTAAATTATATAATGTAAATTAGTTTGTTTCTGGAAAAATACTAACACTCGTTACGTTGGTGTGCGTATGAATTAACAATATAAAGGTTATTGCAATTAAATAATCTTGACTCGCTTGTATAGGGACCACAAAAATAGGTTTTTTAGATTCTTCGAAGTAATCAAGTGCCATTCTAGCACACCCTGAAACGTTATAAATATTAATCGATAGTAAAATGATAAATAAAATTTTTAACTAACTTTAGACGTAATTTTTTTCTTACTTCTATGGGATCAGTATGTTAAAATAATATATAATTTTCGCGACAACAATACATATTAGGTACACATGTTAATATTATTTGTAGATTTTCATCAATTTACTGTTTTATGAATGGCTTTTCTAACCCAAAGCTGCTTAAAAGATTGCCGTTGATAGAATAACCGTTATAACTGGAGGCATCTAAAATTAAACCAGGGAATCTCCATACACACTCAAAGTAAAACTATGTTTATTTTTTGCACAGACGAAGCTTTTGCCTATAGTCCACATATACGGGTGGCCCCAATGATCGCGCTCAAGCCCCAACAGCAGCGGCTTCGTTAATGACCACACGTAGGGCCCTGAAAGCTTCTTTGAAGGCGGCGTATAGAGACTCCAACACTTTGTTCTCTCGCCGCCGCCACCGATGATACCGCCGGTATTAGGTGGTACCTCGTTACACAGCGTCGCCGGAGCATGGCGATCACCTCCAACCACCATTAGACTTGGCGTCTGGGCTGTGAGGCTTATGCGCGTGACGTCGCTGCATCGTCTACGCGACGCGTAGCGACGCCTCCGCATCTACGTCCGCTGGGACTTGATCTAGAGGAGAGCCACTCCACGTCTGGACGAGGACTGCTTCCTGCAGCACATTGTTGTTGAGACGTTTCAAAGGCCAGCGCGGACCGACAGTGTTGTTAGAGAAAGCATGCCTAACTACCAACCCACTTGAAGTGGGGCTAGGATAGGAAAATGACGTGGAGAGCATTAAATTGCATATTTTTCTTTTTTCCTTTCTTTATGAAGTTATTATACATTTTAAGCGTTAATTTGAGTGTTTATGAAAGTCCTAAACTACCTAAATTCCCACCAAGTTGAAAATCAGTAAGATTTTTTAAAATATGATTAAAAATAAAATTTAAAAGTTCCTTATCTTTCCTTTGTATGGATTTTTTTTAATCAAGGTCAAAGGTACATTAGTTTTTCACAATTTTCACCAAAACGGTAGGTTTTATCAAAAAATAATTCTGGGAAAAATTGCACACCATACAATCCTAAAAAAATGTATTAATACTTTTTTTCTAAATTAAGTTGTAATAAGCACATGTTTCCACGCCACCTATAGCGCATTTTTTTAACGACTAGGTTTAATTTTACTTGATATTCTTATAGTTATAACTTATATTTATTTAATATTATAAGTGTGAGTTACAATGACCGAATGTCTCATGTATTTTTATGATAAAAGTTACCGTTTTGGTGAAAATCGCGATCATTTATAATATTACATTAAGATAATGAATAGATTCAGGCATTACTTTGCGGAAATCCATATTTAATAGTAACAAATATTTTAAAAATATTTTAAGAAAACATCAAATTAATATTTGAATAAAACACTTAAAAAATATAAAAATATATCTAGTGACAATTCCGCCTAATTTTCCTGCTAAGCCGACGTGACGTCACAAACGCCACGCAGCCAAACCCACAAACACGCACCATCAAGAAATAATTATCGATCGTGCGCTCGTAGAGTCAAGGAGGATGCTTTGTGTAGAAGCGGAACGCGTCGAAAATTCTTCCGGTTTGGCTGCGTGGCGTTTGTGACGTCACGTCGGCTTAGCAGGAAAATTAGGCGGAATGGTCACTAGATATTTTTATTTTTATATTTTTTAAGTGTTTTCCAAAAATATTAATTTGATGTTATCTTAAAATATTTTTAAAATATTTGTTATTATTAAATATAACCTTTGACCTTGAATAAAAAAAACTATACAGGGGAAAGATGGGGAACTTTCAAATTTTACTTTTAGTCTTATTTTAAACGATCTTACTGATTTTTAGCTTGGTGGGAAATTTAGGTAGCTTTACTCCTCAAATTTTTTGGTCTAATTTGACCGGACTACAATATATTTTGTTGGCTGCTACAAACTTTATCAGAAGTACATATTTAAAAATCAAACATCAAAATCCGTCCAGACTCATAATGCAGATATGCTACGACAGCGGGATTACATAAAAAAGCCTGCCTATATCTGGATGTGTTTTTTCTTTAACAAATAAGTAAAAGGATGTGTTTTTTCTTTAACAAATAAGTAAAAGTTATTGCAGAAATCTAAAAAAATATTATTTTGTATTTTTACATGTATAACAGGGTCTCCATAAAATTTATTACCAGATTTTCTTTGTGGAATTGATGTCCAATAACTGGTTTCAAGAAAAAAGCCCGTGGGTAATGGGTCCGTAACATCCATTCCAAATTCATCATCTGAAAACATAATGTTACATAAAATTATAATGTTGAATAAACTTATGAATTGCAGAAGAAGAATAAAGAGCGTTGCGACTGTTTATGCCTAAAGTGGGCTGGATTGCCACTAATGATCAAAAAACCTACAGTGAATGAAATTTCGTTACACCTATGAAGTTAACGATTTCCAAGATATGGTATCGCAAGAAATTGTTAATAACGTTACACCAAATTAATAATGTCATGTTACTTTATCTATGGTCAAAATTTATCTATTGTGATATTTTATCACTGCGTGATAGTTGCCCTCCTGTCAACGGTACTGTGCTTTGATGTCGATCGTTCGGGTGAAATCGGTTCGTATTTAGGTGTAGGGTATGTGTTTCAGAGGGTGTCGAATTCAAGTGCAGAGACTCGAATGAGAAGAAAGAGACGAAAGAGACGATAGTTTTTTTTTTACATTTCTAATAATACTCATCAATGGAAAAAAATAAATACACGTGATCATAATAACATTTCTTTGCTTCAAACCAATATAGTCTACATTGTAGTTTTTTTTTATTGGTGATAGAGAGACAATCTCACCTGATGTTAAGTGATGATGTGGTCGAAGGCGTTAACTGGCTTCGCCTAAAATTACTGGCTCTCAAGGACAGCTGCCGGAGCACACCGTTAGGTGCTTGGCGACAGATTTTCTACTGGAGGGTGGTCGCTAGCCAGGCGGGCATTCGCAAAATGCCCTTCCACCATGCGGTGAAGCTCAAGCCCGCGGCAGGATTCGAACCATGGACCATAGCCAATGCCATTGAGCCATCACTGCTTCAAAATACAAGCGATATTGACGTGCTTTTAATACTGAACAAGAGATAATACTGTCGACTAGTTGATCGTGGTAAATCTATCACGGTTAACATGCTTAATTAGCCATTCAACTAACAGCCTAGCTTCTTTATATAACGGCGGCCTTAAAGAGCAGCCTGAATAATATTGATAATGTAAATTACTTCCTACGAAGTCATTTACACAACCGCGAGAATGACCGCTTTGAAAGTGTGAAAAAATCGAAGTGAAATAATAAAAACAATATTTTAATTTCCTTGTTTAAGCCTCTGAAAATCTAAATAAATGGCAGCACCCTTTTTAACATCTGATAAAGATCTTTACAAGAGCATCTCGACTTAGGCCTATGCATAAGTTTAAAGTCTACTTAGGGAAATCAAGTGAAAATAAAGAGAGCTGTATTGCTTTTTAAAATAAAATATGACATCACACACTTTCTAAGAAGAACTAAGAAAAATATTTTAGATATTTTGTATCAAGTCAAGTTTCTTGTCTAAGATGAATGTAAGACTAACAGAATAGCTGTTGCAAAAATAAATGAAACATACAGAAATTATCAATTTTAAATGTATGTCATAAGGTATAAGTAAGATGCATCAACTTGAACAACATAAGACTTCGTAACATCTAGTGCGTAGCGAAGAAAATTAACAAAAATGTGACATGAACAAAATACTGGCTAGGAAATGAAAATGGCTCTCTTATTAATATTTGACCAGTAATCGTACAAAATCGATAAGATGATACAAAAAAAACTATTGTAATATCTGTAATATGTATACAAACAGAGAAACTGTTGCAAAAATAAATGAAACATACAGGAATTTCCAATTTTAAATGTATGTCATAAGGTATAAGTAAGATGTACCAACTTGAACAACGTAAGACTTCGTAACATCTAGTGCATAGCGAAGAAAATGAAAAAAATGTGACATTAACAAAATGCTGGCCAAGATATGAAAATGGCTCACTTATTGATATTTGACCAGTAATGGTACAAAATCTATAGGATGATGCAAAAAAAGCATTTTAACATCTACAATATTACACAATTAGTCGAAACCCAGTCATGAGCTAAATACCTCACACACATGTTTTGCTAGCGGCCTAAAACCTTTATACGTGATTGAACATTTGTCTGTTTCTAACAAATATTTACATGCTACCTCGAAACTAAAGTCAAAATAGAGATGAGGTAAAGCTCTGGCTTTACCTTAGTTTAAGTTTCCCTAGAATGCAGATATCTACTAATAAAACTGCAGAGGTCTTAAACCAAAACTGATTGATCTTGTTCGGAATGTGATAATTAAGTGTCATTTGGCTTAGTTCTAATATTATAAATAACTGAGAATCGTTGTTAAGCCTAAAGGAGATAAAGACTGTCATAGTTTTAAAATTATTTCATTCATTTCGGAGCGGAAATTTTATATGCAGTATATTGTTAAATTATTATATAGTAGGATACCAAGTGAATGCTTGTCATAAAGTGATACGCATGTATATGCTATAATATATTCAATAAAAAAAACGAATTAAAATATATATCTCGACACCGTATCAACGTCCGCACATCCTCGTCACATTTTCAAGTCTACTCTCGAGCTTATCTTGAGTTGAGTCGACCCGATGCCGATACAATGTTAATTAGCATCCTGTATCGTTGTATATTTAAATAGTTCCGACTTAGTACATAAAAAATACTAAACGGCTTGAGTTGAGGCAATTTCGATACAATCGCGGTCGGATTAGTGTGCGTCAACTATAATTAAATTGACAAATAAATATATATTTTAACATTAATTACTTATTTAAAATGTACTTACATCTACATGCGATCATTATCCAACCGCATGCCAAAGCATGCATATTCAGAAGAACAATTGCACATTTTAGCAAAATTGGAGAAGTTGAACTCTAAAACATAGACAATTTATTATTTGCTTATATATAAAAATATTTAAAATGTATTATGAAAATTCACTCATAGTTTACAACTTTATAAAATAACGACAAATTGTGATGACTTATATATCTATCAATAAATTATGAATAATCGTTTATTGTATCAATAATTTTAGTGAGTGTTTATCAATAATAATATCAATGTATAATATATTAAAAGAGTTTAGTATGTGTTTTGTGAAGCAGTGATGGCTCAGTGGCATTGGCTATGGACTGCCGCGCAGCAGGTCCATGGTTTGAATCCCGCCGCGGGCTTAAGTTTCACCGCATGGTGAAAGGGCATTATCACCAAGCACCTATCGGTGTGTTCCGGCAGCTGTCCTTGAGAGCCAGTGAAATTACAGCCACATGGGACTTAACAACTTTGTCTCGAAGTGATGGGCGCAGTGCAATTCGTGACTTGTGATGAAATGGAGCTGTTATAGGCAGAGGTTAGTCCACTTAACATCAGATGGTCTCGGGCTTGTTCCGTAACAATAACATAAAAAAAGAATTTTAAAAAATACGGGTTGGTTCGATAATGTATAGTATCTCACAAATGTTCGTCATAATAGTTACAATAATTGTATTGGAAATTTACCAAAATATAAAAAACCTAGTATGACTCAAAAACCAGAAAAAATAGTGCAGATTTTATTGTATAATAAAAAAAAATATTTTTACCTATGCCAGATAGGTGCAATCAGTAGTCGATATTAACGAAGACATTTTCGTTATTTTTAGCGTTATCTTTATAAGTTTCTTTTCATGAAATTGAAACAGGGGGAACTGGGGGCCAACTCCCAACTTTTACGAACCCATCATAAGAAAGGAGCGTTTTGTTTCATGCTTACAATAATCATTCGCAGTCACAAACTATCACCGACCCAAAATCACGGCAAGCAATATTAGTTTGATCCTACATAAAGAATGAATGAAATATGTATCATGGATGTGCAAGCGAGATACAAGATGTTTATAATATACCGTTATCCCGCTCACACTGTTCCGAACTACGATGTTATGTAACGAATTTACTATAGTTTTACGACGTTTTATTGTATGCTGCTCAACAGCTGTCTGTAACTTTTTTAGTTTCGCGCATCAAATGATTTTGCTGCATTTATTTTAAAGCATAATAGAAATAAAATCATTGCACGTAATTAACACATTAATATAACCCAGTTTTATCGCAAAATAGGCAAAATCAAGTTTAAATCCGCTGCTAGAAAGTAACTTTTTAAAGATGGATAAAAATGACGGATTTGTCGTTGGAACAGTAATACATCGTATTAAATGTAACGTCGGAGTTCGTGAAAAGATTGAAAAAAATATTTTTGACGTCATCAAAACGCTGAGCGATTCCATTACCAATTGTAAGCTTGCTTATTTGACGTGGACGTATAGAATTTAACAGTAAGATTAAGTTACTATTACCATAAGAGGTGGGAGTTGGCCCCCAGTTTCACCTGCAATATTGCCAGAACACATCACTGGATCAACAAAACAAACCATTTTACCGCAGAAGCTTGAAAAGTTATTGTTTATCTATATATTTGAAATTTTGCGTGGAACGGTGCTTTCTATCCGCTAGCGTGGAAAAGGATTTTGAAATCGGACAAGTCCTATAAAAGTTTCAGAAAAATAATTTATCCTAGAGATTACCCATTTTAGTAATTTGAATTTTTAGTATGATATACCTACTATTTTATCTCAGCCGTTTCTCTTGCACCTAGCATTTTCTTAAAAGAAATTATGTGTTGCGTTTGGTTAGCTTTTGTCAATACGCTTGGGTTCTATATTTTGAAACACTCGACTTGCTTGTGGTTAGGGTAAATGTACTCAAAACAATATCCATACAAACATAGTTTTGTCATATTTTGACAACAAATTAGGTATTCAAAGTCCATGGAATTTCGCGAACCCGATTTTGACCAAAATCTAGGCTTGTGGTTTCTATTTTTTTTTTGTTTACTGTTTGACTATATTAGTAGGTAATGCATTGTAATCGAGATACAGTGTAATATTTTGTATCTACTTGTAATTGTATTTATCGAAAATTCAATGTCGAGATGAACCTATCATAGGTTTTAAGACATTACTTACATAAAGCATAATGTAGTTTTTTTTTGATAAATAAAAAATCAGACAATGGAACTTAATGAGGCGCTTTAACAAGGAGCTGGCACAAATTTTCAGGTGGTTTTAAGGAGGTCCTACTCTACGAATATTTGGATGGAGTTGGAGCCCATAAAAGGATCACTAAAGGTTGCAACGCGCACGCTTCTACGATTATCTCTCAAATAATGGACGTATACAAGTACAAGACATGTAAATTTTATAAAATTTATTGTTTAGTCTCTAACGTGCAAATAATACTATAAGATTTGAAATTATTTTTAATACAATAAATATAACAATTTACAGAAAAAAACTAATTAAAAAAAATATTCTGTAATGAAACCGTTTATAAATTGATAACAACACATATTTGTTTACCTTGAAACTCGTGCAGAAGTTTTTATAGAAGTCATAGAGATGAATCAATCGCAGCAGTCTCATAAACTGATATCTCTTATCGCTCGTAAGAAATGTAAACATTGGTATAGTCAAACTCAAAACGTCAATGTAGAAAATAAACGATTTTAACTTCCTGTATCCCAGTACTCGATGAATGCATTTCTTGTCCACGATAACCATTTCAACCTGCAAATTGTATGTACATTAGTTCTTACAAGCTTTGTAATAGCAATGAAAACACACAGAAATTTATATAGTAAATAAAGTGTAAGTAAATGTCGGAGCATGAAAACAAACTACACTACATCGATTTATTCTCAATGTTTTTCCATACAGACTTCATGTAAGTAACTTTCAGAACTGGTAACACTTTCATTTACGTCTAGTCTGGGATCGCTGCTAGCCTATAGTTATTTGAGTATCCGTGGTGCTTACGTCATGATAAACTGCAGTTGACAGGAGTCTCTTACTAACAGGCAAACAGACAAAACCTAGCTAAGTAGTGAAACTTGTGATAGTGAATATTCGAAAGTGAGTGCGCAGACTAATCAGTATATACCATTGCTTTCCTTAAACCATATGATATTTTTTCTAATAGAAGATATTGATTCTTTACGTGTGGAAGATTGTCTTATATTGTAGAAACCATAGGTCACCCGCATGTAACGTGATTGTGGTGACACAAGATGATGGCATTATCTGGACTAGTATAGTATTACTATTGTATATTATAATATGTATTACGTGTAATACTATTTTAATTTATAGATTATGTATTATATGTATGTCTATCTATTGTAATACAACTATGTATTTGATTAGGTTGTTTTTTTTTTCTTGTTGCACACCATCTTCTGCACTTTTTCGCATTAACCCTGTCCATCTAAAGGTTGTATCTAAGCGATTGCATTAGCAATAAGACCGCCGATTGTGTTGCCATTGTTTAATTATTATCTTTAAGTAAGCGCACTTGTGTGCTTTTATCTGTTATTTTATTGGTATGCAATAGAGAGCTATCGTATCGTATACTATTGACATGACAAAGTGATACGTTATGACGGATGTGCCACATAATGACTATATATATCATAATGTTTGAATTATATTATAGGTATTTATAAAATTAAATAAGTAAAACGCAAAACACTTACAGTAAAAAAATCCAACAAAATGTAAGTGAAGTGAACAAAGTCCGTAAACGCCAAAACAGCATAGAGTTTTGTAATGCTGTGGTCTTCCACAACTTTAACCAAAAGGACTGTGAATGAACATACAACAGGCAGGTAAAACCACGTGAGGTGAAGCCATCGAGAATACCAATTACGCCGACGAGATTCCAGTGGTTCTTTCATCCACTGAAATAAGGTAAACTAATAATTTACCTACAAAAATATTTCAATTATATTTTCCAAGATTAATCCTTATGTATAATGTAACCATTAAAAAATAAGAAGTAGAAGTCGTTTTCTTTAAGAGCCATTTCACAAAATCACGCTACTAAAGTTTAGGTAAATGCCAGCGCATCGCATACACAAGCGAAAGAATTGACGACGGAATAGCGTGACTGTGAGTAACATATTTTGATACTAGCACTCATTAATAAAGAAATGTAAGTTGCGAATTTAAAAATTGTGTGATTGGCATGAGTAAATAATCAATTTCTTGTCGATTACTTGCTAATGTTATAGAAAAGAAGTAGGCATGTACATTAAATAGTCAACCTACATCGTGAATCGTATATTTACATTTCATCCTTGATGAATAAAAAATAGATATGTTTGAATCATTTATTGTAACAATAAACTTAAATAATTAAATAATTATACGGCTTAAAATTATATAAATATTTGACGTAACGGCATTGATTAAAAGCTGCGGACTAAAAGCTCTTTCTTTTAAATTTTCCAAAAATTGCTATTTTCCTCGTTCACACTCTACACAGTATCTATATCCAGTCGTTAACACTGTCTGCCATAATGACCATGCATAGGATTGAGGTTTATTTTTCTGTGCATCCGGAAAACAACTCAGTACCAACCACAAACGTCCCATGACGTTTTTGGTTTTCCATTACTTAAACATGTCACCCTCATATTCTCATATTACCACAATATATCACCTATACCTTTAAAAAAATTTAGTTACATTTTCATCCATTTAGTTTGAGTAGACCAAACACCGAAATGTAAATATATATTTACACATTTTGAGGTTTTTTTGTTTTTAAATCGAATATCTTTGATGCAATCTATAATCAACATATATAATTCTTGGTACCAATGCAATCCTCACTATATACTCTTATGCTCACTATTTCCTCTATGGAAAATAAATGATAATACACCTTATTAAAGAAAAAAATACTGGAAATGGGGTTTGAACACACGACAAAAATGGTGGGAAATAGTAATTTAATTGCTATTTTTATTTTTTCGTAACTAGACTCACCTAGAACTTCGATTCTTCTTTTAATATGATAATTTACTATTGTTCTTTATCCATGAATTGTTACAGATTTTTACGCCAAATATTTTAGAGTAACAAGATTAAAACAACCCAATTGTTTTAAGAACTTTGGCGGGAAAATTATATTGGAGAGCAATATTTTTTTCTGAAAAACTATACCACCTACGGCTTTGGTCCTTCTTTGATATTATTATTTACATATAATTTATACACATGTATTATTTCAGATTTTTTGGTTTAGAAGTTTATAATTAGTTACGAGATTATTTAATACGCAAATTTGCATCGGTAAGTTTTTGCGTTGCAAAATGTATCGAGTGAAAAATTACTTATACTCGTACATATGCAACATTGCGTTTTTCTAGGTTTATAACTGTTGACGTAGTTACGAGATTAATATGAAATCACGTAATATTTTGGGGCCAAAATGTAATTTGTGCTGGTTTCAGATTTCATCAAAATATTCAAAATACTTCCGTTATCTCAGAAAAGTATGGATTCTTTCTTGTATGGGCAAGGATGCATCCTTTTGAAAACCATTTGTATTATGAAAGTCGGACTTTTTTTTTTTTTTTTTTTTTATGTCATTGTAATGGAACAAGCGCGAGGCCCACCTGATGTTAAGAGGTATCCTCTGCCTATAACAGATGCATTTCATCACAAGTAACGAACTACACTGCGCCCATCACCTTGAGACATACCTGTTAAGTCTCATTTTTGCCTGTTATTTCACTGGTTCTCAAGGACTGCTGCCTGAACTCACCGTTAGGTGCTTGGCGACAGATTTTCTACTAGAGGGTGGTCGCTAGCCAGGCGGGCATTCGCAAAATGCCCTTCCACCATGCGGTGAAGCTCAAGCTCTGGGCGGGATGCGAACCATAGACCTGCTGCGCGGCAGTCCATAGCCAATGCCACTGAGTCATCACTGCTTCAAAACTTAAACTTACGCAGAAAACACTTACGCAGATTTTATGGTAAATTTGTAAATACGACTATCGACCGCTAACTGGTATCCTGGTTTTTACAAATGATGGAAAAACCGGGAGGCCGTTTTGTACAAATTAGGAAGGTAGTTTAATGTCCTGCTGAAGTTATCGCTGTGTTCACTTATAGACATTAACTGAATCCAAAAATATTGGAAATCAATTATTCGCCTGTCATCTTATCCTTCTAAAACAAAAGTTATAGTGAGTTACTAATTTAAACTAGAATAATATAAAAACTAGCAGACCAAAAAGAAGAAGTCAACCCTCTGAGGTTGTTAGCATTTTTTCAATAACGCTGTATAAGGCTGCATAATTGTGACGTTTCCTTTTTTTAACACAATGGATGAACAGAAACTAAAGATGTAGTTACTTAACAAGACAACAATAATTATATTATGGACAACAAAAATAAAGTACTTAAAAAAATAAAGACATGATCAAAACTCTGTGGTTGCACTATAAACTTGCGTCTAAGCGTTCCGCGTACGAGACGTCAGAGCAAGGCAAAACGAACGCAGGTCCTACCTCGATGAGCGCTCGCGCGGTACTGATCGCCTCGCGCTTGTACATTTCAATTTATGAGCATTTCGAGTTATGTTAAATATTTTTTCTTGTCTAACAAAATAGAGTTAATAGCACAATTTATTAAAGATCAGATTAATTAAAGAATGAACTTTCTTTTCATATAATATCTGTTTGGAATTACACTTTACTAAACGCAATATATCGTGGTAAACTGCTGATATAATTCGTGGAAATTGTCGCAAGATCTTGATTTTTTTTCTACAATGACGATTAATTATCGATATTCTAGTACACTATGTGTCAACAGGATTATATGCCTGATGCACAGTTTTATTTTTTAGTTAATTTGACGAATCTTTATACAAGAGATAGAACTCTGAAGTTGGCTATGTGTGCTTTAATTCGTAAAACAAGGTGCGGGAGATTGGTCACTACAAAATAAATAATGTTATGTTTGTAAATCTGGTACATTAACTGAAAAGAGAATAGATTATTCTATTTTTATCAATTATTTAACAACTTGTAGATATTTCCTATGATAGTAAATTAAGCGCTTAAAATCTTCGTATACCGCATTAAAATGTAAAATGCCTCTTAAATGTATTGTATTATTCTCGTTTTTCTGTTGTGCATGCGGCGTGTTTTGCCGAGGTTCTCCTTGTTTGGCGGTAGAACGAAAATATATTAGATTGTGCACTTCCATTGCGCAGTTTCAAAATTTATCCGGAAAAAGATAGAAATGAAGCAGTGATGGCTCTGTAGTAGGTACATGATGTGATACGTGCCTACACCTATAAGAGAAACGATGATTTAGATCTAGGCCAGCACGTCTCTTCCGACAACCTCTGTTACATGTATTAAGCACGTACTAACTAAGATTACACAACTAACTAAGATAACTACAACCCATTGTTGTAGTATATAAGAGATATATAATATACACTCGAGAGCAATGAATCCGGGTCACTTAAAGAATCCTAAAAATCTCGGAAACTAAAAATGCTAGGTTAATGCAATAAATTGTATTTAATAGACAATGTAATACTCCTTAAATGAAGGTATTAAAACTTCTTAGTTATTGTAAAGTTATATCATAAAAAAATCAAATTTGAAAAAGGGCCACTTTCGAAGATGGAACTACGAAATTACAGCATTTGGTTTTGCTTTTGTTTGTAATCTGTCATTTATGTGGGTACATAAACCATGTTGATAGTGCTCTATATTCATTATTCAAGCTGAAATTATGTCGCTTACGCCTGAAGAATGCACCAGAATACTTACAATGCTGGAAACCGGCCGGAGTCAGCGCGATACAGCCAGGACTGTCGGTGTGTCGCTGTCAACAGTACAAAGAGTTCTCCGACGTTACGAAGAAACTGGTTCTAACCTACGCAGACCAGGAACGGGCAGAACCAGGTGTACCACAGCACGAGAAGACCGATACTTGGTGAACACCATGCTTCGAAATCGCTTTCTCACAGGAACAGAACTCACCAATCAGTTTCGACGCCTCGGAGGAAGTAACCCAAGTGCATGGACAGTAAGACGTCGGCTTGCTGAATCTAACTTAAAACCCCTTAGACCTGCAAACGGCCCTAAACTGGAGCGTGGGCATCGTATTTCGAGACTAAGATATGCCCAGAGCCACGTAAATTGGAGTATTGAAGATTGGTCAAAAGTTATGTTCTCCGACGAATCAAAATTTATGCTCTACAAGCACGATGGAAGACACAGAGTGTATCGAAGACCAGGGGAAAGATTCAAGCAAGCATGCATCGAAGAAAAAGTAGCCTACGGTGGTGGGTCTGTACTTGTGTGGGCCGGAATTTCTTCTGAAAGTCACACAGAGCTGGTGATCATAGAAAACGGCTCTTTAACTAGCGTAAGATATGTGGAAGAAATCCTCAATGATCACGTTGGTCCATTTATGGTCAATTTAGGTGAGGATGCTATATTTATGCATGACAATGCCCGACCTCATACAGGTAGGATTGTGAATGACTACCTTCAAGAGATGAACATTACTCGTATGGAGTGGCCAGCGCGCAGCCCGGATATCAACCCGATCGAGCATGCTTGGGACGAGCTAGGCAGATGCGTAAAACAACGAAACCCTCCCCCAATCACGCTTCGTGAGCTCAAAATTGCTCTCACAGAGGAATGGGAGAATATTCCCCAAAATCGTATAAGGAACTTGGTGTACAGCATGCCAAACCGCGTAAACGCAGTAATGGAAGCACGAGGAGGCAATACGAAGTATTAAAATTCAAGAAAATCGTAATAAAGTTCAAAAATTTCATGTTTCCTATTTTTGTTTTAAGGAGAGATCAGCAGTTTTTTTCTTTATGTAATTTTGTGTTAATAAAATGTATGGTGACTCATATTTTTTTTACTTTCATTTAAGGAGTATTACATTGTCTATTAAATACAATTTATTGCATTAACCTATCATTTTTAGTTTCCGAGATTTTTAACATTCTTTAAGTGACCCGGATTCATTGCTCTCGAGTGTAGGTTAAGAAAGTCTTAATACACGATGGAACGTTAGAGGATATAACACCTTAATGTTTTCAATAACCGGCTGTACTCACGCGTATTGGTCGAGATTGTCGACCTAGGTTTCGGGCATGTCCTATTCATATCATTCATTCATGTCCATTCGTGTCATACTCACGGGAACTTTCAAACAAAGATATAACACCTCTTTCATTTGGTGGCTCCAGCAGCCACCATCCCTTCAGCCTAGTGGCATAGGGTACGGACTGCCGCGCAGCAGGTCATGGTACGATTCCCACCGCGGGCTTTAGCTTCACAGCATGGTGGAAGGTTTTGCGAATGCCCGCTTGGCTAGCTACCACCTTCAAGTAGAAAATCTGTCGCCAAGCACCTAACGGTGTGTTCCGGCAGGTGTCCTTAAAAACCAGTGAAATTACAGTTTTTTAGTTCACTTTTTGGTATGGCAGGCGTGTTATTTAATGTTTAATTGTTTGCATTTATTTTGAATTGTGTTTCTGTTTTAACGATTAATTAAATTTACTTAAGGTGTTTCAATAAAGCATTTCTATCTATCTATCTATATATCTAATTTCTTAGCCGTTCGTCACGTACTTATCATGAGGAATCTTGTCAACTCTATAAGTAAGTAATACTGTGTATGAAAAGCTCCCCGAAATAAACAATTATCTCAACTTCAATCACCGTCCATCACATTTGGCTACTGTAGGCAAAACTTTGATACAGTGAGCACATTGCATCTATGACAAACACCAGTTTACAGACAGCTCACCGTTAAGTGCTTGAATTGAAAATTTCGCAAAATACCCTATCATTATGGTATAACGATTACCATCCTTCGACAATAATCAACGGCTTAAACGTGCGCTCAGAAGCACGCAGGCCCTTAGTAGTAAATATGACTAACTAGGCACTTAACAAAAATAGTTCATTAGTTTTGTGACACGCTGGTTTACCTCATTTATCTAACCTCATCAATTACCTTCAGACTGTGAGACTGAGAGACTGTTGGTCAAAGGCTAGTGTATCTACAGCAAAAACGATCTTTATAGAATAGCACAATAATTATTCTTATAACACTAATTTTCACTTTGCAAACAAGTTAGTGAAACAAGATGGTTTTAAAAATTATTGTACACATATACACGCAGGTTGCGTGAATTGTGATTATCTTAGATTGTTTACCTGGTTAAGAACATTTGATTGCCCCAAAAATGAGATGTTTGGTTATGATAGATATCAAATATTATAGAACAGAACGTATAATTATGATGCCTGGTTAGGATGTCACCCCCATTGCTACTTGTAGTTGAAGTAAGAGAAGACTAAGGATAATAAGAGAAAGTGGACAGCAATGCCTTCTACGGAACTGACATCTAACTGCAATCATCAAGACGCCTGTCAAGCATGGAGATTATGACAAACCTCCCCTAATGGGGGATTCTGTGTTCAGCAGTAGACAATCTGGCTGATACAATACTAGCACATCAAATTAGCGCATACCTCAGATTTACATTTAACTCGCGTGCCTATTGTAATATTCAGTTTTGACATATTGGTTACTGAAAACTTAACAATTAATATTCACTCACCGGAAGTAAGATAGTTTTAGTTCCACGAAGAATGTACTTAATGGTGTCATAAGGATTTTCTACATAATGTCTCTTGGTAGCCATATAGTCATTTTTTGATTGTGGATGGTTATAAATTATTTTGCGGGTCTGAAAACAAAAGAACACACGATGAAATGTATACCTTATTTACTATAGACACAAGCAGTTATATTAGAATAACAGTGGTTCATACATTGTCACTGATGAATTCTTGAAAATGTTTGCTGCTTATTTGTAATAAATCCGAATAACCTTCTGACCTGGCCGTTACTCGAAGCGGGCGAGGTTTTGTGCCATCCAATTGTCCAAAGATTGAACCCTGTTAAATTATTTTAAATATTAATGTCGTTATATTTGCAATAACGCCTGCTATGCGGATTACATTACAAAATCACAAACATACGATAGGATTATTTTTCCCGCATATGACTTAATTTTTTCCTATCGTATATTTGTGATTTTGTAATATATTAAATATTTTAAGTTTTTATATTTTTTTTTGCTTTCTGGTAAGTTCTGCTGTAAACTAAAATACTACTTTTATTACGTGCGAATTGGTAAGATAGTGGGTTATTTAAAATTAATCCAACATTTATTAATTTTAGATTCTGTTACTTTAACCCCACAGGTGGGTTTTTTCAATATTATTTCATTGTAATGTAATTCGCCAAGCAGGCGTTATTGCAAACATAACAATATTAAAATTATATCATTCTGTAATACAAAAACATTCCACTTATATACAAATCATCTTCGTCATATTCCTATATTTATTTAAGTTATATATATAATTATATGTGTGTTTGGTACAATATGTCTCACCAAATATATAAAGAAAATTTTGGTTTTTGATTTAGAGAAGATCAGGAAGTTATCGGGCGAAAATATCAAAAGCATTCACAACACATCTGGAAACATTTCTAAATGAATCATCAGATTACAGGTTTCTTGCCACGGAAGTACCTACCTATCATTAGGTATTATTAAAAGATTACAACATATTAATATAATGTAATCAATTATCTTTATTGTACTAGTTTTTGCCCATAATTTTGTCTGCCTAGGTTACATATTATAAATAAAATATAAAAATAACTCATAGTATTCAGATGAGTTATTGTTGTTATATCGAAATCTGATTGATCTGATTTATTTCAGGTTTATACCTTATTAGGTATAAACCTGTTAGTGTTGCTGATAGAAGGGCGAAGAGATTGACACTTTTAGATAATTCTGGATAGGTAATACGGGTAGAGTGGTAGGCGTTATTCAAATCCAGCTTGTTGATAGATTTTCTACTTGGAGGATTGCAAACTATTCTACTATCACGCTAAAACTAGTGCTGAAGTGCTCTATTGAGACAAATAAACTTAACAAGTTTATGTCTTTATAAGGGTCTTTTATACATACCTTCGTCAAACTGTTGACCTTTTCCCCGTTCTCATAGATTACAATCTTTCCTCTGTGCACCACGAAGACCCATGAGTTCAAGTCCATTTCTCTCACCACATCTTCATCAGGTAGTACGTATATTTGTACAGCTGCGCAAGCTAATTGACGTCCTAAATGTTCACCTCCTCGAAGTATGGTGTCAAGGGCCAGGAATGTTCTTAACAAAAAAGACTACTATGTAATTAAGGAGGTATGTTCAAAATTGACCGCCAAATATGACGTGAATCAAAAGACTAATACTCCGGATATGAGGCGGTATGTCATATCCGGAGTGTTACGTCCATCAGGAGATGCGTCGTTGTGCGAAAAGGTCAATTATGTATGACCTTTTCTCAATAATTCTTATGCATTACCATCAAATATGATTGTATGGAAATGCATAAGAACGTTCATGCAACAGTGTTGACTGGACAGTACACAGTAAATATGTTAGTCACTTTCTGATATTTTTTCCCTTCGTCCCATATTACGACTCCCACAGAGAGATATGAGGGGGTGCAATTCTAGCCTGGTACCCCATCAGTCAGTCAAATGTATGGTAATGCATAAGAACGTTCATGCAACAGTGTTGACCGGACAGTACAAATATATTAGTCACTTTTTGGTATTTTTCCCTTCGTCCCCTCTTACGACTCCCAATGAAAGATATATATACACCGTGTCCCAAAATTCAACGATAAGCCGGCATCGGTGCATGGACCTACTCATGACTACTCGGGAAAAAATAAAAAAAAAATTATAACTCTTTTTTTTTTAATTACAGAGACTTTTATAAAGTTGCGCCAACTTTTAATAAAACTTGCCAAGGTAGTGTCCATACTTTTTTTTTTAACCCAGACTATAGAAAGTGCATAGAATGTTAAAATCTATGAAAATTATAAGAAAAAAATTTTTTTTTACTGATTTTTGTAAAATAACTACAGACTTTCTGTAATTTTAAAGGATTGTGGTAGATAGCCGTCCTTCTTAGGTTGCTAATGCACAAAAAATATCAAAAATATGTCAAAAATTGTGGTCATGGTAGTTGAAAATAGCATAATGGGTATCGAATATCGATGAAATTTATAAAAGTCTCTGTAATTAATTTAAAAAAACAGTTATAATTTTTTTTTTTTTTTTCCGAGGAGTCATGAGTAGGTCCATGCACCGATGCCGGCTTATCGTTGAATTTTGGGACACGGTGTATATATGATAGGGGTGCAATTCTAGCCTGGTACTCCATGGGATTATGTCAGTCAGTCCAAATACTCCAACTTACTACTAGTGGACAGCATGCTGCCACACCGGGATTGACGGTGGATTGCAGTGCCATTTTGATCATGCGTCGCATAGACACACCTTTCTAATAAGTTTTGGAAAATAATATGAGGTCCCGGTCCCCACGGACCCAAAGGCTCTACACCAAACGGTTCAAATATGAAACTACTATCAAGATTAGCATCATTGCGCTGCTAGAGTCACTCTGCTAAAGTAGATGGGAGCCCAGCTCTCACGACTCAGAAAGTTGTGACGGTGCTAAAGTGTCAACGCCCCGATGATGAGCATCTGATATGGTCGAAACCCGGGTCGACGTATTCCATATCTAACGTGAGTGCGTTGCCGGTTACTTAATAATATTTCAATATGTGTGCAACTCACGAGAATTGCTTTTCAAAAATCATTATTGATATCGAGTCAAAAATTCCTATCGATGTGATGTTAACATCGGCAACCACTAATTGGCACTTGGACGAGGCTCAGATTTTATCGCCTCTATTCTTGAGAGACTATGTGATTGGTAACAATTGTTAAGGAAAGATTACCATACACATTTCTATATTTTTCACTAAAAATAATAAATTATCATATTAATCATATTAAACTTATATTGTTAGCGTTGCTAATTTTGTCCTTCTACACCTAAGTAAATATACAATACTGTACTGTATCATCAGGATTGTTTACTGCTATACACAGGGTGCATATTCCCATAATTTCCATGCTTGGCAGGCGTCTTGGGGATCGCAGTACAAGATATCGATTCCCCAAAATACGCTATTTTATTTTTCTAAATATGATCACTAGCACTATCACATTTTAAGTGAAAACCACATATTTGAGATTTTATGTTTATTATTTTTAGTTTTATAATCATAGTAGAAAATAAAAAAATGTACCCTACTCAAACGCGTATAACCTTACATATTATTTTATACCACCTGTAGCCTTAGCGTTTACAATGAAAACAAATTTAACTCTAGGCCAATATGATGAAAATTGTCAATAAGTACTTGCAAGTTCGCATCGCTTCCTAACGTTCCGTAATTCAAATATGGAACTTTAAGTTTTGATAGGAGAGGTTGAATTATTTAATAGATGGCAAGGCTAAAGATAGCTGGACCCAATGGATCACTAGGTACTCGAAACGAAGTTAAAAACAATACAAGAAAAATGGATTACTTTTTAAAGAAGTAGTAGCTCAAATCTTGTCTTAACACAGCTCCAAGACGCTCGTTTGTCAGATGATGAATATTTATCCCTTTTGTTCTGAAATAAAACAATCAGATGAATCAGGAAAACCATATTTAAAAAAAATGTGTGCATAAATTATCTTATTTTGACATTTCGGTGGCAAAATGTCTCCGTCTGATATAAGAAGTAGTCATTCTTAGAAGTTTGGTAGATATAATTACCAATTTTAATAATATTATGCCGGATGCGTATGATAATTCACGCACAAATTAAATGCAATGAATCATTTTTATTATATATAGGGACAATAACAGAAATATTTTATCGACCGTGGATACATATCCACTGTTGCAAAGAGAATAGATTTTTTTTACAGGTGTTCGATTTTTCTCCTCTTCCCGGGAAGATATGGCTACGATCCATGATAGGCCTGCTGGTATGTATAAAATATAGTACATGCAGCATATTATTATATTGTACTATACATTTTGGCAAATGAGAGCATTCCGCTGACGAACGTTTTAAGCTAAAACATTCATAATATAAAGGGATTTTCAACAAAAATTTTGTTTTCTTACACAAAACAAAGTAAAGAATTTAAATGAAGATGATTCAAATTTTTATTGTATTACGAAGAGAAAAGTTTGGCAATTATGAATGAAAAATGATATCTGGCAAATGTCCGCCACGAGCACGGTGACATAATGTCGATTATTTCATCAAAGCTTCAATCACGTTTTGGCAAAATGGCAGCTCAATTTCGTTAATCACATGACGGATTATGAGATTTAAGGCTCCGTATAAACTCTGTCCTTAACATAGCCCCACAAAAAATAATCCAGTAGTGTTAACTCACATGATCTGGCTGGCCACTTAAACGCTTAATTTCATGAAATAATGCTATCGGGAAATTTCGCTGCAATTAATTGATCGTTTCATAGGCTGTGTGACATGTGGCACCGTACTGTTGAAACCACATATCAGTGATATATACGTCATCAATAATAGGGCAAAATTGAGAGTAACATCTGGCGAAATAGACCCGCCATTTTGCCAAAAAGGGATTAAAAGCTTTGATAAAAGAATCGACATCTGTGAGCGTGCTCGTGGTGGACATTTGCAAGATATAATTTTTCATTCATAATTGCCAAACTTTTCTTTTCATCATACAATAAAATATGAATAATTTTCATCTAATTTCCTTGCTATATTTTGTTTTGGGAAACAAAGTTCTTGTTGAAAAGCCTTTATACGCAGTTCCTAATTTCTATATAATATTATCTAAGTAGGTAATTTAATATATACAAATATTAATGTAAAAAATAAATTAATATATTACACAAAAACTAAACTTAAAAAAACTAGTGACAGTTACGCCTAATTTGCCTGATAATTATTCAGGTTTGACTGCGTGGCGTTTATAACGTCAGGTAGGCTTAACAGGAAAAATAGGCGGAACTATCACTAGATATATTATTTAAGTGTTTTTCTAATATAACAATATACTGTTTTTTTTTAAATATTAAAAAAAACATTTGTTATTTTTATGTATGGATTTCCGCATTGTAACGACTTATCTGTTCTATTCATACAGTGTGTAATATTAGACGTTAAGCTCCTAAGATATTTAAAATTACACGTTTTGCTACTACGGCATTTCGCGCTCATGTCAATGTAGTTTCGATGGTATTATATGATCAAGATGTTTTGGCCATTTCGTCTTTTAGTTATGTGGATTTTCTGATGGATACTGATTTATCATTATACTATTTGGACCCTGCAAACGAGCTCCACCCATACAAAAAACAACGGAGTTAAATCGAGAAGAAAGTAGAGCAATCTGCAAGGGAAAAATGAACTTGCTATTGAAGGGGGGTGGAGGCTATTGGGAATAACATCCTCTTCCCCACAATCCGCACATTACAGCAGCAACAGAAATGGCGGAACGTGCATGAATTAAGGTATTTCCCTCGTATATTAAAAACAAATACACAGAAAAAAATAATGTAAAAAATTTAATTTACATTAAATTTTCTATGTATTTGTTTTTTATATACAAGGGAAATATTTTAATTCATGCACGTTCCGCCCATTTAGCCAGAGCCGCGATGCTTCTCTTTATAGAAAATATGTTGTTTATATTATTAATAACTGATGGCTTTCCGTGAAATATTTATGCCGTAGCTACTAAGGGTTTATTTACTTTTTTAGATACAACTTTGCATTTTTTTTTCTATCGCGGAAACTATTGGTAATCGTGTTTCTAAAGTATATGATTTATAGAATGAATCCTTAAATATAATATTAGGTCCTTACATATGAAATTGGCGTTTTTCGTACTGGCCACTTTAATCACGAATTTCTCCTCTTTGGTAAGGAATTCCAAATTCAAATTTGTACAGCTATAGACTCATGTATTTGTGCTTCGATGATCGTCATTCATTTGTTTTTTTTCTTCTGTTTTTTTCTGTTTGCGTCACTCATTTTACAAAATGGAAAACCTTAAATATCGCATTATTTACGAGTACGAGTTCCGCCGTGGCACTAGTGCTGCGGAAACAACTCGAAGGGTGAATGATGTGTATGGCGGTCGTGTTGCAAAAGAAAACACAGTTCGTTTTTGGTTCCAACGTTTTCGTTCTGGAAATTTCGACCTGCAGAACAAGCCCCGTGGACGGCCTGAGACTCAAGTTGATAATGAAGAGTTGAAGGCTATTGTGGAAGCGGATCCATCGCAAACCACGTCCGAGTTAGCTGCAGGCTGCGATGTTAGTGATAAAACTGTTTTAATTCACTTGAAGCAAATTGGGAAGATTAAAAAGCTTGAAAGGTGGGTACCTCACGAATTGACTGAAACAAACCGGCAAACGCGCGTCGACTGCTGCGTTACATTACTAAACCGGCACATTAATGAAGGTATTTTAAACCGAATCATTACCTGTGATGAAAAATGGGTTCTTTACGATAATCGGAAGCGCAATGGTTAGATCCTGGCCAGCCAGCCAAATCCTGCCCCAAGCGAAAATTAACCCCAAAAAAGTTACTTGTAAGCGTTTGGTGGACTAGTGCCGGTATTGTTCATTACAGTTTTTTCAAATCTGGCCAGACTATTACGGCTGATGTCTATTGTCAGGAATTGCAAACCATGATGGAAAAGCTAGCGGCTAAACAACCTAGGCTGGTCAATCGCTCCACGCCACTGCTGCTTCACGACAACGCTAGACCACACACTGCGCTACAGACGGCTACTAAATTAGAAGAGCTTCAATTGGAAAGTCTAAGACATCCTCCGTACTCCCCGGACCTTGCTCCAACAGATTACCATTTTTTTCGAAATTTGGATAACTTCTTGCAAGGGAAAAAATTCAACTCCGATGGGGCAGTCCAAATCGCCTTCAAAGATTTTATTGATTCCCGTCCGACTGGTTTTTTTAGTAAAGGGATCAATGAACCTATGAGATGGCAAAAGTGCATAGAAAATAATGGTTCATACATTGATTAATTAAATATATTATATTAAAAAATATTCGACTTTTTGTTCCTCCCATACAAAACGCCAATTTCATATGTAAGGACCTAATATATATTAATTTCATAACTCAAAATTAAGAAATAAAGATACAGAAAGGGATCAAACGGAACACTATTACGTATCGCTGCCTCGGTGCAGGCTTAAATAAGTATACTATTATATACATTTTACTGCCACAGTTCTTACCTCACCCACCAATAACTAAAGTGAGCAATAGCTCTCTTGATAACGTTTTTGTCAATCCTTTCGTCCGTAAGAAATAGTTTAAGTTGAGCGACCGCATGTCGAAAAAGTGCATTTCCTCTTGAATTAAGCAACAATAATGCAAGGGTATATCCAGTAATATACCTGAAAACAAATACGAAATCGGAAGTCAGGATATGATTTGCAATTGATTTGGATTGAAAAAGTGACAATTACTAACGACTGTGATTTGGAAACTTTCTTCGGAGTTATTCATAATGCTTTAACTATACCCACAAGTAAAAAAAATGGAAATAAGTGGCTTGTAGCCGATTATTGTGGAGTTCTATTGAGGACGCATTTGTTCAATAGTGGACGTCTTTTGGCTAACGATGATTAATTCCAGACGACCTGTAGTTTTTCAATTTGTATTTTAGTATTTCAACCTTATAAATAATGAGTTCAAAATATTATAAGAAGGAAAGATTTGATAGTTTGTTTACATCGTATAGGCTCTGAAACAACAGGACCGATTTTAAAAAATCTTTTACCATTCCAATTCCACATTATCCCTGATAAACATAGACAATATTTTTATTTTTTTTATTTATGTTAATTAATGCCGGGGCGGGCCGCTCGTGTGTTTATAAAGTGTCAAACCATTGTGTATCGTTAGCTTCCACACTAACAATTAAAATGATAATTACGTAATATTTTTTAAATCAGGTTCCATATCATGTTAGGTAGATTTTTTATGTCTCTATACAACTAGTAGGTCAAAATAACTACTAGGTAAACGTTTATTGAAGTGTCATGAACGAAGAGCAACATGTATTATTGATATGATTGTGATTTTGGAATGTATTATTGACTTACCAAAAGATCATCATTATTATAACAATAATATATCCACAGTCAGCGTTAACGGAGTTGACTTGTAAGTTTGTAGAATGTAATCCCAAAGCGCCATTTTCGGCCAATTGGAGACTTTGGGCAAATAACTGAAATAATAATAAAGATCATCAGAAAAAAAACAAACGATACTGGAATCTACGCAAAAAAATTACATAAGCTCTCAATTGCCGATGTTTAAGGTGGCCTGGAATCAGCTAATTATGACACTGGTATCATAGTTTTTAGGGTTTCGTACCGCAAAAGGAAAAAAAGGAACCCTTATACAATAATGGTTCGGTTTTTTACACCGTACAAAATGATCCTATAAGGCTTATAGGATCACTTTGTTGTCCGTCTGTCTGTCCGTCAAGACCTTTTTTTCTCAAGAATGTGTGGAAGTATTATTAGGAGAAAAAATTCATTATAATACTTAAGTCTACTGTCCCTTGAAGCTGTGAAAAAAATCAAACTTCTAAGCCAATGCAATCAAAAGGCACAGCCGTTTATGCCGCAAATCTTCATCACACACAAAGGAATCAAAACTTACAGGGTACTTCCCGTAAACATGAAATTTGCTACGAAGCAACGTCTCATAGCAAAGATATGGGAAAGATTGCGAAAAGTATAAATTTTTAGTTACATAACATAGCAAAATAATTTTAAAATGTTATGGATTACATTTAGCGATATAAATACCAAAACTATCACTTATATACCTACAGGTTTGTACGGAACCCTCGAAACGTGAGTCCGACTCGACCTCGGCCGTAGTTTGTTTAAGAAAGGACTGCCACAATACCTATTTCTAACGACAAGCAGTAATATTCGCATTGCTGTGTTCAACAACTTTATATCTATATAAAGTTGTTAAGTTCCATGTGCCTGTAATTTTACCGGCGGCACCCCTACCTTTCAAAACAGAACACAGCAATGTGAATATTACTGCTATATTTCGGATGTCAGCCCGAGGCTGACATCCAAAATATTTTAATAAAAGAAATTAAAATAGATATTGTAAAATATCTCCTCCGCATCAAGATTAACATAACAAAATATGCAAAAAAATAATTGAATAGCCGCAAAAGATGTCATCATAAACTTATTTTTGACGATTGTAATTTATATATTTTGCCAGCTTATGTTATTAAATTCAAGATATTAAATTTACTATATCCCCAAATTTTACAACACTTATTGATTTATATTAACTAATTAAATATTAATTTAAATATATAATGAGTTCTTCTTAGTGACCATCCACCACTGGAGTTGGGATACGTAATAAATAAACCTAAGGGCCATTACTTTGGTTTACATTTCTTGAACATATTAGAAGAAACTTGAAAGTACTTAGCGCTTTTAATAGAAAAATAAAGTAAATTGATGTGTCATGAGGAGTAATGAAACAGTATTGACTAAAAATGGCTAAGTGAAAATTTTGAAATGAAAACAATGTTACATTTTCACTAGCTGTTCTTGATTAAACAAAAAGGGCATCTTTAATACCAAAACGCCGATCAATATTGCAATATTTTACTAACTTGCACTTACGATTTATTTCAATTAACCATAAAATGTAGTTACTTTATTTCGACTTCTCATCTTGTGCGATCTTCACACAATTCACGGGGAAGTAATTGGTTATCAATTCCCAAAGTACAGTATGAGTTAAAATCAGAGGAAGCCCGGCAGGCTTGAGCACAACGTTTACTCGGCGCGGGTCCTACCGTTCGACGGTAGTAGCATACAATTGATATAGTTATTTTACTATCTACCCTCCCAATCACTTATAAGGACCGAACTCAAATAAATAATACATAACGCTACTTTCATATTTAACTAAACCTCTGCAATTATCACAAAAGTTGACAACATCTGTAATATTATAACTTACCAAATGTAATGTATCCTCTGTGGGTTTGGGTGGAATTCTATATAGTTTTGGCACCCAACATGTGTTTAAATAAACCATGTCTGTCAATCGATCCCATTGGTCAAATTTGAAGTCGATACAATAAGTCATCAAGTTTTGACTGGTCCCAAAGATTAACAGTATTGTTATGGCCATCCATTTAATCATCTGGGGACCAAAATATATTGAAATTATATAAACATTAGTGTCTATTTTTCATCATTTTGTATCAATAAAGATATCAATTGGTTTTGTAAGGTTCTGAGCAGTGACATCTACTCCAAAATATTTTACATATCACAAAGGTATTTTTGAATTACTTTATACATTTTTATTTTCGATAATTTCAACAAATAACCGTTGACTTATAGGGTTTTTTTAATTACCGTATATTAAAAATCTATGGGCAATAGATTTAAATAATTCATATATGAAACGGATCGGACTAATTTGTTAAATAGGACCCTAAATCTTTTTTGCGTGAGTGTGGCGAAAGTGGTTCCAAGAATACATAATATTTTTGGCTCGTCTTTAGAATCAATATACACTCCAATGTACCTTAATTTTTTTTTAAAGGTAGATATAGTTATCTTGTATAATCACACGAACACTTCCAAAGGCCGAACCTGCGAAGGCGTAGCGAGTACGCTGCGACGAGGTAGCGAGAAGACTAAAGCGCTGCCTTCGCACAGCACCTGAGCTGTAATGCGGTGACGTTTCGGACGTTCTACGGGCAGTGTGTGCTAGTGCATTTTTACGATCGTAAATATAGTATTCCTGCAGTATTTACTTTGAGTACCTTATAATTCTGTGACTTGTAACTTAGATTCCCTGTGTGAGTGTTTGTGTGCTTTATCGTCATCGCGATAGAGAAATATTACGTGATAAGTGTACGCTTAATTGCTGATGGTATTTAATATTTTTCTAAAAAAGTGGGTAAACGAATCTGTACTTGAAAAGTTACTATAGTTCCACGCCATCTAGCGGACTAGTCTTGCGTTAATTGATTTACTTGCTAGATACGAACCACTGACACCTAAATATGGCCAAGAAGTGCAACGGTTGCGGTCGCTTCACAAATACGTCAGAGGGCGTTAAATGCACTAAGTGTTCGTGCTACTATCACAGAGGCTGCGTTAACATTCCGGCCGATGCTGCAGTGGCCCCGACATGGCTCTGTCCTGGTTGTAAGGTGCAGACGCCTCGCAAGGATAACACAGAAAATCCTGTTCGCGGGGAGAAAGCGGATTACGTAGATAAATCCCAGCAGTCTTGCTCGGCATGCGGCACTTGCGCTGAATTGTTGAAGGAGATGAAACGCATTAATGAAAACACGACGGTTATTAAAAATGATTTTAAAACTATGAAGGAAGATGTGAGTGTTCTCCGTGTTGCCGTCGAAAAATTTGGTGCGCGTTTGGATGCCATGGAGACGCGTCTCGAGCGATTAGAAATGGAATGTGCCGAGATGCAGTCCGAGCGAGCCGCGCAGCCCGGGCCCGAGGTGACCAGCCTGCTTACCACCATCGAGGACCTGAAGGCACAGCTGAACGATCGGGAACAGGAAGCCGTTTGTAATGATTTTGAAATCAGTGGAATACCGGAGGAGCAAGGAGAAAATGCGGCTCACATCGTGGGCAGGATCGCTGAGAAGCTCGGCGTCGCCTACGAGGAGCGGGACCTCGTTCTAGTGGAGCGCACGGGCGCGCAGCGCGTGCCCTCGGCAGGGGAGCCGGCGCCGCGGCCGCGCCCGCTGGTGGTGCGACTGGCGCGCCGCTCAGCGCGCGCTGCCTTCCTGCAGGCGGCGCGCGTGCGGCGCACCCTCACTACGGAGGGCCTGGGGCTTGCCTCCGCTCCGACCAGAATTTACCTCAACGAGCGCCTCTCTAGGCATAACAAGATGCTTTTTTTCAAGGCGCGCGAAGAGGCGCGTGCGAAAGGATGGAAGTACGCGTGGACCAGGGACGGGCGTATCTTTGTTCGCCGCGAGATGGGCAAAGCTGCTTTCCGAGTACGTTCGATGCTAGATCTGGGGAAAATTTTTGGCGGAACGAGCGGTGCGGCGGTGGCGGTGGTCCAGAAGGTGTCGGCGGTAGCGGATGTTTCGTGAGCGACGATTATGCTATGTTTTTTCTGCTGTTCACTTATTTCATTTTAGTATTGTTCCATATTTTAGGATTGTTTCATATAATACATCTCTTTGCTCTTGTCATTATTGCTTATACATATGGTACCTATAGTCCTTATCATATATTGGTTGTTATAATAATAAGGCTTGAAATTCTTCAAACCTTACTTTCCTGTTTGAAATTTAAAATATTGATTTCTTTTATATGTTATTACGTTATTTATGTCATTGCTCTGGTGTCAACAATCACTCTTTTTTGTGCCGTATACTATCCGTGTCATTATTTTGAATATATCTCTTTGTTTTATAATGGCTACTAAGAATTTAAAAGTTGGTGTATACAATGCTGGTTCCCTCGGCACCAACCACGATAACACTATAGTGTCGGTGTCTCGGTCCGGTGTGGACGTGCTGGCGGTGAACGAGACGTGGGTGCACGAGGGGCAGGAGGGGCGCGCGCCCGCCATCCCCGGCTACCGGCTGCGGCACACGCCGCGGCCGCGCGCGCATCGCTCGCGGGGCGGCGGCGTGGGCTTCTACCTCAAACTGGGGCTCAATGTGCGGACCTGGCGCCACCCGGTGGACCCACTGCACGCCACGGTAGAGCAAATGTGGCTCTCGGTAAAACTCAACGGCAAAAAATTGTTTATAGGTACGGCATATCGGCCTGGATGGGTGAACGTAGAACTCTTTTTTGACGCGCTTTCCGATTCCATTAGTTCTATTCCTGAATATGACCATTTAATATTGTTAGGTGATTTTAACATTAATTATTTAGAAACTAGTGACTATCGAACGAGCAAATTAAACACCTTTCTTACAAGCTTTAAACTAAAACAACTAGTCACGGAGCCGACTCACTTCACCGATACCAGCCAAACACTTATAGATTTGATATGTTCTGACTTGCACCCTAAAAATATTGCTACAGGTCTGGTGGGGACCCTCCACGGTCACTGTTTGGTAGTCTGCGAATTTCATTTCAAGCGGTTAAAACCGGCTCCCCGTACCAGCACTTTCAGACCTTTAAAAGATATCTGCATGGTAAATTTTAATAACGATCTGCAGTCATTAAGGTGGGATCTAATAGCGCAGCATAATAACGTAAATGAATTAGTAGCAGATTTCAATCGCTTTGTTGTTGCTCTCTTCGACTGCCATGCACGTGTTAGGACGGTTGTTATTAAAGAACGCTCTTACCCTTGGATTACTGACACAGTTAAGCTGATGATGAGATTGCGTGATGAGGCCGGGGCGGAATACCATAGAACTAAGTCTGACACTAAGAAACAATATTACAAGTCATTAAAATCCACAGTTAGTGAGGCTCTTTTTTATGAGAAATCAGCATATTTTAAACAACATATAAACAACAACTATCGAAATTCGAAACAGCTCTGGAAGAATCTTAAGCAGACTCTACTGCCTGGCGACAGCTGTGAATTGCCATGTTTTTACAATAATGCAGATGAAATAAATAATCATTTTTTAACATTACCTACTACATCTAAAATAGTAATTTCGCAGTTAACTTTTTTCGAGCATCACAGGTTCAGCAAGGCAGTGTTTCATATGGAACCAGTCAGTCAAGATCACCTTATTAAAATTATCAAAGGTCTGAAGTCGAATGCTACAGGTTGTGATGGTATCAGTCTAGATATGCTGATAAGGACATTGCCATTTACGATAGATGCTATACAGGCCATGATTAATACCTCTATTAGTACTAAAATGTTTCCTGATGCTTGGAAATTAGCCATAGTAAACCCATTACCGAAGCATTCTAGCCCGGTAGAGTTGAAGGACCTCAGACCTGTTAGTATTTTGCCGTGTCTGTCCAAAATTTTAGAAAAATCTGTGTGTATACAATTAACCAACTTTCTCGAAAAGAACAACATTTTGCCAGAAGTACAATCAGGCTTTAGAAAGGGTCGTAGTACAACAACTGCTCTACTGGATGTAACAGATAATGTGCTTAGTGCTCAAGACCGGGGAATGTGCACAATCTTAGTTTTGTTGGATTTTTCCAGGGCTTTCGATTCTTTAGATATAAATTTACTTTTGTCAAAATTAAGTTACTATGGGTTCGATGCTGAAGCTGTCCAATGGTTTGATAGCTACCTTAGTGACAGGTATCAATATGTGAAGATAGTGCAATCGGATGGCAGTTTGCTGGCATCGAATAAATTAGCAGTAAACAGAGGAGTGCCTCAGGGCTCTATTTTGGGCCCAATTCTTTTTATTTTATACTCCGCTGACATAATAACGCAGATTCATAATTGTAAGGTCCATATATATGCGGATGACATTCAAGTCTACATCTCATGCAAGCCGTGTGACATTGATAATGCTATTGTGAACCTAAATAGGGATCTTGCAAGAGTGGCTTCATGGTCCACAAGTAACTGCCTATTGCTAAATCCGACCAAAACCAAGTACCTCATTTTTGGTAGCAATCATCAACTTGCTAGTCTCATGCCGTCGGTAGGCGTCACACTACAGGGCGAACCTATAGAGCGGGTATACGAAGCGCGTAACCTAGGTCTGCTCATGGACTGTGAACTGCGCTATAAAAATCACGTGACCAATTGTATTAAAAACTGTTTTTATAAATTAAAGGTTGTGTACAAAATGAGACCCTACTTAAAGGAATGTATGCGTATTCAGCTGGTAGAGTCGTTAGTTTTATCAAAGCTGAATTATATGGATACTGTTTACGGGCCGAGGCTTCTCGCCAAAACTAAAAAGCTGATACAACGAGTGCAGAAGGCTTGTGCCAGATTCTGTTTTGACATCCCGTGGAGGTCGCATGTGACACCATTTCTGAATAAGAAACTCTGGTTGAAAATGATGCACCGTCACAAGCTGCATTTAGCGTCTCTGTTGTTCGGAGTCATCAAGTACCAAAAGCCTTTGTATCTCAGCGACAAGTTAAAGTGGTTGGCTGTGCGTCGGCCTCAAAGTTCCCGAACTTGTTCGATGCAGCTGAAGACGGAGCGGCATTTCTCAGCCGCTTTCAGAGGAAGTTTCCGTTACGCTGCATCGAAATGTTGGAATAATATACCACCGCCGATTAGGAACCTGCATTGTTTGTATAATTTTAAAAATAATATTAAGAAGTTCATTTTTGCACACCAAAAGAGAGAGGAACTGTTGGTTCAGGACACCAGTGCACTCTAATGTTTAGTTTTATAGATAATAAGAAGAAATAGTTAATAATGTTAGAATTTGTACCTACTTTATATGATATAAATACTAGTTTAGTAATATGTAGAATTATGAAATGTATGTCATTTTATGTGCGCCTGTCAAAATGTGCGTGCGGGAGGTCACCTCTCGGTTCCAGCGGAAGACCAGCGTCGGTTGCTGCTCGCAGCATCCGGCATTATGCTGAGCTGAGGCCGAGTTTGTGACACACACTGTATAATAATTTCTTGTTTGTCTTAGTTGATTTGTGTGTGTTGCAAATAAACGCTATTCTATTCTATTCTATTCTGTAATAGAATAACTTCACTTCCAATAAGACATTTAAGTCTTAAACCTAACCTTTTTTTGAGGACGTTTCCGTGCTTGCGATTTGTGACTAGTTATTTTCATGAAGAAGAAGATGAAGCTAATTTTGAGTAATTTCATTAGTATTAAAAAACTTTAGGTTTCTGTCACCCCCATCCCCTCAGTGGGGAATATTCTGCCCTCTCTCCATAAATAATATATACTATGTAGGTACATATCTAAAGTCCTCCCAATGTATGTAGGTATACATATTTTTTTTACAATTATTATTATTTAAAAAAAGTATGCGGTACCCCCCACCCCTCTGAGGTATGCTAAAACCCCCCTCTCCCACCTCACCCCTTCTTATAGTACATATGCATGTATACCGATTTTAAAAGTCCTTCCATATTTTTACTTTTCATGCTTGTTAATGTATTTAGTTCTTGCTTATGCCCAGTTTGAAGCAGTGATGGCTCAGTGCCATTGGCTATGGACTGCCACGCAGCAGGTCCATGGTTCGAATCCCGCCCAGAGCTTGAGCTTCACCGCATGGTGAAAGGGCATTTTGCGAATGCCTGCCTGGCTAGCGACCACCCTCAAGTAGAAAGTCTGTCGCCAAGCACCGAGAAGTGTGTTCCGGCAGTAGTCCTTGAGAGCCAGTGAAATTACAGGCATAATGAGGCTTAACAACTATGTCTTAATGTGACGGGTGCAGTACAATTCGTGAGTTGTCATGAATTGCAACTGTTATAGGCAGGGGTTAATCCACTTAACATCAGGTGGGCCTCGAGCTTGTTCCGTCACAATAACATAAAAAAAGGTGTAAGCGGACTAAAACGATTTTTTAGGGTTCCGTAGTACCTACAAGGAACCCTTATAGTTTCGTCATGTCTGTCTGTCTGTCCGTCTGTCCGAGGTTTTGCTAAGAGACCGTTTGTACTAGAAAGCTGCAATTTTGTACAGATATGTAAACTTACTACGCCGACAAAGTGGTAAAATAAAATTTTGAAAAATATTTTTTTTTAGGGTAGCTCCCATACAAGTGTTGTGGTTATGAATTTTTTTTCGTCGTCTCTCCCATCGAATGGGGTATCATTGAACAGGTATTTTGAAATAATTTAGGGGTTGCTAATACTATTTTTCGATTTAATGCTCCATTTACGAAATATTCAACTTTAAAGTGCAAATTTTTGTTCCAGAAGAGCGTCCCCCCCCCTCTAAAATCTAAACTACTGGCTCAAAGAGTCTGAAAAAATTCATGATGATAGTGCAGTTCAGGAACTTTCAAGGAAAACTATAGCGGTTAAGATAACTTTATTACTTTAGCAGTAATAGTCGTTGAACTTGGGTATTAGATAATTTTACACCAAATACAAAATCCTTAGAATAAATCCTTTAAAGTTACTAAGATGAAGTACCGGAAGGACTAGAATCGGTATAAATAGTTATGTACTATAGGAAGGGGTGGAGGGGGGAGAGGGGGGGTTGTAGCATCCCTCCAGAGGGGTGGAGGATTATGATAACTATTTTCTTAAAATGTTATTAATTTATAAAAATATGCGTATCTACACACATTAGAAGGACTTTAGGTATGGTATATATGTATATATTTTGTGCAACGGGGAGGGGGAGAGAGGGCGGAATATTTCCCATTGATGGGAGGGGGTTACAGAAATATTTGTATATTTTTAAGAATTAATATATACGTGTAGTCAATATTCTGTTGTGTAGTATTGGTGTACGAGTTTAAGTGTTGTTTTTGAGTTGAATTTGAAAGGTGTATGTGTCGGTGCGTGTTTCTGTATGTTTGAGTATACGTGCATGTGATTTTTAATGTGTAATTTTACATATGTGTTATGGGATTCTAACTTTGATGAGGTTCAAGTCATAAAGGATATATAATAATATTAGGTAGTAAATTAATCGTTAATGTAAATATTCAAAATATAATAATAACACGTGGTTTAAAAATATTTAATTTTGTCATAAGGTCCTCTAGTAACTTCAACAACGAATTAACGTATTTATTGCATAATATTAAACCATTATGAAGAGCTCATAAACAAATATAAATTATTGCATTTAAACTCTAGGAGGCAACAATTAGATATTATGCTTCTGTATGACCTACATCATAAGTCATAACAGATATGACTGTACAGAGCTGATCGATTAGCTTCGGTATAAGGTACTTTTTAGACCTCATCTCATAACCCCGTCTCATAATTATTCTTATAAATTAGAATATTTTTTCATTGGGAAAATATTGTGACTCTGTTTGTTGGTTCTTGAATATATATATATACAGGGTGTCCCAGAACTCAACGTCAAGCGGGCACGGGGCAAGAGGGGGGGTCATACCAGAACCAAGAAAAATAAAATAAAAATTCCATATCAGTTGGTTAAGTTATAATTGGCAAATTTATGAAAAAGAGGAAAATCGACACCTTTATTCATATCTTTAGTTATTCTGACCTCAAAGTTAACTATTTTACAGTGTTTTTTTTACTAACGTGGTCTTTAATAAACATGCTATCAATTGCAATCACTATTTAAACAAAAATAGTTGCTATGTTTGTTAAAATTATCGCATTTTGTTTGAGTTGTGGTTGAAAAAATAATATCAACTAACTTTGGTGGTTTAGTAAAAAAAAAAAATATGGTACTACCCTAGGCAAGTTACTTCAAAAGATGGCCCATTTAGTCAAGATTTCAAAATGATACAATACTTTTAACTTTTCTACCTATAACATTTATTGCCAATTTTTATCGCAAAACATACTCATTTTAAAAATCAAATTAGGTCATCACAATACTTGTTTTCCATAGAAAATTCGGAGAAATAGAACAATGAATAGTGTGCGGTGGTCACCGACAAAATACACCGCGATAAAGGCCTATGACAGAGCGAGATAGACCCCCCCCCCCCCCTCTTGCCCCGTGCCCGCTTGACGTTGAGTTCTGGGACACCTTGTATATATATATATTCTTAGAAACTAGATCAGAAGTTATTTTTTTAAAAAGAAGAAATACACACGTATCTACAATTTATTTAATTTAGACAAAAACAAATATACCCGATCAAGAATTATGCCATTAAAATTAATTCTTTTAAACAATTAAAATAGCCTAGACAAGACTGACAAAAACAATCTAGCAGTACGATAATTATACAACTTTACAGCGATGTTACCGAACCGACGGACGAAGCAATAAAAAGCCCGTTCGGGCACCCGTCACTGGCTTATATAGGTTTCCCCCTCCACTGACAGTGTTGCCGCTAACAATATATATATATGCACAGTCCCTTCAGTATCGTTATATAGTTTACACTATATATAGATATATATACATATACAGTGTAAACTTAGGGGACTGTGCATTTTTATGGCGTTATAGAGAGGTGTCGTTAAATGGTGAGAAGAAAAAAGTTTGTGAGAAACTAAGAAACGTATAGATAATCCATGATTCCTACTTAATAGTCATGGTCAACAACATTCTACACGTGCAAGCAATCACAATTTATAAACAAAAGAACAAATTGCTTAGAAAGTTATAGGTAGAGAGATAAAAAGATAAAGAACAACAGAATTATTCTATATTATGATAACGGGCTACTACGGAACCCTACATTACGCGTGGCCCGACACGCGCTTGACAGTTTATAAGCTTTATTGTAAAAAAGACTGTTTTTGAGTACATGTGCATAAAATTAATTTGTTTTAATTGTTCAAAGAATTACAATTTGTAATATATTTAATGTGGGAAGTTTGCTTTGGTCTTTTTTAATACACATAGATCAGAGGTATTATTAAAGACCCTTAAATATTTTTGTCGTAACAATGATACTCAAAATAGAACACCCTTCAACAATTATAAAGTGTCATCATTGGGTACAGACGATATAATGACAACACAATTAAAAATAACATATTACTTACCATAATATATGCATGACTTAGAGTAGGCACATCCGCTAAATAATTGAAATATCCATTCACTATGTATATATGTGCGAACTTAAAATAAGTGTTGATCATCAACATTTTGCTGTCATTCATTCCACTCGCCATCAATGCTCTGAAAATATTAATGTTAGTTTAGTGATAATTGTTAATAAATGAAGCCCAAATGGGGATCTTTCCTGTGGGGTGCAGGGCTAGAATAACACTACCCCATATTTTTAGTGGGAATGGAAGGAAATGATACCAGAAGATGGGCAGCAGCACCTTTTAAATAACTGCTATCTAATACAGTCCCCCAGCCATTTGCCACGCACGAATCTCAATGCTCCTTATGGCCAAACCCCCTTAATCGGAGAGGCCTTTATGGGCACTGGACAAATAGGCTGATATATTTATGTTAGAATCAACACTGTCCCAATTTTGCCGTCGTATCAACTCAAACTTTGCTTTTGTGACCCATTCCCCCATCAGCGTGCGCAGCGAACCTTAATTCAATTGTAAACTATGCTTCTAGGTTAGCCTGAACAACACGACCACATCGTCCCTTACAATCAGGTGAGATAGTGGTCAAAGGCTAACCTATCAGGCATAAAAAAAAGCGCAGATTCGCGAGGTTTACAGTTCCGAGAGCCACTAGTCATTATTCATGGAGCTGAATGCCATTCAGTGTGATATTGGCTTCATTTTAATGTACCTACTAAACAACTAGACAGAATAATATAAAATGCAGGTGGATGGCGAAGCGGCACGCAGTAGTGTGCGGATGTGCATGCAGAAGTGGAAAGTTGGGCGCAAGGCTGCGTCGAAATGCGTGACAACCCTCCGTAATAAGTCCGGAAGGATTCGCCGATGTATACTTGTAACTTTGTACTTTGAGCGCAGAGTGCGCCAGGGCAGCCATTGCTTATTATCAGGTGAGTAAATAGTTATAGATAGCATCAATTTATAAAGACAAGGCAAGGATTAGACTGGGTATCGGGGAGGCTGGTTATCACTTTGATGTAATTCTCGCAACCTGAGGCTAAAGCAGCTTATAAGGATTTTAAAGATGCTTAAAATTTAAGAAACGTTTAAGTTTTGAAAATAAAATAATATTGAATGATTGAAATAAAATTACCCACAAGGTGATAAGGACAAGTTCTATTTATTTTCACTCCCTAATATTTTTACGAAATTTCAATATCCGCTTTTAAACAATCCCATATTCATCTGTTATTTCTTCAGAACGTAGTCCTTAACAGCAAACAGGCTTACCATATACAACGATACGCATAATATAAAACGTGCAATTTAATCTTATTGACTTTATTTCGATAAAATATAGAACAAGTATATACAATTTTATTAGCAATAATTAATAACGTGTAAGTCTCTTTAAATTCTCTAACATCATTTGCGCAGTTCATGCAACAATAACTTAGGTAATTTTTAATCTAAATTGACTACAAAATAATGTTCCATACTAACTTAATTAGTTCAAACCAGGGCAATGCTCCAGCTATGTCCAACCAAAATGTTCTGGTTAAATAGTGAATGGCACACTTCCATTTGTCAAAGATCATAATGCCACGTTTATCATAATACGCCAGCTACAACAAAAAAAGTTGATTACTACCATTTTTATACAAAAATAAATACACATTTTGCAGTGATGGCTCAGTGGCATTGGCTATGGATTGCCACGCAACAGGTCCATGGTTCGAATCCCGCCGCGTGCTGGAACTTCACCGCATGGTGGAAGGGCATTTTGCGAATGCCCGCCTGGCTAGCGATCACCCACAAGTAGAAAATCTGCCAAGCACCTGTGTTTTGGCAGCTGTCCTTGAGACCCATATTACAGGCACAGGAGACTTAACAACTATGTCTCAAAGTGAGGGGCGCCGTGCAATTCGTAACTTGTGATGATATGCATCTGTTATTGGCAGAGGTTACTCTGCTTAAAATCAGGCGGGCCTCGAGCTAGTTCCATCACAATAACATAAAAAAACATACTTTAAGTAAACAAACCTCGCGGTTTCTAGCAGTAATTGGTTGTTAGTAGTGGTGAAGAATAATTTATTTATTTAGATATGAAAATCAAATTACAAAAAATTTTTATAAAATTTTATTAAAAATGAAATTTTGTTTTTATAATTTGTTTAATTTTCATTTATATTTAACTGTAGCAGATAACAAAATCTCAAGCTTACGTTAACTGAAGGCGCAAATGGATCAACTGATAATAGCCTTACATTATATGAATACAAAAAAAGTAATTAATTAAAATATTTTGTGTATCTATTAAGTTTCTGAATCTGGAAGCATTAATTTACTAAAAATAAAAAAAAGAATACTGGTTTATGATTTTTAAGATAAGGATGACAGAAATTGGGCCATTTGAATTTTGTATCAAAGCCCTATAGAATATATATGAAAGTAGGCATCTATATTTCTTGAAATATAGTGTGTACGCATCACATAAGAAACTACTATTAGAAAGGCAGGATTAAGGGTGAATTATTTAAATTAATTTTAAATATAACATTTAAATTTAGTTCAGCAATATTCATAAAATATCTATATTCCAGATCTGTAACTCATCCTGTTTACGAATTAGAGACGTGACATACGGATAAACGGACAAACAAGCAAACACACACACAGTACACTTGGGTACGGATATACGCTGATATTGTATTATTTTTCAAAATTCAAATGTTCGGACCGATCAATTTTTCGGGCAATTGGAACACGCCGCTTTGGTAGTCGTCTATGTGTGATCTATGGAATTTTTGTAAGTGAGTTTATCTTGATAAAATTTTTGAAAATTCATGCTCCTTCTGATTCCCTTTTGTCGTCATTGTTGTTGAATTTGCATTTTTTGTTTTATTTGCAAGGATTCCTTGATTTGATAATTGTTACTTTACGATTTGTTAATAAATTGTCAATTTGTGATTGTGATAAAATTGTGCGACGGTGTCGTCGAGACTTTGGAGCCCCAAGGACTGGATGGTCGTAAGTACCCTAGAAGTAGAGACGGTCTGGCCAGATAAGTTTCCCTAGGGTACGATAGGCTAGAGGGATCAACTACGGAACAAGGAAACCGATTATAATTGTGTTTAATCCTTTGTAAATTTGATTTTATTACTTGTACTTTCTTTTCGGCCTTCCCGGTGTATCGCCGGAGTTAAGCATTCAAAACAGATTGTCCAGGTGGAAGGCGCCTTCCACTGAACAATCCCTGCCTGGGCAATCTGGAATCTTAACATCAAATAAATAAATGTCTTACACACCAAGAGTGAGATGTGTTTCTGAATGGGAGAATGGATGACATATAATATTCTTAATATAATTGTTTGATACTAACGAACAGTTTAAGCGCAATGTCAATCCATGTAACACAGTCGCAAAACGCCGCTATTCGTATAAGAATGTCTCTGTATGGAGCACCACTTCCACCTGAAACAAGAATACAATAAATAGTAGATAGTACAAACGAGTGCATAAATGTCATTTTAGCCAAGAGGTTTAACAGCCGGATTCAATAGCGAGGGCTGATTATTTATTAATCGAGTCTAAAATGGATTTATATACTAATTATACACTCAGATTTTCACTTTAATTGCGAGGAAATGAAACAAATAGTAATTTCATCTATATGATGAAATTGAATCTGATATTTGAGCAATGTTCTATTTTGAATTTCAATATTTCGATAAAATTTATATCTGAGCCTCTAACAATACACGTGATTTATGTGAATTATGAAAGATCTAGGCAAACATCCCATATGAAATATATTAAAAATTGTAATTTATTCACTAAAACTTAATCGCTAAACTGGTTTCTTGTCCTAATATTTTACCGTAAGGGCGCTTAGTAGCAACGGCATAAAATGCATACTTCTTCAATTTCAATCATTTGCATTAGTTTATTTGTATTAGCACTTCTCATACAGAGCATTTCTCACAGATTCCATGCACATACTCTTTCCATCTGAAACCTTATATCGTCGGAAACAAACAAAATCACCAGTGGCAACTGTAAATAGTAACTCCAACTCGCTAAACTAGTTTACTGATACTACATACATACATCTATACTTTTAATAAAACTGTAACAGATCCTATTCTGTACATGGCAAATATTTTGGAAAAAACATTTAGGAGCACTCTGTAGCTGACACTGATGCATAAACTGTATTTTTTTATTTTGGTCTGTCTGCCTGTCTGTATCCCTGCCGCGCATCACTCCAAAACTACTAAATGGAATTCAATGAAACTTAACACGATTAGATTTCATACTACGAAAAATGACATTGTATACTTTTTATCCCGGAATCCAACACGGTTCCCTTGGGAAAGGGGATGAAAGTTAAAATGTACACCTAGTTGTAATTTGTTAACGCGTAGTCAGATTTCAATTATTATTTTTTGTTAGAATAGTGACGAGTGACCCCATTGACACTCCACGGGAAGCCCGGCACCCCACAGGCAGCCCGACACCCCACGTGCAGCCCGACACCCCACGGGCAGCCCAGCACCCCACGGACATCCCGGCACCTCACGGGCATCCCGGCACCCCACGGGCTTTCCGGCACCCCACGGGTAGGCCGGCACCCTTATTTGGTTTTATAAGCTTGCTGAGATAAAACTCTAATATCTGCCACATTCGTAGTTTTTTTTTCTATCTATCATTTGCCGGATACATTTTGAAGACTGCGCAATGGATGTGCACAATCTAATATATTTTCGTTCTACTGCCCAACAACGAAAACCTCGGCAAAAAGACGCCATTTAAAATCTAAATTCCAAAGAACGCACAAAGTACGTTGCTTAAACATTTATTGTGCGAACCGCAAAGGAACTTAACTACTACTAACTGAGTTACTCAACTACTGTCTTCTGGAAAATACAACCAGGGAGTTTTCAAACCTAAAGTAAAAAGCTCTTTTTTGAGCTATGATTTACTAAGAGTGAGACCACAGCGTTGCTTAATATGAGATAAACAGTGCTAAAATGTGAATAATTTAAATAGTCTGCATATACGGCAATCGCGAATGAAGTCGCAGGTACAGCTAGTACATACATATAATCACGCCTGTACTCCCCGAAGGGGTAGGCAGAAGTGTGTAGACACCTACGTTTTGCCAATTGGATTATGGTCTTATGTTATAGGGTGCGAGCCTATTGTCATTTACCGGGCACAGTTTCAGGGTCATACACGAACATAGTACGAATAATATGTTTACGCTAACAACATATAAGACAGGAACACAAGAACATATTGTATGAAAACCTGGCAGGGCACTAATATAGTATATAGACCAGTTGTGCGTCTAATACACACAACACCCTAATACTACTATTATTATAATTATTATGCAAGTATGATCCGCTGAGAAATAGACTGGATGCAGATAATAAAGCTTCGCTAAACTAAGCTTTTGTTGAGAACTGTTTAGAACGTCTCGAGTCACTTAAATTGATATATAATTTAAATTATGAATATTTTCTGTTAATTTATAAAACCTATGTATGAGTATATGCATTATTAAATCAGTCACATATATTAATATGTAAAGCCTAAAGTAGATTTAAAGTGTCTTATTACTGAATAATGTTTCTCTCATATTATTCAAACTGCCCTTAAGATATTAACACATTTATTCTACTCAGCCTCAAGACAAGACGAATTTACTTAGCATTCCATGGATTCACCGTGCGGGTGCCGGGTCCATAGCGTTGCAGAGGAAGAGGCCCCAGTCAAGGTGCCTGGGACTTGCAACCCAGTGAGTAAGGTTAACGGGCCCCTTTATGATGCATCAATGCTCCCTTTCACCGCTCGAGCCTCCTCCCCTGCCTAACCAAATTTGGTAAGATCCTACTAATGCCGCCTTGGATACACGTTCTAGGATGGAAGTTACGGTCGTTCTTGACAGGCCAAGGTCTTTTAGTAGGTTGTATAGGGATTTTGCTGGTATACCCCTTGCTCCGACTTCTACAGCATATAAATTAACCACATAACCGTTTTTGATTAATTCATTTGTTAGGTCATAATATTTGTTAGTTTTTATTGTGTGGTCTTTAGGTATGTTTGTTTCCCACGGCACAGTAAGTTCTATAAGTATTATGCGTTTAAGACGCTTTGAGTATAGAAATATATCTGGTCTGGATGACGAAACACCAACATCCTCAGGGATTTTGTAATGTTTTTCATACGTATCCATCAAAAGAGTCCAATCGGGAGCTGCGCCTAAGATGGAGTAAGGCTTGGATTTAGATTTTGTAGATGACTCTTCTTTTACAAAAGCGACGTGTCGTTTGTTCGTGATCAAACCTTTTTTTGCTCTAGCTACCGAGAGACTCGCCGCTTCACGTATGATTTCGAGGACTCTATCGTGGCGACGGGAATAATGACCCCTGTCAAGGAGCACCTTGAATCCTACCAATAAGTGCCTTGCTGTACCTATGGCCTCCCGACAAATACCGCAAGACTTTTCGGTGGCTTTCCCCCATCTTACTAAATTACTTTGGTCTGGGAGGGTCATCTGAAAGGCGTTAAGATAGAATTTCAATAAGGCAGGTGACCAATCGTATATCAAGGTGCGCCACTTTAATGCCAGAGGGATACAAAATTCACCTATGGTTAGCCACTCACTTTGCATTTCCAAGCTCATTGCATGCACTTTATAGGTATCATTTTCGTCTTGTTGTAGATCCGACTCCAGCTCCGACTCCGTAATCAGATTTTAAACCTTCAGTTTCGGTTCTAGGGACTAAATATGTAACAAAATCAAAGATGTCTCGTATCAAGCGTAACTATCACAGCTGTCACTAACATTGACATTATTTATTAATTAAAAGAAGTTCAAAACTGATAACAAAAATCTCACTTTAACAGCTGTCTCATTGAAGACTTGATTTCTTCCTGTCTTAATACTTTACCGCAAGGGCGCTAAGTAGGATCGGCATAAATGCACACTTCTTTAATATTCATATTTTGCATTACCTTATTTGTATCAGTACTTCTCATACAAATCATTCCTCACAGATTTCATCCATGTGGATGGAATCTGTGACTCTTCACATCCGAAAATTACGAATCGTCGGAAGCAAAAAAAAACACCAGTGGCAACTATTAATAGTACTTAATTTTTAGGGTTCCGTACCCAAAGGGTAAAAACGGGATCCTATTACTGAGACTTTGCTGTCCGTCCGTCTGTCACCAGGCTGTATCTCAAGAACGGTGATAGCTAGACAGTTGAAATGTTCACAGATGATGTATTTCTATTGCCACTATAACAGCAAATACTAAAAATAATGGAAATAAAAGTTTAAAAATACCTTGTAATGTTGCATTCAATATTGACACAAATGCAATAATCATTCTGAACAGCAACCAGTAATGCATAAACCTGTAATTAAATAAAAAATCTTGTAATTAACCAATCTTGAATATTGCCGGCCGTCGACGAACGTGAAATCATCTGTCACGACATTTAAGTGTATTTTGCCGTTTCAAACTACGTCTTTTCCCGTTAATCTTATTCAACTTCCCAAATATTACAAGTACTATTAATTAAAATATTATATTTTTCTAGTTATATATATTACAGCAATATATAAATAAAATGTCTGTGATTTTAGGTTCAGGTATAAAAGATACACAGAAAAAAATGCTTTTAAATATTTTAATTTGAAATGAACGTGGCATAACTTATTTAGTCAATTACATGGAATAACGCACCTAAATAAATCAAATATATTTTAATCACATCGGGTGGTCCTTTATAAGGAAAGTTCGGGACTCCCGCGTTGAAGTTTTACCATACGGAACAACAGACTGCTCGCCGACAGATTTTGAACTTGAGAGTGGTAGCTAGCAAGGCGGGCATTCGCAAAATGCCCTACCACCTTCTATCGTCCTATAACGACTGCGAGTCTAAATAAGAACCGGGACCGATGGCTTAACGTGCCTTCCAGAGAACAAAAGCGCTTAGGAGTAACAGCGGTTACCACAGATTTCAGCGGTTACCCATCCAAAGTAGAACGGTGGCGCACCGTTGCTTAACTTAGCTGATCGATTAAGAACGTCTAAGCAAACTACGCTATGAGCGCTTCAAAATGTTATACCTACCAAATATAAAAAATCAAATACCTACCAATGTTCTTTAGTTCTTATAATACATAACATTAATATTCTGAGACTCAATGAAAAAACACGACGAAAACGTGAAGTCACGACTGTCAAAATCACAATATAAACAAACTAGCGTGGTTTCGTTCCTCGAAATGTTTTGATTTTGAATGAATTGAATGTTGCACTTACTTAGAGTCTGGTGCTGTCCAAAAATCATGTTCAACATTAACAATAGATGTGACGTTTCCAACAATCGATTTCCTAATCGCTACTGTAGATCTCCTTGCGTGAAATATACGATTTCTCAATCTCTTTTGATACTGCAATTAAAGTTATTTATGTATGTGAATGATTTCTATTTATGTAGGAATAAAAAGTCCATAGCAATTTTCAAGTTTATGTGTCCTTTTTGCATTAAGGGTCCAACGCATCTGTCGATGCATTTTTCAAGTTTTATAAACATGTCACCCTCATATCCTATACACATACTTACCCCAATATATGAGTATCATTTATACCACACAAATAAAAAAAAGTTAAAGTTTTACTAAAAACTAGTAAACAATTTATTTTAAAAAATTCATAGATTTGAATATATTCTGTGAGAACTGAGTGAGCACATTGTAAACGATTTATCTTCTGTTTCACCTTTTTACAAAAAGATATATATGTTTTATTGTTTTAGAGCTTTTACTAAATTATTCTAATTCATTTTTTTTTCTGATTGTGCTTTTTCATTGCACACGCACACAAATACATTTTAGAATATTACTTTAGAATATTACTGCGCGGTCTATCCCAATAACATGAAGTTTAAAATACTAACTATAGTCAATGGATGATAATAGATAGGCTTGTGTTCATTCATTGGAATTTTTGTAGAACTAATATAGTATAGCTTGTGTAGTGTATTTTTAACCGATCAACTTATGCAACGTCCGCTGCAGTCATTACTTGGATGAACGCTAGTGGGATTTACTTCTTAGCATTTCCTTGCTTCACAGGCCCTCAATACCGATTGTTGTCTTAGGATGGCAGCAGTTATACCATGGTTATAGGGCATTTGCAAAGCTATTACCTTCAAGTAGAAAATCTTCTACCAAGCACCTATCAATTTGTTCTGTCGGCTAACCTTGCGAACCAATAAGTCTACGTTAGCCTGGACAACATCCTCAACCGCATCTTCACTTACCGTCAGGTGAGATTGTTAACAAAAATTTTTCTTATCAGCAATAACAAAAACTTGCTATTTTAAAATCAAACCATCGCGTACAATCATTACATTACTAACAGTCACTCATCCCTGTTGAAGTAATTATCATTACTGGTACGATACATGCTTATGGGCTATATAAGCTGTTTATGTCTTAATTTTGAGTATAAAGTAAGTTATTTCTATATTGATTAATTTAGAACAATTTTGAAATGCCAACGAAAACATTAATATTATACTAACCGGTTTATGAACTTGAACCTGGTTCTGTTAGTTGCTAGCCGAACATCGACGAGTCAAGTTAAAATTCCTTTTACCCACCTATTTGTACATCGCGTTACAAATAGTGTCACGCTTCTAAAGTTTGCTACATTATCCGTTTGAAAAACAGATTTATATTGATAGGTCTGGACTGAAGAAAGAAAGAAGATCGTGCATTGCGCTCTGGGTCAATGTCCAATTTACTTCTGGTAAATAATAGGGATCTTTGTCTTGAATACTTCTTGGATTATTATGTCACTAAGAAATACTTAGCAGAAAACCTTGAACTTAACTGTCATTAAATTTTCGTTGTCATATATATGTAACATGTTTGCTATAACGTGATGAAGAAAAAAGAAACAATAACTTAGAACAAAAAAAGCCGACTTCATATATAAAATACGCATTATTAGGGGTAGCTAGAAGAAGTGATGGCTCATCGGCATTGGCTATGGACTGCCATGCAGCAGGTCCATGGTTCGAATCACACGGCGGGCGTGAGCTTCACCGCATGGTGGAAGGGCTTTTTGCGAATGCCCGCCTGGCTAGCGACCACCCTCAAGTAGAAAATTTGTCGCCAAGCACCTAATGGTGTGTTCCGGCAGCAGTCCTTGAGAGCCAGAAAAGTTACAGGTACATGAGACCTAACAACTGTACATCTCAGTGTATCGGGTACAGTGAAATTCGTCGTTGACGAAATGCGTCTGTTAAAGGCAGAGGTTAGTCCATTTAACATCAGGTGGGCCTCGGGCTTGTACCGTCACAATAACATGAAAAATAAAGTTACAAATATTAGCACTGATTTCGACTCCCATCAAAACTCAAGCCATATACTTTTAATACAAGTGCCACCTAGAGTGACAAATTTGCTTTATTTTGAATGTTATCCTACCTTCGATGCCATAAGTTTATGAATGGTTCTTTTGTGATGATGAAGAAATTTGGAAACAATATTGTGTAGTCAAAAACAACAAGACACATTTTCTTTTATATTGTTATGTTTGCAATAGCGCCTGCTCTGCGGATTACATTACAAAATTATAAATTTACGAGAGAAAACATTAAAGTCATGTGCGGGATTCGAACCCGCGTCCATCCACCCTTATTGCCGGGGTATGCTCTGACCGACAGATGACATCTCAATCATCATTTTAATTTTCGTAAATTGGTACTGTTGTAAGACACATTTTGGTCTTGGTTAAAATTTAAATTTTCAGATTGAGTGAAAACCAAAATTTTTAGGATATGAGTCAGCGCCATCTGAATTTTATACCTAAAATTTTGAGCTTTTCTTGTTTGTAAGTCTAAGTCTTGTAAGTCATTTATAAGTCTTATTAGTGTTATATCCGTGTTCCGTGAGTAAAAACTACATATAAGGTATTCAGTAATGGCAGTCTGCAGAATCAAAGTAGCATAGTCTGTAGCTTTAGATATAACCAAATATTTGTTATACACTTACGTTCTTATGTTTTTTCAAGTAAGAATAAATAATTTCTTCGAAAACAGGTCCACATTCAGCTATACTGGTGTCTATAATAGCCCATTCGTGAGGATATTGTTGAATTATTTTGAAAAAGTCTTGTTTTTTTATGTACAGTATCTAAAAATATTATGAATAGAAAATTGTGTACATGCACATAAATACGGGTAAGACCCCGTGCTCCATTTAATTTTTCCAACTGTGTATGCACTTAGTATTAAGGTCCGAACAACAGTGGTGCCATTGAGGTAGCTATCAACCCCTCCTATAGTAGCGGTGCGTTTTCGGCGCGTGTCGGGAGAAGTGCCTTCAGCACTTCCCCCTCCAGGGCTATAAGAGAGCATACATTCTTTTTGTATTATAGGAATATGGAACATACTTCGACAGGTGAAAGCCCAGCTAACTTTATGTTGGGCAAAAGACTTCGTATGCGCTTAGATGCGTTAATGCCCGATAGAGAACTGCGGATCACCCGTGTGCAGCGCAGCGGCGCCAGGTAAATGAAGTTTAGGTAGGTATGTGTTCCTTATATGTAGTTATTATTATGCTTTATTAAAACATTGTTGTTATTTTTATTGTTAATTTAGTGTAGAAGATTGTAGTGTATTAGGGTAGGGTAGTAAAGAACTGAGTATTAATTAAGTAAGGAGGGTAACAAATAATCTGCTATCGGTTGTCATTCGAAATACAGCTACGTAACGGAGTACTTGTGGTTTCCTTTATCAACTTCCAAGTTACAAACATTATACTAAACATACATTTAAGACTAACTTTCATTTTGGTCCTTATTAATTTCACATGATTGTATACAAAAACAAAATGTACCATGAACCTACTAGTCCGGTCAATTTAGACCAAAAAATGAGAGTGAAGTTACATAAAGTCCCAACAAGCTAATTTTTTGTGAAATTGTTCAAAACATAATTATAAACAATGTCTAGAAGTTCCCCATCATTCCCGTGTATGGAAAAAAAAATATTCAAGGTCAAAGGTAAAAAAAAAGAGTTTTTCGCAATTTTCAGCAAAACGGTAAGTTTTATCATAAAAGTACTCAGACAAAAATTGTAGATCATAAAATTATCTATAAAAAATGTATCAATACTTTTTTTCTTACGAACCACCGTATCTGAGATATAACGATTCAAAAAGTTATAAAAGTTGTTATCGTCATAATATGCATGAGTACGCCATATACTAAAAATATAAAACAAGTTCAATTAGCTTGTCTTCCTCCAACCTCAGTTGCTGCTCACCAACATCTTTTTCGAGTATATTACCAAGTTCAAGTGTGGCTTGGTTATCAGCTAGACCCTATACAGACTGGGGTTGGAAGTTAGTCAACAATATATTAGAGCCAGTTCAAACTTTACTTCCACCTGCGCCAGAAAAACTGCTGAACACTATTTTTTGCAACTGCAAAAAGGGATGCAGTGCTAAATGTGATTGCAAAAAAGTCGGACTGTTTTGTTCCTTGGCATGCACAAATTGTCAAGGCCGGTCGTGCTCTAATATTGAATCTCAAACAACGGAGAATTCGTTTGACTCCGACGAAGTATCATGCGATACATCGCTATCGACGCAATTTACTTGCATCCAAAATGAAGATGAAGAAGAAGCAGGAGAAGAAGAACAAGAAAAAGATCAAGAAGAAGAACAAGAATTTGAAACTTACGAATAAGACGAATGAACTTCAACACTTTTTTAATTTACTTCGCTTTTATCTTTTCCAATCTTTGAAAATTTCCGTTATTTTGCAATAGTTTTACATTAAACAGGATCACAACTGACCCGTGGAGTAGGCTACTGGGGAAACCACGTTAAAAAACGCGCTAAGTAAACTACCTCATAGGTGGCGTGGAAACGTGTGCATATTATGACAATAACAACTTTTATAACATTTTAAATCGTTATATCTCAGAAACGGTGGCTCGTAAGAAAAAAAGTATTGAAACATTTTATATAGATAATTTTATGATCTACAATTTTTGTCTGAGTACTTTTATGATAAAACTTACCGTTTTGCTGAAAATCGCGAAAAACTCATTTTTTTTTACCTTTGACCTTGAATATATTTTTTTCCATACACGGGAATGATGGGGAACTTCTAGACATTGTTTATAATTATGTTTTGAACAATTTCACAGAAATTCAGCTTGTTGGGACTTTATGTAACTTCGAATGTCTAAATTGACCGGACTACTACCTTTTTACTTGATTATATTAATAACCAAAATCATATATTACACTTGTCACAAGATTTGGAACAGTGTAATTTAGTTTAAAATGAATGTGCTAAGTAAATATCACACTAACTGTGGCGACATTAATTCACTACCCAGTTAGAAAACTTACGTGGAGAACTAAGAAGGGGCACGGGGTCGTACGTAGTAGAGGTATATTATTTCCAATAAGTACCTACTTCACAGTCAGTAGCAGCGGAATAAGTTCTCAAAGAAACTCCACCAAGGAATACTGCGCTGGGTGATAGCATGTATCCAGGTTCATAAAAAACTTTCTTCAGGTCGCCATTGTCATCGTGATACTCACATTTTATTGTTCCCTGAAATTCAAAAAAGTTTAATAAACTCAACGCATGTATTTCATATGTTAAATTGAACAGTCTTACTGTCTCGCTTTAATGTGAATTTTTAAGTAATGGCTATTTTGATTTATGTCCACAATAACCATTTTTGCGGTTTGGTGTGCCAAAATTTGAAATATAAGAGTATAATTAGATTAGCTATAGTTTTTATGATTAATTGTGCATATTAACACAACACCAAAACATAATTATTTATAGGAAGCTCTCTAAAATATATAATTGTTATTTGTTACTCCAAACTGATGATGGTTTACCCAAAAATAAATTATTTTGCAGTATATCTGCAAAGGGTCTGCTTCAATCTTAAAAACTTTAAACTAATCTGCCTTCGATATTAGAAACAACATCATTAAATTCTAAAGATAAACTAATCGTGAGCGAATCGCTCGAAGAAAAACAAACCTTCCACCAAGGATAAAACGCAAAAAAATATCACATCTCATCCCAATCTCCTGACCTGTATCGCCACACGGCCGGGTGCCTTTTGAGCTGGGATCGGGCGGGGAGTAGACTGATACAGACTTCTCCAGACAGTGGTTGGAGCGACCCAAAGGTGATGAAACCGACACCGATCTGTTGTCAGCAGACGGGCGCTCAACGCTCTCTAGACGATGACATCCCATGCTAGAGTGCAACAGAGTTATTAATGGGCTAATTTCTCATGTATTGAACTTCCTGGAAAAATTATTTCATTCAGTTGCTGGTCCAATATTCATCAACAACAGATTAACACCAAACACCTAAATTTCAGTTAGTAGTTAGTAGTAGTTTGTAATTCATTCTGATAGCTAGAGCCCCGTGACATACGGGCGGAAAAAAAAACAGACATACAGTGGAGTCTTGTTAATAGGGTTCGTTTTGCCATTTATTTACGGAAATCTAATAGCTATGCTACCATAAAATAATCTATTTTCAGAATATTATCTGACTGAGTTTTCACAAAACCGACCTCCATATTATATAGATATCTATATATTATGGAATGAAAACTTACATTACCAACATTATTTGCTACATTTCAAGGACAACATCTTCAAAATATGACACAAAAGTGCACATGAGTAAAACATGTACATGTAAACAAACAATATCAAAAAGACAATTAGATATATAACAAATATAAATATATAACAAATTGAAACAAGTTTACCCACTAACAAGTAAGCAGTTTTTTTGGTCAAATAGGTCAAATCTAAATATATATAACTCAAAGGTGACTGACTGACTGACATAGTGATCTATCAACGCACAGCCCAAACCACTGGACGAATCTGGCTGAAATTTGGCATGCAGGTAGATGTTATAACGTAGGCATCCGCTAAGAAAGGATTTTGGTTAATTCTACCCTCAAGGGGATAAAATAGGGGGTGAAAGTTTGTATGAAACTTTGTCAATTTTAAACCGATCGGGCTGAGACTTTGCATGCATAAAGCTTCTATGACGTAGGCATCCCCTAAGAAAGGATTTTGAGATGCAGGCTATATAAGATTAGTAACTTTTCAGTTTAAAATATACGAATTTCAGTATACTAGCGCCATCTACTTTGAGTTAAACTCTGAATTCACCATTTTTGTGCATAGTGCATAGATAATATATTTAGCGGATTATATTTGACGACTAGCTTTTGCCCGCGGCTTCGCTCGCGTTAAGAAGTATTATTATTAATTAGGTATAGTTGCATTTGTTTTGTTTGGGTTTAGTAGTTTTGGTTATAGACTCTGCTTTGTATTTGGCATTTGTTTTGTTTTCGTTTGGTTTAAGAATAGGTTTTGTCGGTTAGACTTTTTTTAAATATAAATATAAAAGGCTGGGATGAGTCTGCTGGTAGATTTTCAGATCTCCTTTTTAAAATCGGTAATGGTGATTTTCCATCGTTTGATGGAATCATAACCATCCCGGAAGAATTGTGCACAGTTGTTGCTATGGTTCAAGAATTGCTGTCTAAAGTTTATCCACATTATTCATATACATGACAAACCTATTGAAAGGTTATGTGAGAGTGCTATACTTACTCCAAAGAACGATCAAGCAGCAGCAGCTATCAACGATATACTGCTCATGTCGTTTGATGGCGAAGAAAAGGTCTATACTTCGATTGATACTGTGGTTAATACAGATGACGCTACTAATTACCCTGTAGATTTTTTAAATTCATTGAAACCGCCAGGTTTGCCTTATCATAAGCTTATTCTGCGTGTGGGCGTTCCAAATATGTTGTTGTGAAATTTAAAACCACCAAACTTTGTAACGGTACGAGACTGCAAGTGAAAGCGTTACATCGCAATATAGTGGAAGAACTGTATTTATACCACGAATCCCATTAATACCTAATGATATCCCGTTCGAATATAAACGATTACAGCTAAAAGTCTGCTTTGCCATGACAATAAACAAGTCTCAGGGGCAAACTCTCAAATTTGCGGGTATTGACTTGAGAGAACATTGCTTCTCTCATGGACAGTTGTATGTTGCTTGCTCACGAGTAAGTTCACCCAATAGCTTGATGGTTTTAGCGCCTAATGACAGATTTGTTCAGAATATTGTGTACAAAGAAGTTTTGTTGGCCCTTATTTTTTACACACGCTAAACAAAAGTAAAGCCGCATAAATTATACCTAATTAATAATAATACTTCTTAACGCGAGCGAAGCCGCGGGCAAAAGCTAGTATAAAATAAGATAAACAAGTTCAAGCAATATATCTTTCGCTTTATTCTACGCATTTAATTATGTGGAGAAACTACACAAAACATTATCAAATATAAATGCCATATGGCATATTCATAGCAACACACAACAACAACTTTTATAAGTTTAAAAGGTCATACAAAATTTACAGGGGAAGCAAATATTTATTATATTTTTGGGATAAAATCCTACATAGGTCTCTATATTGATCTACCTATAGCGGTCTGCGGTACGTGGGTTGGTTCATGCGCTTTTGCAAAAAGCATTTGATAGAGTAGATAGTGATATTCTTCTACAAAAATGTGCTGGCATAGGGTTTAGGCTAAAGCTGCTACACTTCGTACCGAGTAACCTACATAGTGAATCATAATATGTAAAAATATTAGGTTATATTACTACTTACTTTACTAGATCGGGTGTAAGTCAAGACTCATATCTCGGACCAACACTAAGTATTTTTAATAATGATGAGTAATTTCCAGCAAACTGCGTGTAACGCTTAGTGTCATCTTTTTGCTGACGATCTGAAGATACTTACATCCATCGCAGACATAAGCAACTACGAAGAGTGGCAGATTAATATTGATAATGTGGCTCAATGGTGTGATAAAAATTTATTCCTTTTAAAATTTACAAAATGTCAAGTTTTTTTATCTCTAGACAACACGAACCAAAGAACAATACTGGAACGCGTAGATAAGATTAAAGAGCTGGGATTGATACTGAACTCCCAAATTGAATTCAGAGACATTTTATTACTAACATCTGTAGGCAAGCTCAATAAATGGTAGGGTTTATTATGCGTGATATCTACAATTTTCAAAATATTTATGCTCCACTTGCCCTACAGCATATTATGTGCGCAGTAGATTGAAGTAAAACTCAATTGTATGGAATCGCTACGAAACTAAGTATTCAACGATGGTTGGGGATATACAGCGCAAATTTGTGAGATATATCTATAAAAATGTACGGATACTACCCATACATGTTTCTATCGCTTTTTTTAACATGTATTGTCGGGGCGTATACACCCTAGAAATCAGACGTAAGATAGCTCTTTGTCATGCGTTATTATCAAGTGGTAAATTATTTTGTAGTTTTTGAAGATTAAATATAAATTGATGTACTTACTTGAACAACCCATGTGACATTTTGGCACTGTACCCCAAACAAGAAAATTGTTGAAGACTTCGGTAATATATGAAACTTTGCAGCAAATGCAAGGTCCTTGATAAGACAAGGATCAGAGTCTCCAAATGCTTTTGATTTTCTGATTACTTCCTCTGCCACTGCACCTTGGACCTTATGATATACCTCGTAAGGTTCATTTTTTAATACATTTGGATTCATTATGCCCGCTCCTTGATAATACTTCCAATGGCATGACAAATAACTATTTAATCGTTTAAGTAAATCGTTATGAATTTTATAATGCTTATAATAATTTTCCATATTTGATACAAAGAACTGAAAGTTGGTAACTTCTCGAAAGTTCAAGTACATTGCTGAGACAAAAGTAATCTTACAAATATATTGTAAAAATAACAGTACTAAAAATATAGGGGGAGTAATGTATGCATCGAGTATTGAGTTTGGCTTTGACGCTGGATAAATCATCCATTGCATAATCCATGATATAACAATGCCAAACATATTTGACTTTCCTGGGTCACATTCATCTTCAAAATACTCACAAAACTTGTCCCCAAAATAATATTTCCTTGTTAAATTTGGCATAATATGTTTTTGAAGAGCGTAAACTAAATGACTAGAAATATAATGAAACAAGACGTGATTCATCAGCACCCAAACATAGACACTTATCATGGGATTCCTTCTGACGTTTTTTCTGTCAAATACTGCAGTAATAAGTACGTACATTTTAATTAGCCTGTTAAATTGTGCTATATTAAAATAATTTGATTTTCCAAATACTAGAAAAATATACTCTATCCATATGGTTGAAAGTAAATCCAAATTGAAATTTAAAGTTCTACTGCGTGCAAGCATAACGGAGGCAAAATTGGTTGCAGTATTTTCTTTTAGAGATAACGCAGTCAGAAGAGATATGCAAATGTCAGCCACATATATGATATCTGTCCAAATCTGGAAGAATTTGAACCACTTTGGAATCTTATGTTGTACTATATTCGGAGGATATAAAAGCACAACAAAAAAAACGGTGGCCGTAACAATTTTACGCCAAATGAATATAAATGTAGAATGAGGTCCAAGAACCCAAGGAAATTTCACATTTGTGAAGAGTGATTTCATAAGCAGCTGAGTTTCGGTGCATAGAACGAGCTGGCCTATATACTTAGCACAGTGATGATCAGTTTCTTCTGGTGGCAATTCACACTTTGCGTGAACGTTTTTGACCTTTCTATTCCAATGTGCTATATATTTTGAAATTTCCCACCAACGTCTTTTCAACCAGCTTATTCCTTCAAACTCAGTTCTATCTACTTCAGCTAAGTCTTTTTTACAATTGTATAAGGCTTTTGCATGTTTCAATCTCTCTTTTACGAGTTTATGAACTTGTCGTCGGTCTTCTGGATACTTATGCAGTGCCTTTATATAGTCTGTTCGCGACAAAATGAGGATTTCGCAATAGTTGAGACATATGACGTCCACTTTTCTGTGATAAAGAGGTACATAAAAATGGATGTCCCCTAATACAGTTCCACTCGTTACAGATAAGATAGGTGTTAAACCTTCATCTGAAGATAATATTTGCACTATACCCGATTTTAAGTAATAAACGTTAGAATGGTAGTTTGGTCCAGTATAAAGTCTATCTCCTGCTTGTTTAAACTCTTCTCTAACACAGTCACAAACAAACCTCTTAAAAGATATTGTTCGTTTTCTTAGAATTGGGCTATGATAAATTAAAGGCCAACCTAAATCTTGTTTGATTTCAATTCGCATGTATCTTGGTAACTCTGAAATAACGTCAGGTATTCGAATAAAGCCGGTACGCTTTTTCCAGATTTCTTTGTAAAAATGTTCTACGCTGATGTGAGCTTTTGATTTAGGGTTTCGTCGTTGTGTTTCCTGTATTAATCTACTTACTAGGGGATATGCAGAGCTAATTCTTCCAAGTTGTAGTATTGTTTCAGCGAATATCTTTGGCAGAATTATGGCAACTATTACAATATAGCCAACGATCGTAAGAATGCTAACAAATACATATTCCGATATCAATGCTGCTCTAGTATAATCCATAGTAAGACTAAATGTATACGAAATTATATAAATTCCACCATATACGTATGTCCCAAATTCTTCGCTGCCAGATTGATTTAGCTGAAAGAATAAAAAACTGGTTAACTTGAAAACTAAATTTAATAAGTGAAATTCACAACTTACTGAATGTATGAATGTTTAGCGATAATTATTAAAATCAAATAAAATTAAGCAGGTTTTCCGAGGGGTCAGCATAGAGTCAATAAATTTCTATTATTAAGGGCATTTACAAGTTTGATAGCCAAAAAACTAACAAGCCGGACTTTCACATCCAAAACTATAGAAATCTGCAATTATTCTGATATTAAAAATTGTTTTCGAGTTCTAAGTTAAACTTACGTATAACCTTCATTAATGATATACAGTAGTAGTAAACGTTTTTTATTGGTAACATCTTTATTTTAAGTACTTTAAGAAGTAAGATTCATTGTAACTAAATAGTTTATATGATGAGTAAAGTTATTATTATTAGTAAAACTACGTAATACTAACTAAGTAATAATATGGTTGTAAATAATTCACTGAAACTAGTGAGAGGAGGTCAACTACAATACTTTAATTTTGAAAACCCCGTATTTTAGTCGGATAGCAAGGCCTATCACAATGACATGTTGGCAGATGTACTTGGGAAAAAAAAATACAAACGGCCGGCCGCTGTCATTTCGTGCACTCGCGCCAAATCTTGCAGGGGCAATTTTCACGACAAAAGATTATTGATGCATTATTTTACATGCTTACAAAGATTACGAAAGATACGTTAATACGTAAGAAAACAACATTAATATATATATATATATATAAAATATATATAATATAAAATATTTATTCGTCAAGCATGGTGTCTTGTTCAGTGAGTGAATGTGAGGTTACAAGACGTAATATCCCGAAAAATACACGTTTCACAAGTAGTTTATGTTTACTTTTACTGTTTTTTAGGGTTCCATAGTCCTGACAAGGAACCTTTACAGTTTCGTCTCTGTCTGTCTGTCAGAGGTTTTGCTAAGAGACCGTTAGAGCTAGAAAGCTGTTATTTTGTTGAAGTATGTATATTATACATGCCAACAAAACGGTATACTAAAATATTGAAAAATATTTTTTTTAAGAGTAGTTCCCATACATGTGAATATTATTTTATCGTCTATCTCATCGTGTGGGTTATCGTTGAATAGGTCTTTAAAAATGACTTAGCGGTTGCTAATACTATTTCTCGATTCAATGCTCCATTTATGAAATATTATGCTTTATCGCCCGTGGGGTGCCGGGCTAGAATATCACCCCCCATCTCTTCCTATGGGTGTCGTAAAAGGCGACTAAGGGAAAAATACTGGAAGGTGGGCAGCAGCGCCTTCTGAGAAATTTACACCAATAACTGCTATCCCCAAGACGCCTGCCAAGCGTGGGGATTGTGGCAAACCCCCCATCCCCCCATGAAAAGCACAAAAACAACTCGGCCCCCAGTCCCCGGCAGCTCTACTATTCCTGGTCCTGGTAGCAGGCCAGGTAACGGTGGAGCAGGGGGTGCGAAGAATCCCCGAAAGATAAACGGCTATCAACCTCAAAAACGATGAACCTTGGCCCTGGCAACACACAATATCCGTACGCTCAGGGAGGACCACAAGATTGTCGAGCTGGAAGAAGAACTGAACATGAAGCTGGGATGTCATGGGATTATCGGAAGTCCGAAGACAGGGACAGGACACCGTTATCCTTGACTTTGGTAACTTGTTTTCCTACCGGGAAGGTCACCATAAGTGTCAGGGTTGTGGTGGGTTTCTCGTCCGGAAGTCCCTTGTTAACAATGTTGTAAAAATCGAAAGTGTGTCGAGCAGGGTAGCGTACCTTATACTCAGAATCACCAAACGGTATTCGCTGAAGGTCATACAAGTTTACGCACCGACCTCGACACGCTCAGATGATGAAGTAGAGGCTATGTATGAGGAGATATCTGAAGCCATACATTCCTCCGAAACATACTTCACCGTTGTGATGGGGGACTTCAACGCTAAGTTGGGCACACGGAATGGCGATGAGTTGAGTGTGGGGCCATTTGGATATGGGCAGCGGAACCAGAGGGGCCAGCGGCTGGTCGACTTCATGGATAAGGAGGGACTGTTTGCGATGAACTACTTCTTCGAGAAGCGACCATCCAGGAAGTGGACGTGGATAAGCCCCGATGGTTCAACAAAAAATGAGATCGAGTTTATCATGATGACCAGGAAGCAAATATTCAATGATGTCTCTGTGATCCATAAGGTGAAAACCGGTAGCGATCACCGTATCGTTAGAGGAACATTAAATATCAATAAAAAACTTGAGAGGTCGCGTCTGATAAACTACACGCTTCGTCCTAGCGTTGCCCAAATCCAAAACCCCAAGAGCTTTCAACTCGATATATAATAACCGCTTCCAGTGCCTAGCTGAAAGCGAAACAGTAGACGAGATAAACAACGGGTTGGTGGAAGCTGTCCAAGCGGTGAGGTTTCAGTTCTTTAAGACCCCCCGCCAAAATAAACCAAAGAAATTCTCAGAAGTAACCATCAAGCTGATGGAAGATCGGAATGAGATGAGACTGCAATCTTCAGCTGATATGTCGAACTACGGCAAGCTCAATAGACTCATCTCGAAGGCACTGCGACACGACTTGCGCACCTTCTATACAAATCGTATAAAGGCCGCAATCGGTCGTAAACAAGGCTCCAATTTAAAATAAACTGTGACTATCACGATCACAACATTAGAAATAAATATAAAATACGGTGCTAGGTTTCAGATTAGCAAATATAAATAAAAGGTCCCTTTTAGGCATTTGTGTGCGGTATTATAAAGTACCCAAACATCATACAACGCTCACAGAGGGAAAAGTCAAGTTGCACGTGAAAAACATTTTGATAAAGAAATCCTACTACACAGTTTGTGATTACTTAAACGACAAAAATGCTTTGACTAGTCTGCGTCTGCCAAGCTATTGCCTGTTGCCTACGTAATTTAAACAAATTTTGTAATTATTTTATTATATGGTATGTAAAACATTGTTAAAAGTTACTTAAAAGAATGGGCCGAGTTTCTTGCCCGTTCTTCTTGCAGTTACTCTATACAACTTTTGCTTGCTGATTGTGGCAGTACAATGTAGAACATTTCAATATTAAAATTTGAAATTTACCTTCATAAAGGCGTCGTAGATGCCTAAATTGAATAAATTACTTTGACTTTAACTTTGATGGACATAATCTTATTCTTACTCTATTTAGCAATTTAAGTTGAACTTAAATAATTACACATTAGTCCGTGTTGTTGGCTAAATTGTAATGCGATGAGGTACACTGAGTATTTCGCGAGGTTAATTATAGATTTTGATTAAAAATATTGTTAAAAATTACCATTACAACTTCCGATGCAAGGTTAGACTCATAAAACTAACTTATATATGAACCTAACATTCCTCAAGGCACCTACTCATTCCGCCATCAATACAGATAATCAATATAAATCTCTTCAGGGATACATTGGCGTAAAGATAAGTATTACTTTTCCTCTAAGCCACTGTTATCAAACATACCATGTCTGTATTTCAAACAAAACCGTTCACTGCTCACCCCATTGAAAATATACTACAGGTATAAGCGGATTCAGTATAAAATATTACCTTTTTATTAAAATCAGCTCTCCAGTCGAGCATACTTTCTCTGCATTTTGAACAAATCCCATGTTTGGTAAGCAGCACCCAAAAGCAAATGACACAGTTCAAAGAACACAACAAAATAATAATGAATCCAAATAGCAAATTCCAATGAGAATGAGATGTTCCCAGAGAATAATACTCTGTCACTCTATATATCCTGAAAAATAAAAAGACGTTTTATTGCGCCGACAATAAGGTAAGATAGACAAGATAAGATAATTTTACCGCCAAAAAAAAATTATAAGTAAATACAATCGTTAACTTATATTTTAGAATAATAAAAATTCTTATTGAGTAATAGATTGACAGCGAGCCCCAAACTAAGCACTAAGCCGGTATCTTGGGGATCGAGTGCAGTTTTCAAAAAGAAAGTTGTGTTGTTCATTAAAAAATAAAAATAGATACAGTGGCAATGTAAAATTAAGTTTAAATTAAAGTACAATGCGTTACAATACCAAAGATAAAGAATTTTTTTGATGATTAAATGACACTGCATACTAAAATAATGTGACCGTTATCTTCAAGTGAGTGAATAAGATTTCCTTGAAGCGGTTTACACTTGATAATTTTAATTTGCTAAGCACTGTAAAATGTGGAATGTATTTGTATATGTGTGTTGTAGGATGTATGTATGAAAGAGTGAGAGGCTGTGCGTGTGTGTGCCTAAAGTGAGTGGACTCATATATACTCGTTCCCTCGTCCACAGGTTTCATACGTTTTTTTTTTTTTTTAATGTTATTGAGACGGTAAAAGCCCGAGCCCCACCTGATGTTAAGTGGACTAACCTCTGCCTATAACAGACGCATTTCGTCAACGACGAATTGCACTGCGCCCGTCACACTGAGACGTACAGTTGTTAGAAATTACAGGTCTCATGTGCCTGTAATTTTACTGGCTCTCAAGGACTGCTGCCGGAACACACTGTTACGTGCTTGGCGACAGATTTTCTACTTGAGGGTGGTCGCTAGCCAGGCGGGCATTCGCAAAAATGCCCTCCCACCATGCGGTGAAGCTCAAGCTCTGGGCGGGATTCGAACCATGGACCTGCTGCGCGGCAGTCCATAGCCAAAGCCACTGAGCCATCACTGCTTCACGTACTCTGCGTGTGAAATAATTATATTGAATGAGTGTGCTGAGCAGTAGCCGTTTCATATTAATTCTCCTGTGTCTTTGTGAGTGAGTTTAAGCAGCCAATCCTTAACAGTTCTTTTGCAGGCATTGACTGAGACATTTTTTATATCAAACTGTTTTGCCACTTTGTTGTACGCATTGACTGAGAGATTTTTTATACCAAACTTTTTTGCCACTTTGTTGTACGTATGGGGGTGAGAAAAATAAGGGCAGCGTTTTGCTAATAAAGATGAACAAACGGTTTTGGAATTCTAAAAGCACGTCCTGTCATGATTTTTTATTTTCTAAGTGACTTTTTAAATCATTGTGAATTTTTTTGTAGCCCTGAAAATAAAGAGGTGTGGAAATAGCAGTGGAACCTGAGCACAGTCGCGAAGGTTTTTCATAACAAGGATTAGTTTACGTGTTTTTGATGACAAATTTGCTATATGGTAATTGTAATATAAATTTTCATCAATTGACACACTTATATATTTTATGATAGGAACGCGATCTAAAAACTTACAAGTGCACGTAATATGATCTAAGCTTCTATCATCCTTTGATCAGTAATGGATTTTCAGGACAAATTCAGGTGGTGACATAGAGACGATGGTCTTCGCAAAAGCAATATATTTAGTTTTTTTTAAGTGTATTGTCAGTAAATTCCTGTCCAAAGCTTTGGCAATTACGGAAAGACTGCTTTCTGCAATATTGCACACTAGGTCCCACGCTTCACCATTAATCAAAATCGCAATGTCGTCAGCATGTGCTATGATTTCAGTATTTTTCAGCTAAATGTTTTTCAAATGAAGATATCGTTGATATATATAATATTAGGAAAAGCGTAGGGCCGAGTATGCTACCCTGAGGAACACCACAGTTAATTAGTTGGTGATCGCTAGAGTGGTTTAACACTTTTACAAACTCTTTGCGATTATTTAGATAACTTAAAAACCACCGCAACGGAATCCCTCTAACATACCTGCAAAATGTGGAATGATCTTCCCTGGAACCTTTTTCCGCAGAGCTACAGTATGGATTCCTTCAAAAAGGGTGTTAAAAGAGTACTACAGGGTCGGCAACGCATTGGTAACGCCCCTGGTGTTGCAAATGTCCATAGACGACGGTAACCGCTTAACATCAGGTGGGCCGTCTGCTTGTTTGCCACTCCATTACATAAATAAAAAAACACCAATGGATTCTAGTTTCCTAAAAGCAAACCAACCGAGACCGTGTCAAAAGCTTTCGCCAAATCAAAAAATACACCAATACATTTGCTTCCTTGTTCAACATATGATGAGACCAAGTTAGCTAGCAATGTGACAGCGTATTCGGTTGAATCACCCCTGCGGAAACCATACTGTTTTTCAGAGATAAGGCTATATTTCTTCAGATATTTTATAAGTCTGTCGTTTAATTTTTTTTTCCGGAATCTTAGAGAAAACGCTGAGAAGTGCAATAGGCATGTAGTTATCACGTGTGCTTATTGGATCGTTTTTGTGTATTGAAGTTATTGCAGCTATTTTCCAGTACTCTGGAAACACACCAGACTCAATACTAAGATTACATATAAAAGTTAATGGAATTAGTATAGCATGAGCACATTTTTTTATGAGAGCCACAGAAATAAGGTCTGGGCCAGTGACACTGTCGATTTTAAGCTTGCTAATAATTATGGCTATTTCATTTGGGTCGGTGGGGTAGAAAAACAAAGAGTGCGGAGTGGATGAAATGGGCATGTATGATTCAATAAGAGATGTCTCGGTTACAGCTAACTTCTTCAAAATATTGTTAGTACCTAAGTAGTTTACCCACCGCGACAGAATGCTCATTACAGTGATTTAGCGGGTTATTTGAACTTGCTGAGTAGTTAAACAGTTCAGACGGCACGTTGCGGTTTCAGTTATAGAAAATGGTTGTTATTGTCCTCCAGAGCTTTTTTGTATCATCTTTGTTCTGGTTGAGTCGCTGACTATTATATTGAGCTTTAATTTTACGGAGAAGTTTATTGCAATCGTTCCTGTACCTAGTGTAAGTCCTATGCCGATTAACGTCACCAGGAAAAGCTCTTGAATCACGGTGCAGTTTAACGCGGTGATGCATACATCTAATAAGTCCTGGAGTGATCCAGGGCTTTAGGTTCATCATTTTTCTACCTATTCTTATTTGTTGCGTATGCCTAATGATAGAACTAGTCATTAGTCATCTCATTAAACGTGTTTCATGCAGAATTAACATAACAATGCCTTTGGGAAATATAACACTTGTAGCCATCTCTTTATTTTTTTAGCAAACGGACACGTGATGCTACCCGTAACTGGTTCGTTGCTGTCGATATTTTGCGATTATATTACTTTAAGCCTCTTTAATCATTATATAATGTGTCAAATTGATAAAATGCAACGAGAAGTCGTTATAAGGCAAATAATTGTGTTTTATTTTAAAGATGCAAATCGATTATTACCATCAATATAAATGGCGATGCTGCGTTTAAAAGGATCATAAACAACTTTAATTGTTTTTTGTATCATTATTTCGCTACTATATGAAATAATGTATTGGTAGTATATTATGTTACGTCAGCATTGGTTCAGTAGGAGTCAAGGGCTGTTTCCTACTGAACCAATCAAGGAAAACTGTCTGATCGTTGTAACATAATCGAGAATTAGTTATTTCGACTGTATCAAACTAAATTTGATTGCTACAAAGTTACATTAGCAAAGAGCTGTTGGTAAATGATGATATGACGTTATGATATTATAGCCATGGGAATAATCATGTATCAACTAATTCATTATTACATTTTATCTTATGTCTTAAAACGTATATTTAAATGTGGTGTGAATATCACTAATATTAAAATTTTGCGATTGAAATTGAGTCTTCTATTAATAGATGACGGTTAACTTCATCTATATATCTATATAAACACTTACTATAAAGAGCTATCGTAGCTTTAAATAATAGTATATTTATTTTGAATGATTATTTTTATACAGTACACAATTAACTATGTATAAAATATATGATAGAAAATGAAAACAGGAAGTTTGAAAATCACACATAACACCAAGGATACTTTTGGGGCCAAACCCCCTAAATGAAAAGAAATGTAAGTCAACTTAATAGATTAAACGTATTTTGTTTTGCGTGATCTTGATGAGTTACATTTCTTTACATATTTATTCGAAGGAACATATTATGCTTATGAGAAACTGTGAAACTAATGTTTAATAGATTCGCGAAGTGTACTACTAAAATCTAAATTTTATAAAGATTTTTTCGTACGTTGTTTTGATTTATACCTCACGTCGCTCTATATGTGAGACCTCGTACACGCCAAAAATGAATTAACGTTTTATATTGTTTTTGATGTAAAATCGCACTCTAGATCATTCTATCCAAGTCCCGGGAATTGAAATTGGTTAGTTTTCTTGTAATTGTCATTGCAGTGATATCTCGTACGCATGAATAGTCGCTTTTGTCAAGCGCTTACTAGTGATTCCTCACCAGCACTTTAGACTAACTTTTAGATGGTGACAACACGCATGTGCAGGTAGAATGTAGATATGATAGTAGGCGGGTCCTATTCAAAGATGTTCCAACTACCTTATTTACCTGCTTATACCGAATAGTATTTAGTTATCGTACAGTAGAGTAATTAATTACTCAGGATATAACTTATTAGAATCAATTTTATTATATTAGATTACTCTGCTGTTAAATTTGAATAATCATGTTGAGTTTATGTTCTTTTACTTCATTTTTTTCTATTTTTCTTCTGATCTCAAGGATAATGATGGTTACTTAGGTAAGCTATATTGTTGTAGTTTTATTAAAATCCAATCAGTAGTTTTTGCATGAAAGTGTAACAAACATCCATTCATCCATACTTACAAACTTTCGCGTTTATAATATTAGTAAGGATTCATTTTGTGAGGCAAGTATTCATTTCAACATTGAAAGGTTCAGCTTGATTTGATATGATGATGATGAACGCTTTATTTGAATTATAAATATATAATAAATCGGCAATGCGGCAGTGATGGCTAGGAAGCTATATTGCTATGGACTGCCGCGTAGGGTCTCCATCTAACCAAGCATAAAAAAATCTAAGTAAATAATGATTTTATGCATCCATACTATGACAGGTTGAAACTTGAATAGTACTTACGTCAAAAACTCAGTGAAAGCTAATATATTTGGCCACAGGTGTACCTCCAAGCATTCCTGACCTGATATCAGCTTAAAGAATGGTATGAGCGCAATAAAATCTAAACCGATCAATAACGCTGACTTTGGCATATATTCGCGTCTCATCGCTTTATCTGAAACTTGCCTAAAATAAGAAATTGTACACTTTATTCACAAAATGATTTATGTAGCAAGCTGAGAGCTTAGCATTCAGACTTATATTTTTTGATAGACTTTCCGAAACCTAATCTGATTTTCATGAAAAGTACAAATATATAATATTACCGCATTGTTTTAGTAAATAATATGGGAATACTCACGTGGATAAGTCAGAAGGCTCTGACTGCGAGTGCGAAACGAGACGTAAACAGGGGCATACCGAGATTTTCTTGAAAAAAGAACCACGAGGTATAATCGAAACTATAGTTGGAGCTGTTTGAGTTATTCACATAAGTTATCACGTATTATTAACTAAAATAAGTAATAGCACCGTTCCTTTTTAAATAAATATTTTAAACTCCACTTTATCTAAGTAATCAAAAATTAGTCTATGTTTTTTAATACAACAATCGTTTCACTAAGAAGATAATTTGAAGCGCCGAAACGCACAGAGCGCGCCGAAAATGTATCGAAGGCCGAAAATGTATCTATGTATCGAAGGGTACATTAAGCCACCAGCGCCGGTCTCGGGAGTTAGGAAAACGAGTATACTGAAATACTCGTAGCATGGTGAAAGGGAATTTTGCTTAAGCTCGCTGGTTAGCAAATGGAAAAATTAAGTGTGAAATCTGTTGCTAGCACCTTACGGTCTATTCCGGCAGCTTGTGATCCAGTTATTCTAAGCTTGGCCTGTTAACATCGTTGATCACTTACTATCAGGTGAGATCGTGGTCAAAAGTTAGTCTAATTGACTAATAAAACAAGGCTATCTTTGATTTTTATTTTCATATATTCTTTCTGTAGGTCAAAACTTTTATGTTATAAAATGTGTGAAAAGGAAGATTTTTATATTATGAAACTAAAATTTGTGTCTCCTAAACGACCTATCACAATTTTTTTCAAATTGTGTCAATTGATGGAAAATCCTTCCGAAAATCTTTAATTGGTACAAGCTACGAGTATCTTGAAATAACGATGGCCTATGTTTGATTAGTACTATTTTCTCCAAATTTTCTCGCAACGCGTACTATTGCCGTAACTGTAACGAATAGGCATCCACTAGTTTATATCGAACATTACCAGTAGTTTCCAAGCCGTGTATGATTGGATTGATATCTTTTGGCAACTAAAAACTCTTTTCGTTTGGGAAGCATTACGCCAAATCGGCCAGCGGACACTTTTGAGTAGCCCCCATAATTCAGTGTCTGTGATGAATTTTAATAATCTTGACTGTTGCAAATACCTAAGTTGGTTTTATTTTTGTAATATCAATCATCTGAATATAATATATATAATAATACGCACAACTTATTTACAGTACACACATTTACATACCGCCCTTGCATCGCCATATCACATTTTCTCACAAAACATATTCATACTACTATAAAACTTGCGAAGCAGACTTGTTACAACTTATATTGTAACAGTTTGTTTGTATCTCGCAGCATTGGCAGCAGAACATATAAAAAGACCATTGACTTAAGCAGGTTATCGAGAAATAAATGTCTATATATTATATTATAACATTAACATTCTAAATAGTTATGGTTAAAATTACAGAAAAAATAATTGTTTGTAAAATAGTATACTATTTTATAATAAAAGACATAGCATGCAAAATAATTGTTAATACTTACCGATGTACAATATGCAGAAATATATCTATAATATATAATGGATCAGCTGCATACACGTACGCGTACTTAATGAACATTAGTATACCATTCCTGTCCATCACATTCGAACAGTTAACAACCGGGAAAACAGATTGAATTGGGCCCTGAAATGAAAAGTGTAGTCAGTGTAGTTAGTTAGTTATTAGAATTCATCACTATATCAAAACAAGAAACTGACGACCATTTAACATTCTATTCAATTTCTAGCCGCATATAATCTAGATAAGAAAAATGAGCATCGCCATCATGTGTAGGTATGGGGTTTGTGTACAATGTATGTGTAATACTATATCAATATACGAAAAAAAATACAGTTAGTAAAAAAACACTTTTCAACGACAAAAAATATCCTTCAAAATGAACTTATAAATAATTTTATATTATCTTCCGTAGGATGTCAACAGGGGAAACCTCTTGGTCCAGCTATATTTAACATTACAATCTACTCAATAACTGTTACCTTCGTCTTTTAGTTTCACCGATTCCTGACGAATCGTTTTTCACCTTTTGTCGAAGAACAAATTCAAAAGGTTAGATATGCATCTCGCAGATTATTTAAAATGAATGTCTTTTTTGTTCCTAAATTTACGCATAATTTGAGATGTTCTCTGCTATGGAAACACAGTGGGCATCTTTTAAGCTAAGACAACTTAGTAAAAGGTACGTTAGCGTCGGATTTGAAAGTTAATATAGATGATAGGTTTTGGTTGCAAGCCTTCCTTGCTGTGAGGTTTATATTTTAATAGTATATCGAGCTAACCTACCTCTTTTTATTTTGAGGTACCGTTATAACTATTTATTTTAATTTTATTACTACCTTTTAAATTACATTTATAATCGGGTGCAAATACAATTTTCTATATCTAACTTAAACTAATTACACCTATCATGCTTTGCTGCCGTTCTTGGTTTATCCTGAATTATCAGGTTAACAAGGCAGCAGCAAGAGAACATACAAAGAAATAGACAATGCATTAGAAATGTATTTATTTATTAATTTATATATTTATACTAATACGGTAATATCACCAATTACATTAGTTATCGAACAAACTTAATTATACAATCAATAATTATTAATATTATTATTTACAAATTATAAGTTTCGTAATAAAATAATTATATCAAATTAAAATAAAGTAATAACATTATTATAAAAAAAAAACAATTAATTACATTAAAATAGAATAAATTAGTTTTCACGATCCTTATGTCATAATTTCACGAAATTACAAAACAATCAACAAAATATGAATCAGTACACAAATGTTATAATTACTCCTTATTAATATTAAGTATTACATGTCATTAAAAAAAAACATTTGGTCAATGGATTATAAATATTAGTACTACAGTAAATATCATAAGTGCAAGTCACATTCACATTCGTTATACAGATTGCACGCACATCAAATTCACATTCATTCATCAAATTCACATTCTTCATTCACATTGCGCGCTTTCTTCTCACAGAACTCCAAGCATATTGATACAATATTCTTCCATTCATCCGCAAACAAATCACAATCAGGCGCCATGGCCAGGAGGTTGTTGAGGGCTCTGAGAGTACGTGGAATGGGAGAAACTGTGTGAGCAACTGTTCGGGCTGGCGGGAGCGAGAACAGCTTGTGACATCCGCCACGACGCGGTTGCAAGCCATTAGGGTCGGGAGCGTTTAACCGTAACAAAGAATTATGTAGGTTGGGTGCATCAATTTTTCCGTGAAGGACCTTGCACATGAAAAGCATTTGACTATGTTCCCGTCGAACTTCCAGTGAGTTATAGTCCAAGCAGCCCAGGAGAAAGTTGGTTGTGTACAAAAATGGGTAATATCCATACACCCGTTTGTACAAATAGCGAAGGAATGCTTTTTGCACTTTTTCTAACATAAGGGTGTACGATTGTTCATGTGGATGCCACACACATGAGCTATTCTCAAGCTTACTACAAACAAGGGCTCCAAAGATTATCCTGATGACGTGGGCTCCTTTAAAATATCCAGAGTTCCTTAAAACGAATCCTAGTCTTCTGTGTGATTCTTTGGCCACGGCGGAAATGTGATCATTAAAAGTCAACTTTTGGTCGAAAGTGACTCCTAGGTCTTTAATAGTATTTGATCTAAGTTAGGTTATCCTATGACCTGTTTAGAAAGATGGAAGTGTATATCGCAGTTTTTTTACTCGCTCATAGGTGAACATTTTCAGTTCTAAACATGTAAGGATGTGATACAGTACTGTATGCGGTAGTTCTTATAAATCATATTATAAAAAAACTTATATATGTAAGGTACGCTTACCAAAAGGTTTTTTATAATTGAAATAGCTAACATTATCAGCTTAAAGGTTGGGTGAAATGGAACGAAGATAAGATTGCTCCATTGTATTTTGGATTCTTCTTCATATTCATCGTCTTCTTGAAGTTGAGAAAATACGCTATTTTCTCTGCTTACCGTGCTTGTACGGAGGCTTATAGAGTACTTACTGTCTCCTTTTTGAGACATTGGTTACATTTAAAAACCCTTACACTTTGGTATCAACACATTACGTAAAATTATTGCTATTGTTCTTCTTGAGAAATTAAAAGAATTTTTTGCATATTTCTTGATAGCATTATGTCAACCGTATATAACGTCAATGATAATGTCAAGTAAAAAACAAAAAAAATGTAACTAACCTAGAGTAATTTTAGTGCAAATAATAAAAATAGAGTTTTTAATACATTATAAACCTTTTTGTATGTAGATGGTAGTATCCACCGGGTGCGTCTCATGCGTGGTCACTTGAGATAATCAAGTTCCACGGGAGATTTTTTTCCCCCGTGGAACACCCAGGTGTTCTACGTGTTCCACGGGCAAGTACCGAATTTATGCAGTGATACTAGAAAATGTTGATTTCTCGTGTGTTGAGTAAAATATTTTTCATAAAAAACGTTACTAAATTAATATGCATGATAAAACAGCAGTATACTTAGGTATTTGTATTATAATTTGGTACTGATATGTATCAATAAACTTATAGCATTTTATTCTGCCTATGCTAGCTATCTTATATAATAGAAGTTGGCTTCAGTAGCGGCAGATGGGTGGCACTGAAGATGGTCTTACACTAATGAATTTCTATCATCATTTCGGTTTCTAGGTTCTTTTTGTGTCATTTGTAGCCTAAATTATAAACTGTGAACTGATAAATACTACATAAACAAATACATTGTCAGCTATTACACCTGAGACCTATTTCTAAATCATATGAAACATAAATAGCACAACTTACAAAATATTAAGAAAATATGTCTGGATATTACTTCGATACGAAACGTTGTTAGACTGTCAATGTTTCGAACTCCGAACTTCTTTTTGTTTTCATATTGTGTTCATGTTGCATGGTTGCAAAGAGTATTTTTTTACATATAATAGTTATAGTTTCATATTTATTTCAAAACATATTCGATCATCAATTGCTGTATCAACTGGTTCTAGCGCTAAACACTGCCTCTCCCTTTAAATTGAGGGGAATGTGTGGCCATAATCCCCACGCTTAGCAGAGAGCATGGAGATTGCAAACTATGATTGCAGTTATTCTTCAACTAAAAGTGTGTAAAATAGAAGTCAATTTAAACTATTTGTAGGGACACATGCAACGTGAGCGCAATTTGCTAATATTGCAAAAGTTGCCTTATGCGCTCAGGTGCCTCACCGCTTTGGTACGAGTGTCCGTACTTCAGCCTATCACATTAGTGTAACCTTTTATGTACCTAAATTTATGTAATTCTGACGGACAATCTGTAGTATCTGTGAAGGATCACCGAAATGTAGTACTTTGATTTACCCTTCCCAGTAGATATTCAAGAACACGCTTAAGGAAGAATTAAAGGGCGCACATATTAACCTTGATAGGTGACGTGCACCACGATAGCATATAATATACTCGTACGTAGATCCTTACAGTGGTGGCCCCGACGTGATTGTCTACTGAGTCAACGAAGATTTCAACTTTATTTTTTAAATTGTGTTTGTGACTTCTGTGATCTTATGTGAATTTTGGGGCAACTCACTAGGCTAATGTGGCGGCACTCGCAAAGGAACCACACGTACCTACTAGAATATAACATCATTTTTGGACACATTACCGACAAGAAGAATTAGTACATGAAGGCAGTAAAGATCATCACACTCGTCTGCGTTGTAGAACATATTTGTTGAAAACATTGTTCAACATGACACGCGTATATTAGTAACGCCATTGAGTTAAAATTATATATTAGTCAATATATAATTTTATTTTTTTTTTTATTTTTTTTAATGCAAAAGTAATAGTAATACCGTAAAATCATATGTTGCAAATGTTGTACTTGAATTCATCTAAAAAGTTATTATTTTTTCACATCTTCAACTTCAGCAGTCACGGAGGAGTACGCTTTAGAAAGTACACATTTGACGATACTAAGGCCCTTAAGGCTGAGTCGGGACCAATGTATGTTGCTACAATACAAAATTAACGTATATCGTAAAAATTACGGCTTGAATTTAATGGCCAGCTACATTCACGTGACAACCAAAAACAAAAGGTACCACTTCGACTCAATCAACCACAAAAAGTAGGTACTTTTAAAAATGTTAAAGGAACGACTATGATTCTGCTCGCCATATTAAATTTTAATCTCACGCAAATCTTCAATTTGATACATGACTATTACCAAAACAACTACAATTACGGTAGTAGGTTTATTGTCATCATATAAAACCATGAGGTCTATAATTAGAAGAATCACTTTAAATCCGATATTATAACAACGAAAATACTAGAACAAGAATGAGTTTTACTTCAAAAACGAAAATAATGGAGGACTGGACATGCAAAGTTGCTGTGGTTACGAACAGTGGAAATGGATTAGGAATCAATATTATGCAAAACCTTGTAAAAAATAATATGACTTATTTGTTTATGTAAAAATGATTATGAATAAAAATTGGTTACATGTGAAATAAATAAATTTAAGATTGTGGTAAATGTGATCTTTAAAATTATTAACATTCAATGTATCAACAAAACTATTCTTGCAATTATTAAGGCTGCAGTATCCCCAATTAATGAAATATTACTACTTGAATTCAGATATTTAAAAGCAAATATAAAAACCACACATATAAATATTGACCATTCGTCAAGTTTATCTGAAATAAATCAGAAAATATAAGCAATATTGCTGGCATAGATAAATGTTAGTTAACTGTTATAACAACAATCGAACATTTACAAATGCATGAAATGTGGCTTGAAATAAAATAAAATAATGGAAAATCTCGATTGTTTGTGCAAAGCAATGAATATCTTTAAAAGTTATACTAAAATAAAAAAATGTTTTTTTTATCACATGTAAATTTCTAAACATAAGCTGTGCTTGGTTCGCACTTCAAATATGTGGTTGACAGAAGTGGTTCAAATCAAATGAAGTTATTATCAATTTAACAACGTCTATTCAAGTTACTAGCTTAGCGCGGACTTCTTACATAACATATTCATCTTAACTTCGAAGGGTTTGTTTATATTAACGCTAACATTGAGTAACTGTTTTGTATTCAGTGACACAGAACGCTGTCACGGTTTTACTACAATACTTTCGCACTTTACAGTTGCTTTATAAAATTGCTGATGTCTTTGGCAATACTGCCGGTTGACAAATGGGGTTAAAAGTAAATGAAGCTATTATCAATTTAACAACGTCTATTTAAGTTACTACTTCTAAGCGTTTGTTTATATTAACGCTAACATTAAGTTACTATTTTGTATTCTGTGATACAGAGCGCTGTCACGGTTTTACTACGATACTTTCGCACTTTACAGTTGCTTTATAAAATTGCTGATGTCTTTGGCAAAAACTTAAGAAAAATATTTGAGTAAATTTGTTTTATTCGTGGTATGATGGTATCAATTTGCAGGATTTATTAGGAGTCTACTGAATATTATTTTTTTATGCGAAATACAGCTAGAGTTTCCATTTAGATACCCACTACCGCGCATACCAATTTTCATTATATGTGGCCAGTGTCAAATTATATAAATACCGCTGAGATCATTATGATAACGCTAGTCAGTAGCTGAGCCCCGCAGCAATGGACTCGTGCACTGAACATGGTTTAACCAGCCAACATGACAAAATTTATCGAGAAAAATGTAACATTATAATGTCCTTGGCTTATTACTGGTCGATAAATATTTAATAATCTCAAAAAAAATTATTATGAGCATCAAATAAGCTAGGAACTTTTTCTGGCACCATTGCAATCTAGTTAGTGTATGTGATATTATATTTTTTTTCAAATTATGTTTAGTTCAATAAGTAAGGGAAAGGCAATTTTAGATTTTTTAATTTAATTAGTAAGTATATAAATAGTTTTTTTTTATAAGTCTGTTCATATGGACAAACGGATTTTGTTTGCAAATATTTATTATTTGAGCACGCACTGTTAATTTACATGTGCGTGAGGTCACATTCCTATACTAACAGAAGATCAGCGCTGGTTGCAACCAACCAGCTTTTTGCTGAGTTAGTTAGTATAACACTTTATTTTTCAATGCACCTTCTACTTTACCATTTTGTAAAGTGTTAGTCGCAATTAATGTCATTCATTCATAATATTGCTTTAAGTTAATCCTGAGGAATAATAATAAAAAAATTACAACTACATACAATTTCAGTGTACAAGTTTTTTTTATGTCATTGTGACGGATCAAGTACGAGGCCCACCTGATGTTAGGCGTACTAGCCTCTGCCTATAAAAGAAACATTTCGTCATAAGCCACGAATTGCACTGCGCCCGTCACCTTGAGACATAGTTGTTAAGTCTCATGTGCCTGTAATTTCACTGGATCTCAAGGACTGCTGCCGTAACACACCGTTAAAGTTAATACTAAAGTAATCAATTTTAGCTTAAAAATATTATTTTTATGTCAAATGCTTCATCGGTTTCCATAAATAGTACAATTACTAAGTAAATGTTTTTTTTTTCCACGGTTAACCCCTTTGTTTACACTTTGATCACGAATTAAAAACCAGAGTATAGGTATGTGTTGTTAGTGAGACTAAGGATCGTACACATAGCTCACTAATACTTTTCTTAGCCGAAGGAAATAATGTATAGGATAGCGTCCTTTTGCGAAGTTTTACTTACGCAAAACCTTGTATTACAATTAACAAAACACTAACATACAGAAAGACTGTTTAAACGTCATTGAATACATAATATAAAATTCCATGTTTTTTATCTCATTGCGGTAACTATGGTAACGGTACCAGAACGTCACCATAGTACAATCTAAACGACTGCCAAATACAGAAAACGTGCGATTTTATATCGAAAAAAATCACCTATCATTAAATTTACGAGAAGCATTCCATTCTAGGCAGTGAGACGGCAGTCCATATACATATTGTGGATTTCTAGTGCGAGCGCGATGTTCTATACATAGAGATTACAAACGCTACGCTATGCCTACGCTGAAACTACTTTCTATGCTGAAAAGGTTATTTAGGTTTAAGAAAATACATTTTTTTAATAGAACTAGACTGCGCTATGATAATTATTTTTCCCGTTTTGTTTATCAAAAATCATACTCGTGCCGTTGAGATAGCGCACCAACCGCAAGTATAACAAAAACCGATCCAAGGAAGATAGGCATAACTGTCCTGTTTATCTAACTCTATCAGTGTACTTGGGGTTGTTTTTGATTACTTTTTTTATACAACCCATTTCTGCGATGAGACGAATAAAGTGTGCAAAATCTGACATAGACACTGAAAGCTTCATCTTTGTTAAGATTAGAAAGCCGAAGACCATATATTTGTACTATATATGCATTTTATTGCCACCTACGCCAGAACAGAGACAATATGATTAGCTAAAGCCTCTTGCTCGGCACACTTTTCTGACTACAAGCTCAATCCAGTTGTATGTATAGTACTTAGAAGATCCGTGTGTTTAAGATATTAACAGAGTAATACCCATAGAGAAAAGTAATATACTGGGAATAGGGCATTTTCACTTTCGGTTGCAAAGACAAAAATCTAGCTGTCCCATGACTTTGATCAACTGTTGTTGTAAAACTATTAAACCTGTGCACTAATTATCAGATATTTCTGATAATTTGTATAATTTTCTAACTGTTCAGTAACAATTAATCGTTTCTGATCTTAAAATCAATTAATAAATGCAGTTTTTCGTGTTAAAGATTGGCTTTTTTTTTATGTCCCAACCATATTTTTAAAGTTTCAGCGCGAGTTTCAAAATATTTTCGATTTTATAGGCTAAGTTGGTAGCATTTTTTTGGAGGATTATACGCTTAAAAATTCAATTCTGAACCTTAAACATCATAAAATAGGCTATAAAATAGAATAAATTACTTAAATACGTTGTCCCACGAAATAGCATGAAGTGGAATTCCTTAATAACGTCACGGGCTATTTTTGCAACTTCTTCTATGATTTCTACCAAAACATTGTTGTTTTATAATAATGGCAACATTTATAATGATCTAGTCAAGCCGCCATTTTGTTCTAGCGCGTTCAGTGTCAAAAATATGTGGTGAAGAGTGCTTGTGTTTCGTCGGGGTCAAAATCTACATTCCACGCATTTACGCATTTCTTCAAAGTTTGTAGTGCTTAATGCATGTAATACAATATTTTATTACGATGTTGCACTATACAGCATGCAAAACAGTGCAGGCTGACTGTCTATTGCATGATTTATATATTTAAATCATTTTTCAAAATAATGTGGACTAGTTCGTCACATCCACAACGTCACGTCACTTATATGCGGATAACAAAAAGTGACGTATTGGAATTGTAAGGCATAGTTCACATACATGGATTTCGTATTAAATTAATAATTTGATTAATTATATGACACATAAATTATGTTCTGGACAGGGACATAAATATTGAGGGATTTCTTAGTGATCTCAATGTAAACACACAGTATATTTATTCTTCATAATAGTATAGTGAAACATATCACTGGAATGTGTTACTTTTTGACATTGCTGACATGAGACTGTTTTAGAATCGAGTCTTATTGCCCGACTGCCTCAGAAGGGAGGAAGAAAATATATATATTTAACGTTACAGATGATTCAGACTGATTAGATAGCTCAAGGAAACCTAATTTTGTTATTTGGTGTTATAAAGTGATATAAGTGCCTTATAGAAATCTCATTTTGTTATTTTTATACTAGATTTAAGAAATAAGTGTACTTATTAAGCTCATGATAGAAGATTCAGACTGATTAGCTAAGTAGCTTACATCTCTTTGATAATGTGATGTATCCAAAGGAAACCTAATATTGTTACTTTGTGTAGATGTATAACATAATTTTAGGTAAGACTGTTTTAGTATAGAAGACTGTTTAAGCTCGTCACAGACGACATTAGTTTCCCACAAAGAAGCATTAAATTATTGATAATTTATCATATTAGTCGTCATCTCATTATCATTATATATCATATTTTAAGACTGTTAGTGAGACTCCGATACCTATACATTTTGACCACTATGTAGAATGTGCCTTACCTTTCCACTAACGTAACATAAGATTCCATTAACGTCACTGTCCCAATATTTTAGGGAGTGAAAATTTAACGTGATTGCTTGAGTATTCCAGGTACTTTAAATGTTTCTATTCTATCTGGATTTGCTTTTAATTCTTTATATTTAAAAATTGTAATTGCTTGTGTAAAGTTTGCCGTATAAATAGCGTACAGAAAAACAAGAAGTGGTTTGAATCGAAAAGTGACGTTATGGAACAATTGCACGTAATATTTTCGTACTGAAATGGTTTTCTTTCATTTGATTATTATTTTAAAATAATGTTTAAGTTTGTATTCTTTTATAATAAATTCTTTGCCTACTTTAAACTCGCCTTATCAATTTACAGCCTAAAACATTTCGTGACGTAACGGAGCAGTGGGTTTCATACTTTCCACAAAAAAACAGTTTTGTTCAATACTTTAAAATATTTATGCCGACATATATATATATATATATTATGAATCCTACATATATCTTCTACGTTACTATCTATATTTAAGACATAATAAACGATTTTTTATTTCGTCACTTCCATATACGTCACGCTGCAACCGAAAGTGAAAATGCCCAATAGCCCTTTACGAATTTTTATGCCGACCCGTTATGTCAAGAGACTGCTCTGGTATCACAATCCGGAACCAAAATTTACTCACACATGCACGACTATGAATGTGTGATTAGATTAGTATTACTTACACATACATTCATATAATACCTACCTGCTACGCGGCGGCGTCGTGTATGACGCAGATATAATATATTTCGTTTCTAAAATGTAACATGTTTAGCTAACAAACATTTTCTGCTGGGAAAACTATTTGTTATAAACGCGTCCAATATTAGAAAGAACATAAATATACCAGTGGCATACACGTCACGCAGATTTACTCTTCGCCGAAGGGGTAGCTCTGCATTGGCACCATTTCAAAATCATTCCTAAGAAACATAATTTTGTAAAAGTTGGTTTTGAAATGATTAGTATAGGATGCACCTTACTTATAAATTAATATCTATGGGTACTTATCATTATGAAACAATATGAACAGAAAACACAGTAATTTTAAGAATTAGGTATATTAACACAGTACAGAATTAGGTACAATTACAGTTGATAAAAGTCCTTAAATTTTACAATGTCAAATTAAAAATGTAATATATATGTATATTTGCTTATGCCTATTATAATATATTTGGCTCCATTATTAATTACATCTTTGCCTTCATTTATTAATTTACCTACCAGTCAATATATTATAATAGTTTCCATAAATTTTTTTGTACCTCATCACCTTCTTTAGTGTGTCCTCAGACATATTTGTCGTAATCATGAGCAAAGTACCTGTTTCAGCCTTCCTATAACTAGCCATCGCTTCGTCGTATTTGCTGATTTCGGCGTCACCTGCTCCTTCGACAAGAATTGGCTTCTGGAGTTTACCTTCTACTGCTTCTGTGCCTCCCAGCATGATGGTAACCTTATACTTCCATGTTGACCTATTTTGTTTGCCTTGCAATTTTCCTATATCTATTTTGGTATTGAAATCCATTTTGTGGACCCTCTCTTCTTATTTTTCTCTGGGGACCAGAACCTCTTAAAGGAATATGTTGATTCCTAGCAGAACTACAGTGGAATTGAAAATGAGTAGAGTTCTCACAAATATATATAAGATACCAATTTTTACAAAGAAAAATATAACACACTATAAGGAACTTGTCAAGAGATGTTTTTTATTCGATGACATTATAAAACTAATAAACCTTGGTTCCCTAGCAACCACTACACTATGGTAGTAGTCCAACCTCTTTACACTGATGCTAGGTAGGTTAGTATATCACCTCAACAATACTTTTTACTTCCATGCCATAAACTAACTTACACTGAGCAAGTAATATATATAACAATAAACTTTTTACTTAATACCTACTTACACAGAAGTTGATGTTGAGTTTTTTTTAAATCCCACTGCATTTGGCTTCGCACGTTTTTGATGTAGTTGATTGTTCTGTCATCTTGTGGTGTAGTATGGCATTAGATAAATCTTTTGAGACGGTGTTTTTAGAGGGCGCTATTAGCCAAAAATCACGGAAAATCTGACTTTTCAGGAAAGCGTCCCGCGCATGGTAATACCTATGTACCCTAGAATATGTATCTATGATGTCCATGACCCTGGAAACATAAAGGTACTTCTCTATGTTTTTGACAGCCTTCATGTCATGAATTGTTAAACGTTTATAACAGTTTTTTTTAATAATTATGATAAATGGCTTCAAACCAAAGATATAGCACCGCCAGCAGAGAAAACGTCCTCATCGATGCTGTTGCTGAGGATGATGCCGATGCCGATATTTCTAGCGAAGCTCCTATCGAATGGAGCAACCTAATTTTTTTACCATTTCAGCCCGCCTTTAAACTAATTATTCTATTTTCTGTTATTTTGAAAATTATTTTGGTAAGTCTAACAAGTTTGAGCATGTTTATAAGTTGAGCTTATACTAAATACTTATATTAAGAACTTAAGCGGTGCTATAGGTGAGCGGGCGACTAACCGTCATACTGTTTTGTCGCACTAGTGTGTCAGTTAAGAGGCCTACTGCCGGGGCACGATGGCGAATGCTAACGTGACCCTATCTTGCCCCACCTTGGCTCACTGCTCAAGGAGGGGTTATAGTGGCTTCAATTTTAGGACATTTTAGTACAGTTTTGTATAATGTAAATTGTCATTAATATCTGAATTACTAAGTTTCAAATTCAGGAGCCCATCGAAAAATTTGATTGCAACTTTGTTACTCAACAGACGGACTATATTACGAGAAAACGAGTTCATAAAACTGTTTTAATATAAAATATAATATATATAAAATCTTATTCATAATTTTGTTAAAGTAAATGAAAAAAGTACTGAAATATAACCAAACTTATTATTTATACAGATTTTAAAGTGACTTCAAGGAACGTAATCAGTGTGAAATTGACTCTTTTACATATTTTTTTCAGGGCCCAATACAGTCAGTGTATCCAGTGGTATATTGCTGGAATGTGATGGAAAGAAATAATTATCTGCTAGTCACTAAGTACTTGTATTGGTATTGCGCTGATCCTTTATACATGATCGACACATTTTTACATATAGTCCACAGGTTTGTTAGAACGATTCACTTTGTTCCAATTTCAAAACTTTACTTGGTTATGGCGTAAGGTAATTCCAGTAGATTTTGAGCATTGCGCCCGCGCGCCATCTATTCAACAAGAAGTGCCTGGATTCGAATCAATAGACGGCACGCTATAACCTTAAACCTTACTATCAAACTGTTATGCACTATTCCTGTAAGATGTGGCGATGACGCGCGTGTGAGATTTGTCAAGATAGAGATCATTTATTTAAGCTATAATATAGGCTTATTAACTGATAAGATGTTTGTCAGGCGGTGATGCCATAATCTAGTCTTAGCTTAATGTAAAGTAAATAAGTACTACTAGTTCAGTACTTTACTATCTAACTTACTATAAAGGAAACCATAAGGAAATCTCAAAAGACATAACATTTATAGGAACACATACAACACTTTAATAAGAATTTTCTTTTTTCGAAGCAATGATGGCCGAGCGGTAATAGCTATGGACTGCCGTGCCGCAGTACCCTAGTTCGATCCCCACCGCCGGCTTGAGCTTCACCGCATGGTGGAAGGGCATTTAGCGATTGCCCGCCTTGCTAGCTACCACCCTCAAGTAGAAAGTCTGTCGCCAAGCACCGAAAGGTGTGTTCCGGCAGTAGTCCTTGAGAGCCAGTGAAATTACAGGCACAATGAGACTAAACAACTATGTCTCAATGTGAAGGGCGCAGTGCAATTCGTGATTTGTGATGAATTGCAACTGTTATAGGCAGAGGTTAGTCCACTTAACATCTGGTGGGCGTCGAGCTTGTTCCGTCACAATAACATAAAAAAAAATAGTACATCATTAGGGTCACATAGATTACTTCAAAGGTAATATTGTATAGTCACATTCCACAACGATAATATAATAAAAAGGGCAAACCATTTTGGAAGCCAACAAACATAGACCCACACACAACACGTGAATATCAGTTATGTTACAAATAAGTTGGCATGGGACTGGACCACTATGGCCAATTTATGAATGAAATTCTATTGTTATAATTATCGCCGATGCCAATGGGTTAAATAAAATAGTACAGCACTTAACAAGTCTCGATGCACTTATGAAGAATAAAGAGAGACTCAGTAAGTTGAGACATTGGTTTTATAGCAATGACTGGCGCCAAGTGTCTGTCGCATATCCATTAAACTTCCACAACTAATATTTACCACAACTAATGTTTCTTATTTCCAATACGTATCTAAATAGTAAGGTTTTATAATGATCTGCTCCGTGGATTTTATTAAAAAACTACATCGAGAGGGAAAAGAGCCGCGGATCAGGCGCCATTGCAATTATTAAAAAAATATAGGATTACGTCATCGTTAACATGTTAAGAGTTTATTTAAAAAAATAGTCCTGTTTGTATCACAACATAAGTTCAACTATAGAAGTCGCTCCATCCCCATACGATGGTTAATACTGAGGGGTCAAAGTAGAGTCATGAGTCATTATTTATATTGGCTTAGCGGTTAGAGCATGCCCCTGCTTAAGGGATGGATGGCACGGGTTCGAATCCCGCATATGACTTATTTTTTATCGGAGGAGGGCAAACGATCTAGGTGCTCACCTGGTGGTAAGTGATCACCGTCGCCCGCGAACATCCGCAACACCAGAGGTCTCGAGGATGCGTTGCCGGCCTTTGAGGACTGCTCTCTTCTTGAAGGCCCCTAAGTCATATGTGGTCGGAAATACCTCACTAGGCAGCTGGTTCCAAATTATTAATTATAATTTTTCCTTTTTAATATTGTTAGGATTGCAATAACGCCTGCTATGTGGATTACATTACAAAAACACAAATATACGATAGGAAAAAAATAAGTCATGTGCGGGATTCGAACCCGCGTCGATTTACCCCTTGAGCCAGGGTATGCTCTAACCAATTGAATTGAATGTCATGTTAGCTCAATTGGTAAGAGCATACCACGGCTCAAGGGGTGGATGGACGCGGGTTCGAATCCCGCACATGACTAAAATTTTTCCTATCGTATATTTGTGTTTTTGTAATATAATTTTTCCTCTCGTAGGAATTTTGTATTATCTGGACCATGATCTGAGTTCAACAAATAATTCCTAAGTAACAAAATACAGCTAATGTGCTATAAAATTAATGTCAAATATTTATTTGAGACATGTTTTACATTTTTTTTTTATGTTATTGTGACGGAACAAGCTCGAGGCCCACCTGATGTTAAGCGGACTAACCTCTGCCTATAACAGATGCATTTCGTCACAAGTCACGAATTTCACTGCGCCCGTCAACTGGAGACATAGTTGTTAAGTCTCATGTACCTGTAATTTCACTGGCTCTCAAGAACTATTGCCGGAACACACCGTTAGGTGCTTGGCGACAGATTTTTTACTTGAGGGTGGTAGCTAGCCAGGCGGGCAATTGCAAAAAGCCCTTCCACGATGCGGTGAAGCTCAAGCCGGCGGTGGGGATCGAACCAGGGTACTGCGGCGCGGCAGTCCATAGCTATTACCGTTCGGCCATCATTGCTTAAAAATGTAGCTAATAAGCTGCTTACCAGTTTAACACGGTTAAGATAACTTATAAGATCCATGTATAGTCCATGGTAAAAAAAACTTAAACGAATAAACAGATATTCAATATTCGTTTGAACAATATCTTTGTTGATTGACCCAAGTAGCAATAGTGAAGAAACACAAGTATACATAGTTAATGTATCCATGTAAGAGTAACTAATAAACTATGAATTTTGAAGCAGTGATGGCTCAGTGGCATTGGCTATGGACTGCCGCGCAGCAGGGCCATGGTACGAATCCCTAGCTTCACCGCATGGTGGAAGGCCATTTTGCGAATGCCCGCCTGGCTAGCGACCACCCTCAAGTAGAAAATATGTAGCCAAGCACCTAACGGTGTGCTCCGGCACCTGTCCTTGAGAGCCAGTGAAATTACAGGCAAAATGAGACTCAACAAGTAAGTATGTCTCAAGGTGATGGGCGCAGTGCAGTTCGTCACTTGTGATGAAATGCATCTGTAATAGGCAGAGGATACTGCTTAACACCAGGTGGGCAATGCTTGTTCCGTCACAATAATGTAAAAAAAACTAACATACTATTAGTTGGAGTAGCAAATCTATTGACAGGCTCGTGTGGAATCATAATGCTTGTTTACTACAGTCAGAATTCTGTTTGAAACGACGGATATTTCTTGGAATGTATGTGTATTTAAAACATAATATATGAACATTTCGTTTCACAGACAAGTGACAGATAAAGCTATGCGACGCGAGTACCTCCCAAAGTCTGCCTTTTGTATTCTTCTCGACTTTGCTGCTTTGATACCTTTCTACAGAATGACGTCAGTAGGAGATTGCCCACAAGTGGAGTTGTGGCCGAATGTTCTAGCCTTTACTGAGTTTATCTTGTAAGAATTATGAAAATTGTTTGAATACTGACATGTCTACAAACATCAATTCATCGTACTGTATTATTTATTTTGAAATATTGTATAGACTTTTAATTTTTTTTATGAACCAAACGCACTGTATAGTATACAGTGAGTTTGGTTTATAAAATATTAAATTGTACAAAATGAATAGTGTTGTTTGTGTGTGTTGACATTCAAAACTACCATTGAGTTAATAACAGAATGACGAGGTTTAGTTAATTTGTGAATCATAATTATCCTTGTTCTCCTACCAGTATAAGAAGTTATTAGGGCCACGTGGAAACATCATTCCATTTGCCTGCAGTAGAACATTTGAAATTAAATATTTTGAAGCGCTCGTAGCGTAGTTAATTAACCAGTCAACTAAGTACAGCAACGTCCACTGCAATCATGACTTGGATGGGTGACCGTTACCGTGCTTCTGAAGGCACGAAGCCAACGGTTCCGCTTGTTGTCATAGTATGGGAGTCGTTAAGGCATGGTGGTAGGGTATTTTGCAAATGCCCTCCTGGCTAGCTACCACTCTTACATATAATATCTGTCGCCAAGCACTTAACGGTGTATTCCGGCAGTTGTCCTTGAAAGCCAGTGATTTAAGATTAGCCTGAACATTATGTTCGATTGCATCATTACTTACCATCAGGTGAGATAGTGGTCAAAGCCTAGCCATCAGCAATTAATTAAATGTTTTTCAATTAACAGCAAAGAGGCTAGAACTTCTTCTGGATACGACCTATCCAAAAAAATTCAATTATTAGTTCAACCAGTTGTTCTAATCCTTACTCACACGATTATTAAAAATATTTTACTCAGTCTGAAAGATTTCACCAAGTTTTGATTTCGGTTTGCCCTCAGCAAAATTATAAAAAAAAGATTCAGTTCCTTTTATTATAATTTTACTTCAAACTCTGCGTCTGCGGTGTCAAAAATATTGTCTAAATATAACTTGAACCATTGATGATACAATTTTCAACACCCTTGCTCGTAAAATGAGCTTTATTATATGGTTCTGAGGGCCATAAATCGAACAATATAACAAACACCCTTGTGCATAATAATATTATACACTCTTGCGTAATAGAATTATCCCTACAAAGTTAAGTTAGTACTGACTGCAAATTATATGCGAGTAAACAGAGCATTTTCAATTTAATCGGGTAATTTATCCCTACAAAATTAAGTTGTACCTAACTGCAAATTATATGCGAGTAAACAGAGCATTTCCAATTTAACCGGGTAATACAGATTTGTAACTCCAAAGAGGTTTATATGTAATCAACCATCATACATTTGACAAAAAAAAACTTGCGAGCTATTTTCCATAATTTTCGTATGTTGTTAGTATCGCATTTGTGCAATATATATATTTTTTCCTCGCAAGGTTGTTGAAAAAGTGCGTATGAAATTCGTGAGCAACTTGCTTATTATACACTCGGCTGATTTACGCCCTCGCCTACAGCTCGGGCTGCAACACACAGCTTCGTGTATAATGAGCAACTTAGCTCACTTGTATCATAATCTACTATTATTTACCCTCGCTTCCTAGTAGTACACGCACTGCAAATCTATTTATTATTCTGCTTTCAGAATCTATAGAGTGGTGGAATACTTCTCGCTCGCTACTACTCATTCTCTTTGGAACGCAGTACTTGGTTTAACGTTACTTCTGATATGTACGATTAACTGCATCACTTGCTTCTGGCTTCTGCTCACCAAACACGGGCTATGTAGCAAATGCAAAAACAGTGCATTGTTTGATTGGAGAAGTAACGTATATCATAAGGTCAGTGGTTGATATAAGGCACAGTCCAGGTATATGGTAATGATCAACAGTAATGTATATTTGATTTTATCATGTTCCTTTGAGAATTGCTTATTAAACCAAAGTACGAATACATGTTTGTCATTAAGTCAGTCTGTGGACGACGGACCGTGCACACGTTCCTCCGACCGGTTTTGCGCTTATCGCCTAGATCAGGGACTGTCAACGCAATTGATTTCACGGGTCGCAAATCTTTTTCTGTCTATAATGTTTAAGTGCAAGAGTTGTGGAGAAGAAGTTAGAGATGGTGCTCAGTGTTCTGTTTGCATGGGTCAGTATGACTTTGCTTGCGCTGGTGTCACAGAGACGGGGTATCGCCGACTGGGTGAAAACCGGAAGTTATCCTGGAAGTGCTCTTCCTGCAAGAGTGGCAGAGCAGTAAGCCCTTTACCACTTCCAACACCTCAGGGCAAGGAATACACTGTCAAGTCTCCAGTACCAGGAGACATGAGCGCCGTTCTTGATGAGCTGAAACGATTGTCTCTTCAAGTCGCCGTACTTCCAGGACTTAACGAGGACATCCAAAGCATAAAGGCTGAGCTTACATCACTTAAAAGTATAAAACCTGAACTCAGTGAAATAAAAAAGTCGATTGAATTCGTAGACAGCAAAATAGGTGCTTTATCTGATAAGATTTTGGAAATGGAGAAGGACATACAATCATTACATAAGACGAAAAATGATGTTGAAAATCTGCAACTGCGTGTTCAAAATCTGGAAAGCCAGCTACGAGATAATGAGCAGAGATCACGTCTTAATAACATCGAAATAAAGGGTGTTCCGATGGAAAACAATGAGAATCTATTCGAAGTCTTTTCAAAAATCGGATCACACGTGAAGTGCCCAATACCTAAGGATCAAATTAATTACATTGCGAGAATACCTATGCGCAATTCCAAGGAGAATAAAACAATTGTTGTTAATGTTCATAGCAGGTACCTAAAGGATGATATTGTAGCGGCAGCGAAAAAAATTTCAATGACCCCGGTGGACTTAGGACTTAAGGGCAGCACTAGGATATTTATCAACGACCACTTGACACTCGAGAACAAAGTACTGCTCAATAAGACCAAAGCATTGGCAAAAGACCGGGGGTTTGCATTCACGTGGGTGAAAGGTTGCAAGATTTTCATCCGAAAAGGCCCAACATCCCCTGTCATGGCCATTCGAACAGAATTGGATTTAAAAAAACTTTAATGTTATGCTACACTGTATGTATAATATCTTGCAATATTATCTGCGATCCAAAGTTTACTAGTACTGCTTCACTATTCAATGTTGTTGTTATGCGTTGCACTCTTGTCCGCTTATTGTTACCCGCAATTATAGTTCGGATTAGTCAGCCGGCCATTTGCTATTGTTTACGTTATCCTTTTTATTATTTAATCATCACTATATTTTTTGCCTTTTTATCATCTTTTATGTTGCTTTTTTCCTTTGACAGTTTTAATAACGTCTCAGCACTATTTAATATCATGCATCTTTTTATATCTATGCAATACCTAATAAACTTTTCTGTCAACAATGCTCCCGGTTAGTATATACTACCAAAATGTACGTGGTCTCCGTACTAAAGTAAGCATATTATATAGAAATGTATGCCTTAACTCGTATGATATTATTTGCTTCACGGAAACGTGGCTTAATGATAGTTTCTTTGATAGTGAATTATTTGATGATAGATATGTTATTTGGAGAAGAGATAGGGATTTTTTGGGAACAGAGCAGAAGAGGGGAGGCGGAATTTTAATAGGAATTCGTCGTGAACTTGCAGCTGAGAACCGGCCTGAGTGGTCTTCGTCTGCCGAGGATCTGTGGGTTACTTTGACCATCCGCAATCGTAATCAATACTCAACTTATAAAATGCATATTTGTGTTGTATATATATGTGATGAGAATTTAGGTAATTCAATGCAAACACAACTATCCAATTTCTCTGACAACTTGTCTAAAATAGTTTTAGATAATCCACTCGATAAGGTCATTGTATTGGGCGATTTTAACATGCCGTATGTTTCATGGTTACCCAGTGATGATGGATGCTCTTTGGTTCCTGGGAATTTACAAGGTGCTCATCAATTCGATCTAATAGATAGCCTTAATACATGTAATCTATTACAGTATAATTCTATCCTAAATAAGAGTTATGGCCGCCTTTTAGATTTAATTTTCTCAAATAATGACGTCACAGTGCATGCTTGTGACTGCCCTTTGGTGCCTGAAGACCCCCACCATCCATCTTTGTGTATAACTGCTGAGTTTGTTCAATTGCACACAATAAAGCCTCTTCCTTATACCAAGTTTGATTACATAAACGGAGACTATCACTCGATCTGTACTAAGCTTGACGCTATTGATTGGAACTCTGTGCTGAAATGTGGAACTGTAGATGATGCTGTATCTTTTCTTTATACTACGATTTATAGCCTCCGCGACACATATGTTACCTCGAAAACTGTGGTACCATCGTGTAAGTATCCTTTATGGTACGGGCGACCTCTAATAAAACTTCTTAAGGAAAAATCTAAATATCACAATAAATTCAAAATATACGGCAACTTAAGTGATCGGGATACGTTTGTTATATTGCGAGAAAGAGCGCGGATAATGGAAAGTGATATGTACAAAAATTACATAATAAACATTGAATGTTCTATAAGAAGGAACCCACGCACATTTTGGTCTTATGTAAAGAGTAAAAATCTCTCCAACACTTACCCCGCAGTGATGCAATTTGGTACTCGCTCTTCTGATCAAGGTGATGTCATATGCAATATGTTTTGTGAATATTTTCAATCAAACTTTCTTCAAAATAATACACCGATTGATTGTATAGAGTTTAATCAACCTCAATACCATACAGCGTCTTCTGCTGATATTGGTATGATTGAGGTGCTGCCAGCGGAGGTTCTTAAACTTTTCATGTCCTTAGATTTAAATAAATCAGCGGGACCAGATAATATCCCCGCTATTTTAATAGTTAAGTGTGCAAAGAGCTTAGTTTTACCCCTGTGTCTATTATATAGCCGCTCTTTATCGGAAGGCGTTGTACCTTACAAATGGAAGTCGGCTTTAGTCACTCCCGTTCATAAAAAAGGACCAAAAAATAATATAGAGAATTATAGGCCTATATCTAAATTATGTCTGTTTGCTAAGATACTTGAAAAAATTGTCTATACCCAATTGTACAGCGCACTCAAGCATGATCTTGCACCTCAGCAGCATGGTTTTTTGAGGGGCAGGTCAACTACATCTAATCTCTTATTGTGTACCGAGTTCCTGTCTCGTTTTATGTCTGAACCCTCTCAAATAGATGTTATTTACACGGACTACAGTAAGTGTTTTGACAGAATCGATCATTTGCTACTATTGAAAAAGCTTCAGCGGATAGGTATAAGGGGAAACCTTTATAGGTGGTTCACGTCCTATATCCAACAAAGATGTCAAACTGTAGTTCTTGGCGGTTACTCGTCCATGTCCATGTATATCCCTTCCGGAGTCCCGCAGGGATCTTTATTAGGACCGTTACTTTGTACAATATTTCTGAACGACATCTCTTCATGCTTTCGTTATTCTAAAATTCTGTTGTACGCGGATGATGTGAAAATTTTACATCAAATTAAAACTATTGATGATGCACACCGTCTGCAGGACGACTTGCATAGATTTCAAAATTATTGTATTCAGAACAAACTAGATTTAAACGTGTCCAAGTGCTACATTTGTTCTTTTACTCGTAAGTCAGTCATTATCAATTTTGAATATGCAATAAAAAACTCACCAGTCACAAGAGTTGATACAATTAAAGATCTAGGAGTTTTTTTTGATAGTAAACTTTTATTCGACGCACACGTAAGCAACATTGTAAGCAAGGCATCTCGTGCACTTGGTTTTATTTTAAGAATGTCTAATGAGTTTTCCAGTTTAAAAACCTTTAAAATCCTTTATTGTGCATACGTTCGCAGTCACTTGGAATACGCATCACAAGTCTGGAACCCTTGTTATGAAGTATATTCTATGCGCTTAGAACGTATCCAGATGAAGTTTCTGCGTTATCTTCAGTTTCGTGCAAAACTGTACCTTCCGGATTATTTAGCTAGATGTCGTAAGTTTCATTTCTTGCCTCTCTATGAACGAAGGAATATATCCGACCTATCATATCTTCTTAGCATTGCAAATGGCACGGTGGACTGTTCTGAGCTCCTCGAGCTGATAGGATTACGCATTCATACAGCTGTATTGAGAAACCCCAGAACTTTATCTGTTCCGTTAGCTAAGACAAATTATAGGCAAAATGCATTCATTATGCGTGCAAGTGCTTCATTTAACAACTTGACAGATAAAGATATTGATTTATACAATACCTCAACTACCAAATTGAAACGTTTGTTTAATGAAAAATTCTTCTGTACTAGTTAATTTGAACCTTAAGTATTGTATTGTATTGTTTCATTATTTTCATAAGTTAGTCGTCCACTCAAAACATTTGTTTTATAAATATTTTAACCTATAAGTGGAAACTTGTAATTGGCCATCAGCATTACATGTGTTTTTCATGTAGTATATAAATGAATCATTTAATGTTATTTGCCTAGCTGTAAGTTTTCTGTAAAATTCTAAAATAAAATAAAATAAAATAAAATTAATTCAGGTTAGAAACGACGCCTATGCAAATTATATCACAAACAGCTCTGCAGTTTTGAAGATACAAGATCAGTAAACGTGTTGATTGACAATATATATAAACGAATGTGTGTCTTCTAATCATACTCATAATATAAATGCGTTTTTTTTTTATTTTACTGTATTTATTAAGGGATAGGAGATATTATTTCTTTTAATTTACATGTTGATGAGCGATGTCGTATGGCAAAGGTATTCCTAGTATAAGTACTAAGTGTAGCCTACCAAAAGCGTCTCCGGTAGCGCAGCTCATCTAGACAGTTAATTAGTACTGTTTTATAGAAATTTTCTACACCAGACAGCAAAAACGTATTTTTGCAATAATTTTATAATAGAATTTTAGTTTTTTTTTTTGTGTTGTCTTTGTTCGTTTCCGTTTTGTATGTTGTTTTTGTGTTAAGTAATTAGCGGTTCGTTCCACTTTAGTTTCAGTTAAATAGGTTCAATAGTGTAAAATTTATTATCATTTTATTGGCATTTTGATTTAAAATTTCGTGTTTTTTCCTTTATATATTTTCCAATTTCCAAATTTTTACCGTAGTTCCACGCATTAATACATGCGGGGCGCGATCACCGATCGTTTCCCGTTAGTTTGAGCGCAATCGGAGCTATAGTTCTTTCAATATTTATAAATCTTTTTATAATACCTACTTTTCATCTGTCCAATTGATTTTCAAATAAATCTGTTCTTGGTATATTTTCTATTTGTATTTTTACTATCATTATCGTAACTGTTGCAAAAAATCTTGAAAAATGACGTTGATTCCTTAACTTTGGTACAAAATTTTTCCGTTAGGCTAGCGGTCTACTAGACCGGCTGCATAAGGCTGCATCTAAACGAAAACATTCGAGTGTTACACAATATATTTTAAACATGTTATGAAATTCACTGCAACGCGGTACACCCCACCATATTATCTTAGTGGACGCAGACAGAGGTCTGCGTTCATTGCAAAACAAATGACAGAAACATTAATATATCCAACAAAATATTTTGGACGGCTACGAAGCATAATAAAAGATTCGCAAAACACCGGATGAGCAAAACACCAGATTGAATCAGAATCTGGTGTTTTGCTGATCTCTACTTCTGATGAGTAGAACACGGTTGTTCTGTATGTTCTGTTTTGCGAAATCTGCCGAACTAATTCCAGTTTATTTTACATTTTAATCACGGGAGAGCTTTGTGTACAATGGTAAAATGCGTATTGGAAATTATATTCTAATACTAGGAGGTTGAGAAAATTTATTTAAAAAAAAATTAACTAATTCGGGAAAAGCGAATGGTAAAACCTACTAGATAAATAAATAATCAATATATTTATGGCTTTATTCATACTGCGTAGGAACCCAGTGAAATTATTAAAGCGTGCTTTTTGCCATGTAAAAGATGGAAAAAAGTGTCAACGAGAAGTCAAGGGAATTTTTAGGAACAATAGTAATTTGTTACACAAAGCTGCAAAGTTGCTATTTGGCGTTAGTACTTTAATTGAAACCTGAAGAAGCGAAAGATTCCAGGATTAAAATATAAAACCCTTACCAGGTTTCAAAAATTATCAGCGACGAAAATGTTAGGTGCAAGAAAAACAGCTTATATAACATAGTAATTTAAAGTATTTATAATCACTAGTAAATACTAAAATTAGATATTTTTTTCTGGAATTTTTATAGAAGTGAGAATTTTAGAATCCTTTTCCACGTAGATTTTGAAAGATAAAGAACGCCTTCCCGAGCTTGTGTCGTAAAAACGATTTTTTGAACATAAATTATATAATTATTACAACGCAAGTGGTACTATAGATGTCGCTCCATCCCAATACGATGGTTAAAGAACGATAGGAAAGATTCGAGTTATGACGTCATGTCATGTTAGCTCAATTGGTTAGAGCATACCCAGGCTCAAGGGGTGGATGGACGCGGGTTCGAATCCCGCACATGACTTAAATTTTTCCTATCGTATATTTGTGATTTTGTAATGTTATCCGCATAGCAGGCGTTATTGCAAACCTAACAATATTACAATTATATAATTATATTAGTGACTCCCAGACGAAGAACTTCAAATAAGTTCGAAACTGGTCGGAGC